>CM049313.1:46198158-47398158 GCA_026874595.1 Sipunculus nudus | reverse complement strand
GGAAGAATTATAGACCCTGTAATAATATTAAAAGCATTCGGCTCTTTGTAAAGCTTGCATGAAAGTGTTGCAGTGTTACGAGCACCGCCATCTAAATCAAACAAACCTGTAAATGCTGCTTGGAAAAATGAAGTAATTGTAAGTAGCTAAGTAAAATACGATTGTATAGTGAAAACACCTGTAATCCTAGTCTGTTTTGAACATGCATGGACCATCAATTCTATATGTTGCCCATTTGTCTCTGATAATTGATAGTTCTCTGTCCACGGTATAACCATTTAATGCAAGAACTGGGTCACGTGATAATTATATGATGTACTAAAAATAAGTTATTTGTCATCATCATGATTTAATGCGTGGCCAGGCAGGCTGTGGTTCAATTGGTCTTATTAAGGCTTTTAATAATAATGCTTTTATTAAAATATATGTTTTCACCAGCAGGATAGTTGCCACCGGTCATGGAAAAAATATATTATCTTGGTCGGGAAAAAGTCGGGGGAATTAAAAAAAAGTCCGTGACCTCTGATATTTTTAAGAAGTCCTGGGACGGTCAGGAAATTCTTAATATATGGCGAATGCATTTAGTTATCAGTTTAAAAGAGTTCGGCATCTCATAAAATGTATTAAGTTTGCAGTTTTTTTCCCTTTCATTTTTTAAGCTAAGGTTTATGATATAACTAACACCAACAATTAATAATGGTCCAGTTCTGTTACTGAGCAGTAATATAAAAAAGCAGGATCTGATGTATGATTCTGGTGTTCCATACAGTTTCCCATTGAAGTTTTGCAAAGGGTTGGCTGAGAAATTACGTTCTTGAGACCAAATTCAAAATTTGCGCAATAATTTATCCTTGATTAGGGAAAAGTCGTGGAATTCTTTTTCAGATCTGGCTGCTTGCAACCCTTTAAGAAAAGCCGACTCAGTGCTCAACCGAATATCCTTCATGGAACGGAATCTGTAGAAGTCTTGGCTGCACTTTAATTGTGCAATCCGGGTCGCCTCATGGTAGATTTTTACCAGAATTTTTAACTGGTTTGGGCCTGATTTGTACTTATCGTGCCCCCCCCCCCCCCCACAGAAAAAAAAATCTTATAATCGAGTGGCCCATTTTAAATCAGATAAATGATGAAGTCTTAAACCATTCGATAAATTTAGATTGTGCTTTATAGAAAAATTGTAAATTTCCTCTCAGGTCAACAGTAAGGCATTTTAATTCTTTGATTAAAATTTTGTTCATTGCGTATAGATTACCTTTTTTTGTCTAAAAAACAAAAAGAGGCTGCGCCAGGTGCTTGTCTGTTTGCCCTGACTTTGACGCTTTAAACCGTCCACTTGTGTGGATGCGGCTAAAAAACGCAAACAAAGCAAAAAGAAAGACTATCCGTTTATACGGTAAGGGATGCGGTCCGTTGTGAGGCTGCGGATACATTTTTTACAACCGATCATATATAGCGGTGGGTACGGAAATGGCTGCGGACACGCAACAGTGGACACAGAACCTTACTTGCCTTTCGGATATTTCCCCTCTGATGGCATTATCTAAATCTATATCCTTAACTGATGTCAGAATTTTAACTGAAACATTTACATGCAAGTATACGTACATAAGAGAGGGTTCTTTTAATGTGGTGAAACGCAATGTCAAAGTGCAACGACTGTGCGAGATTTCGGTATGTCCCTTGCCCCTGTCTTTTACAAATGTCATGCGCCGCTTTTTGCTGGATATATTATTATTTTTCATCACTCTGTAAGCTGCAGCGTTTATAGTCTCTTCTTCCTGGTGGTGCTCAAGTTGTAATGTCGATGTGCTGGAGGTCATTTAAAGATATATTTTTCAAGAAATATATTTTTCTAAGCTACATTTTTATATTCCTCAGAGTAGATTATTAACGAATTTTGATATTAACACAGCGAACTGTTGTCCTATGTGGTTCGTATGGATTTTTTTAATGGAAGTTCGGAATCTGCATAACTTTTGAGCTAGACATCATAGAAAGGAAAACAGGCCCATTTTCACAGCACGTCTAGCACGAGTAATGTATTTTTAGCGAACCTATGAGCTTATGCGATGATGCGGCGTCGTCAGTCGTCCGTTGTACGTCGTCTGTACGTTAACCAAAGCTATCTCAAAAACGGCATAAGCTAGCATCACCAATTTTTTTGCAAATAATCAGTCATCTAAAAAACTCTATCGGATTTTTTAAATATTTTTTTCTAACTGCATTTTCTTAGATTTATAGGGGAAAAGCTAAAAAAGCTTTTAAAATGTTCTTCTCCGAAACTGTCGAGCCAAATTGTCCACTATTTCACAGAAATGATCCCGGGAACAATCTCTCTCAAGTTTGTTCGAATGGTTCCAGTTCGGAGATTTTTGGCCGAGTTACAGGAGGTTGAACTTAGTCATCTGTCCAAAATAGCACACTAAAATTAAAATCTCAGAAACGGCTTGAGCTATAATGACTAAATTTAATACCAATGTTTGTCACATATGTCATATCTGAAATTGAGGTATTGGTGGCGCCACCTACATTGATGTGTTTTTTACAAGCGAAAATGTAATTTTAAACTCTTCTTGCTTATACACTGATTTATGATGAAACTGTTAAGCTGCTTGGTTTAAACTTTACAAGAATTATTCTATGGCAGGGTTCTGCCAGTTTTGTAAGAATAGATTAGGTAAATACAGCTTTAAAAAGCATTGTAGCCAAATGAAAAAGGCGTTCTGTGTTTGAAAACAGATGTAACAACATGCTGAGTTTCAGCAGCCAAGTCAAGAGGTCACTCAGTACAAACAGGTGGAGTCCAGACATAACCATGGCAGCTGACCTGGCTCTGGCGGATGTCTAGACAATGTGTCTAGACGTCTAGACACAGCGTCTAGACGTCTAGACACAATGTCTAGATGCAGAATTCCCAGATTATAGGAACTATATCTTTCAACTGTTTGAAAAATCTTGGTTTGCATTTTAAGCGAATCGGGTTTATCATTTGGTCACGTGAACTGCTTCGCCCTCATTTTTGGTTGACCTCTGACCTTTCCTCGGTGCCCAGCGTCCATTTGTGCGTCTGTTTCAACAAATAAACCCACATATCTCGAGAAACCTTTAACCGATCAGGCTAAAAATTTTGCACAAATGTAGCCCTTTGATAGCTTCATAACATACACTAAAAATGCACAGCGTCCATCTGTTCATCTGCCTTGGGATAATATCACTGATATCTCAGCAGTGGTTTGACTTTTCTACCTGGAATTTTGCAGGTTTATACATCCTGGTGGCTTTCTCGATTTTAAGACAGGTGGCGCCACCTACATTCACGTTTACTCTGCAGACATTCAAGCTCATATCTCGGGAACCGTTTGACCGATTGGGCCAAAATGTTGCATGTGTATAGATCTCACATAGCTCTTTATCATAGCCGAAACTGGTGGCGCCACCTGCAACCATTTATGCACAGCATACATCTGTTCATCTGCCTTGGGATAAAATCTCTCATATCTCAGCAGTGGTTTGACTTTTCCACCTGAAATTTTGCAGGTTTATACATCCTGGACAGCTTTCTCGATTTTATGACAGGTGGCGCCACATACATTCACGTTTACGATGCAGAAATCCATGCTAATATGCAACACACCTCTATTCCCCATGCCTCACTTCACCCGTCCCACTCTGATTTCTGCAGATACACATTGTCGCTTGTTGACTACCCTTATTCTAGTTTTTAAAATGTCCTAGTCTGAAACTTGCAGGTCCGAAACGTCCATTTTGCTGAAATCATAATGAATAAGGTAGATATGCAGGACTTAAGAGGATCAATATTAAATTTTAAAAATAAACCTCCATTCATACTCCCAAATTTTGCACAGGTTCGCATTAGGCCTGTAGGCCTTGTTTATAACTAACAAAGGTAAATACATATTAATTGAAAAACATTAATATTATATGTATATCTACACTCAAATGTGGTTGCAGCATCATCTTTCTGGCTGAGTACTCGTAATAATAACTTTTTAGGTATATTTAGAGGGATATGCTCACGAGTCTTGGGTTTTATTTGCAGTTTATTCAACCAATGACTAAAGATAAACTGCGAAGGAAGAAGATGAAATGGCGACACTTATTTGAGTCAATACACAGAGTACTGTAACAGTCAGCTTGACATGCTGTCACTTTCTCGTTCGTAAGTTGAACCTACGGCTGCTGGCGTTCAGGTCCTGTGCCAAGCCGTTAGAGCCACAGAAATCAGTAGGTGGGGCAACTAGGGATATTTATGTCTTCAGGGGCGGGTCCGGGTTAAAAAAAGGATAAGACCAGGCCAGGAAGCATGTAGTTCAAAAGGTCCTCATAAAAGTTGAGGGTCCAGAGGGTGCTTGAACGGACATGCTCTTGTTGGGATGAGTACCACTAAAAGACAAGATGTACTAGATATCCTGCTCAGACACATCCCTTAATAAATTGGGTCCAAAAGTTTGCTTGCAATGGACGGCCTCAACTCAGAAGCGGTACTTTTGTAGAAACAGTAGCCCCCGTGTTACCCTCCAGAGTCTTATGGTTTTAAGGTCTGTCAATAAATACAAGAGGCGCGTGATCCATTTGTACAACGAATTCGCGCCCGTATTTGTAAACTGCGGACTTTCATACCACCCAAATGATGTTCAAGCACTCACGCTAAATGGTAGATTAATTGCGCTGTCTCAGAAGTAGCGTTTCGAAGCACATGCTGTCGATCGGATGCATTGGTCCTCTCGAGTTCCCCCTGTACATTATTGGATTTCCCGTTTTGCGAAAGAAGAGTTAGCGCTAATTACGCGATATATGCGAAATTCGAAACGAATTTGTCATTGAAAATGACAAGTCCTCTGAAAGGCCGCATAGCGTTTTTGATGTGGGTCGCTCAATAAATAATAATTTGGTGGTCAAATTCTGTATTTTCGTAAGAAGTCGGAGCAGCGCAGCGACGCAACCGTGTGCCACTGCCCAAATGGTGGCCAAAAACTTCCACAACTTAAACCCAATGAAACATTTAGAGGCTTGCTCAGACAAAGAATGATTATGGAGTAGAATATCGTCAACATGATATATAACGTCAGAGACTCCCTGAAGCATACCTTTTGCCAATCTGATGAAATATTTTGTCCAATTTAGCCTACCAATGGCCATTTGATGTGGCGAATGCGGTTTATTTCAATGAATTTTTGGGTATCAGAATTTGCCAATACCCGTTGGTCATATCCGCTTTGAACAGGCACTTACTGTAGACACTTAATCCTCTGGGTCAGGCATTCGTTTGCGGTTAAAAGTTTAGTTTCCTAAAATTTACACAGAATCTACAAATAACAGAGGGCTAGAGTTGTTCCGGAGTCTGCTCCCTCGATCACACCCATACCTGACATCTGGAACGCACTGGTTCATCCGTGGTCCTATTTATTAGGAACATCAGTAAACGTACATAGTGGAATCCTCTCCCCAGGTTTTAAATCCATATTTGGTTATATGGTATCCTAGTTCTACGTCATCTATATACTTTCTTTCTGTATGGGTCTATAGACAATGGTATTATCCTGTGGTCAGCTTCTGACACATTATCATTGCATTCATCCTCGAAACAAGTAGTCGATTGAAGCTAGCATCACCAAATTTTATGCAAAAAATTTGAATACTAAATAGTTCTATCGGATTTTGCTTATTTTTTGCTATCTGCATTTACTTAGATTTATAAGGAAAAAGCTAAAAAACTAAAAAATATTCTTCTCCGAAACTGTCCAGCCAAATTGTTCAATATATCACAGAAATAATTTCTGAAACCATCTCTCTCAAGTTTGTTCGAATGGTTTCAGTTCGGTGAATGCAATGACCTCGGATGGCACACCTTCACCTGAGTAAAACTTCAATTAAATAAACGGTCCTGGTATCAATGATCTTTTTATTACCATCGCCTCTGGATGCCTGGTGCCATAATCCGTTATTGTAAGCACATACCTGTGTCCTCTGCCACGTGGAGCATAGACAGGTCCGATTAGGTCAATAGCTGTGTTTCAATGGGACATCAGTTAAAGGCATCCTTCCTAAACGTACCTGGCTTACTTCCGGCGAAGTCCTCTGACTGACCACCAGGGTTTGCCGAACATACATGTATACTTTCTCATACATATCAGGCCAATAGAACTGGTCGTTCGTATGTACGAATTATCGTTTGATCCTCCGTCATCAGTGGCTCATGAGCTATTTTCAAGATATCACTACTTCAAGATTTCAGTTAATTAGCTGGTTGCACTAATTGTATCCGCCAAAAGTTTTCGGATACCATGTTTTCAGCCGGACGCCGCAGTTGCATAGGTTTCCGGAAAACCCCGGAACCACTGGACGGAATTTTATGAAACTCGGAATTATGATCGGATCACATGTGAACGGCTGCGCCTTCATTTAGGGTTGACCTCTGACCTTTCCTGTCTGCACAGCGTCCATCTGTACGTCTGTTTTCTCACATAAACCCACATATCTTGGGATTCATTTGACCAATCGAGCTGAAATGTTGCATCACTGTAGATGTTTGATAGCTTTACATCATACACAAAACCGATGGCGCCATGTATAACCATTTTGTTCAGCCTCTATCTGTTCGTTTGCCTTAGGTTAAAATCACTCATATCTCTGCAGTGGTTGGACTTATCCGCCTGAAATTGTGCATGTGTATACAGCTCAGATAGATGTCTCATTTATATGACAGGTGATGCCACTTTCAATCACGTTTGTGCTTCGGGCATCCTTGCTTATATCTTAGGACTGGTTAGATGAATTGGCCTGAAATTTGCATGAGTATAGATCCTACATAACTCTACAGCTTATGCAAATTGGGTGACCAAAACCTATAACCATTTTTGCGTGGTGTCCATCTGTTTATCTGCATTGGGTTAAAATCACTCCTATCTCAGCAGTGGTTTGACTTTTCCAACTAAAAATTTTGCATGTGTATACATCTTGGATTACTTTCTCGTGACAGACATCCATGCTTATATGCCAAACATCTCACTATTTCCCCTTACCACTCAATCCATGCCTCATTTCACCCTTACCACTCTGATTCGGCGGATACCCGTATTCTAGTTAACTGATCAACTTGAATCAAATGGGTTTTCTTTAGCCGTCTTCTCATAGAGAAACTTATACTTCACAGCGAACTAGTACTTAATTACTACTTTCCAGTGGAGTTTTTTTCTCCTTTTGCAGAAGACGTGACGTCTTCATGTTAATGCTTAAGAAATTGATGCAGACTAACATCACCGGTTCCGGCTGGGACAAACCTTCTATAAGGACGAGTCGGCTTTTCCTTCTACCGTGTTATCTGCCTCTTTTCAACTGTTTCAAATCATTTTAATATTTATATTAAATAACTAAAACGTCTATTCATTTTTATCTGGATCTTGCAGGGAGCTGTTTAATGGACGATGACGTTCTATTTTAAATGTAACAAAAAATACCTTGTAGAAACGCACACATAAACACAATCGCAAAATTCAAAGCAATGGATACAAAACTCTTAAATGTATGTATAAACAGAATTTATTATGGACAAGAGTTATTCATATATAACATATTTATATTGAGACAATCTTTATACAAAAAATCACAAGGAACATTGGTTACATCGTATGTTCGCCCATGAATCTGAGATGATTAGTAATGAGATGATTTAGTATCCCAGGTTATTTTTCTGCCGTAGAGTATACAAGTACGTTCATTTAATAGCTATATACTGGCGTCCCTGTCGGTTTCAAACGAGACGGCAGTTACTTAAATCATGTAACATATGCGTATATATGTAGTAAAAAATATGTTCTGGTTGTTCTAGCAATTACCACCGTATCGTCATCTATACAATGTATAAGCAATGTATGAGAAATATAATTCGGTATCGATTAATATAGTTTGCTTCATAAATAATTCTGATAAAATTATGGGTGTGAGTATACTGTACAAGTACATATTGTTATAAGCTTACGCTGCTTCAAGCTGGAACAAAACTTGTCAATACATATATATATATATATATCATAAGGATTAATAAGTATCAGTGTATCACACTTGGCATTTATTATCATTACAAGTGAACCAATTTTTATGCATTCACGTGTGCATTGAATACATTCCGTAACATTGTCATTGTAGTAGTGTCCATTTGAACCTTGCATGCAATCATACATTAACTGGAAAAAATGTGATAAAGGTCGTCATAGTAACTGTAATTTGCATATTCTACTAAAACGCCCTTCTGCCAACAACAGCAGACAGGCGTAATCATAGCAAGTCTCAATGAAAAGTTACTGTTATGAACGATTGACAGAGCATATATATTACTGTTACCTATATATAACAATGTTTAAACACACACAATGTCTAAGATCATCATTTTGAAGATGATTATTAGAACAAAACAAGTAATTTAAGAGATGTACACCCCAGAAAGTATGAGGAAAGTATAGTACAGCAGGATAAAGCACAAGCATAGTGCAAGAGACAGTTTTAAGATCAGATGTGCAGGCGGCTCCCTCCGGTCTTTAGGTGATTGAAGCCCCCCCCCCCCCCCTCCAAAAAAAAAATCTTTTAAACACTTCGGTGGTCAGGTAACTAATTATTATGCGAGAAAATAACAATATAAATGTCTTAATATAAAAAAATATATACACAAAAATATAAAAAAAAAAATGAAATAAAAAAATAAAATAAATAAAAATTTCTTTAAGACCCTTCAGTTTTCAGATAAATAAAATACTTCAGCCCCCCCCCCCCCCCACCCCATCCCGTGAAAAAAAAATAGCTCGCTCCCCCCCCCCCCCCCCCCATACCATCCCCTCTCATATAAAAAAACCCGAATAATTATAACAAAACCAGGCTTTAAAAATATGGCACATCGAAGAAAGTGAAAATAGTAAAACATAATATAAATAAGAGAGCAGTTGTAATTCAAATGACAAAAAAGAAGACTTTCATAATTTCTCGTGAAGTGTGACCCTCCATTAAAGGAGCGGATGATGTTAACTCAGTAAAATCAAACTGAAGAAAGTGACACTAATATTTATAAATAGTGTAAAACTCCGCGGATCCGTCACATCCCACTGAAGAACAGGGACGCTAATATATAATGATTATGTTAAGTCCGTCACGTTCCACTGAAGAACAGTGACGCTAATATATAATGATAAAATTAAATCCGTCACGTCCAACTGAAGAACAGTGACGCCAATAATATGATGATAAAGTTAAATCCGTCACACCCCACTGAAGAACAGTGACGCTAATATATAATGATAAAGTTAAATCCGTCACACCCCACTGAAGAACAGTAATGCTAATATATAATGATAAAGTTAATTCCGTCACATTCCACTGAAGAACAGTGACGCTATTATATAATGATAAAGTTAACTCCGTCGCATTCCACTGAAGAACAGTGACGCTATTATATAAAGATAAAGTAAATTCCGTCGCATCCCATTGAAGACGGGTGACGCTGATATGTAATGATATTGTCAACTCCGTAACGTCCAACTGAAGTACGGTGACGCTAATAATGATAAAGTTATATCCGTCACATCCCACTGAAGAACAGTGACGCTATTATATAATGATAAAATTAAATCCGTCACATTCCACTGAAGAACAGTGACGCTATAATATAATGATAAAGTTAAATCCGTCACATTCCACTGAAGAACAGTGACGCTATTATATAATGATAAAGTTAAATCCGTCACACCCCACTGAAGAACAGTGACGCTATTATATAATGATAAAGTTAAATCCGTCACATTCCACTGAAGAAAAGTGACGCTAATATATAATGATAAAGTTAAATCCGTCACATTCCACTGAAGAACAGTGACGCTATTATATAATGATAAAGTTAAATCCGTCACATTCCACTGAAGAACAGTGACGCTATTATATAATGATAAAGTTAAATCCGTCACATTCCACTGATGAACAGTGACGCTATTATATAATGATAAAGTTAAATCCGTCACACCCCACTGAAAAAACAGTGACGCTATTATATAATGATAAGTTAAATCCGTCACATTCCACTGAAGAACAGTGACGCTATTATATAATGATAAAGTTAAATCCGTCACACCCCACTGAAGAACAGTGACGCTATTATATAATGATAAAGTTAAATCCGTCACACCCCACTAAAGAACAGTGACGCTAATATATAATGATAAAGTTAAATCCGTCACATTCCACTGAAGAACAGTGACGCTATTATATAATGATAAAGTTAAATCCGTCACATTCCACTGAAGAACAGTGACGCTAATATATAATGATAAAGTTAAATCCGTCACACCCCACTGAAGAACAGTGACGCTAATAGGCCTATATAATGATAAAGTTAAATCCGTCACATTCCACTGAAGAACAGTGACGCTATTATATAAAGATAAAGTTAACTCCGTCGCATCCCATTGAAGACGGGTGACGCTGATATATAATGATATTGTCAACTCCGTAACGTCCAACTGAAGTACGGTGACGCTAATAATGATAAAGTTATATCCGTCATATCCCACTGAAGAACAGTGACGCTAATTTATAATGATAAAGTTAACTCCGTGGCATCCCATTGAAGACGGGTGACGCTGATAAATATTAATGTTATATCCGTCACGTCAAACTGAACAACAGTGACGCTGGTATATAATAATAATGTTAACTTCGTCAAATCCCACTGAAGAACGGTGACGCTAATATATAATTAAAATTTTAAATTCGTCAAATCTCACTGAAGAATGGTGACGCTAATATAAAATGATAATGTTAACTCCGTCACTTCCCACTGAATATCAGTGACGTTTATATTTAATTATAATGTTAACTCTGTCACATCCCATTGAAGTACAGTGACGCTAATATGTAAAGATAATGTAAACTCCATCGCATCCCATTGAAGAACGATGACGCTGGTATATAATGATAATGTCAACTCCGTAACGTCCCACTGAAGAACAGTGACGCTAATATATAATGATAAAATTAACTCCGTCACATCCGACTGAAGAACAGTGACGCTAATACATAATGATAAAGTTAAATCCGTCACGTCCCACTGAAAAACAGTGACGCTGATATATAATGGTATAGTTTACTCCTTCACATCCGACTGAAGAACAGTGACGCTGATATATTATGATAATGTCAACTCCATCAACTCCAACTGAAGAACAGTTTTAACTAATATTTCATGTTTATCTTAATTCTATGACCAAATCTGGCCGTTATTTTATTATAATTATTATTATTATTATTATTATTATTATTATTATTATTATTATTATTATTATTATTATTATTAGGTATACAAATGAACCAGCAAGTGGGAGACCAATGTTTCGGTATGTATGTTATATTCTTCCTCCTGTTTCAATGGGGAGTGCTCTATTGACACCTTTAAGGGCCGGCTGTTTGGGCAGAGCATCTTAGACGGTCCAGCTAAACTAGACCAATGAGCCTTCATCTCCTCACAAACCAAGGAACTAGAACTGGTACGTGATGCAAATTGTTACGAGGTTCATGATGGGATATTTTTGGTGAATAAAAAACTCAAGTCGTTAACCTTACCAATGGCACTGCGCATGCATCTTAAAATCTACTCAGTCAGTGATTTAAAATGATATTTTAGGACTGAATATGAGAGAGAGAGAGAGAGAGAGAGAGAGAGAGAGAGAGAGAGAGAAAGCGATGTAGACCGAGACTGAAAGACAGAGAGACCGAGGAGATTGGACCGAATAATCAGTAGAAGTGACAAGTTAAATGGACAGTTGCATTGAAAGAAGGAAAAAGAAAAGGAAATAGGAGGAAAGACAGAAGAAACAAATCCGAAAGAGAGAGCTGGGGAAGCGCAGGGAAAACTTAAAGAACACATTGAGAGAAAAGAGACAAGATCCAGGATAATCAAGGAGAGACAAAAGGAAACGGGACCAGAGGTCAGAGGAGGAATGAAATACAAGAAAGAATGAATAAAGCAAAAAACGGGATAGTGAACAAAAAAAAAACACTGAGGAAGAAAGAGAGAAATAAAACCATGTATTACAAAAGAATACAAGAAATTAAGAAAGAATGAACGAAATAACTGGGCAGTGAACAAAGATGAAATACAAGGAAACAAAAGGAGAAAGAAACATTTACTACCAAGGAATACAAGAAAGAATGAATAAACAAAGAATTGGAGAGTGATAAAAAAAGAAGCAAGGAAAGTGAGAAAGACACAAACTATTTAACTAAGGAATACGATAAAATGAAATAAAGAAAATGATAGAAAAAGTGGAAGAAAAAACAGGTCTTAAATAAGGATCAAACAACAGCCATTGACCTGAGTGTTTTTTAGAATCTCTCTGTTTGTACAGGGAGTAGACGGCAGACCTAGAACCCTCCAAACTGCTCCTCATCCTACCAGAGGACGTGTCACAGACACGAGCATACTGACGCTACAGTTTGGATTCCTTGCCGTCTGACACGACGACATGGCGGGGGCTCTACGACTGCTGCGCCCCCTGTACGCCCAGCGATTCTCAAAATCTCTCGTCCACACACCTTATGAATCGCCATAAAACTTACATATAAAACTTATATTAATAAACGGATCTATATAAAAACACAAGTATGAAACTGTTTCTTCGGCTGAACGCCATCGCATGCTGGGGAAACAAGACAATATTCCAAACACTTGCTCAGAACGTGCCTCCTATGCTGTAGACTGATACCTGGCATAATATTGCCTAGTTTGTCTCAACTAATCAGACGATTAGCTGGGATTGGCAAGACATTAATAATGGGGTAGCAGTCTACATTCTAGTAGGCCGATCAGCTGCGTTTCTCCAATCATCACATACTTTCCCGAGTAACACTTACCGCCTACACTTGATACGTGAATCCTGGCGATCTGCCGTTTAGTCATGCTGCACTCTCAAAGAAGAACAACATAGCTAAACAGTCAGCTCACCATGCTCATTCAATCAAGTATAGGCAGTAAATGTACAATACGTGAGTACAGCTTGTGATGATCAGTACGGATGCAGTAGACTGGCACTCTGCACTATAATAGACGAATGAGCTCATCCAGGTATATCAACAGACACATACCTCCCATTTTCCAAGTCACCTCAGAAATGCGGATATTATATGTCTCTTGATAAACCTGGATGACGTCATCAGGCCATTACAGTTCATAGCACCTATCTACCGCTACAGTCGACCATGTGTTCTTAAGCAAAGGCGTGTCTCCAAATCACTAGACACAAATATTATCATGTTCTACAGCAGGCACTGGCGATCATCCGAAACAAGTGTTAATATATAGAACTATTAATAAAAGCTTTACATGGAAGATTCTATGTTGATTGCCAAAGTCTGAGGCTCGTCCCGCCGGATGTTGCTGATACAGAAAAAAGAGAAGATAACTAAGATGAACTCAAGAAAGAAAACAAAAAGAAAAAAAAGAACGAAACGAAAGAAAGAAAAATTATAATCATGAAAGAAGATGAGAAACAAAGAAAGAAAGGCAGAAAGGAATATAAGAAAAAGGAAAAAACAAAGAAAAACAAACAGATAGAAAGAAATGAAAAATAACGAAGGATAAGAAAAAAAGATAAGAAGAAAGATAGGAAGAAGGATAAGAAAAAAAAAGAAGAAAGAAACGAAAGAAAAAGAAAGAGTAAGAGAGAAACTGAACACTGGCGCCAAGTAAAACTGACCATCAAATAAACCCTGAAAACAGATAAATCCTCGAAACAATGAAGTGATAGACAGGAGGAAAGCACATAAGATTAAAAAGACGGAAGGAGTCGGAATGAAATGATAGAAAAGAAGACAGGAATAGAAGAAAAAAAAAAGAAGATAAAGAGAGACGGATAATAGATGTCGTAAATATATATTGATGGCTAGCAAATTAAAGCTTGCTTGCCGGAAAACCCTCAATAATCAATAAATTACTGGAACTATGAGAGAAGCAAAGCAGAAATGATTTATTAAGACAGAAAGAGGTCGAATAAAATGGCAGAGAGGAGAGGAAGAAGTATGGACAAATATGAGACTCCTTGCAAAACGTACATCTAAAATGTCATACCGAAACATATGGCTGTAACAGCACACAGAACTCGGATAATCAGCTAAAACAACGTGCTGACTAAATCCCTTGGTTACATATGACCATATATAGAATACCTCAGCAAAGATGGTCTTTCCTTTATGATCTATCCCAACAAATTACCATATTACATGATTTTAGCTTCATGGCATGCTTTTTTCTTTAACCAAAACATGTTCATAGTGATTCCTTTGGTAGATCCAAACGTAATCTGGAGAAAACCTGAGCAACAGATTGAACTTTATGTAATTTTCTGACTATGCCATCTCAAAGTTCGTCTTTGCAAACCAAAATGTAATCCTTGGTGTTATTTTTTTTAATCAAATGCCATTGATATCAGTTGGAAGCCGCACCTAAAGTTAAACGAGAAATCTTAGAGCAAGATCGTGTGTGTCGAAAATGTGGGATATGTTGGCAACAGGTGTCCGCAACGAAAATATTTAGATCGTAGCGTCGAATATCCGGGAAAATGTGGGCACCAGGTGTCCGCCACAAAAAGAGCAAGATCGGTGCGTCGAATATCCGGGAAAATGTGGGCACCAGGTGTCCGCCACGAAAAGAGGAAGATCATTGCGCCGAATATCGGAGAAATGTGGGTATCAGGTGTCCGCCACGAAAAGGGCAAGATGGGTGCGTTGAATATCTGAAATATGGAGGCACCAGGTGTCCGCCATGAATAAAGCAAGATTGGTGCATCGAATATCTTTGAAATGTGGGCTCCAGGTGATCGCCACGAAAAGAGCAAGATCGGTGCGTCGAATATCTGAAATATGGAGGCACCAAGTGTCCGCCATGAATAAAGCAAGATTGGTGCTAAGAATATCTTTGAAATGTGGGAATCAGGTGTCCGCCACGAAAAGGGCAAGATCGGTGCGTCGAATATCTGAAATATGGAGGCACCAGGTGTCCGCCATGAATAAAGCGAGATTGGTGCATCGAATATCTTTGAAATGTGGGCTCCAGGTGTTCGCCACGAAAAGAGCAAGATTGGTGCGTCGAATATAGGAGAAATATGGGCATCAGGTGTCCCCCAAGAAAAGGGCAAGTTCGGTGCGTCGAATATCTGGGAAATGTGGACACCATGCAGGTGTTCGCCACGAAATTATCCCACTTTTCAGGACACCTGCGTCTGCTGTGAGTGGGACAAGTGATATTGCATTGCTAGGATGCTGCATCAAACCAAAGCCAAATGAACAAGGACGCCGTCACCCTAACAATCTCAGGAACAAGCCGGTGAGAGAAATAGTGCTGGTCACGCGGTTAAGGCTGAAACCTCGATGACCGGAACATTCAACTTTAATAAAAACGTGACAGCGACCTTGATATTCAACATCAATAAAAACGTGACAACGACCCAGGTAGGCCTGCTCACATTCTACAACTTAAAGCGGACATTCGGGCCCAAGAACACACCTTCCTGTGTTTGTTTCCTTTAATTTTGGACATGACATAGTAATCCCATAACAATGCCTCAATAATGATATGCAAATTATAGGCAAAGCACCAAGAAATGCTGTGCTTCGCAGTAACCCTTAAAATTTTTTTTAAAATTTGAATTAACAGACAAATACACATAATAATCTCAATAACGCTGACGTGTAAACTGTTTGATGTGAATCGCAATTGGACACGAATTCCAAAAAGTTTTGGGACTAGAATAAGGTGGGCTTGGCCTTGAACTTACAGGACTCGGACTTGGATTGACTGGCCTGGACCCGGACTCGCACTCGAATGTTTTTCACTCGGATACAACACTAATATACATAATCTAAATGTTGTTTAGATTCTAATCGGAAACTAGAATACGGGTAGTCGACAAGCGACTACGTGTATCCGTGAAAATCAGAGTATGACGGGTTAAGTGAGGCATGGATTGAGTGGCAAGGGGAAATGGAGTTATATGTGTTACACATTAGAATGGATGTCTGCCACGTAAACATGATTGTAGGTGGCGCCACCTGTTACTTGAACGAGAAACTATCCAAGATGTATACACATGCAAAATTTCAGGTTGAAAAGTCTAACCACTGCAGAGATATGAGTGATTCTATCCAACAGCAGACAAACAGATGGACGCTGTGCAAAAATGGCTGCAGGTGGGGCCACCATTTTTGTGTATGTTATAAAGCTATCCAAGGGCTACATTTGTGTAAATTTTTTTTCCTGATTGGTCAAAAGATTCCGAAGATATAAGAAATAATGTATGCAGGGTGAACGTGAATGAAGCTGGCGCCACCTGTCATAAAATCAAAAAAGCTATCTAGGATGTATACGCATGCCGAATTTCAGGTGATTTGGTCAAACCACTGCAGAAATATGAGTGGTTTTAACCCAAGGCAGACAAACAGATGGACGCTGTGCCAAAATGGCTGCAGGTGGCGCCACCATTTTTGTGTATGTTATAAAGCTATCCAAGGGCTACATTCGTGTGAAACTTTTTTCCTGATTGGTAAAACGGTTCCCGAGATATGAGCTTCGATGTCTGCAGCGTGAACGTGAATGTAGGTGGCGCCACCTGTCATAAAATCAAGAAAGCTATTTAGGATGTATACGCATGCCGAATTTCAGGTGAATTAGTCAAACCACTGCAGAGATATGAGTGATTTTAACCCAAGGCAGATGAACAGATGGACACTGTGCCAAAATGGCTGCAGATTGCGCCACAATTTTTTTATATGTTATAAAAATATCCAAGGGCTACATTTGTACAATATTTTTTCCTGATCGGTCAAACGGTTCCCGAGATATGTGGGGAAACAGACGCACAAACGGACGCATGGCAGAGAGGAAAGGTTAGAGGTCAAGGCCATTTGGTAAGGCACCAGTTTACATGTGACCCGATAATTGGTGTAAGTTTCGGAAAAATCCGTCCAGTAGTCTCAGAGTAGTTCTCCGGAAACGAACGCGGCGGCGGAATCCGGTCAAAAACATAGTATCCGCAAAACTTCGTTTTGGCGGATACAATTATTTATTCTCTTTAATTATATTATATATTATATTATATAATATTATATATATTATATATGCTACTATAAATAACGTTATGTTAAGTAAAAGTAACCGTACAAATTCAGACAACTGCTCTCTTATATATACGTTGCATAAAAAATAAAAATGAAGACTTACATACCTTAAACCTATAAAATCGATAAAAAAATAAACAGGCACCAGCTCCACCAGGTCCATGAGCCCGACAAAAAAACGCCCAATTCCCTTAAACCCCCTCCCTGGCACCCCGTTCACACCCAGTGACGCGTAACCGAGTGTGGATGGCGGTAAGGGGTTTTCGTCGACCCCTCTTCACTCTCAGCCACCTCCTCTGGCACCATGAAGGGGTGCCACATGGGCTCCAGAAAAGCTGGTGGAGCCGGTTGCGGTGAGGGCTGCCTGCGTTTCTGTAGCGTCTCTTGCAACGGCTTTCCGTAAAGAGAGGTCAGGTCACTGATTTCTATCTGAAAGAGAAAAGCTTAACATTAGAATATACAAAAAATAATATCTTTATATATGTGAAGTATCAAAGTTAAGATATTTGGCTTTTCCTTTTATTTTATTTTATTCCTTTTTTACTTTCAATCTAATTGTAGGGTTTTATATACACATTATATGCATCACCAGGCAGTGTGATCACTGCTTCTTTTATGAAAGGGAAAGAGAAAAATGTTAAAATATACAAAAAAATATAAATATTTGTAAACAGTTTAACTTTGAAATGGCCCTTCTTTTTAAATATGTACTGACTTCTCTGTTTTTAGTATTTAAATTACCACAAGAGGGACATTAAAACAAATACATTGGAGAGAGAGAGAGAGAGAGAGAGAGAGAGAGAGAGAGAGAGAGAGAGTTGTCAAATACCGTACCTGCTGTTTTCTTGGTCTACGGGGCCCAGGTTTATTCAATGGCACCTGTGGTAACTGCACCTTTAAATAAGGAAGAAATCATAAAAACAAGAAACATAAACTAGACCATTGGTTTAAGAATAATCACAAATAAATCACAGGAAACAAGAACAAAATCCTTCATTGTTGTTTTTCAATAATTATCCACGGTTCCTTAAAAACTGGTATTCTACAGTCCCAATGTTTAAAACATGTCTTCATTAAAATGATCTTTCCCGCAATTTTACAAGAATATATTTGAGTTCATGGAACTTTGTATTGCGTTTTTCTTTAACTTGTGGCTTGTTGAATTTATCTTGTGTTATGACTGCTAGAACTTCTAATAGTATATAAAAACAAAACAACACCTTAATTGTATAAAAAAGACCAGGTGGTGTCTTTTTATATGAATAAGCAATCTTTGATGACTGGTACAACTATCAAAAATAAGTAAACATAAGTGAGATGCCGTAAATAAGAAACCTCTTTTTACAGAATGAATGTTCTACCTGATGGAAACGGCGGTGTCGGTTCGCGTACTGTTTGGTAGGTGGCGGCACTGGGACCGTGCTCTCCTGCAAAACCGGGCCGTCTCCGTCACTGCAGATACATGAATACAAAAGTCAAAATGTAATTGTACCAAAGTGTATTTATCCAACAACCATTAATATGAGCTGCAGCATAATGTGCTCAAAGCAATTTACGATGACCAAAATCAGAATGTATATTGTCATTTTCTGTGGTATCAATCCACTTCTGTCACTCAGTTCCTCCATGTAGACATGCTCAATTTGTTCGTTTTTGTCTTTAACTATCGCGAACGATGTGAGGTTTGTCCTAAGAGGGCGGGGGTGGGGACAAATGTCTGAACTTTCCCTATAAACCCTGAAATTTGACATCCCCCCCCCCCCCCTTTCCACACACACACACACACACAAACACACACACACACACAAAAGGGCTATTGCAGAACCATCTACCAGAACCTAAGTAAACTACGCAAGAACTGGTATAAAAATGTGTAAATATATTGAGTTAAGATACAATGCACATGGACAGACGTTTTGTTCATGATATTTCGAATTTAATTTGGAAAGATGCAAGTAAATCGCAGTAAAGATGACACGAACTTTATCAGAACATATTAAGTGACAGCTCTTTATACCGCATGTATGGTAGGACAGACGAGGTACACGGAGTGCATGGCCTTAATATACAAAGGCTGATTTCATATTCGCGAGGTTAAAACTCAGCGGTGTTATCTTTTCAGTGATATGCGAGGGTTTCATATGTGCGATACCGCTTTATAAAAGACCTATATAAAATATGACCAAAATAACATGAATAATTTATATCAAATTATATGTGTGCAAACTCTTGACGGGGGCAAAAGGGAACATAGACCGAGTAGAAAAATATATTCCTAAATTAGGGCTGAAAGGAGTACTCGAGTACTCTAGTCCGGGTAATACTTACCGAGTACTCGAGTCCAAAATTCGGACTCGAGTACTCGTGTATATACCTGCATATCTGAATATTACTGCAAATTTACTGGCAGTCTGGGCCTATTTATTCATTATCGAAGTAATAATCATACTGTACAGTTTATTTCGAAGAGACTTACATTTATGAGTTATATGCTTTCGAATGGAGTTTTCCACTCTTTAATTTTAGTATTTATATCTATTCCTTCGTTTGGATAAAGTTAAGCCGTCATGAAGTCAATTTTTATGTATTTTTTTGCATCGGTAAACAGATGTCCGTTTAACTTTACAGTGTTGCCATAGTAACGAGTACTCGAGTCCGAGTCGGGTATTACCTATCGGGTACTCGAGTCCAAAATTTTGTACCCTATTTCAGCCCTATCTTAAATGGCAGATAATTGGAAAGATTGGAAATCATTTTTAATAGGACGCGTTCTATGAACATACAAGCTATATTATTATTTATTATATCAATATGATACATTTTACTTGCCTTCTATGATGGGACTGTTTATAAACGACGGTTTAATTTTGCGAAATTCGAATATCGCAAATATAAAACCCTCGCTAACAAAAAGGCAACCACAGTAATGTAAACAAAAGTTTTAAACTTGGGTAATCCTTATTGAATGTTATCTCATACCTGTAGTTATGCTCGGTCTGTGGACTTTCTCTGTGACAGAGCAGGCCACCTATCTCCTTCTTGAGCGTTTCCATCACCCTTAGTGGATAAAAACAAAAAAATCAACCATTATACACATAACGGAGACATTTATAAAGATACGACTGAAGTGGCTGATTTTCAGTTTTAAGATTAAAATGACGAATAATTCACGTGGGAGCTATCGGTAAGCATTTATTCTGCCGACCTGATGGACTTCATATATGTGATATTTTGAAGGAATAATTAAGCTTAGAAAGGTAGAATATGATGCAAGGCCAGGTCTAAGTTTATCTGAAAAAAAAATGTAAGAAAAATGAAAGTTAAGGAATCATTGGCCTCGTTTGCTGAGAGAACGTTAAGGAAATCTGTATGGGGGTACAGAACAACCCCCCCCCCCACAACCACCATAACCACCATAAAGCGGCCAAAACTCTCCCATCCTCCCCCTTATGATAAATACAAACCAATGCAAATCAATTAGTTGATAAAAACTAGAAAATTATTCAAGTCATTCGAATAATACATTAACTAAAATTATCTCACCTTGGGCTCGATGGAAGAGGGGCTTGATTGCTAATCCCACCCACAGGGGGCGCTGTGTCCTCATCGCGAGAAAATCTAAAAATATATTTAACATTGAAAAAGGATAACCTATGAATTATTTATTAAGGGATAACTTAATGGCATCAGTTGTACTAAATTATATAGTTATATGAGACTAACATTTAGGTATTACATCTAATAAAGTAGAAACAAATTGTCATACGTATAGTCATGTAACTTATATTTGTATAATAACAAGTTTTATCTAGAAGCCCCGCGTGGTTAAGGGGCCAGGAGGAGGAGCCGGCATCAAATACGGTTTGAAGTTAGGTTCAAGACTTAAGAACACATAAAAACATTTGTCATATGGTTCCATTCACGATGAGTAACTAGCATGTTTGTAAAATCGCCAAAGGAAGTTTTACCTTGAAGCCTTGGGTTTTGGACCTGCAGGTGGGGTTGGTGTCATGCCAGGATTGAAATTTGCAGCCAGTCTAAAATTGTGAAAACAAAAATAAGCCTTAGATAGCCTCAACCAAATTCATCATTTGTTTATCACTGTTAACATTGTATAAAGTTATGACCCCTAACTCAGTAATGCATTCACAGTCTATGCTCTCTAATATATTACTTACGTGTACATTGCAGACCTTTATGTCTCTGAAGCTTAATTGGTATCATTCGACTGCATGATTATAAAACCAGGAGCAAATATATACACGTCACATAGACAGCAGATTAAAGCTCAAGCCCAGTATGCTATATGCGTCAATCCAACATGAAAATACTATACTAAAATTTGTGGTTGAGGGCGCGGGCATCCCTTGAGCATTCCTCCGGCTTCTACTTGGAAGATACAGGTCTTACTGCCACGAAACTCTGTTCGCAGATAAATACCCACCTTGCGACTGTTACAGAGTACTTTCCTATCGTTTTCAGTGCCATCATCGAAAACTGATGTCGCAAAATTTTCGAAATCGCTCATGCATGGGGGCTGCCATTTTGCGACTTTAACCCGACATTGCAGGTCGTTTGTCGGAATAAAGGCTATAACAATATGCAAGCATTAATTTTTGCCAAATCTCTGTATTGTTATTTAGTGTATCTGTTATTTCTCACATTTACTCGCAGACACGCGTGCCTCTCATCTCAAATATTTCTATATATATATATATATATATATATATATATATATATATATATATATATAAAACTAGCGCGCCCCAACACACAAACAATGCGTATATACACGCATGCATCTGAGAAATGATAATTTTAATTGCATTTACCTGAGAGACTGGCGCCTTGGAGCACAGGTGCGGTTTGGCAACACAAGGTCGGGTTTAAGCTTTGCCGTCAGTCTGTTATAACAAAAGGAGACATTTATTAAAAATAAATCAAGAACTTTCGTCAATGGCTGGCTATAAATCAGAAGCATATTATTTTAATTTCAGCTATATGCCGGTGAAAATAAAAAAAAAGATAAATCTCCCCTTTCTCTGTAATTTTTACACAGTATATAAACATGGCCGAATCTGTACTAACATTGATAATATTTTCTAAATCACAATAGTAAAACTGTAAAACTGATGAAACTTGATATATATGCAGGTGTGGGAAAGTAAGGTATGCTACATGGCGTATCATGGTATATAGTGGTATATGTAGAAGTAGTATATAGTAGTACTAGTGGCAGTTTATTCATTCATATGATTATACATTTACTTACAAATACATGCAAATACATATTTATTAAAATATAGTCATACAGAGCGTATTATTTGCGGAGCATCGTTCGTGTGCGGTGGATCTCTAGCTGTCACAGTGTAGAGAATTTTTGAAAATGAAATAGTATACAAAACCAAATTGTCAAAAGCAATATTTTCAGAATATTAACAAATATTTTATAATCGAAAATGAAAAAAAAATAAAACTCACCAACCTGATTCTTATAGAAAAAAAATGTGTTATGTGAACCTTTTTTTTAAAGGTTTAAGGACTGTAGGTCATCTGAGTTATACCGATTATTCCTCCCCTCACACCATCCTCTATGCACCCACAAACCAAACCCCGCCCCGCTTCGCACCCCATCCTATGTTCAAAAGAAATACTGAATAAAAGTTAAATCGTTGGATGTTTAAGTACTCATTAATGCAAACACCTCTTATCCTGGTATTAATTAGAAATGCAGGTGCATAACCAATCATGATGTGTTTGAAAATGAAAACAACTACATTTAACTGGAAAACACTAAAATAGTGCTTCTAATTAAGCAGCTGGTGCAAGGCAGTTATTCTGGATCTGGCTGTTTACTTGAGCCGTATTTATCATGAAACCTCTGCCAGAGAGCGAGGTATTTTGTTTTCATCGATGTATGTTGCCTATTTGGTTAGTTGATTATTTGGTTGGTTCATCTGTTTGCAGGTTTTATTGGAAAATTTATGCAAGGATTTTGATTATTTTATTAGGGACCAAAGAACAATCTGTTTATTGTGAAGGTCACCTGGATCATCAAAATATGTATAAAAACTTCTATAAAGCGTTGTGGCATAATTAAGGCGATTAATTTAACGGGGATGAGGGCTAGAGACTATCACTAACATTAGCTGCCGCCTTCGGTCTGTCCAGCAGAGATTGCCAGTGACCAAACCAAGGAGTTCGTGAACCGTGACACACATTTTATGCGTAACATGCGCGTAAAATGTGATTAGATTATTGTTGTCTTCTTCATGAATAAAAAAAAGTCATAAAAATCACATTTACGAAGAACATTTTTTTCGGCAAGTCAGACGAACAAAAGTTTGGCAAAGGGTTATATGATTTTTTTTTCAGTTATCAACATTGCTGTGCTTAAGTTTATCTCGTAGATAAACAAGGACATACATCCTTCACAGGCGTGTTATGAAAACTTTTCTTAACAAGAAATACCTAGAGTTAATAAATATGTACGCGTGATAAGCCATAAACTCTTTTAAAAAGACGGGTGAATAGCTGCTTTTTACATATCAGTGGGTTCTTGTCGTTACCATTATATATATATACGTCTATAACCATAACATTAGTATATATGCCTTGCATTTTTTATAATGACTTGACTACGTTTCCAGTCTTTTCATTAAATGATATAAGGATTTAGTCACTCCAACAAACAAATTGTGACCACAGGTGGCTACCTACAGTTAAATGATATGTTCGCGTAATAAGCCAGAAATTCTATTTAAAAAATGGAGGCAGGTGTTTAGCTATTTGTTTTGTTTTGTTTTTCACTAAATGACTTAAGAATTTAGTCACTTCAACCAACAAATGGTGGCCACAGGTATTACATGAAACGATTGGGAATATCAGGCATATCATGTACAGCAATATATGTGTTTGTATGTGTAACATATAATTATTGTATATAAATTACATGATGGAACAACAGAAAAAATCAAAACAAAAAAGTGATAATTCATTACAAACATTTTTCGTCACAAAGGGTTTTCATCTGAAACTAAAAGTTGTTGAGTTTCTCTTTCATTTTCAAGCAAAATATTCTTAGTTTTATCTTACTTATCCCATTTGCAAATATGATAAAAATTATATGAATTGCTGTTGATGATGCAGCATATGCACACATAATATCAAACTATTGTCGACTTTTCATCTTTTAATTTTATATATAAATAGATATCTGTATTCTAAGGAATGCAAGCCTCCGACATGTGTGTATGTGTGTGTGTTGGGGGGGGGGGGTCAATTGTGGGATGCTCCCAAAACCGTGTTTGTATTCACTTATTCGACCCCAGGTTCCTTCATTGCATAAGTAACTGTCCATTTGAGAATATTCCTGAATGGCATTCCTGAATCCGGATCATAGGCCGCATCCACACCAAAACCAAACCGATTCTTCATCGGCCCTTTTCCGAAATATCCTGAAAATTTCATGAGATTTCGTTCATGATTGCTTGAGTAATGTTGTGAACAAACACACACACACACACACACAAACACAACGCACATGCGGACGGGGATGAATACATACCCTCCTGGCGGAGACCATGAAGCTATTCTTACCTGGATGGCTTGGCTCTGGTACGGATCTGCGGACCCCGGATCTGTGGCTGTACAGTCTGCTCGGCTGGATCGGATCCATACTGCAATTTTCTGGTTGCCATGGCGACTGAAATTTTAACCAAAATTGAATTAAAGTTTGGATTTGGGAAGGCTATTTTATACACGGAAGTTGTTGATAATAAAAGTACAGAGATTCTAGAATCCACCCATCCTACAAGAAAACTAATATTTGGCAGAACTGCTTCTCTCATCATGCAACATTTAAATGTTAAAATTGCCTTTGAGATTACATTTTAAGATTTATTCACCTTTGGTTCACAACGCGTTCAAAGCTCTTCTCTTATGATTTGCTTGATGGCATGTCCTAAAAATACCCGCCCGGGGGATGAATTCAAACAGGATTGCATCTCCCACGCGGCATTTGAATCCGCTTCGTGCGAGTGCATGGGCGAGCGCTGATACGGTCTCGATTGTCACCATTTAGACCAGCCAGGGGAACTATAATTTGAACCAGTTTTTCTCGGTGTTAAAGTAAAGGTATAGAAACATGGTTTTTGCTTTATTGTATGAAAGTTTCTTGTTGGGTCAATAAGCCGTTCTCAAGGGAATTAAGGTCTCAATACAAGGGACCGAATTTCATATAAAACTACTGTATATAAAACTATACTTGAATTTAATATCGATCCATAAAAAAATATTACATGGTTTTGGGGTCAATTGATTTATATCAAGCAGGTTAAGCATATCTTTATTAAATTAATTTATTCTAATTACAATTATATTCAGATGGTCAGTTTACATGATTTCAGGCTCGAGCTAGCTATGTTAATAAATTATGTGAATTTATTGTTATTTTACAACTGTTTTGTAAGTGTATGTAAGGAATTTAGCAGCAGGCTTATCGAATTTAAATCCACTAGGTTATTCTGTGAAAAGGTTGTGATTTCATCTTAAAGGGGGGAGTCTGATTCTTGGTTTGGTATACGAGTAGTAAACCCTTTTATACGCATTTATTCCTAGAGGCCATGATTTATTAAATAACACGTGTGTATGTGGGGGGGGGGGCATGTTTGTTGAGAACACGTGTATGAGGGGGAGAACCCCCCCCCCCCCCCTACTATCCCTCCTAATCCCGTATCCCCTCCAGCCGAAAGCCCCCGACCCCTTTGTGGTAAGAAATCCCCCTAACCCTTCTTTAGAGTATCGTAATTTTTTTCCCTCCATCATATTTATTATACGCAGTATATATTTCGATTATACCAAAGTATTTATTAGTTCAATTTAAAAAAAAATTATTTTCATAATTTGAATGTGACCGAACCAACAAAATTTACAAACTTTCATTTTCTTTCCTTTGGTATAGAATCCAGGCCCGCATATGACTTAATAATTTGTAGGACTGTATACATATATATATACATGGTTTAAATCGAGTGCTTCGGTTCATAATAAAATGGTGTTTTCATCAATTTATAAAAAAAAGTCGGCAAAACTGACATATACAATAACGTAACATAACATATACATAACGTGTACAATTTTTATACGTCCTTCACATAAATTTAAATCAACAAAAACAAATCTGTCCTAAAGAAACTTCAAGATTATCTTAAACTTTTGTAGGTTTCAAAAAGTTTTAACTAAATATTATCTTACTCATTTCTCAGTTGAAGCACCTTTTGATTTTCAAGCCAGTATTTATATATTTTGAGTATTTTTCTGGAATTTGGCCAGCACATGGCAATAGGTTTTCCTATAATATTATTTCAAAACACAAACTGTATAATGCGCTACATGTTTATTTTGACCAGGTTTGAATAGCTATTTCTCAGTGTAAACGTAATAGGTGTTTCAGTGTAAGTGGCTGGAGTCATTCTGTTGCAAAAAGTATATCAAGGCCATCTTACATATACAAATACAGTGAAGCCTGTGTTATGAAACCACCTGTTGGACTGCCCAAAAATAGTCTTAATTTACAGCAGGTCTTAATTCTTAGGCCGGTCAGTTATGACCAATGACAATGCTTTTGGTTCACTCAAGGGTTGTTTTAATAGACAGGTGGTCTTATTAGACAGATAGTCTTTCCGACAGGTTCTACTGTACATATACAAAAATGTATTTACTGTCCGTTTTACAAACATTATTCATAGGCTAACCTCACGGACGATTTGATCGATTATTAACCAAAAGACAGAAAACATATCTAATAAAAAGGAAAACAAGAACTTTAGAAAAAATACATATATGAAGATATACATATATACATTTCATATTTTCATGAGATCTACAAAATGCTGACATGACAATTTACTGTCATCAGAATTACTGCATATACATATACAATTAATTCATGGTAATAAAAAAAGAAAGTTTAACCCTTAAAAGTGTTGAAAAAAAGTTAGACTATAATTATAATTATGGCCGATCATACACTATATAATTTTCAAATCAGAGCCGTTTTAATTTATCAAACATATACAAGAAATTTAAATCTTGACAAATTTCTAAAGATTTAATAATGTAAACACTCTAAAAATAGATTGAAGAGCCACTGAATTACTGTCACAGATTTAGCATAAAAATACAGAATGCTGCTGTGAAACTTCTGCTACAGGATTAAAGTATATGAAATATTAGACTCTAAGGGGTCTAGAACAATTATCAGAAAAAAGGTATGTAGACATATTATATATAGCCTCATCGCCAAAAATAGCCAGTGCGAATGGTCGAATTTACATTTTTATAACTAAATTCTCTATTTCGTTACTCAAATCATCAATAATATTCTCTACATGAAATGAAAATATTGCATGAAATAAAAAAATAATATAGATATATTTAATATCTGTGTGTGTGGTGTGGGGCGGAGGGGGGGGGGGGGGTTGAGCAAAACATTAGAAAAAAGTATATGTGTTCATATAGAATTTATACACTAAGTACGTAGAACAGGAATTAGACTTGGGGAGAAATTATAGAAATTTGTATAAAACTTAAATTTTAAGTTTTACAAAATAAGTATTAAATATTGAAAAAAAATGCAACTATATAGACATCTATTGACCATCAGTGGCATCACATATGAATGGTAGTTTGTTATTTTTTTATCATTGCACTATATATATATATATTATATATATATATATATATATATATATATATATATATATATATATATATATATATATATCGGTTGCTAGTGTGAATCTCTTCTTAATTTAGTATATGCGTCATGCACTCACTCCCGATTTATACTCATTTTAATACATGCGGGTGAGTTGATTGTGTATACTTTGCTGAACCATAAAATGCACACATCCACTAATTATATACTGTTCGGTATAGCAACCATGGTACTAGGGTACCATGCTTTTTTTACTACTGTTGCAACATGACCTAACGGGTTTTGTCATAAACGGTCCCATACCGCAGTGTTTTTTTAACGCCCGCCAAATGAATGCCCCACGAAAATTTATACCGCATTCCCGAAACCGCGTTCCGCTGCCGCAATCAGCTTACCAAATGCCAAATACAAGTAATGCCTAACAGCTATATGAATATAATTATTTGGCTATACTTCATATGTAAGTTACATTAATTTATAACGATTCCAAGGGCTACTGACAAATAGCAAATAACATGTTTTTTCAATAAAGATGCGTAAAAGGAAGATGGGCCTAACGGAGAAAAATAAGGCACACGTATACACATACATTCATCTAGGCCTGTATGGGTCTACACACATGCATATACATCTCCTCTAATAGCAAGAACATCGACATTATGATGTAATTACTAAATATAAACCAACAAGTAAAGATTAAATTAATTTACCTTAAACTGTCACTGTGCAGTGATGATACTTTCCAGGAAAGACGGTCGATCTATTGCAAGATATATTGCAAAGACGATTATACGCTCTGCTGCGCTCCGCGAAATGTCGCGTATTGACGTAACCAAGGAAGCGCCATTCATGACGTCACGTTCTTGCCGATTGCTGCCGCTAGGTGGCGGGTCTTATTTATGAGACATTTCTCAATAATTGACGTGGTCAGACGGATATTGTTCTGACACAGGGCTCATCTTATTACAATAATGCGTATCGTCCATATTATAGATATGCTGAGGGATTACAAACTTTATATGGTAATCATGATTATTAATAAATAACCCATATTGTAAGTTACAATAACTTGGAAATGTATCGTTTAGGCATTAGATGTGGTTCCTGCTGGACAAAACGACGAAGGGGCCTACAGCATTGTATACCTTCTAACGATCGTTATATATTAATTTAAATACACGCGTGCAGTTGTAAAGCTGGTCTAAAGCATGTGTCCAGAGCCCCCTCCCCCGATTTGTATAAATAATGAATAATTTTTTTAGAATTCGGTCATAAATGTCTTACATTTGATATTTTACAAATGTATGCCTAGGAGAGCAACATTGTGTATGCAGTATAGTTAATACTGATGTTTATCCGTTTTTGATTCTTTCAACGGGACAGAACTGGCTTATTTTTCGTTTTAAAAGTAAGCTCTTATCAAACAATCAACAAAAATACCGTGAGATATATTACTTCAAAATATGTAAAAAAGGGACAATCAGATATATCTTATTACATCATGAAGAGATACACCCCTCAGTAAAAGGGGTAGATCTATATATTGTTATGTGGGGACATAAAAGCGAAGCGGTTGGTACGCCGGACTTGTGCGCCACCAACATGGGTTCGAAACCGGGATCGGCCCAATGTTTTCCCCTGAGTATTTCTCTTCGTAACAATATATTATATACTTAGTTCTATGCATGAATTAGCCCGGTTCGGCCTCCATTATTCACTCACACTCAGTCGCATTCCTGGCTGCTTGTTTAGAGAGATATATATTTGCTTCGTGTAGGGACAGGCGAACTATGCAATCAAAGTTGACATGCCATAACTCATGTGTGTGGAAATTTGCTTGAAAACCCACTAATGTGTACATTTATGTGTATATGCGCAAAATTGCATTAGGTTTCATCCAAAAATAGAACATGTAGACCCAGTGCCCCCCCCCCATGAAAAAGAAAACAAAAGATTAAATAAATAAAAATAATCTGGACTAACATCCGTGAGCCTCGAATCCCTTTGCGAAGATATTCCTTGTGAGCTTTAGAGAAGACATAAAATACGTTATAACTAATATATCTATTTCTGTAAACCTTCGCTGCAGACACTGAACAATGGGGTAAAATCATCTAAATTCCCAATCAAAGCATATGTGTAAATAATGTCAGGTGTACTTAGCCCTCAGTTATATTTCAGGTGCGGATCCAGTATTAAGGAACAGGAGGGGTCCAATACAGGAGGAATAATGACAACAATTAAGTAAAAGTAGCCAAGGTCTGCAAAAAGGGGGTCTGAAACCCTTTATAAAGTTTGCGATGGCTGACAAAAGGGGAACCGAAGGCGGAGGTCTTCATGAAGACTCAGACTCCTATCTAAATAGGTTTACTGTGTCAGGAGTCACGGCAGCAATGAGCAATTTCCGATCATTGTGGTAAAAACTATTGTCAAAGAGCCCGTATTTATTTTTCAGTTATACGTTACTCAAACAGCACAAAATTGAAGTCTCAACCTGAGTGCTTCGCTGTTATAGGTTATAAGTATCACATAATTGCTGAGTGGTTGCTATTCATTTAGTTAATTGGTTAAAATTATAGGTCTGATAAGGCATGGTTAAAATCTAATTTTCCATTCCAGAGTACCGAAAATGATGCAATCGCTGTAATTATACAATTATAAAACATTGCAGTTAGTCATGACGAAATTACTTTTTTTTCGAGTGTTAATTTGCATCGTCTACCTGAGCATTGTCTCTCTCTCTCTCTCTCTCTCTCTCTCTCTCTCTCTCTCTCCCTCTCTCCACAAATACACACACAGATCTGTACCCTGTTACCTAGTTTGCTAGTAACAGCCATTGTAGGCCTATTTAAATCAAGGATGTATGGCCAGATATTAAATAATCAGTCAAACTCGAAGGAGTCTCTAGAAAAAAAAAACAGATTTAGCTTTAATTTCCGGAAGGTTGGAGGTACACTATGGAAACTATTGTTTTTAGATTATCTGACTCACTGAAATGTGATTTTATCGGACTCTTTTACAATGGGAGATATTAAACATTAAAATTTGTTTTTCTCGAACAATGGCCATGGCTAGTCACTGATGTAAGTGGCCGCCTTTATTCTAGAGTTCACCTGTGATATAGCCATGAAGAAAGTGAAGCGTGACACACATTTCTGTGTGACGCATATCAAATTTGATAAGGGACCCGCGAAGGATTAAGTTAAATGTTACGCGTTTCGTCAAACAAGTTTTTCAATAAAGCCGATGCACACAGAGGTTTGATCAGGAAACTGACGAAGGTACATATGGGGTCTCAGACTATTTTTCTAGTTGAATAGTAAAACAGACAAAACAAGTATTAGACAGACATAAGGAGAGACAGAGAGAGATGAAGACATAATCTCCAGTACGCAATTGGCCTAGCTCAATTTATAACAGAAACAATGCTGATAATTTAAAACCGCTTTCTGTAAGTAAAAAAACATAAGTCAATGCGGGGCTGTAGGACGTGTCATCTCACGGTACTGGACTCGTAATACGATACACAATATAGTATATATACATATAATCCAAGATTTGTTTTCTAGTTTGTGTCAATAGAAATATAACCAAATTAGTCTCCTAAAATTTATTTCCAGACTATATATAAGATATGATTCCATACAATCAGCCAATCGGATTCCTCTTCACTAATGACGGTTTGACCCGGAGTGCCTTATACTCTGCCGAGGAACATACATATTTATACATGTATTTTATGATTGACGGGGATGACATACAACCAACAGGCTTGGGGAAATATACTCCAACAGTATATTTATTAAAAGTTTACCTGTGCTTCGTTGTTTGTCACGGAAAAAGCAGGTCTTATTAAAAACTGGCAACGCCCCCAGATAAAAGGCAGGTTTACATCTTTTAGTGCAATTCTGAGGCAAAAAATATATCTTCAGCCTTGGTTTGTTGCTTTGTCTGTAAGTACATTACCGTAACCAGGTATATCAGGGTTCTGCAGAAAATTTGCAGAGGGTTAGCATAATACCACATGAACACTCCATCACATTTTGGGGGTTATTAGAATCACCATATTGTTTTTCTTATACAATACAATTATGACAAATGAACGATTCCTTAAAGTGTCACTGCGTAGAAGCCTCCCATTCGCATGCATTTTGTCTGCCACTCGACTGGATGTGACCAGAATATGCGGTTTGAGAGAACAGTTGATGCAAGACAGGGGTGTTCGTCAAATGGGTTTAACTCACGACACATTTTCGGACACGATTCCTGTCAAAATGACTTGTTTATCAGGTGGTTTTAAATATCAATCTGCCAAAAAGGTCGCCACAACATTGTTGAAACCCACATTTCCAGGCTTATTATAATAATGAAAACACACGTGAAAGCAAAAGTGCAGAGCAGAATAAAGTGGCTTTAGTCATAATTTGCAAGCAAGACGCAAAGAATCTTGATAAGCTTCATTATCCAATGGGAGGTCTATAAATATTCTCTCATGCTTTCGTGTTGCATGCTACAGTGATCGTATGCATGCTGCTACAATCTACAGCAACAAGGTACAGCAACAAACAACAGCATGGCTTCACGTGTCACAATGGCTTTCGTGTGTTTTGCAGTACTGGCACTTCTACACATCGCTGCGGTGGCTTTTCCTGGTAAGTGATTTTTGTAAAGATATCATCGTATATTCCCCTAATACAGAAAGACATTATTGATGCAAAAAACACACATAATACCGTGCTGATAAAAAAATATTCATTGAATAAGGATCGTCGCCCCCCCCCCCCCCCACACACACACACCTGCACGGGCTTGCTCGCATGTACACACATATACACACTGCCATGCACACTACTGTCCCTTGTCTAAACTAAGTACTCAAACAAATAAATTCAATTTTATCTACATACTTATATAAAAGCATCTTAATATTATGAGGAAGCTTCACGAGCATATCAGCATAAATGCAAACAATGGATTCGCAGGAATATATTGATGATAATGATCCCATGCAATCGTTGTCATCCAGGAACCACCATCAAAATCCAGGGTAATGGTATCCTGTAACAGTGAAACAAAAGATTCTCTGGTTTTTTTTTGCAATAACGAAACTCCGGATTCCCACATTTGATGAAAACTCACTTGCATTAGCACTTTCCTGAAAATATAGTTGATACTTATCAGTGGTGACCAAAGTGGGGCATCTATCTTTTGCAGTGTCGGGCATGTCTACAAATAACCTACGAATGGTTTTGGGTGAATGTATAACTTGCTGAGAGGTAAAAAAAAAATAGAAGTGTCAATTAAATGTGTAAGTTTAATTGAATCCAAATGCGCATGCGCAGGAGTTTTTACCCGTGACTTGTATATGCACATGATACTTTGGTGAAAGAAAATTCTGGGTTATAACCACGAAATTTTTCAGAAGAGATCAAGCACCACACATTAAAAGTCATGCATATTAGTGTGCATATAATGGTTCAGGAACTCCCGCATGACGACCACTCCATTAACACCACCACCCCGCTAACACGGCTACTTTTCTTGGTCCAATAATTGTTTAATACAAATTATCAAATTAATATAAAAACTTTGGTAACACGCTATCACGACCAACAACTACTTTTTTTGTCCTGACCTTAAGATGAGCCCCCGTATCACGACCACTGGCCCGTGGCGACCGCACATATGATGCATATTTTGAACGAGTGTAGATTGTACATTTTATACACTGCCCATTGACCTGTATTATGGCTTAGTAAATCTATTTGTTTCATTTATGTGTTTTATTTTTATGTGAATGAAACTTTTGAATCATGTTTGTTATTAATTTTTCTTTATATTTTAAATTTAACAGGAACAACAACTTAACATTTACTTGAATTATCAATAATAGCGCCTGTTTAAATTGGCAGATTATTGTACAAGCATCCCGCTAACACGGCCACCTCGCTAACACGACCACTTTGCCTGGTCCCGCAGGTGGTCACGTTAGAGGGTTTTTACTGTATACATATATATATATATATATATATATATATATATATATATATAATTAGAATTATAGAATTTGGATCCATTTTTGAGCTTATTAAGAAATAGCATTAATCTGAAATTCAGAAATAACCTATACTGGAAACATAATACATTATTTTTTAAAACCTTATACTGAATTGTTATATATTTGAAATAACATACGACAATAAAAATAATATAACACAGACTCTCAGACTGATTAACTGTAACTTGAAGTATGTATTACTCTATCGCAATTCTTATATCTCCACAAGATAATTCGATATTCAGAGGGATTTCTTAGGTCCCCGCAAGACAATCAGATACTCAAAGTGCAGTCTTAAGCCCCCGCAAGACTATCAGTTACTTAAAGGGCAGTCTTAAGCCCCCGCAATTAGATACTCAAAGGGCAGTTTTAAGCCCCAGAAAGACAATCATATACTTAAAGGGCATTCTTAAGCCCCCGCAAGACAATCAGATACTCAGGGGGCATTCTTTAGCCCACGCAAGACAATCAGATCCTTAAAGGGCAGTCTTAAGCCCCCGCAAGACAATCAGATACTCAGAGGGCATTCTTTAGCCCCCGCAAGACAATCAGATACTCAAAGTGCAGTCTTAAGCCCCCGCAAGACTATCAATTACTCAAAGGGCAGTCTTAAGCCCCAGAAAGACAATCATATATTTAAAGGGCATTTTTAAGCCCCCGCAAGACAGATAATCAGGGGGCATTCTTAAGCTCCCGCAAGACAATCAGATACTCAAAGTGCAGTCTTAAGCCCTCGCAAGACAATCAGATACTCAAAGTGCAGTCTTAAGCCCCCGCAAGATAATAAGATCTTCAGGTGGCATTCTTAAGCCCCCGCAAGACAATCAGATACCCGGGGGGCATTCTTAAGCCCCCGCAAGTCAATCAAATGCAAAATATGTTTGTTCTCTTTTTCTTACCGTGTTTGCGTTATATTTCCAATAATAAACATTTTTAAAGTGACCTTCAGTCAAAGGAATAGTTCTTGCTTATAGAATTGCACTTGCATTTATTTTTTTTTACGTTCACTTAATTCTTTAATATTGTACACCGTATTATCGCTGACTTAAGAACCATTGAGGTCGCGATGCCCAGGAATCGCATTGCAGATACCTGTAGTCACTCTGTCACTCCTAACATTTTCACATTCACACGACCTTCGTTATTGAACTCATACATCACACAGTATCACACAGTATAAAACAAGTATTTCCACTTCAGAGGTGGCCATCTTTTTCCAACTCTTCAAAGTTGACATAGTCGCAAAGTAAATTTATATTTATCTTTTTATTGCCTCCTCTGGAAGGAAATGCCTATATCCCTGTTCATGTGCGTTTATGTGTTTGTTTTTTTTTCACAGTATCCTGTGTGTAATGACTGTTATTTTTCCCAGATTCCGAGGGCTTACGGAAAACGCGAGGAGATGATGTTTGGAAGAATAACCTGGAGAAGTAAGTGAGATTTTCAAATTTCAGAGACAGCAAAGTTTCACAAAAGATAGAAATGATATTGCTAGAAAAGAAATAAGTGCCAAACGATTTAGGTGTATAATTTATAATCATTGACAATGCCAAATGTGATAACCCAGATGTGTAACTCTAACTTGAGTCGTAATACAAGCCATACGAAGGAATGCATGGCAGTGTTTTTCCATCATGTTGCATTCACATGGTGGTAAACAGCCGATAATCCTTACACGAATGATAACTTTACACAAAAGAATACATGTGAACTCGCACACCAAACTAGAACCCCGTTTTTATGGTAACAAGTCATTTCCTGTATCGCATACAAGTTGGCTGCCGTCCAGTAACCCATGCGAGCCTTGTTTGTATTCATGCGGTCAGAAATAAAAAAAAACAAGCAGAGGGATTTACCATTATGCTGAGATAAAATGGAATTTCCTCTCGCCAGTGGTACTAGGCGTTGTGAGAAAGTACACTATAAATTGGAACACAGGTTGGTCTGGTGTATGTCAAGTGACAGCGTACTTGTAGGCCATGGGGCGTTGTCGAAAATGGCGAAAGATTTGTATCATCATAGGGCCTTAAAGGGCGTTCCTCTTTGAACTGTAGAATGTAATTACGTTCTGGTATCCAGACTAGCTTGTCGTTGTCTCCTTAATGTCAGAAGTGCGATATGGCGATATCATAAACTCAGCGGGTGTAAGACGAAATACCATTGGCCAGAAAATAGTTAACCAGCATATGATTGGCTGACCCAGCATTATCAGAGCGATGCATATGACCGTTTCATCATTCATTGCATGCAGAAAATGGCATGGCGAACTTGAACAAAGAAAATTCACTCATTATATTAAAATTTGGTCTCTGATACTTTTTATCTGTATCATGTCGTTTATTTTGTCGCGAGTGAAGTATCGTGATAGGTACATCGTATCAATGGATGGATATATGATTTTTTTTTTGGGGGGGGGGGGGGGGTGGCGGGGGGGTCCAATGCAGTAGGGTTTTTTTTTGCGTTTAAAGATTAATATTTTTTTGTAAAGGCCTGCAGAGAGAGAGAGAAAGAAAGCACAGTGATCAACCCTTTCATTAGGATCAGTATTTGTCTAAAGATATTAAATGAAAATTTTGGGTTTTTTTTTCATCTGGAATGTGACAGTAATATTCCATTTAAGTATCTGGCTAGTAAACACGCACTTTTGCATATGCAACTACGTGCCTATATGACCCTCACATAAGCTGTATTCAGCCTGCCAGTTACAACAGTATACACTGGAAGATTCTTTAAATTTTTTATCCACATTCAGGTATAGATAGTTTAGGAGTTCCCGAAGTCATAAAAGTTTGCATGCTGACCAAACCTTGAGGCCGCAAAGCTCTTCATTTGGATTAAACCTATGTCTTACAGTATTATATAATTAAAAATGTGTCCAACCTTCGTTTTCAAACTGAATAAGCTCACATGAGAAAGGATTGTATAAGTTTATTGAATGTTTATACGTTATAAGTTTATATGTTATTTAAACGTTGCTATTACCATGTTTACTTTTTCATTTACACATTCCATCTGTTAATTTATATGGCGTAGTATTTTTTGACTAAATATATTTATCATAAATGGTATAAAGAGCAAGTTGTTCTTCTTCTCCCCTCTGTCCTGTACCTAGAATGGCCAAGTCGATGCATTGGTTAAAAACATGATTCCTACCACTAACAGAACAATCAAAACTTACTTTGCCGAGTCGCAAAGCGTAGAACAGGTACTGCCACCTTGCGGCAAATTATAAAACCAAGGTACGGCTCTCCGGCTGACTGGTTAAGTGATTAACTGAGTTACGTCAATCTGTACAATGGAATCACATTTCATGTTAAATATTTTAGTAGTAAACGTGAACACTAAAGCACAGGCAGGGCTATCCTTTACTTTTTTAAGGAATTAAAAGAAAACTGCTTTGTATATAGATTCGGCTTGCTTAGGTTTCCCAGGAACAATTTTAAGCCAAATGTTAATGATCTACTTCAGATGAACATCAGAAAAAAGTAATGAAATTGTTTAGGTCATGAAAAGTAAGTCTTGAAAATTAGGTAAGCTGAATATAAGGCATTAAAAACTTTTATTAAAAATAAAAATTATTTTTTTTTTTGCAACTCATTAACAAAATATGTCAAGTGAATAAAAACAGGAGAAGAATTCACAGGGAAAGTGGCCTTTTCCCGATACTACGATTGAAGCCAATTTTGAAAAAAAAACACACTTATTACATGCAGATAAAGTGTCTGTGGTCTAATTTCTGTCTCTGGTTATGTTACAGACCAAACACGGCACTGTTGGAGTCAATGTTTCGGCCGATGAGGGGAGTCCGTATGTTTGGAAGAAGCAGAGAATGTGCCAGAGACGGACAAGTGTGTAAGCCTACAACAAGATGTTGTAACAAAAAGTCGCGTTGCAAAAAACCATTATCTGCTTCATTTTCGTCTTTTTTGCCAACAGACTTAGAACAAAGACAGAAAAACTCCCAAGTAATTATAAATTTACTTGTGGCTTCCATCGTTACACTAAAATCTGAATAAACTCTGAAAAACCATTGTTTATGATTTTATGAAAGAACTTTCATTTTCGTTGATGCTTGACTATTTATATATATATATATATATATATATATATATATATATATATATATATATATATATACAGAGAGAGAGAGAGAGAGACAGACAGACAGACAGCAGACAGAGAGAGAGACAGAGAGAGAAAAGAAAGAAAGTCAGTTTTGCTAGCTTTAGTACATTTGTATGCATGTTAAGTTATTTGTCTTAACCGGCTATTGTGAAAGATCCTTATGTTCCCAGCCAAAAAAATAAATGTATAAATAAAAGAGAGAGAAAGGATAAGAAAATGTATAAATAGATGTAGTAGTAAACGTATCAGCAATAATGGCAGTAGCAGTTGTAGTAGTGGAGGAATAGAAGTAGGAGCATGCCGGGCGCAGGTGGCAGATTACTATCGCGAATGGTGGCCTGGGACACTGGGTGGCCTCAGGCGACATGTTGGCCTTGGAACACCAGATGGCCTCTGGCCACCAACCCGCCGTGCACCCTTTTCGATCTGTTTTCTCCCGCAAATATCGTAAATAGTTCCATGAAAGAACATCGAATACAGCTTATAATATTTTGTAAGAATACTTCTTTCATTCAAGAACACCTCAGGTATATGATGCCGGCCGGTATATCATGGTGGCCTAGGGATACACTAAAGGTACGATTCTGTGCGCAGGGGCCTGTCACAGAAGACTGATTAAATAATATTCCAGAATTTTGATCCACAATGCACCAAGATTAAGCGATACAACCGATTGTGACATATACAGCTCCTTGACTATTTAATAATAACACTCAAGAGCTGTATATGTCACTTTGGGTTGTATCGCTTATTCCTGGGTTTTGTGGCCCATGTTTACTGGCGATCGACCTGCACTGTCAGGGAGCTGGTACTGCGCTGCTGGGACACTGATGGCGATCGAGTTCCGATCTGACTGCGCTTTTAATCCACGGCGACCCCGCAGCGGAAATTTTGTCCATGTTCAAAACTGGTCGCCACCCATGGCGTTCATGGTGACAATATGACGACCCAAGGCGACACTATCTCGCTCCTTCGAAGGTCATGAAAACTTAAGGCCTTTCTGGCTACGCTCTAAGGCGATCTGCCCCAATTTGGTGATCGCAGCGAGATCGCCTTCTCGTGTGACTTGGGTGTAATCAGAGTTTTAACGCATTCTTTAACCTATCTAGATACTTCACGTCGCTGATGATGAACACAGGTTTTCGGCACCAAATTTGCGTACTTCAGTCTGTCACCAGGTAACATCATATATATATATATATATATATATATATATATATATATATATATATATATTTATATACATTAGGCTGCACCTCCCTTTGGAAAAAGCCTGTAGACCGCACACAGTTATCTACTTATGTTATCAGTAGGATGCCACTCAGTGGTGATTGTGATGACAGCATGGTTTAGTATATGTGTCTGCATTGTATGTGACCTTCTCTGCAGCTGTTTCATATCAACAGGAATCAAGCAGCCTTGTCACTTGGGGAAGTGGTCATTCGAAAGGAACAGCCCTGCACTGGTGCCCAACAGATTCTAAGATACTTTATAATAGCAGTTTACTGTTGAAGGCATTTATTAGAAATATAATTTGGTTTTTCTTTTAAACTTGATAGTTATGTATGTACTAAAGAAGGGAAGCTGACATTTTATTTGAGGGAAGGCCATGGGAAAGGATGTCTCTTTCCCATATTGTATGAAAATTCAAAATGAGCTCTCTAAAGGAATCATTAACTAAAATATTAAGTAACTTAATTTATGTTCTTTAAACTACTATGATCCTCAGCATTTCCAACAATGCCTTCTGTATACCCCTATATACATATCACAATAGTCACCTCAAACTCTGGATCAACGTGCAGATAGATTTAACAGACTTTGATAAAGTTAGCACAAGGAAATGGTAAATAATAAAGCAACATTTATTACAGTGACATATTCCCTATTTTATGTTTTTGTTTTATTCATATTCCACAGAAATTTCTTTAATTCACCTTATACTATAGTTGACCAAGTGTTTCTTGTAAGAACCTTCATGATTATAGTAAAATAAGTTAAAATCAACCAAAACAGATCCATCTCTCTTGCGATTATGTGTACATATTTGTAGAGAAATATTAGTTGTCAGCATTCTTATTATTTTAAGATAAAGAATGTAGGTGTTACAACAGAGTATGATGATGCACAAAATATCAGTCTTTGTGAAACATTATATATGCATTAGGCTTAATTCATTGTTGGAAATGCATGAAACTACTGAGTGTATGACTAACACCCGATTCTACCGAATTATAAAAAAAATTCAGAAAGAACTTAAAGGATTTTGAACTAGCTGCGTTACTTAACAGATCATATACCCACCTATTGCAACCCAATATGAATGACTGTTTGATTATATCTCTCCCACCAAATGTCCTGTGTTGCTTGAAAACAGGCTGCTGTGTCACACATCTGCATAGATGTCAACCATAATTTATGTGGAGTATTTAGGTTCTGCAATTTATGTACAAGTTTTGTGTGACTAGCCCAGTTTTTAAATTTAGTTGGTTAATATAGTGTACCAGTTATTGCTTTAATAATATATAGACATATCCGATGTTTGCAATCAAAGCCCCCCAACTAGCGCATGCATACTGGGCTGTAAGCTTAAGGCAAGAAGCACAGCCCAACTTGACTGCCAGCCATATAATCAGCACAGTTACATATATAATAGCTTCACTGTATCTTTGACCAGTATCAAAATAAGCAACACTACATGTACTCTGTCATGGCCCACAATAACTTTAATTATCCCAATAAATTAGGCTACACACTTAAAACCATTGAAATAAAAGGCACAAGCCTATTTACTGCAACATATCATTTTTGGTTCTATCAGAGTGACACTTGTGAACATAAGATTGCAGGACAGAAATAATAAAGTAGTTTAAACATCTAAGAAGACCCTTTTTAATGTAGCTTATACAACTTGAAAATAAGTTCAATTTTAGTGGAAAAAAATTACATTATTTATAACAGTAGCTTATAACTTGCATGAAAATACACTGAATGGTGCAGTCTCCCCTAAATTTATTACTACCGAATATACAAGAATATCCAACTGTTGATTCAGTCTCCTCTCTTAAACACCCTTTAATAGTGCCCCGTGGAGTTAAATTTATATATGTATATCATAATCTTGTAAATTTGCCAAAACTTATCAGAGGCCTATATGTGTGTGTGTGTGTGTGTGTCAATAGTGCTGCAACGAGTGAGACCTCAAAATTCAATCAAAATTGAACAACTTTATAGGATATCATGTTTTTTGTGACCAACTGACAATGAGGACAAATACAAAAATATTTATATATGGCATATAAAAATTGAGTCTAAACTGACCTCCCGCCCCCCCCCCCCCCCCCATTAAATATTACATATATCATGAAATCCCTGCCCATTAGTCACTATTCACATCTGAATGCCAATCCTTATTTCAAACGGGGCAATAATGCCTCTCCCAACAAAAACTTCTAATATATATAAATATATATATATATATACCGTTATATAGTATTTCATATGAGCCATGAATGAAAAAAGGCACCTTGCAAATTTTGGTTAAAATCTTATTATTATTGTTTTTTAATAATAATTACTAGAAGAATAACTGATATATTTAAACAATGTAAAGAATGAATTCCTTTGCTGTATTATTGTTATCATTATAGGTGTAATTTAGGTGTAGTAGTCGATAAATGCTAAGGTTTGTGTTCATTTGAAAGAAAAAGCCATGGTGTTGTTAAATTTGTTATGCAAAATTGTGGTTAAAAAATTGTGGCATATGATTAGAACATTAAATTGATTAAAACTGTAAAAAAATAATGTCAAAATAATGCTGCCCGCCTCGCACTTTAAAAGCGAAAGAGTGATCAAGTCACGCTGCTACTCGCATTGCTCCATTGGCTTCCTGTAAAATATCACATCATTTACAAAATCACAGTTCTTGCTTACTGTCACTTCCATGGATCAGTGCCACCACATATGTCAGCAAAATTAGATATTTATTGGCCTTTGCGTACCTTGCGATCAGTTTTTTAAACCTTAAATACCAAAATGCCACATGAAAGTTGGTGAACTTTCCTTTAGATACATAGCCCCTAAGGTTTTAAATTCACTCTCTACTATAAAACCAACTTAAAAACTTTTCTTTGGCAAGCCTTGGGTGATTAATATGTGTATATACTTCTTTTAAGTTGTCCCAAAATAGGAGCATACTCTGGCGATAGAGAAAAGATTATGCCTGGGGGGGGGGGGGGGGGGGGGGAGGTTCAGGGGATCATTTTTTTTTAGTAAAATGTGTGTGCTTTGTTTTGTGTATGGCTTAGAACTGTGAGTCAGACTATTGGAGTTTTCGTGCTATATAAATAGTATTTATTGTTTAGTAGTTATTCAGGAACATGGGAGTAAAAGGGGAGGGGAGGGTGGGGGGGGGGGCAACATATTGCATGTCTCCTGTCTTCGAATTTCAACTAGGGTAAGAGATGTTGAAAATAGTCTTAAAATACTTTACACAAATGCCGGGATGAATGATAGCCCCACTTATTATTTTCATAAATAAAAATGGTATAATTTATCATCATTATTTTATTTAGAACACGGCTCCTGCAACCACTTGCAAAGATCCTCTGCCCACTTGGACTAAATTATGGCAATATGGTAACACTGTTCTGGATGTCAATATCATGTGCACTCTGGCATTAGCGCATTGCTGAATTTAATCAAGATATTGTATAATTCTTATTCTAAACCAAAGCAATCCTGGACAGATATAATATATCTATTGTTGTTAGTATATATATATATATATATATATATATATATATATATATAATTATGAAACATTGTATGTTACCTAAAAAAAATGCAAAAAGGTCTATTAACATACAGTCAAAATTCATTTTATTTATTTTATGGTCATGTAAAAAAATTACCAAGAATCATTTCTTATTAAAATATCAGGTATATCTTTTGGGTCTGCTCACCTGATTTAAGGTTTTGGTCATGTTTGATTAATTTTTTTTTGTAATTTTTGTAGGATTGTTTTTTAAATATTTGACTTCAAACTTTCATGTGCAAACAATATTTTTTTAAGATCGAGAGATATCCATTTTTACTTTTAACATTACATATGAAAACTATTCTTCATCTATGAAAGCTTAGCTCCAAGTTTTCTGTCCTTTATCACTCATTCTTCCTTTCCTCTCACTCTGATTGTGTGTGTTAAATGTGTAAACATGAATATAAAAAAAATCATTGTGCTACTTCACATTTTCCCTTGCACATGCATGAACTCCTGCACATTTTTCATTAAAATAGTTTCCAAACATGATCATTTTTCTTCAAATATGAAACATGTCACAGAGTTCATGCGTGATGACACTATCCCTCCTTAAGCTGGGCTCACACTATATACTTAAGTTCGCCAACACCAGTCTTCATGTTGAAATCTGCTTGTGTGAACGGGTAAAAGACACAGGTTTGGCATGCAACTGATGCTTTCCCTGATGTCGGGGAGGAACAGAGTTTCGGCCTATTCTCAAGGACACTTCTGCTAATACATTAGGCCTTAATGAGATTTTTAATGATTTACAAGGCATAGATCCACTCTGTGTACAGCCAAAAAGGGAAGATAACAGAGCCATATTCGTGAAATTAGAAGTAATATTAAGACCAACAGTTTGTATTTTCAAAGTCTTTGGCATTATTATATATATTATTGTTATCTGATATTGTTTCCGATTTACTGAGGATCAGGTTTAAGAATTGATAAAACCTTACATAAGTTTATTTTAGTGATATCCATGGTGAATAAAAATTTAAAAAGGAACAGTTGAAAACAATCATAGAAAAAAATTTCATACTAATTAATCAGAAGTGGATCCAGAGGGGGGGGTCCAAGGGGTCTGGACACCCCTTTCTCACCTGAAGCAACCTTTTTTAAGGGGTCTTAGACAAAATTTTGCGGCCTGGTCCCCCCCCCCACTTTTCCGGACCTGATGACCTTTTTTTTTTTAGGATTTTCCTAAGTCCCCCTGGGTTGGACCCCTCCTTTTACTAAATCCTGGATCCGCCCCTGTTTATACTACTGTATAATTATTCCATTTATTTAGAATATCCTGGTTAACATTACTGGATACAGGTCTGTAAAAAATTCTCATGTGTAATTCTCATCAACTCAGTATTCCATTACATTGTGAATATTATTTTTTAATAAGTGATTATAAATATCAATTTCCTATATAAAATTATCTTCATACCATTTCACCTTTTTAAGATTATACCACTGCCCAGATAAATTTACATATTTAATTCCTTCTTTTTATTTCTTTTAATTTTAGCTCATACCAAAGTATAAACATGATATAAACATGCTACAAATATGCATGTCCACTGACACAAGTCTGGAGTCTGAATACACTGTCAGCACTCTATAAGTGACCACTGGCCAGGGTCTGCAAGCACATGTCTGTAGTGTGAACCCAGCTTTAGCTTGACAAAGTTCATGTTGGGGACAGCAGTGACTCCTGGCATTCTCAGTGGGTAAACAGATACTGTGCAGACACTGGTACTGACAAGAGCAAGTATGATAGGGAGCATGCTGACCAGGCTTGACAAATGGTGCCTGTCTGATCAAGGGATAAACCCAGTTTGCCGATACCCCAGGTTCAACTCTATATGCGCGGGTAGGAAAACTTCATAAAGTAAAGGAAGATGTAACGATATGATATATATATATATATATATATATATATATATTATAAACTTATTTATTTTATATATAAACTTATTTATTTTACATGGATTGTACAAATAGTTAATACAACTTATCACAGCCCTTTCCATGGCTTCGATGATGGTGTTCGGTAGTCTGTAGGGGTCGAGGAAACCGGAGAACCCCTAGAAAACCATCGGCCTTTGACGGACAACTACAACCTACTCTCATAGCCACACCGATGATCGAACTCGGGACGCCAGTGGAGAGGGCCGGGTGTTTTACCCCTTGACCGTCCAGGCCCCATAAAACAAAAAAAAGATCATGCGTTCCTCCATAAATTTGTATATTTTAATAAGGACCTGGATTCAGAACATTGTAAATGTTAACAAAATCAATCTGAATGGCTCATATACATTTATCTCTTGGAGTGTCATTATTACGAACATGGATAAATAAACGAATTTCGCCGTGTTAAAGTATGCCAAAACGTGTTTATATTTAGGATTGAAATAAGTAATATATTAGGAGATAGCTGTTAGGTAGTTTAGATTTAGTGTTCTTCACCTGCAGGCGTTTCTTCTAAATTTGATGATGCAATACTTCAACAATAATATCTACGCAACATAAGATCACTGCAATTAAGAAGGCACTCAGCACTTTAAATATCAAATATATATGAACTATATGGACATAAAGATAACATATACAATCACTCATATATACCTTACATATAATTATTGACGAATTTTGAGTCACATCATTCAATCACTTAAGAAAATGCTGTGCATAAATTACCAAATTGAAAAAAAAAATTCCGTTAACAAATTATTTTTAAATAACATTATTCGAAGTTATGTGAATATCTGTTTAAAAAGTATTACAGGTCCTTTCTCGTCACTCGTCGCACACAGTACCTTTACCAAATGTTAATTACTTATCGGACACTCCGTCTATATTTGCAGACATAAAATATTTTTGAAGAATGAAAAAAAATGTCATCAGATTTTAATTCAGGCACATCTGAAGAACAAATGTCAGGCATAAAATGATTATTATACACTTTTGGCAGTGTTAAGCCAAATACCTTTCACTACCTACCAGACTCCATGTCAGACTACACTTATCAGCAAGAGATTACAGAAACAGCGAATGTCGTTTCTGTTGTATAACAGACTCGGTTATACGTGAACAAATTTTAATCAGCCATCATACATACTCGAGAGCCCAGTCTCACGAGAGTCTCGTTCCGGTGTCGCATACAAACTCAGCTCTTAAACTTATCCCGTGGATTAATGCAAACAAGTACACAACATATTTTCCCCCATTTTAAAACAGAACGTCACAAAATTACATTACGGGTATGAGTCCTTCTGTACTAGACACACCTGTACTAGAATTACTTGTATGTAAACATGTCATTTACGATTCCACATAGTCACTTAAATAACGAGGAGGTCTGCCCGATCTCCGAGGACGTCCACCATGCACAGCAGGTTGCGGTGTGGTGGCAGGCTCATCACCAAACATGTCGAAAGGTAGACCGGTGTCCGATGAATCAGGAGTTGTGGTTGTAGGTACACATCGCCTTGCATTCCAAACAGTGCCATCTACGAGTCTGTATGTCGAAGGTCCTACCTGCTGATGAATTTGTTTGGGATCTGACAAGACTGGAGACAGTTTGTGCTGCTGGAAAGGCCGCTTAAGCCGAACATAATCGCCGGACTTTAGTTTTGGAGTTTTCGCTCTACGTCTCCGGTCTGTATACTGTTTGGTTTTCTTTTGATGTTTGGCAATATCCTCAGCTTTGTCAGTGATTTGCTGAGGGACTGGTTCTTGGGGTGTTAACTTTTCTAATGGCAATCTAATTTTCCTACCGATCATTAACTCCGCGGGAGTTTGTTGCGTTAGAGCATGTGGTGTAGCTCTATAAGTCTGAAGAATGGTTTGTATGATATCTTTGAGATTTCTTCCCTCCGCTAAGCCTGTTTTCAGTCCATCTTTAATCACACGATTGAAGCGTTCCACCGCGCCTGTACACTGTGGGTTGTATCGAGCAGTGAGGTGGTGCTCTATCCCCAGGGACTGCAAGTAGCCTTGAAACTCATGAGATGTGAACTGTGGGCCATTATCTGTGACCACAGTATTTGGGAGGCCCCATCTGGTGAACAGATTATTCAAGATTGACAGGATTGTGTTCGAAGTAACAGTACTTGTTGTGGCGATTTCTGGCCATTTCGAGTGCATGTCATGCACAACGACGAGAAAACGTTCACTGAAAGGTGCAGCTTTAATTTGTCCATTTGGATCTTTTGCCAAGGGCGTTGTGGCCATGTAATTGGTTGAACAGGAGGCTGAACAGGTTTGTGAGCTTTGTTGCTGATAGCACATGCTTCACAGTGTTGTACATGTGCTTCGATATGAGAGTCTAACTTAGGCCACCAGACTGCCTCGCGACAACGCTGTTTCATGCGCACAATTCCTGGATGGCCTTCATGGGCCATGGCTAGCACTCTTTGGTATAGCGATTGTGGTATAACTGCTTTTGTGCCCCTTGCCAGGCAATATGTATTCCACACAGACAATTCATTTTTCACATGCTGATAGGGTTTCAAGTCAACAGAAACGGTTTTTGGCCATCCCTCAATTATGTACTGTCTAACCTGTTGAAAAACAGGATCTGCCTCTGAAGCAGCTTGTAATTCGGATGGCGTGACTAACGATGTGTCAATTTGCAGAATGTCCGCATCATTCACAGCTTGCACACACTCCGTTGATTGTATTTCCGAACTTGGCAGATGCACCAATCGACTGAGCATGTCTGGACCACAGTTTTTGTGACCTGGTGTGTACTCAACGTGGAAATTGCACTGGTGAAGTCTGTCTGACCATCGGTAGATACGTAGTGGTTTATGCCCTGAACCTGTTGTATCTAAGAGTGTAGTGAGGGCTTGGTGGTCTGTACGCAAAGTGAAGAGACGCCCATAGAGCAGTATATGCCAGTGCTCACAAGCAAAGACACAGGCTAAGGCTTCGCGTTCTCCGGTGGAGTATTTGCGCTCTGTAGGCGACAGAGTCCTGGAAGCAAACGCGACTGGATGTTCAACACTCCCAACTTTCTGAGACAACACGGCTCCCAGGGCGATTTGTGACGCGTCTGTAGCAACAATTATTGGGAGTTCTGGATCGAAATGCGCGAGTGTTGGTGGTGACATAATGCGTTCTTTCAGTTCAATGAAAGCTTTACGTTGTTCATCAGCCCAGTCCCAAGCCTGGTCCTGGCGCAAAAGTTTGCGGAGTGGTTCTGCAATGTCAGCGTAAAATGGCACAAATTTCAGATAGAAGTTTGCTGCACCCAAGAAAGAAGAAAGTTCCTTTCTGTTTTGTGGCTCTGGTATGTCTGCAATAGCATATGTATTTGACTGTAAAGGCCGCAGTCCTTCGGTGGAAACATGGTAACCGAAGAAATCAATTTCCTCAACCGAAAATTGACATTTCTCTTGATTCAGGGTGAAATTGTGTTCGGCCAGTCTTTTGAGGACTTCTCTGAGCCTTTGATCATGTTGTTCTTGTCCATGACCATGAATCACTATATCATCAAGAATGTGCACAGTGCCCTCACATCCTGATAAGACTGTAGACAGTATTTTCTGAAACGCACTTGGTGATGACGAGAGTCCGTATGGCATACGACAATACTGGAAAATTCCATCATGGCATATAAAGGCAGTGAGGTGTCGAGATTCCTCGGCCAAAGGAATCTGAAGATAGCTGCGACGCAGATCAAGCTTTGTGAATAGTTTAGCACCTCTAAATGTTGTTGACAGTTCCTCCATGGTAGGCAGTGGATACTTATCGGGTATAATGGCCTTGTTTACCTGTTTCAGGTCAACACACATTCTAATTTCCCCGGTTTTCCTTCGTGCGATAACCAAATTGGATATCCATGGAGATGAATCAACTTTCTCTATGATTTCTTGTTGTTGGAGTTTACGAAGTTCTTGTGAAACTTCCTCACGCACTGTTAAAGGAAGTCTCCGTAGCTTCTGAGACACAGGAGTAACAGATGTGTCAACTCGAGGCTTGTGTCGAAACTGTGACACTTTTCCAAATCCAGTGAAAACTTCTGGGTATTCTGATTGTACATGCACTGATTGAATGGGCTCACCATTGTGCATTAGTGAGAAGCCAAGCCTATTGAAGAGATCAACTCCCATTAAACTAGAACCCTGCTTGGTGACATAGAATGGAAAACTCTGAATAGTATGGTCTTTGTAGCTAACTGGGATATTAACTATCCCAAACACTTCTATTGGTTTGTTATCATATGCCACTAAACTTTTCTGTGGTGGAGTTAGTGGGTGATCTGTGAAGTGTTGTTTATACAGTTCATCACTGAGGATAGATACCTTTGCTCCGAGATCAATCAACAGAGATATTGGAACATTGGCTATGCTGAGCGTACACTGTTTAAAGATGTCTTGACCAGCAAGAGTCACTGAATACACAGTTAGAGGCTCACCTTGTATATGACGCACACTAGCTGAAGGGTGTTTTGTTCTACAGCATTTAGCGAAATGATTGTTCTTGCTGCAATTCCTACATTTTTGTCCCATCGCTGGACAATGAGAAGTGTATGGCTTATGTCCAGACTGTCCAAAATTACCACAGGTTTGTTGTGAGTCTGGTTGTTTAGGCTTAGTAGGTTTCTGCTTACCTTGCCTAGGTTTATATCCGACTCCCTGAACACGTGCGTCAGAATGTTGAAAACCTCCATCCGCTTACAAGACATCTCGTTAACAATCAAATTCGTTAATCAGTCAAAAGACATTTCGCATCGATTATATTAGACATTTCGTTAACATTATCAGGACATTTCGTTAAACGTTTGAAGCACCTTGCACAAGCAAATAGGTACAATGATGTATTATATACTTGGATAAACTCATCTGAAAAAAAATCCATGCATACTACATATAACGAATGCGACCTTGTCTGCAGGTTTTAAGGCGAGTATTATTTCGCTGACCAGCGTTCTGATGACTGCAGCTGATCGCTGATCAGCACAATGATCACCGCTAAACGAATATATAAAATGCGAGCCTATTTCAGAATGCTCACCAACAAATTTATGAATTTTACAATGTTTGCAGATATTATATTATCTGACCTCTCCTTGTGTAATTGTTCACTTCAAATAACAGTTCTTTGAAGTTGTGATTTCGTATGCTGAGTTAATTAATGAGTTTGCTTTAGTACTCAAATTAATTGTTTGTCAGTGTATTAATAAGTTGTTGATAACTCGGGGTAGTTTATGCAATGCTCTGTTTATGTATACATGTCACAAGGTTTATTCCTTCAAATAATTAAAAATCCTTTTTTCTCCTTTGATATAATTAATATTAAAGTTTCAAAGAGATTAGACCAAACATTCGACCCTGACCAAACATTAGCTCATTGCTTATATAATGGATGCCGCAAATTGATCAAGTAACTTAGTCCCTTGCATTCGTGCAAGCAACATGGAGTTACAGCAACAAGATTTCCCGTGGATCGCCTGTACAAGACCAGTGACAACACGACAACATGCTGCAGAGTGTGAGAAGTGTCATCTGTGGCAACATCGTACCTGTCGCCCGGCATATCTGGGTTTTCCCGTCAATCTAGAATATATATACGAGACACTTCGTTATGTTCCGATGGGTCATCTCGATAATGTTTACGAAATGGCTTGTTAACGAGATGACTCGACACCCCTCCATCCATACTACTGGCACTACTTGACATGACTTTAGATTCATGGATCGCATTCTCTATCTGTATTGCTAGCGTAGTTGCACGTTCTAGAGTTAACGTGTCTGGTTCCATTAGGAGTCTTTCACGAATTCGCGGAAACAGTGTTTTTTCTATCAACTGATCACGTATTAATTCATCACATAACTGTCCAAAGTTACATGTAGAGGCTAACTCAGTAAGAGCTGCAACGTACTCACGGACAGATTCGCCTTGCCGCTGGACTCTCTGGCGGAAACGGTATCGTTCCATCATGGCTGATTTGTGAGGTCCGAAGTGTTTTTCCAATGCGGTAATAGTTTCATCGTATGTGAAGGTATCACTTTCTGGCATAGAATGAAACAGTCTTTGCCCCTCCGTCCCCAAACAGTGAATCAATATGGCGCGTTTCCGTGCCGCAGACGTTGCTTCTGTATCGAGAGCATTTGCCGTCAAATAAGTCTGGAAAGCGGTAAACCAGCGCTTCCATGGGACCGTCGGTTGGCCCGGGTTCTGGAGGAACGGATTGGGTGGCGGTAGCGTGATGTCAGCCATCGTCGTCGGCAGATTTGTTGTATAACAGACTCGGTTATACGTGAACAAATTTTAATCAGCCATCATACATACTCGAGAGCCCAGTCTCACGAGAGTCTCGTTCCGGTGTCGCATACAAACTCAGCTCTTAAACTTATCCCGTGGATTAATGCAAACAAGTACACAACAGTTTCTAAAAGAGAACACTGTAATTATAAGCGTAAAATATCGTATATCACATGCACTGGCAGATGTTGCGCGAAATTTTCATTACTTGGCCTTGAAAAATTATGCCTTATCGGTGATTTTATACAGTACAAATAAGTCCAGAATATATATTTTTTCTATCATTATGTATTATTATACCGTAAAATTTGAAAGTTGGATCGACTATTTGAAATTGTAATGCGAAAACATGATAAAATCGAGATATTTTAATTAGACTTGACATATTTATTTGCTAAAATGTGTTCTAATTTATAAAAAAAAGTGTTGTTACATGTATTAATAGAAACGTTAAAGACCTTTCCCATATCTTCATTATATAAATCTGTTGATTAGAAGCAAAAACAATTCACATTTACCCCTACCCTTTATCATTTTCCTGATCTAAAGGTCAGTTAAATCAAATTGATACAACAGATTGACAGTACAGTTGAACTTTTTTTTATTTGAACCCCTATAGAAAATAGCTGTCGGAGTACTCTCTATCTCAATCTCTCTCTCTCTCTCTCTCTCTCTCTCTCTCGCTCTCTCTCTTACACACACGCACCCACTGGTATTACATCAGAAGTGTTTGTAGGATTAATCGCTTGATGGCACCACAGATCTGTCGTATTGCGCCATTATTTCATAACCGCTGTTTGTAAACAGCGTAAACTAAAACACACATGGTTATACCGGGTGAGCCGTGGCTCAGTGGATTGGTTAACTCCTTCATTTGAGACTGAAGCATATGATTACCTGCCCCGGGGGTCGCTCACAAGTTAAACGTTGACGGACACCGAACGGACGGAGTGAGAGCAATTTAGGGTTAAAGACAAAAGCCCATCAGCCTATATAGACTAAGGGCTAAAAATACAATCGATTTTTAGCTCAGCTGACTATAAGTCATCTGAGCTATAGTCGTGGTCCATTGTCCGTCGTCCGTCCGTCTGTCCGTCCGTCCGGATGTCCGTCCGTAAGACTGGCACGTTTCGACACCATTGGACCTACGAATCTGAAATTCGCCGTATAGTTAGATGTCCCCAAAATCTCCTACCATGCCGAAAATTGGGTCAATAGGACTTCGTTCCTTCGAGATATTAAGGAAAAACCTCAATTTTTTATTAGAAATCTTTTTTCACACTTCAGGACTGCCTAATATCAAAACCACTCATCTGGTTTTCTTCATATTTACCATAAATATTTCTCTATATAGTTCCTATGTACATGCCAGAAATTAGGTCAGTATTATTTAATTTTAAAAAGTTATGGGCCCAAACATAATGGACTTTGTAAAAAAATCAGGAAAGATATTTGGTCACTTAAGACCAAAAGTGTTAAAGGTAGGCACTTTTTTTCATTTATACAACTTTAATTGATCAAAATTTAATTGTATACCAAAAATTAGATCAAAATCTGTTAAATTTTTTTAAATATTGGCAAAAATATAAAATTAGTACCTTAAATTTTGCCCAAGTTTGACCATGGCATATTTTTTTCCTGTAAGTACTGTGGATTTAATTTTCACACCATGTTTATGTTAGCATTTTGTCTGTTAACACCAAAAATTTGAAACCAGTTGAAAACTGTAGATTTTATTCAAGTTTGCAAGCACCATGTCACATCAAGTTTACATCAAGCTAGTGTTATGCAGTTTGCTAGAGCTCAGCTCCCCAGCTTCAGCTCTAAGTTCCTTAAATTTGGCATACAGTTAGATGTCCCCTACCATGCCAAGAATTTGATCACTAGGACTTAATTCCTTCGAAATATTAATGAAAAACTTCATTTTTCCATTAAAACCCATTGTTAAACTGTAAGACTGCCTAATATCAAAACCACTGATCTGACTTTGATCATATATAATATACATATTTTTCTATACATTCGCTATGCGTATGCCAGAAATGATGTCAGTATTGCGTAATTGTTTTAAGTTATGGGCCCAAATATAATGCACTTTTTAAAAAATCAAGAAATATATTTACTCCCTTAACAAGAGGATTGCTGAAGCTAGAGATTTTTTTGTCAGGGATGTAACATAATTTAACCAAGATTCAATTGAATACCAAAAATTAGTTCTGAATTTTTCATATTTTATAAGTTATTAGTATAAATATAAAATAAGTACCTTAAATTTTGCCCAACTCTGACCATGGCACGTTTGTTTCCTGAGAGCACTGTTGATATAATTTTCATATCATGCACACATAAGGATTTCATCTTTGTAGTTTAGAAAGCTGAAAGAAATTGGCCAAATATTGTAGCTTTTATATGTGTTTTTATGAGACCATGTCAAACCCAGGCTTAATCCAGCCCCTCTTCAGTCACCTGTATGTTGACCTTGTTGACCTTTCATCAGATTACGCATGCTTGAGCGAAGCATACACTGGGGCAGCCAGGCAGCTAATGCCCAGCCACAGTTGATCCAGGTGTCCAACCCAACTCATCTAATAGTTGTTTTGAAAAACAACATAACAATAAACAATAAATTAATAATTTTGTATTGGTTTTTTAGAACAAATTAAAGAAAAATTAATAGAAAAGGAATTTGTTAGTTGATGAGTAACAGAAAATTAACTTGCAGTTACTGATGATGTAAGAATCTTGTATGGATGGATAGAATGTCAATGTCAATTCCAAATAACACCATGCAGTCACCTATGGTATTTTTCAGTTAAATTTTAATGATAAAAAAATAAATCATATTATTCATCACTAATCATTAGGGATCATATGAAGGAAATTAATGATAGACAAAGATGCAGTTGATAATATTAATCTAGATTCCTACTGTGTCTAGTGTGTAGATTGATGTGAAAGTAGTCCGAAGTGAATATATTAAATTTATTTTTTTAATATAAATAAAAGCCATAAAACCAGGTACTTATGATCATTATTTAAATTTGTGAATTTTGTACATTCTGGATTCTCAACATCTTTGTTTGGCTAAAACTGAATAAATACTAGACATGGTGCGAATGCTTTGCAAATGTATTTGAATACGAATATTGTGGTAAAACTGGACTTACCAGTATTCTTCTTTGGGATGGCCTAGCTGGTAACAAGAAGTGGTAGAAGTCTTGTACGAAGAATTCACTGTCTGGTTCACACAGTAAGCACTGTTCAGTCAAGTCTCTAAAGGGTTGCTCGACCGTAATCGGAAAAACAAACCTTCGCTGAGACTGTATGACTAAAACTGACCCCGATCCTTACTTTCACAGGGCTATTATCCACGGGGAACTACCCCGACTAAGGGGACCATCTCCACATAGTGGAACGATCCCAGCCTGCCTGTTGAGTTTACTACACTACCTCCCTCCGGGCTGTCTTCGTCCTCGAGACAGCTTCTGTAAGGTGATCCGGTGCGAAACAGGGACGCAGTGTTGTCGGGTGACACATCACGAAAGTCCACAACGAAACGGGTTAAGACCCGTAAGAGAGACCGTTAGACGGCTTAACCTTGTCTTCTGGCTAGCTGACGCTTGAGCCGGTAGACCTCCTGGCGCAGTTCGACGTTCTCCACTGCCAGCGCTAGCGCCCACTCTTGCCAGTCGACCTCATTACTTGCGGGTTCTGCACCTTCTCTGCTGGTACGTGTGAGGGACATACTTCCTGTTCGTGGGGCCCGGGTGACGGGACTTGACAACCTGGTCGTAGGGTTAAGGTGATCCGATGTGCTGACCATCCGACCTGTTGATCTTGCAGACACTAGTGGGCTATCTGCTGTCGAATGCACGGCCCGTGGAGTGGCCTCCCCTACTGGAGCCTCTGTTTTATTTCGGGGCTTCTTCCTTTGATCGGTCAGGGTAGGATTTCTCCGCTTCCGATCAGACCTGGCTCCATCTGTCCCCCTTGAAGTAGCCACTCCGGTCAGCAGGGTGCGTGCTTCTTTTTCCCGGAAGGTCTTGATGGGCCCCAAGGTGGCGGGACATCCTGTCCGCTGGACCAACCTCAGGCACACCTTCCATTGTGCACAGTCCCGCAGATATTTGGGCCAAACTGGGTCATACATCTCCGCCTCTCGGGATAGAATGGTTGGTTTTTCCGTCAGTGGTTCTTGAGTAACCACCTCCCTCCGAGAGTGGTTCATCTCCTCAAGTAGGTCACCGGCAAAGAAATGTCCCAGTGTGGTGTCCTTAGGCAAGGTGACGTCACTGTCAGTGGCATTACATATGCAAACGGGTATTACATCTGTCATACTGACAAAAACCCGAGCAACTAACAGCCCATCACATAGTACTTCTGGTTCCAGTACCGCTTCCTGCAGGTCCGGGGCAGATGCACTTTTAACCTCTGCAATAACCTGTGATCTGGCAGGAACAGTAGTCTTTCTTGCGAGTTGTGCCCCAGTAATACTATGTACGGACCCATCTGGCAACATCAGCTTTGAGGGTAAAGGCTTTCCTCCCATCAGCATTCCTCCCCTGGCACGGACCGTAATATCGGCTTCTAGGAGGAAATCGAGTCCTACAAGTAGGTCATCACTAATCGGGGCTACATGGACCTTCCAGTTTATGGTTTGACCGTCTACTGTCAGTTTCACGGGAACTCCTGCCCGACCATCCATATAGCTATCCTGTGCAGCATTTTTCAACTTTACCTCATTTCCGTTTCTCCTAGGGTCCAATCCAATTTGTTGACATATGTGGCTGGATAGAATGGTAACTTCAGCCCCAGTGTCCACAATGGCATCGATTGTATGATCATTCACTTGCAATGACAACAGAAGGACTGGGCCCCTGCGAATAGTCCGGTTCACGTTCATAATTGTATCGAATCCGTCCTGACATGGATCTTGACCCATTTGATCTCGGGGGACTGGAGACGGGTCTAGAGCCCCAGCCCCTACACGTTTCCCGGCGCTGCAGAACTTGGTGACCTCTGACATTCACGACGAATATGTCCAGACTCCCCACATTTGTAGCACTGGACATGCGGGCTTGGTGACCGTGAAGCAGGCCTTCTTGGGGATTCTGCACTTCGAGGAGGACGGCCAGATGGCTCCAGTGGGCCAGGACTCGGGGGACGGTAATTACTTTTATTTCTGTCTCGGGATTGATCGGACATGCCCGTTGATTTGGTTCGGCTCAGAGCTAGGTCAAAGAATTTTCGCATTTCCACCAACTCTTGCCGGAGGGCATCCACCTGGTCAGTAGTGGCAAACGATTTTACTGCTACCGATTGAGCCGAAGGTATCGGCGCCTCTACATCTTCGTCCTCATCAGCCCACGACACCCTTCTAGCCCGGGTACGGGCTTGTTCTTCATTTTTGCGTCCAATCGTGGCCTGGAAGTTAATAAGGTGAGCCCGTACCAAATCAAGAGCATCCGACATGGTGTCCGGTTCCCGACACATCACCTCATATGAGACTCTGGTGTTCCTGAGTCCCTTCAAGAAAGCGTCGACTGCGATTTGTTCTTGGACGGACGAGTCCACACCTGGGTACGCTAGGGCAGTAGTCTGCCAGATATCCTCAGCGTACTCATCTAGACTTAAAGTTCCTTGTTTCATTTCACTGAGCTTGCGTCGAAGGGAGGCTGGTGTTTCATGGTGGCCGTATCTACGGCCAAGTTTGCTGACCAACCTTGAATAGCTCTCTGTCACGTCCATTGGTAGCGATACCAGATATCGCATGGCATCGCCCCTGATGCATTCATGAAGCCGGTCAACCTTTTGCTCATCAGACCAGCCATGTTTGCGTGCCAGGCGCTGGAATGGCACGATGAAGGCATCCCAGTCGCCCTTTCCATCAAATGTAGCCATTTTGGCTCGGGGTGGCTCCATCTGGTGGCGACTGGCTGGGCTTGCTGGTCTTTGACGCCGACTCCTCTGGTCATTCCTGCTATGACAGCGACCTCTAGGTGGTGCCCAAGGGTATTCCCTCTCTCTCCTTTCGATCACCTCTAGTTGCCGTGCTATCTCACCATCGGAATCCTCAGCGTAGTCACGCCAACCGAAATGTGATGGTCTTATGCGGGCTGGGAGGTCAGCCATCCCTACTTCACCCGGGTGGCCATTTCTCCTTTCGGATACAGCAGAGGTAGCGCGGCTCATCTGCACTTCCTGTTGATGTGGAGGAGACACAGAGTCCACTTCCGGCAGAACTACCGGGTCCTGATGTGCCTGGGAGTCAGTTCCGCCCTCGGGCATGTTATTGCCCGTCTGCGGGGAGGCCACATCACCTGTTATCCTGACAGGCCTGCTGGTCAACAGAAACTGCTGGAACATCTCAGTCAGTTGCTTTTGTTGTTCTATCACTGTCCTGAGGGCAAGGAGGGTCTCATTTGCTGTCGAGTCCCCACTGTCTTGGTCTCCAACAGCGCCTTGGTCCAGGTCCATGATTGTGCCATTATTCTCTGTATCTTCAGAGTGGTTGACCTTCTTTCTCCCCCCAGGCATGACTTCAGTAACTGTTGACAAGGTATCTCAATATACGCCGGTGTTGGTCTATTTACACTGGTCTGTACTTTTGAGACGACCCCCGAAGAAACAGTACTGTTTGGGTGAAATCCAGATGGCCTCTGAGGTGATTAATCAGTTAGGGGGGTACCGCTCAGAGCTCAGGCAGGCTGCTGGACACTGCCGGTGACACTTGATTCCCCTGCCAGTGGCTGGCTCTGATAGCACAGTGGATGGAATGTGACCTTGTGGTTTTACAGCCACCCTGACTGATATTTTTCTGTTGCCTGTCCCTTGTTCATAAAGGCCTTAAGTTACAAGCTCCTGATACGGGCAAGCCCGACTATATGAGAATATATACAGCCTCTTGATTTTAAGAAAACTCTTGTGTACCAATCTTTTTATGCTATTACATGAGACTGTTAATCAGACGGGTAGGCCCGTTTGTTTACCAGCTTAATTAGGCTGTAAGCAATTACTGGTATTAATTATTGATCTGTACAGCGGGATATACCCGGAATTACACAGATATTAATGATTATTGACAGCCAATTATACAGGTACTGTCCACTTGACAGGGTTCTTTCGGTCAGATCAAGAACAAATAAATATAATTATTTATAATTATCTTGCTGACCCCACTATTCTGGTACCAGTGTGGTAAAACTGGACTTACCAGTATTCTTCTTTGGGATGGCCTAGCTGGTAACAAGAAGTGGTAGAAGTCTTGTACGAAGAATTCACTGTCTGGTTCACACAGTAAGCACTGTTCAGTCAAGTCTCTAAAGGGTTGCTCGACCGTAATCGGAAAAACAAACCTTCGCTGAGACTGTATGACTAAAACTGACCCCGATCCTTACTTTCACAGGGCTATTATCCACGGGGAACTACCCCGACTAAGGGGACCATCTCCACATAGTGGAACGATCCCAGCCTGCCTGTTGAGTTTACTACAATATGAATATGTACTGCATTAAAAAATTTTATTGCATAAGAATGGGAATTCAGGAAAAAACATTATACTTAAAAACAAACATTTGCTTTCTCTAAGTATAAATATTTTCAGCCATGGCTGTATTCAAACAATAATTGGGATTTACTGTTCTGATATTTACCATCAAGCTGTTTCTTGTATAATGTGACTTGAATGTTTTTGACATAGTTAAGTCTATTTTTTTAACATGTCTGTGCATATATGTGTATCTATTTATGTTTGTGTTTCGATCAATAAAAAAAGTATGCGTTGCCCTAGTTCTTCCCACCTATGTTTACTGTACAATGGTCAGTTCCTTCATTGTTGAAAATGAAGACACGTGATCCATCAAGGAGGCACTGACGGTACTACTCAAAATAAAACCCCATGTAGAAGCCTACCCATTTCAAGCCAGATTTTTTTTAGGTGGAAATAATCGCTATTGAGTCGACCTTTGCTGGTTTGTTGAAATATTTATTTCTTAATTCATGTTGGAATGCATTGTTATACTTGCTTCAGCAGAGCAGAGGATATTGTGCACTGCATTCATAAAATATTTAATATTCAAAACAGAATATACTAACTTTGATAAACAAGTTAGGTACACACTGGGTCATACCACTGAGGTGCCCCTGAAAGGCACTCTTGGTTGTGAGTGAAACACGGCCATTGGGCACTCACCCTGGGTGGGAACAGACCGTCAAAACTTTCACCGCCGCGGCTGAGGTTCGAACTGAATCTACCTTCATTGATTCCTGTGCTCTATCCCTGCGCCACAGAAGCCGGTAACTCTTCAAAATCTTATAGTCGATTACCACTTGGAAAACCAGAAGAGAATTGTAATCGAATATAGAGTCAAAGGATATATATTCTATAATATTTAACAATTTGAAAAGCAACTGCTTCAGTAAAGGACTTAACTAAGGGTCTCAGCAATGTCTCAGGTGTGTGTGTGTAAGTATTTTCCAGCATTCTATTAAAGATGCCCATTCACCTGCTTTTTGTAATAGAATTTATGTTATTTCTGGCCTCCTCTGTGTATGTTTTAATCATCTAAGGGTAATTCTGGTTATGAAAAGTTCTTATAAGCCCTCGGTGAACGATGTATGAACTTGTTCATCAACAACACGTTAAGAAACACAGCAAATTTGACAAACGGGGAAAACTGGAGCCACAGTTGATGAATTAGTTCTTAGATTGAGGCAACTTGCATACTTGCGTGAATTTGGTGAACTACAGGACTCTCTTATTCGAGACAGGATAGTAATAGGCACAACTAATGAAGGAGGGAGAGAGCGACTCCTAAGGGAGAGTCCAGTACTCAGTCTTCGAAAAGTTGTTGAGAGGTCTCATGCACCCACAAACAGGTAATTTCTGGCACAGGTAAGACATATTGAACTATATAGGAAGACATAAGCAGTTTAAAGAAGGAAATATCAAGGTCAAGGTCGTGGACAAAGTCAAGGTCACATACAAGGTCAAGGTCGTCTAAAAGGACAAGGTCAGTCAAAACAAAAAACAGCCTCAAAACGACCAAAAAAGACAATGTGCTAGTAACTCTCAAGATCTTAAATGCAAATGGTGTGCCAGGCATAAAGACCTTAGCAATAAAGATTGCCCAGCAAAAAAAAAAAACAGCAAATGGCACAAATGTCAGTCAGTAGGTCACTTTGCTGTCGCGTGTTTATCCAAGAAAACAGCAGAAATTGAAGTTGATTACGAAGAGTCTGAATACATGGGAGAAGTGAACTCAGTCTCTGAAAACTTCTGGTCAGCTGATATTAAGATCAATGAAAACGAAACAGCATTTAGACTTGTCAGTGGTTAAGAGATTACAGTTATCGGAGAGAAAGTCACATGGATTAAAAGGCAGAAAGTTGAAAAGTGCTCCTCAAAGTTAAGAGGCCCGGGAGGAGTGCCCTTATCACATCTGGTAACAATTGAAATAAAGGAAGAAATATTAGCATCGGCGCTCGTCAACACACACAATCAGTATACATCATAAAAGTTCAATCACTGAATCTCTTGTCAAAGGCAGCCATTCAGGTTCTAAACTTACTGAAACCTGTTCCTGTTGTCTACAGTGTTAAGAGTACACCAGACTTTTAACAAGAGGTTTCAAAGCTAGTCAAGGGTATAGGACTTCTGAGGGAGGCCTATAAGATTCCATTAGAGGATAACGTAGTGCCGCACTTCTTGTACACTCCACGAAGAGTTCAACATGTACTACTCCCAAAAGTCAAGAATCAATTGGTTATAATAACTAACCTTGGCGTGATATGTCCAGGGACAGAGCCTACTGAGTGGTGATGAGGAATGGTCGAAGCACCACAGCCACATGGCCAGATCAGACTCTGTGTGTCCCTGAAAAAAAATGAAACAAAGCGGTGAAACGTGAGATTTATCCCATGGCAAACAGTGGACGAGAATTTAGCAAACTCCAAGGGAGCACATTTTTCACGAAGTCGGATGCTAATTAGGGGTTTTGGCAAATAGCCCTGGATCCATCATCACGTCAATTATAAACATTCGTGACTCCATATGGCCGGTACTACTTCAACAGACTTCCGTTCGGAATCAGCTCTGCTCCCGAAATCTTCCAGTGAACTAGGTCACATATACTGGAAGGCTTTGAAGGACTGATTTTTTCACATCGACGACATCTTAGTCCATGGACCAACACCAGAAGTGCATGACCAACCAGTGCGTTGAGTGCTCTCAAGCTCAAGGAAGCTGGCCTTATCCTTAATGAGAAATGTGAGTTTTCCAAAAAGAAAAAAAAACTTGGATCACATCATATAGCCAGAAGGCATTCGGGCAGACCCTAAAAAGAACACGGGCCGTCCAGGAATTTCCAACCCCAATAAATGTCCAAAAACCGTACTGGAGAGGTTTAATTGGATGGTCAGTCAGTTGGCTTAATTCCTACCAATCTGTCCAAAATCAATGAGCCACTTCGTCTGTCACTTAAGAAAGAACAAAAGTAGAGATGGGATACACCACAGGAAACCGCGTTTCAGAACATTAAGACAAAACCAACCTCGACAGAAGTACTTGCTCAATATGACTCGAATAGACACTGCATCGTGGCTGCTGACTCCAGCCAGTACAGCCTAGGGGCAGTTCTCCTACAAGAGGATGCAGAGGGAAATCGACGTCAAATTTCGAATGCCTCACGATTACTCAGTGAGACAGAGCTGAGACAGTCATAAAAAAGGAAGCATTCGCAGCATCATGGGCTTGCGAGAAGTTCTCAGACTATGTGCTTGGAACAAGTTTCATTCTAGAAACGGACCACAGATCTTTAGTCCATCTACTCGTATCATCAGATCTGTCCAAGCTACCAGCTAGGATACTGCACTTTTGACTGTGTCTCATGCGATATGCTCCCAAAGTCAAATATGTGCAAGGGGTCAACAAGAAAACAGCAGACGCACTATCTCGTGCACCATCAAGGAAGCCAGAACAGGAAGACTTGATCATGATAGAGGAGACTGAATTCAAAGATATAGTCGTAAAGCACCCTCCTACAACAGATAAACGACTTATTGTGATCAAAAAGGCTCAATAGAGTGATTCCATGTGCGTAAAAGTTAGAAATACGTCGAGGAAGGATGGCCGCCCATTATGCCAAGTCTTTTCAGGCCGTATTGGGATAACAGGCAACACCTCAAAGTGAATGATCACATGCTTATTTTCAACGATCGCATAGTTGTACCTCAAGCGCTGCAGTAGGAGCTCCTCGAAAATTCAACACTGGACACCTTGGCATCACTAAATGAAAGAGAAGAGCATATAACAGTGTCTGCACTCTGCAGGCCTTCCGTAATGACACAAATTGAAGCTATGTGCAACAAATGCGTTACCTGTGCGCTTCATCGTCCTGAGAGGGAAGAGCCGTTGCTTTCATAATCTGTTCCGTTGGGACCATGGGACCAGATAGGCACAGATTTGTTCGAGATTAACAAGAAAGATTTTCTTGTCATCACAGACTAAGGTTCCAGATGGCTTGACTTTAAGGAGTTGCCCTCGACAACTACAAAAACAGTAATAAAAGGTCTTTGTGAAACATTTGCCACACACGGGACGTCCAATGTCTTAGTCTCTGACAATGGACCACAGTTCTCTTTGAAAGAGTTCCAGAGCTTTGCTGAAGACTGGGGGTTCACACACGTTACAGATCAGCACCACTACAGAGTGGGAAGACTCCGTCACAGCTTCTCATGTCACGTATGCTGCGCACAAATCTGCCTTCGACAGAGCGGAATCTTAAACCTGAGTTAGTGAACCAGGAAAAGTTAAGGGCGTAGGACGAGGCGTATGAGCAAAGGTACACACAGGACTACAATAAAAGGCAATAAATTTGCCATGCATGAAACTAGGGAACAGAAGTGACATTAGAGATCAAGGCCTCCCCAGAGAGATCGTCGAGAAACTAGACTATCCCAGATCTTATTAGGTCTCTATGGAGAACGGCAGTGTAATCAGGCGTAATCGCGCAGCCCTGATCCATATCTGGATAGACAGCGGGACCCCCCCCCCCCCCATACAGTCGTGGCCACAGAGGATAACCCTGCAAAGACCAGCCCCGACTCAACTCTCTCGCCATCGTTTTCCTGCGTCTATTCAAAACCAAACGGGAACAAATGCCACTACCTCATCAGTAGCAGATACCAGCGACCACACCTGTCAGCCAACAGGTCTGTCAGCAATCAGGTAGAACGGTCAAATCTACTCCCAATGCTGACATTATTTATTACAAGTGAAGGGGCAGAATAATCCAAAAAGCTCTGAGGTTAGTCTGCCGATGAAGAGCTTTTTTATATCAGTCGAAGTTTTGTGCCGTTTGAGATATTAGGAGATGGTGATAAGTAATAAGTGGGCTCAGTTAAGCTATTATTGAGTCAGTAATTCTATTAGTTGATGATAACTGAATATGCCTTTTATTTTCTGAGTGCATAAGCTGTGAAGAGACATATGAATGTCATCGGACGCCTGTGGGATACTTTATGCTTATTTAAGATAAATCTTTAAATAAGCCTAAAATGTTGTATAATGTGAAATATGTATCATGAGATACCTCTGTATGTGGCGACCATTGCCGGTAATAAAGAGAGTTATATTGTTCATGATGGAGTAAGGTGTGATTAACACTCATCATCTTTCGTGGGTGTCATTCAGTACAAGGATGAACTATTGGCACGGATGAAACCCATTATTGATACTCATATAGTAGAAGAATCCTGTACAAGTGTCAACTGTTCAAAGCAGACAGAGCCGTGCCAAGTCGACCAACTTTTGGACGATGGTTTCAGAACAAGTGGCTAGAAAACAATAAGGTGAGATTTCAGGCTCAAAATGGAGCTTGACAGTATGTGTAAAATGCACCAAGATGGGCCTTATCTTAATAATAATCTACCTGACTGTCAGTTCACAATGTCTGTGCCTACTTCAAATGACTCATGTTTTTATAAGTAAAAATTTAACATTCATCACTCTATCCCATATTACACTGATGTAGCATTCTTCCCAATTTTTAAATCAACTTTAGTTAACCTACAAGCAACAGATACAGCTGGAGTAGAGTGAAAGAGATGTAACTGGCATTCAGGCAGTTAACTGACCTCGCCACCAGAGCCCTCATGCCACCCCCATCCTCTTTTGACAAAATTATTATAATCAGCCCTCAAATGGCTCTTACACGGAAGGGCTTCAATATATACGTCACAAAGGTCGATGACGAAGACGTCGCATTGACTGACATCATCAACAGTATCACTGCACTGGTGAATATATCGCAGTCATTGTTAACCGTCTTGCAGTATTTTTTATTAATTGTCTCATACGAACTACGTTCCATTCAGGTAAGACATTATTATTCACTCGGTAGACGGAGGAATGGCTCCTGCAACCTTTGGCCTAGAACTTTTTATATTGTTCCCTTTGTATAAAAATATCCCTGAAAACATGCCGACATGGGTACTGGTACAAACTACATGTTTCCTGTTTTTGAGAGCTCTCCCAAATGATGCACAGTTTGTTATTGTCAGGTGATTTACGGTTTTCAGTAATATCGGGGAGCTGATTGGCTGCATGGAACAGTTATGCTTGTGATTATTCCTTAAATGAATATGCTATTAAGGTCACGTAAAGTTCATGATGAGGTCAATTGTGTTAAAAATGATTTTTTATTGTAATATAAACAGATATATTCTCCATTGACATAGATGATGTACAGAAAACAGGAGTTCAACAGCAAAATGACAACAACCAATGGTGTATAGAACGCCAAAATACAACCCTCCTGTGGGGCTTTACCTGTGGACATACATCTATGCATAAGCATAATATGAAAGAAATCTGTCTTTTAGATTTTTACTTATAATGCACACAATACTGTCAAGTGGCCATAATGGGGGTATTAAAGGCGCAAACACAAAGGGTAACAGGTGAAACTACCGGTTTAAGGTACATGACAACACACTCCAAGATCTTTGGTCAACTTGATTTTGGGATCAATCCATGCAAGTTTTCTTGAGATATTTAAGAATTTCTGTGGTTTTCACCAAAATAAACTATTCAAGGTCATGGTCGCTCTCCTAGTAAAGGTCATGACCCCGGTTCAGATAGTTTTCGTTCTGTTACCCATATCTATGCACGTGTCAAATTTGGTAGAGATCAATGAAATATTTTTGAGTTATCGAGCAGACAAGACTTATCTGCGGCAGCGGGACAGTTCTAAAACCGTAGTATCCCCGACCTTCTCTGGGGATACGATGATACAATAATGTACTGTACTGATGTCTTAATACAATGTAAAATTTTGTTTGATAGATCTGTTAAAAAAATGTCAGATGCAGCTCTAGAGTTCGTTCTCATGACAAGAACATACCAGCGTTCCTCCACGACAGGCCATAACACTTAACACTACCTTGTGCCCGGTGAATCTACTGGCAAAATCTACAAGGTCAGTTTGAATGGTTCATCGTGTGAGTGCACAGGCGCTTGAATTGCTATTAGTGTAGATTTCGGTTAAATTTGTTAATTTTCAAGGTAATTTCCTTATAACTTTTACTTATCTGACATTTTCCTAGCGTTTTTTTGCACTTTTTAGTACATCTCTTTATTATTTACTTAATATTGGAGATAGGCTGGCAAGTAGCCCCCGTTGTTCGGCCCGACAGCCATGGCATATCGGTTTCAGGCTAAATTTGAAGTGGATTCATGACTGGCTGGACCATTGTTACGTCAGCGGTGTCACCATTTGAAGACTCCAGTAGTAAACAAATCAACCCTGCCTATCTCAATTATTCAGTAAGTAATAAATGTGCAATACGCTAGGAAAATGTCATATAAGTAATAGATATAAGAAAATGACCTAGAAGATAAACAAATTTAACCAAATTATAATTATAATTACATTCTGGCGGATATTGTTTCTAACGTCTCATGGAACAGTCTACCAGGTGTCTACAGAAATAGTTCCTTCAATATACACCGTTCATTTTCTGAGACTCAAGGGTCAACAATGACAGCATCAATAATACAAACATCACCATGCACTCACAGCAGTTAACAGCTCACATGCACAACGGAATTCACTAAGTCAGGAGCCTGCGATACATCATCTGCGGAAATGTTTCATGAATATTTATATACTTAATGTATAAATGCTAATATGCTATTATGTAAGACACTAAGTACTAACTGAATGCTAATGAACAAAACATTCAAAGAATTATATCATTGACAGGTCCCATACGAAAATGCTGAAAAATATACTGGAGGGTCTGATTATAAACATAGGGACAGGGTACTGAGCATTTACACAATTAAATTAAATCCAGAAAGGTTTAAACATGTTTGAATCACTGACACCTAAATGTATAAAATTTAATTTCATAAAGGCTTGTGAAAAACCTACCTGCTAAGGTGAATAAGGCTGTGCTTAACCGTGTAACACAAGGGGATACAGGTCCAAATTTTACATGTCAATACAGCAGCAGAATATTATCAACAGAGTAAATTTCATGAGAGCTCATCCAGCAATAACTGGTAAATCTGAATTTTTTTTTTATTTTTACTAAGAAATAGTGCTGCTGTAATTTACTTTTAGCTCCGTCACTGAAAGAATATAGGTCAACAAAACCTTATTCAGCTTGAGGTCTGTGTAATATAGGCTACATTTATGATTTTTGCCATGAAACATCTGTCAAACCAGCTTGCAATTACCTATGAGTGACCGAAGACCTTGACATTATGACGAAAGAGTGAATAGTGTTCATTCTTTGTACAAATATGTTTTTAATGCTGAAAATTACATTTCAGCTCATCAACCCAGAAAAGGTTGTCAGATACCTCTAGGCTCAAATCGAGGGGTATACTTAAATGTGTCGGGAATCATTTTCTAAATTAGGGCTGAGTTAACAAAAGTTTACTCTCACTTATTTTGTAATGTGTTATCGTCTACTTCCTGAATATGAAGATTCATTTCGGACATATATCATGCACATGGGAACCAACTCGGCCTATGGCGCCACGAGAGTCCTGTATGATAAAGAGCTGTATAAGATCTATACACATGCAAAATTTCAGGCCGATGAGCTGACTTGGCGGAGGTGTACGCTCTCTGAGTGCTTTTCTAGTTAGCACAGCGAATAACATCTGCAAAACCGGATCAAGGATTTCTGTAGGGGATCGAGGTTACTATGTAAAATTTCTTATAATTTTAAAGTATAACTCTAATCGATATATATATATATTAAATATATATAAAGTAGGTATATCACTATATGATCGCTACAGATATTAAGTGATCAAGGTGGTCTAGCAGAATATCATGTTTAACGATCAAATATTTTTTATAAGAACTATAATTGAAATGGATGTTTTGGTGTTTTAGTTTAAAATTTTAATTCCTTCGTTTCGCATGTAATGCAGCGTGTCCCCCTCTTTTTCGACCAAAGAAAATCTTGGGAATACCACAATATTCGCTTGAAACCAAAGAGTATTGAATTGTTTACCTCCCTTAACATTTGCATGCCAGGGTTATGCATATGTGTTAACCTGAGCCAGGTTGTGGAACCCCTTCACCACTCCATTTTTATTCTGTAGAATTAACCTTGACCCTTGACATCACATATGATTACACAGATATTTCCTCTGTGTGGAGAATAAGTTTGTCAACACAAAGATTCCGGGAAGCTTGCGTTCCGACGACTCGTGGTGTGGAGGCAGCTCTTGCGGTGTCCTGTTCAGTGCTAATACTTAAAACATTAAACGTATTTTAAACATCTCAGCAAGCCGATCAGGTAGGTTGTTTCTGTAGATCACTTAGGAGTTAATAATACATTGACCATGTCGTATAGTGTTAATGGTTGCATTCAGGCGTAATATCAATCACGAACATTGCAGTGCGGGAAAGCACGAAAGGTTTTGCCAAAACTGTCCCACTTACACAATCAGGCCAGTGTGACATAGTTACAAATATCTATGTCCCCTGCAATGTTCGTGATTGATATTATTACAGGTGTGCGCATACGCTTTGAGTGTACGTGTGTGTGTGTGTGTTGGGGGGGGGGGGGGGGGAGGGGGTAATTATGTGAAGTAGATCGACACCTCTGTTATTTTTTTTGTCCATATTCGGGAATTGTGGCTAAAGAGTGGCTTATTCATTTTATTGACTCTGTGCGGTTCAAACACGAGAGTTCGGATCGACCCAAGTTAATTGTCTTGAGCATAACCGGGTGAAGGTGTAAAAAAAACAAAAACAAAAAAAAAAAAAAACACTGCATATGTTTTTCGCAAAGACAACACTATATTCATACGGAAGATTTGAAAGTGCAAGGGGGGTGGGGGCGCTACTTGGCCTGTCACTTTGACATTAAAAGAAATAGTCAACCAAACCGATGTGAAAATCTTTTTTTCCCAAAAATCAGTGGCGAATTTCACACAACATTCAGGTAAAAAAAAACACAAAAACAAAACAAAACAAAAAAACAAAAAACAAAAAAAGGGCTCTAGGCCTATATAAATTCAAACAAAACCATATGATATTACATGATTATCATTATGGCTCCTTACAAGTGAGAGATATAATCGGTATAAATTAATATCAGTACAGTTAGACATGGGCCTTGTTTTGTGCTGAGAAAATGTGAGGTTGACATTTCAAAGGATTAACCCCCTTCCCCCCCCCCCCCCCGATTACCCCCACTCTAGAAATAAAGAAAACCGCTCAAAATCGCCAGACAACTCCTCGAATTATTACAAAAAGGCGATACCACTCCCTGGGGTATCATAATTTCTTTCACTCTAAAAATATTATGCATTATTATTGTTATTATATATATATATATATATATATATATATATATATATATATATGAAAATAATTTTTGCTCAATTTTCAGAACTAGCCTATATTTCTCATGATTTAAATTTAAACATACACCTGCATCAGCTAACCTTTAGGAAAATTCAATTAACACACGAAAGGCCCCAAAATTTTTTAAAATTGCATAATTGAAAGATTATTGAGGAAAACATGACGAAACTATAAAATGACAGACAAAATTATCTGGCAAATTAAATATTATGTTTTATTCCCTAAATGTGAAGGGAACAAGCGAAACTTTGTCCCCTACACTGCTGAACTAATTTCTAAAAATAAGAACATTTAAGCCTTTAAATCAAATACAAGGAAATAAAATAACACTATAAATTGGATATTTATATATGGTGTATTATATATATATATATATATATATATATATATATATATATATATATATATATATATAGGCCTATATATATGGTGTAGAACCTGTTATCTCAGGAACCATTCTTAAATCATAGCATTATAATTAAATCTCGCACACCTGTTTTAAATTGTATTTTAAGGTAATTCCCGAATTAGTCAAATATATTTGAATTTATCATGTTCAGTTGTATCTAAGAACAAGGGAAACTTAATTGGTGTAACATGAATGGTTTATTTTCAAAATGGCTTCTTCATGCTAGAACCTTTGACCAATCATAAAATTTTACGATTTCAGGTGTTTGCATACTTGATGTAAAACCTGGCATTAAATATTCGAGCAACAACAGGAGTTGTTAAAATGAATTGTAACAGGCATATTTCTTGACCACAATCATGACAGCCACCTATTTCGGATAGTAGCTGAAATGTTTCTTTTTTTACCCATTATCATGCACAATATTTTGTCAATGTAAGACCTGTCCCTTTGGTCTCTTTTTCAGATCTGTGTAGTTGACAAATAAAATCACTCCAACACTCACAGTTAGAAACCGGGTCGTATGGTTGATGAAAAAGTTTATCCACTTTCTTCTTAAATCCCCGTTTGTATTTCGCATTTTTTTAATTTTTAAAAATGCTCTTGCAAGGGATGGTTATAATAGGGCATCTGTGATTCTATACTTGCCCAGTTAAACACATGGCGGGCGACTTGTTGTGGCTCTGGGTCCTTGTTTCATATAAATAGGGATATTTGCTCAATGGTTTCCTAAATATACCTATAAAAACAGTACGCAGGAGCTAAAATGTTGAAGCTCACCCTGGGACTTTCTTCTTAAATCCTTGTTTGTATTTAGCATGTACTTTTTCATTTAAAAGTGATCCTTGCAGTGAACATCTCCCCATAGGACCAGAGTCATTAGATTTAGCAAGAATGGGTGGATGGATTGTCCAGGAAATCAGACTGATCAAAGATCTTGGACAGCTCTGTTTTGCACCACCAACACCAATTTCTCTAGGGTTTCGGTGCCATTTGTTTAATGTAGACACTACAGATGTAACTCGAAACTGTCTTTTTAATTTTGAATTTGCATAGATGTTGGTCAGAGCCTCATATTGTACAGTTTTATTCACTGAACAAGCCTAGTCAAAGGTCTTTATATAATTCTTAAGAAGGGAGCTTACTTTGAGGGGGGAGGGGTACAATATCTGTGGATATATACTAATCTCCAATACCAGAGGTCTAGTTAATACTGCAGAGTAAAGTACATGTAATTTTAGCTAAAAGGAAGACTCTGTATGATCCACAGATGTACTTCACAACTCATATATATATATATATATATATATATATATATATATATATATATATATATATATATATATACACAACCATATATATATAATCTATTATGTCCATGTTAACGAAATAATTATCTTTTCTTCAGGGAAGGATGGCTACTGCTAGACCACTGAATCTTATGATGGACTGTTTGATATGTGAGCAGAACAAGATCGACAGGACGCCTCGTATGCTGCCGTGTAAGCATTCGTTCTGCGAGAGCTGTCTTTCGAAAACACCTTCAATACGAACTGAAGATAAGCTTCGTTGTCCTGTATGCTTTCAAATGACCCAAATGAGTGAACGCGGAATTCAGGATCTTCCAATTGACACCTGCTCCAAAAATTTCAGAAAGTCAATGCGAACATTAAAAGACATATACTGGTGTATACTATGTGGACTTAAAGGTGACAAAAGTGGGGCTGTCGCTCGATGCAATGATTGTGAATTTCGTTTATGTCAGCCATGTGCCGAGACACACAATGAAAACGCGGCTTCTTCCTCACATCAGGTCATCACTGATTTGTGCAAAATCCATATTCGAGACCTATCACATGCATGCCTCACGTGCCGCACGGGACTATGTTTTGAGTGTATGGTTTCAAAATTTCACGAAGGACATGAAACCTGTCACATTACGGAAGTACAAGAGAAAGCAACTGATATGATGACGCAAGCAAAACATATACTCCAAGAAGAAACAGATGACCTCGACAAAAAAATGAACCAGGCAATAGATGAGTCGATGGATTTACTTAAGCAAAGAAGAAAGGAAACTGAAGATAAGATGGAGCAATATAGGAAGAAAATGCTGGAGTCTATAGGTCAGTTTATGGCAAAACGGGATGAAAAGTACCACAAGGCCGTGATGTCAGCATTATCGAAACAAAATGAAACATGTACACGGGCATCAAATTGTTTGAACGAAATAAATATACTGACCCAGTCGGGAAAGTTGGTAATGCTGAAGCAGCTGGTACAGAATACATCAGCTATCTTCAAAGCATTGGATGCAATTCGCACAACAAAACGTTTGGAGATTTCAGTACCTACAGTTTTAGACGACCACTGTGCAACTTCAGAAAATATTCAAGATGGTAAATTTGGATTTAGTTGTACTTTCGGTGACATTGTTCATTATTCACCGGAAATATTTGCACGCAAACCTAAGCTGCGATTTTCACTTACTGAAACAGATGGTATTGTTGGCAGTTTATGTTATATCAAAGTTTTGCAAAACGGCTCTGCTGTCTTGGGACATTTTAACCAAGAATTTGTAATAAAGGTCAGTGTGGAAGGTCAGGTAAAAATGAATTATTCAACAAAAGAAGGGGGCCACATCAGAGGAATAGATGCGCATGGCGGTGACATATTCGTCGGTACAAAATTGGGACAAAAGGTAATGTGCATATCAGGTTTAGAGGAACGTTCAGTTTCTCTTGATCCCCCACTGGATACGATAATTGATATTGCAGTCGATGGAGATGATTTCATTCTGTCGGATACGAGTTGTCTGTGGCGGTATTCTATACATGGCAAACGCAAGGGCAAAATTCCTGTGGGGGATGTATGGCGTGTTAGTGTGGGTGTTCACCCTCAAGAAGGCACGGCGTACCTCGTCTCCGATAATGTGGCAACAGAGCTGCGTGTGTGTAGACCAGACGGGAAACTTCTCAAGACCATAGGAAGAAAGGGTGATCAAGACGGTGAATTTTTAGCAATCCTTGGGTCGTTAATGATGCCAAACGGGAATATATTAGTTACTGATCCTACACTACACAGAGTATCAGAGTTCAGCTTTGATGGAGAATTTATCCGGCACCTGCTGATAAAGGATGATGGTATAGAGGAGCCATATGATATTTCCTTGGGACATAACTTTCTTTGGGTTGCCTGCTGGAAGAAAGCAATGTTGTTTTCGTATGACATGAGATTGTAAATCAGCAACTCGCTCAAAAAAAAATAAAAAAATATAGTGTAAATGATTGATTAAATTTCGATTAGGTTGATCACAATCAAAGAGAGGACATAATAATTTTATCCTAAAAATAATCTAATATTACATATCAGAAGTAAAAATAATAACTAGAAAAGTTCAAGGCAGTCCCACAAAGTTTTTTTTCTCGAAATTTTCGATATTATGTCTCCCTCCCTAGATCTTCAAGGTCAAATTATACCCGATATATGGCCTGAACCATAAAGGTCAAGTACGCCAAAATATAACTCATCATCTCTCTGATTTCTTGTGAAGAACCACATATTTTCCTAAAATCTGACATATAATGCCAATATTTTATTTTTTTTACGTAAATCTATTTTTGTGGCTTCAAAACAAAGACAATATAGTTTCATTTGATATAAGATAAAAAATAAAGATATTTTCATTCTGATTAAACCAATGCATCTCGGCCTTTCTCGGAGTTTGGACTATTTTCAATACAATTTCAGCTCCGCTGATTGAAAGTCGTGTCTGCTACTGAGATGGGTCTTCGTCTGTCGTTCGGCTTTTAACAGGGCACAAATTGTAATCGCTTGAAATTCAGGGAGGTGATAGGGAAATTGCTTGGAAACTTAAAAACTGGGTCGCAGCGACATATATTTTGCGTCCTGTAGGTAGAAACATTATTTTAAGAACTATGAAAGTCAGACTCTTAGTGTTCAGTGTTGTTGAACATACATTTCGCATTAGATCATGATACTGAGATAATGTACCTTATCTGCATATATAATATAAGGTTATAAGCAGGGGCGGATCCAGGATTTAGGAAAAGGAGGGCCAACGATAAAACCTAAAAAAGGTCCCAAGGCCCGGAAAGGGGGGGGGGGGGGGTCCAGGCCACAAAATTTGATCTGAAACCCTTATAATAGGTTGAAGCGGTTGAAAAAAAAGGGAGCGGGGGCAAGGTATTTATATTCTCCAAGTTGGGTTATGACGTCAAATTGAATGGAGTCTGGTCGTCTTTTATTTTGCTCCCCATTGCATACTTAGCTCAAGTTACAGCTGCAAAAAAAATAATAAATAAATAAAATAAATAAAGGATCCCGCAGAGTGTAGCTTGCTGTGTATATAGATAAGGAAGATAATTTGTTATATTTGGACGAAGGGTGAACCATCAACAAGTAAAATGTACTTTCATAATAAAAATTATGATGGGGTGTATAAATAAGCCTCGTCCTCTGATCCTTTATCAGTTCACATAAAATAAATTGTTTAGTCAACCTAGAAGAAGACGGGTTTTTGTGACAATTTGTTTCATGGCGTTGCATTTGCAAATTTTACAACAATAAATTCAGATTTTGTTTTTTCAAAACTAAAATTCAGTACACATATTTCAGCTGAAAATGGGAGACACTGAAGCAGAGCAGCATTAATTATTTCAGTCTAACTTAATTTAGTAAGAATCGTGTACACATAAGGAATTTCAGCTGACTGGATATTCAGAAAAAACTAAACATTGCGTTTATGATTTGTGCAATTCTAAAAGTCCATGTAGGATTACGGTCAGGGCCTCCTACCTATAGCCTAGCGAGACTGAAAGTTGAATAAGCTTTACCAAAGTAAAAATATACGTGTTAAGGGCCTGGATTGCTGAAGGATTTACCTGAACATATTATACTAGATGTATAATAGAAGTATCTTTTATATGTAAATCACTGTATTATCTGTGACATGTTTTGTGTTCAAACATTCTTTCATTAATAAATACGTAATAAAAACATTAATTAACCCTACTATGACGTGAGATCCGCTTGATTCTCAGTCACTACGAGTCCAACCGAAAACTCTATCAGCACATAGATTCGTGCCTTAGAACTTTCCTCGGAGTTCTTTGCGGGATCTTTTTCTCTGTCCTCAACCAACCAGGACTTTCTGTTCACCACGCACTAAAAAACCCGAATGTCGCTAGTCTGATATAAAGAGGCCATACAGCAGGGCCAACATCATGAGCGTTGGAATTGGAGTGTCAAATTTTCCTTAAAACCTCTTGATCTCAAAAGTTTTTTTTTTTTTTTTAAGGAAAACTAAATGCATTGTCAAGTTTTTATTCCGATATCTGTAACAGTTTCCGAGTTGTATGCATATAACGAAACGTGACGTCACAATTTTCACCCCACACAGTCAAAAAGGAAAGAAGGGACGGTGCATCTTGACCACTATGTCGGTGGTTCATCCTTGAATATCTAGCTATATAAGCAATTCAGGCAACATGTATAATGGTCAAGGTCATCTACGAGTTCAATGAATAGTGATCACTGGAGATTGCATCTCATGCATAGTCATTTAGAGGCAATTTTCGGGCCGAGGGCACTGCTATAAAGCGCATCTTGCATGCAGGGACAGTTACGGGGCGGGGGGGGGGGGGGGGGGGGTCAATTAACCTATTCCCTTAACTTATGGTATCGATTACAATCACATATAGATTAAATTGCAGGATGATATTGAAAAGATAAACCAGTGCACCAATATCACACACTCTATGTAAACCACTTGTGTATGCATGTTGTGTTGAGTGGACGTCTCAGTTTGGAGTTCTTTAAAAACAGCAACAGCAATTTCAGATTTCTAATTATATTGATAGCTCCATGTGATACCCAACTATTCAAGGTATAAATTCTCAAGTCTCAAGTGTAAATTTTGTTGAAGGCTTCTTTTATCATAAGTTTTTTTTTTTTATTTGATATTAGCGTGGTTAATGTTACGCAACTTCCGGTCATTTTTGCCCAGCGTTGGTACATATAAAGGCATTGCATAATTTATTTTCATGACACTTTCCTCCCGTCTTTTGACTGAATCGGCTTGATAGAGCGTATTCCAGTGCATTCGACCTGGTATTATTGACTTCTGGCAATATTCCACCTATAGTGTAGTGTTTTGCGTCAAGAAATAAAAAAAATATTTATAACCGTTTATCTCGGAAGCGTGGTTTCTGATGATATTTGGGATGCATTAAAAACATGGAAACATTTCTAGTATACCCGGCCTCTGAACAACCCCGTCGACATGTTAAGTCCGGCGTTTTTTCCTTAGACATTGTTTTAACCCGGCTACTAAATAAGTCTGATCAAGGAAATACGGTACACAAACGTCTCTCCTAAAATACTGCCATGGATGGACACACTTAAAATTATTACTGTAGGTAGCAGCACCAGTCCTGTGTATGAGAAGCCCTCGAAGATGATGTGACAATGCAAAATTTTAGACATACTAAAAAAACCACTCCTGAGCTATGTTTAAAGACGTAGCTATGTGTAAGGACAAGTCTTGTATACAATGGAACTATTAGAGATGTATGGACAAGCAAAATTTCAAGGTCAGATTTCTGAGGAATGGCACGATTGTTGTTCTAGTCAGTAGTGACCATATTGCAAGACTTGGGGCTCCACGTAAAACTCTTTGGTTTTTACGCATTTAGACTGCCTATGAACTAGGGCCCTGCGCGGGGCGGGTTTTGACCCGCAGCCCGCGAGCCCTCGCATAGGATTCTTTGCGGGGCGGATTACATCTAAGAAAGTGCGGGGCGGGTCGGGCCGAAATAAAGTCTGTGCGGGGCGGGTTGATGATCTGGCAGTTCATTAGAACATGAATATAAAATTATACTTAAACTATCATTTGAAGACATTGATATTTTGTATAAAATATTTTAAGGTGTTTTAAAAATAGTAAGATGAAAAGATAAATTTGAATAAATTTTAATTTATTCCTGTTAGCCCATTAAACTAACTGAAAATTGTAACAACACTATGCAAATGTGTCTTTTCTACGCATAACGTCAATTTGTTATTCAAAATAGATGATGCAATATTACTATCTGGAATCTAGTTTAAACGATTGTCCTTGCGATGTAAGCTGGTCATAACACTGTATAAAGTTACTTGGCCTGAGGATGTATATGGAGTGTAACCCTGTACTTGTGTCAGGTCTCGCATATTACATAAAATGGCTGGGATTACAGCAAGGGTTTGTTACCTTTGATCTTGCAATAGACAGTGTGTGGCTACAGCTGGCTTTGTAGGTGACTCAATTGACCTAGAACTCCACAAAGACTAAGGTGGACTACTTATCTTATTGTAACTCCATGTGCTGTCTGATAGGAACTGACATTGACCACTGGCTAGTCAAATTCCTGTTTGGGCACTGCATAAGGTGGTGATGACTGCTATAAGAAACACCGCTCTGGTCATGCCAAACTCAATGAACATCCTGAACCTAAAGCCACATTAGTCCGATTACCCTTTTACCCCCTTGACCTGATAAGTCTAAGTTTCAGCTAATTAGCAGATCATGACTGAAAAGATTTTAACCAGCAACACATCTCAGTAGTTTGATGGCTTGTGATTAGCCAATACTATTCCAAAGGGTAACTTTGGGTACTCGAACATTTAAGAAATCTATTTTTTTCTCTACTTTTTTTATAAATTTAAGTTGGGACTGACACAATAAACCAAAGGTATGTTTATTTCCCATGTAAAATATAAGCATATTTAAGGTGTGTTAAATTATAATGTATATATATCAAATCCATTTAACCAATCAATCACGTCTTTAAGAATATTTAATGAATTATGGTTTGAATGATTGCAAAAAAGGTATTAAAATAAATTTGCCATTCAAATCATCAAACATTTCATATATATTAATAATAAGCGTGGCTTATATATGTGCTGTATAATATTCTTGAAATGTTAACCGTTGGATCCGGAAAAAAAAAATTAATTATTTTGTTGGCTGGACCGCGGGACGGAAAATTGAACAAGACCTAAAGGCCTAATGCGAGCCTGTGCAATGGTTTATACACCAGGTATAATGCTTCAATACTGGGCCATTACTTTTCATGTAGGCCTACATGTCTTGTATACGACGAAAGTATCAGAGAAGTGAATATGTGCCCAATTTCAGGCTGATTTCCCCTCCTGAGAAATAAGCAGGGATATACACTGTGCAAAAGTATTGTAAGTGGCACCACCAGTTTTGAATACGACAATGCTTTACGATATGTATAAATCTATCCAATTTCAGGCTGATATCAAATTTCTCTGCAGAATAAGCAGGCACATACACTGTGCAAAAGTCATTGTAAGTGGCGACACCTGTCTTGTGAACGAGAAAGTCACCAAAGACACATAGACAGGTCAAAATATCAGGCCAATACATCAAACTTACCTTGAGTCTGATGCATGGGGCTGACCAGGCTCAGGTGAGAGAGACAGTTGCCCCGAGTGAACTGTGACAAATTGCTAACACTGAGTAAACTCATGACCTGCACCTGGCTAGACTGAGTGAACTTTTGACCTGTACCTGGCTGCACTGAGTGAACTCTTGACCTGTTGCATAATCTGACATAGCTCGCAGTCTACCAAAGCTATGGATGCAGCAGGCAGTCAGCCAAGGCTATAAATAGAATGCAGCTACTGCACTGAGTGAACTCTTGACCTATACCTGGCTGCACTGAGTGAACTCTTTGGTCTGTTAAAAAATTTGAAATAGTTTGCAGTCTGCCAGGCTATTTAACCTTAAATCTAGTTGCATAATGTTATAGATGCTGATAAACTGGTGCCAGGTTAGACGAACTGCGTCACACAGCTAACATATATGGAAAAAGGAATCGATTCAATCGCCATAATTCGGCCAAAAATCATTCATTTGGAACCATTTAAGGCAACTAGATATTTTTTGACATGGCAGGTGCCATAGTATCCCTTGACTATTAACCCCCCCCCCCCCCCCCCTTAAGAATAGGCGCCCCATCTTCAGCAACAATTAATATCAGACACTCTCATAGAAAAGGTCACTCTCATAGAAAAGGTCATGACCCCAATATCAATATACATCATCCCGTAACCCATGTCTATGTATATGCATAATATGAAAGAAATCTGTCCATTAGTTTTTGGCTTATAATGCTCACAGTACTGTTAAGTGGCAATGATGGGGTATTAAACGGCAAGAAAACAAGTAAAAGAATAACAGGTGGCGCTACCAGTTTCTGGTACATGACAACACTATCCAAGTTCTTCGGTAAAGTCGATTTTGGGTCAATCCATGCATCCCTTAACGAGATATTAATGATTTCGTGTGATTTTCACCATATATGGCAATATTTAGGTCAAGGCCACTCTCATAGGAAAGGTCATGACCCAAATTTATATATACATCATCCCATAACCCATACATATGTATATGCATAATATAAAAGAAATCTGTCCATTAATTTTGACTTATAATGCACACAGTAATGTTAAGTAGCAATGATGGGGGTATTAAACGGCACAAAAACAAGTAAAAGAATGACAGATAGCGGTGGCGCCACCAGTTTCTGGTACATGACAATACTATCCAGGACTTCGGTCAAGTTGATTTTTGGACCAATCCATGCAGGGGCGTAGCAAGGATTGAGGAAAGGGAGGGGGCCATCATCATTTGCGGATCAAGAAATTCGTAAAAGGGGGGGGGGGGGGGTGGAGGACGCTAATATGCATGTATGGGTAATATGAAAACGGTTATATATACAAGTATATATGTTTATTATTATTATTATTATTTTTTTTACTATACTTTATATATTGAAGTATAAGAAAATATATATACTTTTATTTTCAATTATGAACCTAGTATAATTAAGGCTAGTTACGGGTACATGTATGGGGCGGTATGGGAGGGGGTTTTCCCCTTACATATTTGGGATTTTTTTTTAATGTACAATGTAAAGAGGACATTTTGAGGCAATTTTCACCAAAAAAAAGAGGATTTCCTGTTCCTGAAAAACTGTTCCCTTATGTCTTTGCATTATGTAATCAACCTGTAGAGAGGTTCAATATTTAATATTTATATTTCTTCAACATGAGGAAATAAAATTTCAATCGTTTTCAAACCAGTCAATGGCGCAAAAGCGCAATCACGTTTGTAACTATGAAAATATTATCTTTTAAATGTAATGCTCGTGGTGAAATAACTGATCAGCTGAATTATTATGTAAAACTTCGCATTTTACCGGTTTCCGTGGTCTCGACAGCAACCAGGACTCCTAAGAGCTCAACACAGATCGCGAGTTCGAGAACCGGTATCATGAGAGGACCGTAAGATTGTTCACGGTCGACCCAAACCAACGATCTGCAGTTGTTCTGCAGCTGTCCATAAATATCCTTATACTCAACTAACAAATTTGAAAGTAATTGTAACTGCAGATAACTTAAATAAAGTCTAATTCCTTATAAATAATAAGAAATATGAGAAACGAAAATTAATCACGAAAATACTGGATGCGACCGGGGCGGGGGTGAGGGGGCATGGCCCCTTGCGGGCCCCCCTTGGCTACGCCCCTGATCGATGCATCCCTTATTGAGATATTAATGATTTTGTGTGATTTTCACAATATATGGCAATATTAAAGGTCAAGGCCACGCTCATAGGAAAGGTCATGACCCCAATATAAATAAACATCATCCCATACATGACCCATATCTATATATGCAAAATATAAAAGAAATCTGTCTATTAGTTTTTGACTTATAATGCTCACAGTACTGTCAAGTGGCAATTTTGGGGGTATTAAAAGGCACGAAAACAAGTAAAAAATAATAGGTAGCGCCATCAGTTACTGGAACATGACAACCCTATCCATGACCTTCGATCAACTCGATTTTGGGATAAATCCTTGCAAGATTTCTTGAGATATTTAAGAATTTGTGCGATTTTCTCCAAAATTGGACCTGTTCAAGGTCAAGGCCACTCTCACAGTAAAGGTTATGACCTCATTTTAAATAGGTGTCGTCCTCTCACCCATATCTATACTTGGTAAAGATCTGTGAAATATTGCTTGAGTAATCGCGCCAACAAGATTAATATGCGGCGGCGGCGGAACCGTCATAAAAACATAGTTTCCCCCGACTTTGTATGGGGATTCAATTATTATAATAATTATTGTGGGGATAATTCTTATATTATAATATGTTAAACAAAATGGCTTCAGTGAAAAAACGTTTTGCGGGTTAACACTCGTATTGGAAGATTCAGCGAACTGGTGAAGTTCTGCTTCACAACTCCACCAAAAACCACTGAACCAAAACCATTTGAACAAATTTGAATTATCAACATCTAAGGGTAATTAATGGGTGAGATTTAAGAATTTTGCCCCGTGGTTTTTTAGAAGAAAATCTTTGTAGCCACTGGGCTAAAATGGGCTGTTACGGCATATGACTAAATTCAGCTTTCCGTAACTCAGCCAAAAATTACTTAACTGAGACCATTTGAACAAACTACAGAATGCACTACCCAAGGATCATTTCTGTGCAATATTAAACAATTTGGCCATATGGTTTCAGAGTTCTTTGTAGCCCCCAGTATGATACAGGCACTGTTGACCTCGGTACAAAAGGGCTGATGCAGGTGGCGCCACCAATGCCTCAAGTTAAGATACGACTCGTGTGATCAAAATTGGCATAACATTTGGTGATGATAGCTCCAGCCATTTCTAAGAATGACATTTTAGTATGCTTTTTTTAAAAGATGACCAAGTTTAACTTCCAGTAACTCGGCCAAAAATCACCCTGGAACCATTCAAACAAACTAAAGTTGGTAAAAGTGATTATATCTGTGAAATATTGAACAATTTGCCTCGACCTTTTCGTTCGAGGTTTTTAAAGGTCTTTCAGCCATTTCTCTATAAAATCTATTTAAATGCAGTAGTAAGCCATAAAAATAAGAAAATCCTAGTTTTCAGATGGCCAATCTTTTGCATACAATTTTGTAATGCTAGCACCCGTTTTTGAGATAGTATGGGTTAACGTACAGACGACTGATGACGCTGCAAGATTGCATTAGCTCAGTTTCTCTAAAAGTTTGGGGGAGGCTGAATTTTTTAATGGTGTAAATATCCTTAATGGGCACAAGATAAGCCATCAGATAAACAAGGGACCCATGGGTCACGGCGCTCAGCTGATCGTGATTGGACTATAAATGTTTCTCCACTGTGATACTATATCGAGTCGATAAAGCTTATGAATATCATGTAAATGTTGGGCTATTATAAAGGAATGTAATGCAATATGTGAGTAAATGATAAATGAAATTACCTGACTGATGGATTAATAGAGTCAAATAAAGTGGTTTATTTTTTATTTATTTAGGAGGGGTTGAAAATTGTGATATATTTGAGCAAATATGAATGCAATGACAGCAGTAATAAGCAGTAGTAGAATGATGATAAGGCTATTTGTTGAAGGATCTAAAGTGTATGGTAGTCTGCAAGCGTTCAATTTGACAGATATGATGTTATGATTGACTATGCTGATAAAGTGATTTATGAATATGTGACTGAATGACACAATATCTCTTTACTCTTGACAAGGTACATTATTGTGATGCCCATTATGTCTACATATTACACAATATTGACATAATTCTGGCATGTACATAGGTACCTATGGACGAATAGTTATACAAAATATAAAAGTATGAATATATCTGATTCATCTTGTTCTTGCTTACTGAGGCTGACTTTGGGATGGGGTTCGGAGAAGGGAAAAGTGAGGGCAGCACGAAGGTGGATGTAGAAATATTCTATTGTAATGTTTTTCATTTATATAAGAATATGAAAAGCTAAGAGGAAAGGGGCCCTCCTACTTGGTTATGGTAAAGTTCTAAATATAGGATTGCAAACTAATACTCTGACAAGACTGTCATGAAGAAAAACAGTAAAAGTTTTGAGATACTGTGTTGCATACGAAAATTTACAGATGGACAGGCAAGTGGACAGAATGGACTAATACCTTTATTTCACTTTCAAGAGAATAATGCATTTTAGTGTATATATAATCCTATTTTTTAAGCAGATCCACTTTTTCCATTAAGAAGTTTTTATCTGAATCATTTTTTTATTTACAGGTTTATAAATTTTAAATTAAAAAACCTGAAAATATAAGTTAAAATATTAGAATTGTTGCAAAAGTTGCAATCATTATATATACAGAGTAAAAAACATTGGGTCATATTATGTATACACATATATTTTATTATTTTAAATCATAAATGTTTAAACTGATTTAAAAGAAAATAATGCCACAACATGGCATCTTCAAGAATATTCCTTGAATCACTATTAAAAAGTTTTGCACATTGGAGTTTTCAGGACATGCTTAATTTTATTCACCAAAATAAAATAAAAGTAAATTTGATAAAATAAAACATCTTTTCAAATAAAGTATACACATTGTTGGTTGAATGAGGGACAAACAATATCATTGTGCTCTTTACTATCCCAGTTTTAATTAATTACTGTAATTAATAGTCAATTTCACACCTGGTGAAGTTTTTACTCTTCTGGTGTAAGGAATTACTTTCCTCATGAACATCCACACTTTCACAGCAATACACCACTTTGTGGACACAATTAAATGTACACTTTAATCATTGTAACCCTGGTGGTTCAATACAAAATCTAAAATGTAGCATGTCCAAGAATAAAATAAAATACAGAAAAATTATAACATTCATCTAGTTTATGCACCAACTGGGGGGGGGGGGGTGAGTGCAGGGCAGAGAGGAAGCCTGCTAGTAGTGGCCAAGCTGGGCCAAGGTAAGCTGCCTGGGATGGGTTACATAATGCAAGTGAAGGCTGTACTACTACGTGGGCTAGATGTAAACAACACTTGACATGGTGTATGAAAACATGAATAAAAGCTATTCATTCCAATCAATTTCTTTTGAAAGTTCAGATTTTAAAAGATTAAATCCTTAAGCATATATGCTGGGAAAATTAAATCAACAGTGCCAAAGTTGGACAAAATTTAAGGTATTGATTTTTTATTTATGCTAATAACTTGAAAAATTTGCAAAATTCAGATCTAATTTTGGGTAAACAATTGAATCTTGATTAAATAAAGTTATATTCCTGAAAAAAAGTCTCTAGGTTCAGCAATTCTCATGTTAGGTTAGTAAATATATTTCCTGATTTTTTTAAAAATTGCATGGTTTTGGCCCGTAACTTCAAAATAATACCCAATACTGACCTAATTTTTTGTATGTTCATAGAAAATGTATAAAAGAATGTGAATACTAAATACGATCAAAAAAAGATCAGTGGTTTTGATATTAGGCAGCCTTGAGGTGTAACAATGGCTTTTTTTTATGGAAAACAGTTTTTTACCTTAATATCTCGAAGGAACAGTCCTAATGACCCAATTTTCGGTATGGTAGGAGATTTTGGGGACATCTAAAATTATGTCAACAGCCTGGGGAGCACAGAGATGTGCACTGAATGACCTACAGTCATCAAAGTGGACTGCTTGACAATGTAAGGGAATACAACAAGAGCCTCCAACAAAATTCAATAACTAGCCTAATTTTGCAGCTTTTATTTTTAAATTTCAGATTTTAACAGATTAAATCCTTATGTATACATGGTGTGAAAATTAAATCCACAGTACTTACAGGAAAAAAACGTGCCATGGCCAAATTTGGGCAAAATTTAAGGTACCAATTTTATATTTTTGCCAATATTTAAAAATATTTAACAAATTTTGATCTAATTTTTGGTATACAATTAAATTTTGATTAATTAAAGTTGTATTACTGGAAAAAAGTCCCTACCTTTAACACTTTTGGTCTTAAGTGACCAAATATCTTCCTGATTTTTTTACAAAGTCCATTATGTTTGGGCCCATAACTTTTTTAAATTATATAATACTGACTTAATATCTGGCATGTACATAGGAACTATATAGAGAAATATTTATGGTAAATATGAAGAAAACCAGATGAGTGGTTTTGATATTAGGCAGTCCTGAAGTGTGAAAATAGATTTCTAATAAAAAATTGAGGTTTTCCTTAATATCTCAAAGGAAAGAAGTCCTATTGACCCAATTTTTGGCATGGTAGGAGATTATGGGGACATCTAACTGTATGCCGAAATTCAGATTCGTAGGTTCAACGGTGTCAAAACGTGCCAGTCTTACGGACGGTCATCCAGACGGACAGACAGACGGACGGACAGACAGACGGACGGACGACGGACAATGGACCATGACTATAGCTCAGATCAATTCACTCATGCTTCCTCGAGAAGACAAATTTTGTACTATTTTCATCAAAAACAAGCAGAGAAAATGGAAGAGGATATGAAAAATATTCTCATACTGAGAAAATAAACTTGGTAATTTCAATGCCCACTAATGCTTTACTAAGCAAGGCTCAAAGTGTTCCATATCTAAATTAAACACATGCAAACTCTCATCTCCATTCGCAATCATAATCCACCACATATAAAAGGTAAAGTATCAAAATTTTTTTTTCACTGAATTTATTTATGTACAGAGAGCAGTGTTGGCCAGTTAGTTCTTGGCTTTCCTCATCTGTTGGATGGCGTTCTGCATTTCTTCCCTCTTCTTCTTTCCACGGATGTGTGTTCCCAACTGTAAAATAATGAGACCAGATGTGAACAAGAAGTACATGATCATCACATTCTGTGACACTTCTTGTGCAGTAGTCAAGTTACATTCACTCTAACCAAATTCACATATCAACTGCATGCAAATGTGCAGCCTTGGCCTTGTACAGCACCAAGGCACTGATCAGGATGAAGAATGTTCCACGTATGAGTGGGGGTAATTGAACGGTTGAGGTTTCTTTTTATTCTTTCTCATACAAATGACAAACTTTGTTTGAATCAGTGGATTTCTCTTTGCCTATTTTTGAAAAAATTAATTAAGTTTTGAGGATAGATTGAGAAAACACCAAGCCTGCAGCTTACCATGGTTATCTGTGGCTGAACTCCTGACAGTGCAGATAGAATTAAATCAAACTGTTTAAGGGTACAAATTGAATATTTCTTTTAAAAAATATTGCCCAAACATTAACTATGGAGAAAAATGGGAAGTATGCAAGGCAAAAAAAAATATGGTATGGTTCTCAACTTCTCAGGCACTTTTTTTCAGAAATCAGTGCGAGCGGGTGGTATTTTATTTTTTACCTTTTTTTGAATGCTCTGATAAAATGTCATATGATCAGTGAAAAGCATTAATATAACAAATTATTTTGCTAAACAGGTAAAAGCACTACATAAATTGAATTATTTATCTACTTGAAAGATAAAGATCAAAATAAAAATTTTTGATGCGGGGCTTAAAAATTGATGCGGGTGGTGCCTGAGAACCACACCTTTTATTTTTTTGGCCTAATGTGACCAATATGTTACAAAAGTTCAGGTCTGCACAAAGAAAATGGTATACTATTAACTAATGGTGATATCACTAAAATGACTAAATCATTGTCACATAACAAATCTGTGGCTAAGTCCCTGGAATATCTGTTGTTTTGGTCTAGAAATGTATAGAATGATACTGGTTTGTGTCCCCAGGAGAATCGTTTTCTATATTTTTCCATAAATCCTGAGAGATCTTACATTTTGGAAAGGGCTGTTTGAACTCCATCTATCAGAAACCATGGGTAAACTTGCAGCACCATCTTTCATATTTCTAATGAAACTAAACTAGGTCTTCAAGTGCAAAGTTTTAATGGGTAATCTACTAGTTCTCTTTAACCTTGTAATAAACTGAAGCCTAATTTCATATGAGGATGAGTTTTAAAAATGTCAATTTCAGTATTGGTTTAATTCAGTTACTCATCTAATTCTAAAATTAGGAAGAACATTTTAAAGAATAAAATAATATTAAAATGGATTAAAAATCCTTCAACTATATTTTTTAAGCATGTGTAAATTTTGACTGCACTTGAATTGTTAAAAAGTTCTTTCCCAACTATTTATGGAGATAATGAATTATGAAGTGCTGAAAAGGTCAGAATTGCAGGACTACCAATCATAATCTGCATTCAGAGTTGGATTGTGATCATTGTCTTCATTCCATCTCAGCACTTAAGGCAGATACCGGTACGTGGTACACTTACATTTGGCCAGCAGATGCATAAGCATTGTGTTTTGCAAAATGCTTGATTCAAGCTTATTTATATTTGAAGAAAAGTTTGAACCAAATTTACCATCATATTTCAATGACCTCTTTATCTGTTCAGATTAGGAAGTGACTGTAGATTTAATTTTGGCTGTTCAGAAAAATGTAGATTGCAAATCAGTGGATTACTAAAAAATAAATTTCATTAAAGCAAGAACCAAGCGAATTATTTTTATGTCATGTGCTTAAAAGAAGGTGAGACATGCTGCTTAAGATATCTGTGCATGTTATTGAGTAGAGCGAGTGAATATATACCTATATGAAACCTAAGCTTTGTGAGAAGTCCAACTAGCCCTTTAGATTTGGTTGCCCAATATTTAGTTGAACAAGGCTAAGAATGTGGTAACGCAGGTGAAAGTAGTTCCAGTGGATATAAAATGCTTGCATATGAAGAACTTACCCTTTTTTTGCAGAACTTGAGGGCTCTCTTGTCTTTTGACACCCTCAGCAATTCCATGGTACGCTTCTCATAGGGGGCAAAGCCTGTCACTTCACGGACCAGATCACGGATGAACTTGGCATGCTTGGTCTGTGCCTGTAAAATAATAATTCTGAGATTTAAACTATTTGTTTTAGGAAATATTGTTAACTTTTAACATTTCTGCAATGAGACTGGTTCAAAGAGGTCTTAACACATTTTGATTAAATTTCTGTATGATCCCCCCTGTATAATTATGCATGACATTCTGATTTTGTCCCTACAGATATGATGGTCTGCTACAAATATGGTTCTTATAAACATTCTTCTCTTTCTCTCTTACTGATTATTACTGCTTTCTACTATAATCATTTTGATTGACAAACACTATGCTTATTAATGACATCCAATTGGTGCATGAATATATCAATACAAAGCAGAAATAGCCTGCATCTCATAATATTCATACATTTAATAAATACTTGTGTTTAACTAGTGCCATACTGTACTGCTTAAGCAGTCCAACGTGGACACTTGATATATTAATTTTGCATTAACAACAAACTGCACATCAACCAGAATGATGTCCAGCTAGGTAAGTAATGCCACAGGTAACATGGGCCGATGATTCATTATAATCAATGAGTGGTCAGTTGATGCAAACTAATATGTTCATCTCTTCTGCTGTAGCATTGTTTTGCACATAACTTAGGCCTTGTGAAGAGAAACTGTACACTTCATTTAATTCATGAGAGCAAACTCGAATTTGTTTAATAATAAATTCATACCGAAGGGAACTACATGTTCAAATAGTCTACAGAATATTGATATTTACCAGCAAACACATAGGCCTTTAACTCAGCAGAGATTATGTACAGCCTGTCGGATCAGAAACTTCAATCTCTTTAATGACTGTTTTTTTTTCCCAATTATTGGTCTGTAGAGGTCAACAGATTTTACTGCTGACTGACCATGAAATTCATACAAATTCCCTAATACTGTGATAAATCATAACCAAGTTTCCATTAAAAGGGTTTTTGTAACATCTGATACAGCCTGAACTCTCATAAAATGCTGACTAACCTGAACACATTCCTTTTACTTTGCATACAATTTGTGAACAGATTCCTGTGAAGTACATACTGATCCTATTCCTTTGTGTCATACATCTTGGACTATCAATATGGCCATGCTTAACCCTAGTATTAAATTATCAGACAAGTTTTGGCTTCAATGTGAACTTTTCATCAATGCTGCAAATTTAGCCTTCCTTTTAGGAACAAACATCGCTCACCCCTTTCCTCCTGGAGGGTCTTGGCTTCCTGTTGTTCAGGGTAACCTTGTGGCCCTTCTCAAGGCCAACAGCCAAGTCGTAGCGGATCGCCATTTTATCTGCAATAGGAATACAAGTGTTTTAACAACAGCACATTGAAGAAGAGGGAGAAATTTCATGTGTATAAATCTCAATGGTGTATAGATTACCATATTTATAACATACAGACATTTTTATATATTGTATATTTATCATTTAATATTAATTAATTTATAACTTGAATCAAGTTGAATGACATTATTATTGTAAAAAAATTTATTCATTTTACATTTAAATAATACAAGGCATTCTCCATGGCTTGGATGTTGGCACTCAGTAGTCTGTATTATTATTGTTGGCCACCCCCACAGTTAAACTAGTGTAAAGTAACACCTAGTCCAGGCGAGTGGATGTGGCTCATTATTTTTGCATTAACAACAAACTGTACAACAACAGCAGATGCTGTCCAGCTAGGTAAGTAATGCAAGATTAGAAGAAGTCTGAATGACGAAACATGGTGTTCAAAAATCATTTTGGTAATTTTTCTTGAAGAAGCTTTAGTTTAAACACCTTTTATATAATCATTATTTGAAAGTGAAAGATTTACTGACAACCAGTGTTAGGACATTAAATAAATTTTAATGACTGAATTTTTCTTCACAATCAATCACAAATAAATAAATTTTTGGAAAGAAATGATGCATCTGCATTATTTATCACAAATTTATGTTTCCAAAGAGAACTTAAGCACACTTAACTACTCCATTTGGCATCAGTTCTGTATATGTACATATTTTATATGTACATATTTTTACTGGTCAAATTTTCAATACACATAGATGTTCTGAACATTATACAATGGAAAATGTTAAATGACACAGCTGTGTATAGTAATATAATTATCCATTGAGGTCAGATATTTTATTTCAAATTCTAATTTAAGTTTTGTGATATTTCATCAGAGACACTCAAAACACCTGAGTAACCCTTTTATTTTTGCTGTTACAACTGGTAGGAACCAAGAGCACAGTAGAGAAGGGTTATACACTGATCATTCACGAGTAATTTTGGTACCAATACTAGTCGAACTGCTGAACATCTGTACTAGTGATGATATATAGGGGTTATTTGGTTTCCTCGACTCCATGCTAGACAATGACAAGGACTGTGCCCAAACGTCTTTGGGCCGATTTTTATGGTAAACCCACAATGGAACAACCTGTAGCGCTGTCCATCCCAACCACACCATGGTTAAACGGTTCATACCGTAATTTGGGAGAGAGCTGAAATGGTGCAAACTAGCGAATCTTAATCTGTTAATGAGGGTATAAACTATAATATAGTTCTGATTCCTGCACAAGTTGCGCGTAGCCATCAGCGAAACGTGTAATTAAACTGCATCCTTAAACATACACTGAGATTACCTAATATTAAACACACCAACACTCAACTGCGATAATTTCACGGAAATGGTCAGTTTGCTGTGACACAATGTTATTCTTCAGCACCCGTTTCATGCTGGGGCAACTATAAATTCTTCAGTCATCTGGGAAGTTAACTCGCAAAGATAAAACTGCAATACTGCAATGAGTTTGAAGAGAAACTTCCTCTGATTCAAAATAAATAATTGAAAACATTTTATCTACAGGGATGGCTTAGATGTTTGCTATTTAAATTCACGGTTGTCAAACAGCTCACGCACCTGGAAAATATGGCGGTGAAAGAGGAAGCGGAAATGAGAGAGGTTATGACCTCAGTCGTGGGAACATATAAAACCGGAGGTATCGCAACAAATCTGGGGACTGTCTTGGATCCCCTTTATCTAAATATTTGGCTTTTCTTTGTTATTTGCTTTAAGCAAATAAATGATGATTGTACAGCCAGTATAACAAATAATATTTAATTTTAACTAAACGCCTAGTAGTAAATTAATCAGAATATTTAAGTGTATTCACAAACAGTCATTTATAGATAATGACTCAGATATTTTAATGTATTGTATTGCATATGATATATAAATGCTTAATACTAAAAGTCAACAGTATTTAATTAGACCTAATCCATTATCCATAAAAAATCATTCAAATTTTTATCTCCATTCATTTATTTATGAGCTGTGCAGCCATGCAGAACCTCATTATAAAATTAGCTTATATAGATACAGAATAGCTAAATAGAGATGTGCATTAAATCATGAGAGAATAAACATCCCTGTCTGCTCACTTAAACTACACAATGTGATATTGAACCAATCAGCTTCATGACATATTTATTTCATTATTTGTTAGAAAGATGATTTCTTTATACACCTGGCTTCAAGTGGCTCGAGATCGCACGTATCTATGAACAAGTAAAATCAGTATATATATATATATATATATATATATATATATATATATATATTTAATATTTCCTCAGATATTTGCAATTACCACTTGCATAAAACATTTGTTTAATTATTTCTCATTTCTTTTCAAATGCTTTCAAATGTGGTTGCATAACTCTCCCCGAATTCTGCGGGTCCTTCCAAAATTACGTATGGTAACCGGAACCTGTCGTCTGTCACAGGCGCCAGTTTTGACAACATGACCATCCCGGGGGAAAAAACAAGGGATGATGCCGAGTATCGCTGAGATCTGGCCCCTTCGCTTTTAAATTCAAACAACAGGAATTAATGCTGTTTATGTTTCTATCTCTTTATCTTGAAGGTAGGTAATGATGTTGGGGAGCTGGTTGATCATATTTCATGACATGGATCAGTTGAAAAGTAACGTTACTCGTTAAATATCCAAAGGCCGCCCTTATTGACACACGGGGTGTGTCAATAAGGTCCAGCTTATTGACACACGCTTTAACTGCGCATGCGTCAAATCTGTCACACTTCGGCTAGATGGCAGGGCGTTCACCGTGTGTCACTAACAACCCCGTCGTGATACCCGAAACCGTGTGTCAATAACGCGAGTTGTTGTTACTATAGCAGGTCTTAATTACCGGGCCGTGTAGGAGAAATGGTAGCTTTGGACTAATCAGGTGTTACCATTGGGGTCCTTTGATCTCTGACACAAATGTTTAACATTTATAATAGTTTATTACTTTCATCGCCTAGGTATATTAATTAGTTTAAAACCTACTTTTTTACCAGGCGGGGTATTACTAATTTCGGGGATCAAAATAACATCCCTGATGAAAATTATTTAACTCATTTCAAAATTTTAAATATATTCAACAATTTAAAAATAAAATATAATTTACATACATAAAAATATAATTTACATATATATATCTCGTTTTATTCAATATCATTTTTCTAATCAGAAAATAATAAACAAGCATAATAGGAACAAATAAGCTTTATTGAAATTAATACAAAATATATTAAGTTAATCATAGTTTTTTATTACTAAATATACAAACTTTATAAGCACATCGATACTTAATTAAATAATTGCTATTAACCTGGAGAAGTGGATACTTTATTACTCTAATTTTAATAGAGACGTGATTACTGAGAATTTTGTCTCATTCTTCTTTATGAGATGTATACCTTTCCAGATTTTCACGATGTAAAGTGGACACGATCATTTTTTTTACTTACTTCATTATTAAGTAATCGTTTGCCTCAAGGAATAGAAACACGTCGCCCTAGTAAGTGGGCGTGTGCATGCATGCAGGAAAAAAGCTGTTGATGGGTAAATATAGGAAACTACTCTTCACTTGCGGCTGTTTGGACTAAAAATTGATTACAAAATCTATAACACCATAAAAAAGTTTATAAAGTAGTTATTTAGCTTATGTATAATTAAGTAATAATATTTTCACAAATTGGTTTGGGGTACTATGTGAGGTACAAGGCGATATAATCCGTCACGCTGTTTAATATATATGTAGGGCCGCATTGCCAACGTAATCTCAACCAGAAGTTACGTTCTGATAAACAACATAAATGCATGGCTTGAACAATACCGATCAGTACTGAAATTAAGATTTTTTTTATCAGTTTTATATCAGCACTCAGTGCACTGCTCATAATTAAGTATATACGTAAAAAGTATATGGCCCGATCGACGACAGCAAAGTTCAGTACACTTGCTCGGCTTTGATGTGGGATAATTGCGCTGGGAAGTTAAACTGACAGATTTCAGATCGACACCATATATAGACTGATACCACCAAATAAATACAAGAACCTAAACACTGAAGTGTCATATGTAAAACCGGTGACGTCGAAGATGAGAGGCACAATGGTTTGGAATGTTCTGCCTATGTTACGAACCCCTAACAATTCTGTATGATAAAACATCTTACACAATTACGCAGTTTCCTATACTTGATAAAACAATTCAATTGGTTTAATTCATAAATTTTAACGGTAAGACTTTGGTAGAATACTTGGTCCGCTGTTGGAACAAGTGTAAAAATTTACTTTTACGCCGTTAGAAAAAAGCACAACCCGTACACCCTAATGATGAGAGAAAACAAGATAAACATTTAGTCACTCCAGACTTAGTAGTTTAGAAATGGAAACAAGATTTAATTGATATATCAGAGGAGATTGTTTATATGGGATTCTCCAAGATTTATGACACAACAAATTTCGTACCTCTTAGGAATTTTCAGGTTTATGAACTACAACGTCGGGTGACGTTAAACTTATTTCTTCATAGACTGAATGTAGGCTAATAGATTCTCCTACTTGTACCTTTTGTAAATTAGTAAGAGAAACTTTATCACATATTTTTTTTAATTGTTCTCTTGTCGCTAACTTGTGGTTAAAAATACAAGAGGTTTTGAATAATTCGTCATTAAACTCCTCTGTTAAGTTTTCAGTATCTTAAGTTTTGTTAGGTTAAAGCGAACATAGATGGTTAAATATGCTAACACTGGTTGCTAATATGTATGTTTGTAATTGCAGATGTCTCAAAATGTTACCGAACTATCATGGATGTATAAGCTATGTAAAGCAGATTTATTCAACATATGATGTAATCGCTAAGAAACTTTGAGGAGGTAAATTAACTCAACATTATTCAAAAAGGGAAAACCTTACCGACCTGCCCTTCTCTACATGAATAATCTTTACGATTCAATGTAAATTGTTATTGAAATATTAATTTCTATATGTTTGTATGTATGTACTGTTACGTTATGCATGTACTACGTTTCTGTAATAAAAAAAAGAAAGAAAATCCAAACAATTCATCATGCTATATAAAATATACACAATTAATATACACAATATAAACATGTTAAGATACGGACACAAACATGCATACATATTTTTATTATATACAAAATATACCGTACATAAATATTCAAGCAAGTTCCATATAAAATTAAATATTCCAATACAGTCTTCTTCAGTATCATCCTTCTCGACCTCTGTTTTCTAATACATGCTCTGCCATGCAGGGGCCCTGGATGAGGTAAATATGCAACTAGAGAATTTATAAAGGCTTGTTTCATTTAATTTATTATCTTTGATGCATTATTTTCAATTTTTTATTATTCTTCAATAAATGGAAATGGATATCTATATAAGAATAACTACCATATTTGATATTTTATGACTAAATGTGCTCAAATTAGTCAAATATAGCTTGTACAATGCAATGCAACGTTTTCCTAGCGACTTTATCAATATCAACGTCATGCATAACGTTATGGTGGTAGATCAAAGTTTGAGCCGATAAATTCGACTTATAGGATACACAGTGACTCTCATACAACACCTTTAATAAAATGTTTATTTTTTTGTAAAATTATACACCTCCTTTACATTACAGAACATTACTTTTGTTTATAATTTGCGTTAAAGATGGAAAATAGGCCATTGAAAAAAAATTTAATTACACAATTAGTGAATTACCCTGGAAAAAAACCCGTTACAATAAGGCAAAAGAAACGTCTTCGCAATGATAAAAAAAACACCACATTTCATGACGCCCAGTTTCCCTGGTAGCCTTTGAAGTTACCTGGCCCTTTGATCTAGGACACCAATGATCAAAGTGATTAATTGGGGCGACGGTGCGCCAGCTTAATTGCGGTACGCATGACTGACCACTGGTGACACACGGTAACCAAGACTCCCGATTCTCAGTACCCGAGACCTCAAAACACGGTAACCGAGACTTCCAAATCGCGGTAACCGAGACTTTCGGACCGTGTGTCAATAAGCACTTCGATATCCAAAACACCACTGAGCACTGTCCTGGATGGCAGCGCTGCCAGAACACTGCCAACCAGGAAACTATACTTTATGTATAGTAGTCAGTGCCCCACTAATTGCACTGCCAACCAGAACACTGCCAACAAGAACCTAAATATTATGTATACATTTTATGCCCCACTAATTTGACAACCCCTTTGCACTTTGCTGGCCACACCAGTTAATCCCTTTATAGTCCATTCCTGTACCCCTGTCCACCTGATTTTTCGCGATTATCTTTACACAAGACAAACCTGGCAAACAAAATTTGCACCATTGGCATAAAGAGGCAAAAGCGTATTTTTTGGTACCTTACCTAGTCACGATATAAATATTATTTACTTTACGGCTTTGTTTACATGTCTCAAATATATCCGTGGTTGATGGCGTCCCTAATATGCGGCCATTGTTTATCCTCCTTGGATATGGATATAAAGTAATGTGACGTAACAGTGAAGCGCATGCACACAGAGAATACAAGTCTCGCTTTAAACAGGGGTCGGCAGCTCTTGATTTTTGGTTCCGTGAATTATGGTGACTCTTTGGTACGTCACGTCTATTATGATGTCATCACTATCCCATGATATGCCCATTTAGCAGATTAGTGGCAAGATGTCGCTAAAGAATCGACTAGTTACTCATAAAATGGGTTTAAATTGTTTACAAGAAAATTACATAAGGTAGGCTATTATTTTCTTAATAGTTAATTACGCTTTTTTCTCTTTCTTCCCCAAGGTTGAACAGTTTTGGCGTTCATTGATTTACAAATAAATAATCGTGAAAAAACAGGTGGACAGGGGTACTGGAACGGACTATAGTGAGTCAGACAGCTGTAAACCAATTAAAGTCGGCAGAACAATAGAACGTGGGCTTCAGTCTACCGCAGGTACCTTATCATCAGGCTTATGCACAACTGGTGTCGCATAATAAATTGTTTCCTGAAAAAGGCCGATACATATTATCTTCCTTAGAATTCCCGTATTTAATTTTGCTCATAACTGGAGTTTATTATATTAGAGGAGGGGGTGTTGGGGCGGAGCCCCCATCTAAAGCTCAATTTTCCTGTTCAAATAGTAAATGGTTTCCAATTTTCGTGGTAGATGGCGCTTCAATCGCAGATATAAATGAACAAAACTCGCTATTTCTGGTATCTTGTCTTCACGGCTCACTTAGTAGCGTGTAGGGCTCCTAGTCTAGAGATCATAGGTAATTAGATTCCCGATTCAGGCGACTTCGTTTGCTTAGTACTTGTTTCTGTTAGAAGAATTGAGTGTAGGGCATCTACAGGGGAAAAGTAGGAGTTAAAATAGGGAGTGAGAGGAGACAGTTTTATTTATATTTTCCTCAACAGATGCGAAGCCCACGTTCTATAGTGGCTCCTTAAAGTCTAAGTAAAGGGGGAGTGTTTTGCTGCCTGTTCACTCAGATGTGGTTTTTTAGATAGTTCTAAATAGTGCAACAGTACAATATTAGTTAAATAAATAGCAACAACAAGCTTGAGAAATAATGGAGTGAGTATAGAATCAGGTCTGCAGCGGAGAAGGTGGAAAACTAATAAAGTTTTTGGAGTGATTCTGTGTCCTGTGTTTTTTTCTATGATCTGTGACCTCTGTTCTCTCATCTTGGTTGTATCTGCAATCTGAAACATGAGATAAACACGTGAAATATTAGTACATTGTGAACATACTAAGATGTGATAATACAACAGGAATCGAACCACCGACCGCACACCCATAAGCTGTCTGCGTAACTAACTGTGCCACGAAGGCAAGTTACAAGCGAGAGAAAAGCCAGGCTATGTAAGTCTATTCAAACTATTGTGTAAGAATAACTCCGCTAATGACCCCCAGATGTCACTGTGTTTCTGGGGTGGATTGTCAAAGGTGAATAGTGGTACACGTAAGATCGTGTTTCAGTTGGGGCTGGCTGCCCCCACACCCCTGCTAAAATTCTGAAATGGTAAATGAGAATGTGAAGTGAAATAAAAAGCAGAATATGTGGTAAACGACTGTAGAAATAAATGAAAAGGGGGCGCCCCCCCCCCCCCCTGCTAGAGTCACCCCCATGTGATATTTGTGTATGACGTCAGTATAGTTTGACCAATTAGGCACTAATTGCTATACATAATATATAGTGTTCTGGTTGGCATTTTCTGGTTGGCAGCACTGTCAACCAGGACAGTAGTGTTTTAGACCCTTATCAGAAAACTGAAAAGCCATGAAATTGGCCCCTCTCCCCTCCCTATCAGTCCTTATGATCAATGGAGTTGCCAAGGATAACAAATTTACAATAGAGCTGATAACTTGTACATTTCAGTAAACATTCCTAATGTGCACTTGGATAGGATTATAAGTACCATACAATCTACTTTGTAAAACTAAAACTAGTAAAAGGGGGAAACTCATATGGCCATGTTTATTTCATGTATAGTCTGTCCCTGTACCTGTGTCCACATGTTTTTCCAGGATAATCTATCATACAAGTGAATCAGTGCAAACCTTTCTGAATCTAAGGTTGCAGGAGCTATTCTGCAGACTGCCTGAGTAAAAAAATGATGCCCTACCTGGCTTTGATTTTGTATAAGTCAAATAATCCAAAATATGACAAAACAGGTTACGGTGTTTACGACTTATTCATCCCCAGAGAACTAATAATTAACATCCCAGGCAAACTGATGACGTCAGTCAATCAAAGGTGATTGGCAACTGATCGTTGGGACGGCTTTGTGACATCACTCTTGTCTAACAAACCCCATACACAGCCATGGACATGGAAAGTATACTTTGGAGGATTATAACCATTCAGCAGTGACAGGAGGACGCCATTCACGTTCCATCAGCATAAATAACGCAAAAGAGTTGCTAAATAATACTTTTAACATGATATATTACTATATTGCACAAAATCAGTGGAATATCTGTATAACTACTTTAGACCAGGGGGCATTTTTAAAGAATATTCTTAAAATAATTAATGAAAAAAGAATGAAGACAAGGGTTTTTGGATGGACTATAGGGTCTATCAGTTAAGGCATGATAGGCAGAGTGTTAAACCTAGACTCCATGGACCATGAAAAGAAATGAGTTGTTTATCAGTTGTTTTGTTATTTCTCGAGGCTGTAGTGTAAGAGTAAGAAGAGAATCCATGGACATGATTTATATGATAAATGCTTATCAAATTTTTGTTCTAAGATAACAAATTGCAACCGGCTTGTGTGGCTGAGCCTGATCAAAAGCCTTCAAGGTCAAGTGCAGGGCTCAGAGCCTGGAGATTGTGAGTTTGAATTTCAGTTGAGGCATTGAGATTTTTAGCTCAGCTGACTATAAGTCATCTGAGCTATAGTCGTGGTCCATTGTCCGTCGTCCGTCCGTAGATGTGGCACGTTTTGAAACCGTAAGACCTAGGAATCCTAAATTCAGCATAATGTTAGATGTCCCCAAGATCTCCTACCAAGCCGAAAACTGGGTCTTTGGGACTTCGTTCCTCTGAGAAATTAAGGAAAAACCTCAATTTTTTATTAAAATCCTATTTTCACACTTCAGGACTGCCTAATATCAAAACCACTCATCTGTTTTTCCTCATATTTACCATAAATATTCCTCTATATAGTTCCTATGTACATGCCAGAAATTAAGTCTGTAAAGTATAAATTCTTTAAGTTATGGGCCCAAACATAATGGATTTTGTCAAAAATCAGGAAAAATAATAACTCACTTAACATGAAAAAATTTTGAAACTAGAGTCTATTTTCTCAAGTATATAACTATGTTTAATTAAGATTCAATTGTTTACCCAAAATTAGATCTGAATTTTGTAAATTTTTTAAGTTATTAGCATAAAAAAAAAATCAGTACCTTAAATTTTGCCCAACTTTGACCATGGCATATTGGTTTAATTTTCACAGCATGTAAACATAAATATTTAGTTTGTCTAAATCTGAAATTTGAAAATAAAAGCTTGAAAATTAAGCTAGTTATTGATTTTTAGCTCAGCTGACTATAAGTCATCTGAGCTATAGTCGTGATCCATTGTCCGTCGTCCGTCCGTCTGTCCGTCCGTCCGTCCGTCCGTAGATGTGGCACGTTTTGAAACCGTAAGACCTAGGAATCCAAAATTCGGCATAATGTTAGATGTCCCCAAGATCTCCTACCAAGCCCAAAACTGGGTGTTTGCAACTTCGTTCCTTTGAGAAATTAAGGAAAAACCTCAATTTTTTATTAAAACCTATTTTCACACTTCAGGACTGCCTAATATCAAAACCACTCATCTGTTTTTCCTCATATTTACCATAAATATTCCTCTATATAGTTCCTATGTACATGCCAGAAATTATGTCTGTATTATTTAATTTAAAAAAGTTATGGGCCCAAACATAATGCATTTTGTAAAAAATCAGAAAAGATATTTGATCACTTAACACAATGCTATGGACCTTTTTTCCAGTAATATAACTTTAATTAATCAAAATTAAATTGTATACCCAAAATTAGATGAAAATCTTTTAAATTTTTTAAAATATTAATAAAAATAAAAAATTTGTACCTTAAATTTTGCCCAACTTTGACCATGGCACGTTTTTTTCCTGTAAGTACTGTGGATTTAATTTTCACAGCATGTTTTTGTTAGCATTTCAACTGTTAACACCAAAAATTTGAAACCAGTTGATCAAAAACTGTAGATTTTAATCAAGTTTTCAAGCACCATGTAACATAATGTTTACATCAAGCTAGTGTTATGCAGTTTGCAAGAGCTCAGCTCCCCAGCTTCAGCTCTAAGTTCTTTAAATTCGGCATACAGTTAGATGTCTCCAAAATCCCCTACCATGCCAAGAATTTGGTCACTAGGACATTCGAGATATTAATGAAAAACTTCATTTTTCCATTAAAAACCCATTGTTACACTTCAAGACTGCCTAATATCAAAACCACTGATCTGACTTTAATCATAAAAAATATACATATTTTTCATTCTCTATGCACATGCCAGAATGATGTCAGTATTGTGAAATTGTTTTAAGTTATGGGCCCAAACATAATGCACTTTGTAAAAAATCAAGAAATATATTTACTCCCTTAACAAGAGCATTGCTGAAGCTAGAGATTTTTTTGTCAGGGATGTAACATTATTTAATCAAGATTCAATTGAATACCCAAAATTAGTTCTGAATTTTTCAAATTTTATTTAGTATAAATATAAAATTAGTACCTTAAATTTTGCCCAACTGTGACCATGGCACGTTTGTTTTCTTGGAGCACTGTTGATATAATTTTCATATCATGCACACATAAGCATTTCAGCTTTTTAGTTTAGAAAGCTGAAAGAAATTGGCCAAAAATTGTAGCTTTTATTAATGTTTTTTATGAGACCCTGTCAGACTTTGGCTCTCTCCGGCCCCTCTTGAGTCACCTGTATGTTGACCTTGTTGACCTTTCATCAAATTATGCACGCTAGAGTCGAGGCATACATGGAATCCAGGCAGCTTATGGCAAGCCACAGTTGATCCAGGTGTCCAACCCAACTCATCTAGTAGTTTTAACCAAGAACATAACAAAAAACAATAAATTAATAAATTTTTATTGGTTTTTAATAACAAATTAAAGAAAAGTAGAAAAGGAATTTGTTAGTTTATAATAACAGGAAATTAACTTGCAGTTACTGATGATATAAGAATCTTGTATCGATGGGTAGAATGTCACATATTCCAAATAGCACCATGCAGTCACCTATGGCATTTTTCAGTTCAATTTTAATGATAAAAAAGTAAATCATATTATTCATTAGTAATCATTAGGGATCATATGAAGGAAATAGACAAAGATGCAGTTGATAATATTAATCTAGATTCCTGCTGTGTCTAGTGTGTACATTGATGTGAAAATAGTCCAAAATGAATTTTTTACAGTTATTTTTTAATATAAATAAAAGCCATAAAACCAGGTACTTATGATCATTATTTAAATGTGTGAATTTTGTATATTCTGGATTCTCAACATCATTGTTTGGTGAAAACTGAATAAATTCCAGACATGGTGCAAATACTTTGTAATTGTATTTAAATACGAATATGATTTTGTACTCCATTATAAAATTTCTTGCATAAAGAATGGGAATTCAGGTAAAAATGAAAATATATGAATACTCGTGCAAATACTTTCAAAATGTATTCATGAATGCATATATTCTTTAATATTATTTTAATAATCATATCAGTTATATTTCATTTTGAAAAAATCATATGATTCTTAATATGATTTTTAATAAAAATTATATTTGGGACAATATTTGTATTTTTTTTAATAAATAGTTAAACTCTTATATTATATGTTCTGCTTATAAGTTATATGGCCAAGTCAAAATCTGTGTGACAATAGTACTCCATTTGTTAATAAAATAAATGAAATCAATCCTCTTCCCTGTCTCCAAAGGTACTATCAAAATCATACATAAGCTAAACAACAACAACTCATAATACAGCTTATATTTATTACCACACAAAACCAGCATGTGCCTCATTTCTAAATAATATTTTTTTATCATATATAACAGCTGAGCGTCGTGACCCATAGGTCCCTTGTTTTTTCTGTAGTCACTTGCTTTGATTACAGATGCAGGGTCCCACTCCAGGTCACTGGAAGTCAGCTATGCGAGGGTTTCTGATTTGTTACAGTCACTTGGGGAGATCCCCTGCTGTGACAGGTGTACAGTTATTCTCACCCCAATCACCCCCCCCCCCCCTCTGCAAACCCAACCCACCAAGTGTTATGCAATAATTGTTATTGTTTTCACTGTATCTCCTTAATTGTAATGCTGTTTCCACTCCGATATGCAGAAACTTTCCTTGAAAAAATAATTCAAGGTGTAATCCAGAAGATGCAATGTTGTGTAATGTAACATTTTTAAAGAAATCAATTTTCTTTTAAATGATTTTAACAAATATAAATGAACCCATCAGTATGCTTAAATTATTATAAAATATGAAGCACATTATGGATAAATAAAGACACAATTAAAAATTGTGAAATCTAAATCAAGTATTATTTTTTTATATTAATTGTTTGCAGATTTAAAAGATATATTTTTGTGGTAAAAAATAAATAAACATTTGTATGCATGATGTGGTGTTATCTGACAAGATTGAGATTTATGATGATGCGATTGAGAACTAGAATACGGGTAGTCGACAAGCGACTACTTGTATCCGCCTAAATCAGAGTGGAACGGGTGAAGTGTTGCATATTAGCATGGATATTTTATCCCATGGCAGACAAACAGATGGGAGCTGTGCAAACATGGCTGCAGGTGGCGCCACCAGTTTTGCGTATGATAAAGAGCTATGTGAGATTTATACACATGCAAAATTTTGGCCCAATCGGTCAAACGGTTCCCTAGATATGAGCTTGGATGTCGCAGCGTAAACTTGATTGTAGGTGGCGCCACCTGTCATAAAATCAGAAAAGCTATCCAGGATGTATAAGCATGCCAAATTTCAGGTGAATTAGTCAAACCACTGCAGAAATATGAGTGATTTTAACCCAAGGCAGACGAACAGATGGACACTGTGCAAACATGTTTGCAGGTGGTGCCACCATTTTCGGTGTATGTTATAAAGCTCTCCAAGGGCTACATTTGTGCAAAAAAATTTTCCTGATCGGTCAAACGGTTCCTGAGATATGAGCTTGGATGTCTGCAGCGTAAACGTGAATGTAGGTGGCGCCACCTGTCATAAAATCAGAAAAGCTATCCAGGATGTATACGCATGCTAAATTTCAGGTGAATTAGTCAAGTCACTGCAGAGATATGAGTGATTTTAACCCAAGGCAGACAAACAGATGGACACTGTGCAAACATGGTTGCAGGTAGCGCCACCATTTTTGGTGTATGTTATAAAGCTCTCCAAGGGCTACATTTGTGCAAAAGAATTTTCCTGATCGGTCAAACGGTTCCTGAGATATGACTTTTGATGTCTGCAGCGTAAACGTGAATGTAGGTGGCGCCACCTGTCATAAAATCAGAAAAGCTATCCAGGATGTATACGCATGCCCAATTTCAGGTGAATTAGTCAAGTCACTGCAGAGATATGAGTGATTTTAACCCAAGGCAGACGAACAGATGAACACTGTGCAAACATGGTTGCAGGTGGCGCCACCATTTTTGGTGTATGTTATAAAGCTGTCCAAGGGCTACATTTGTGCAAAAGAATTTTCCTGATCGGTCAAACGGTTCCCGAGATATGAGCTCGGATGTCTGCAGCGTAAACGTGAATGTAGGTGGCGCCACCTGTCATAAAATCAGAAAAGCTATCCAGGATGTTTACGCATGCCCAATTTCAGGTGAATTAGTCAAGTCACTGCAGAGATATGAGTGATTTTAACCCAAGGCAGACGAACAGATGGACACTGTGCAAACATGGTTGCAGGTGGCGCCACCATTTTTGGTGTATGTAATAAAGCTCTCCGAGGGCTACATTTGTGCAAAAAAATTTTCCTGATCGGTCAAACGGTTCCCGAGATATGTGGGTTTATGTGTGGAAACAGACGCACAAACGGACGCAGAGCGCAAAGGAAAGGTCAGAGGTCAAAACAAAATCGGGGCGCAGCAGTTCACATGTGACCCGAACATAATCCCGGGTTTCGGAAAATTCCGCCCAGCGGTTACGGAGGAGTTCTCCGGACACCTACGCGGCGGCGGCGGCGGCGACCAGCTGAAAACATAGTATCCGCAAAACTCTGTTTTGGCGGATACAATTATGAATCAACTTTTATATTCAGATATATATGTTAAATTGGTAATGTATAGAAATATAAACTTAAATTAGAAAATAATTGATGTGATAAAAAAATCAGGATTTAATATAAACATTTGTTCATTATTTTCCTGCCTCAGCAGAATTTGAGATCAGGCTTTGTTTGCCCTGTTTTATGTTGTTAATTAGCTATATTTCAACTGTATACATTTCATAAAAAAATACATATATATTTAATAATATATATTATACAAAAAAATAGATTCAATTGAACAAATGTGTAAACTACCGAAATGTCAACAGTTAATCGAAAAACCAACTAATGATCATGGTAATAGTACAGATCAGTTGTTCACAAACTGCTCACATGCTTTAGTTTCAACATTAGGAAACACATGGTCAGGTCACAAAAAATTTTTTGCAACAATTTCTTGCTCATCAATTCAAACCAATCATATAAACCAACCATGGCCTTTATTACCTCTTCCTCTTACACTTTATCTCCATTAGATATTATTTTAGATTTTTACCTTCAAGGTTAACGTCAGCTGAGCACAGTGACCCATAGGTCCCTTGTTCACATTTGTCCCAGCCACCACAGATGACTAAAATGTTTAATATATCTGAGAGTACATTTTAGTCACCATCTCTTGTATGCACTTGGATGGGATTCTATGCTCTGTATCACGACGGTATGATTTGTGTGTATGAGTCCAGGGCCTTGCATGCGATTGAGGTCCTTCACAAATATTCACATGTAGGCCTACTGTGTAACAGATTTATAGAAAATTTTAACCCATGGTCGTGGTTGGTATAGTGTGATGTGTACATGTGTGGAAAGGCACCACCAAAATTGTAAACACATAAAATTGACTTTAAATGCTTTTGAAATCGAGATTTTTTCTCATTACTGCAGTTACAAATGTAAAACTCCTGCGGAATTTATATTTCACATGTTTGTACTGGTATTTGTTTCTTTTACATGCATGTGCCATCTGATTATCAGTAATGTTTAAGTAATGCTTTTTGTTTTTAAAGACTTTCGAATTCTTTCATTCTGTATGTATGTTTATTGTGTATGAGTCATGGCCATCATTGTTACTATTTTCACAAAAAAACCTGGTATTTTTGCATTTTCTTCCTAGGTCTTTTACGTGGACAGTTTCTTTTGTATGTATATGTAATACTGTTGACCAGTTTCACATGATACATGTGTAGGTGACTATTTGTCAAAGACCTGGACCACATGTTAGGCTATGGCTTCGGGTGACTGTGTGTGACTGTACGCTGTTCCGTAACTTGTGCCGAATGCTGTTCATAAAGATATTTATCCACAACACTATAGAAATAATGGATCTTTATATTAATAGCGTAATGCAATATGTGTGATAAAGATATTTATCCACAACACTATAGAAATAATGGATCTTTATATTAATAGCGTAATGCAATATGTGTGATTTTCTGTATCTCCTGATATTCCTCGGATTTCCAATACCATCATATGGATTGTCATGTAAGCCCCAAACTGTGCTTTCCAGTTAATTACTTAAGAGCTTCCAATGTAGGATTATATTAATAAATGTAAAATCATATTCACAATATTAATAATTAAAGCAATTTTTATAAATTTTATGATATCTTAATATACAATATTGTTATGATGTCTGTCACTATGCAAATATAATAATCTAATTATAGGATATTAAGATAATACTTTTGCAAATATTGATACTCATAATAACTAGGGCTGTACCAATATATCAATATGAATCAATTCACGACGTCGATTCGATAACCAAAATGCATTGCATGCTGTATTGGTCGTATCGATTGCTTGCTAATGAATAGCATTCAAACTCTAACTTTACTTATAACCATGACGATTTATCAAATCTAAATGCACTGTATATTTGTTGCTTTGGCTGTAAAGACTCGGCTGTAAATGTATATACAAATGCACGTCAGTACTTCCAGGACAAGCAGCACATGTGAGCAATAATAGGAGAATGATAATAACGTTTCTCCTTATTAATGAAACCGATATTCACATCACATATTGCTACTAGGAACAAGGTTACATTCACGTATATATCCTAACTTTATATATATCATTTAATCTCTTTTTTTTTTATTTACGCAGCCAGTCATAGGTTACTCGTCAAATAAATGGTTAAAGCCTGGGGACAAATCCTGTACAAACAGGAGAGTGACTAGTACTAATGGGATTCTATTCACAGAAATATACAAAATTGTGTAATTACATGACATAAAAAATACAGCCTATGATCTCCCCACCAGATGCAATTAAACATGTTTGTGCGTGAGGGGGGATCCTATGGGCTCAAAGAAAATTGAGATCTAGGTAGTCTTGATTAGATAGATTTTGATAATTTAAATCAACTGATTTGTTTATTTATTTAATATCAATATTAAGAAATAATATACAAAGAAAAATTAAACGTATCGTCAATACGTAACGGTATCGAATTAACTGTATCGCAATACGTATTGTACCGGAAGAGAAGTACCGATACCCAGCCCTAATAATAACATAAGTTAAAACCCAACTATTTTAATACTAAAATCAATACTACTATTAAAATAAGAGAACAAGAGAATAAAAAGTTAACAATATTTATCTATAATCATAATATTATTGATATATTATACATAATAAATTTATTATAATTATGATGTTAAACAATTAATGCAATGATTGTAAAGATAAAAGTAAGAAATATTATCATTATTATCCACAGTAAAATTTCAAATTAGCTAGTAAAGAAGACTGGATTAATATTTGTCTCAGATATTCAGCAAGATCACAATATTTTAAAAATAGCTCAAAATATGCATGAATATTAATTCCCTCTTTAAAATGAGTGGAAAATATGAGTGAAATGATGAGGGTTTTCTCGTGATTTTAATGTTTTTTTGTTCAACTATGAGTGCATGGAACAGCCATAAAATCTCTCTGAAAATTCTCTGTATATTCTGCAGCTCTCCATGTATTCTCCAACTTTAAGACAGACCCAACAGGTGCAGTAGTTACCATGCCTGGTAATCACCAGGATATAAAACGAGACAAGCATATGATACTGCCCTGTTACATTATCTGAAACTGGAATATTATTCTGCAGATGTACATAAGCTAGCATTAAAAAAGTGAAGGCTGTTACCTTCAAGAAAAATTTAAAAGATTAAGAATTGCAGTGTTTTGTTTGGTGTAATTTGCCCCTTAATTTTTGCAGTTGATTACGGAACTGATGTGAGAACTCCCGGAGAACCTATCAGTTGCAGACATGTCTGCAAAAAGGCAAGTGTCATACTCTTTGAACTTTCAGGAATAAATGGATAGCAGTGATATATTCATACCTAGAAATTATTATAAGATAAAATAAAATGATTGTGCTGCTAAATACTGAGGCATTAATAACACAGCTCTGGCACAATGCCCTTCTTTACATTTTCAACTGTTGTACCTTTTCTAAAAAAACAAATTGTTAATAATTTCAAGAACTGTTGAAAAGCAGGAATTCGCAAGCATAGAAGCACATAATTGAATCGTATAGACTACAGTGTTCTTGTACAGTTGTTGGTGAAGATGATACTCCTGAATTTCACCTTCACAGTGACCATTTTGATGTTTTCAGGAGTTTCACCTTCCGGAAACCCTCCCTCAGTTTGAAGCGTGGCTTGAGTGGGGACAGTCCAGGTGAAAACAAGTCTCCTGCAACAGTTGCCAGGCCAGCACTGCCCACTTCAGCTCCACTCCATCTAGCCAGCCGCCAGTCTGTACCTGGATCATGCCTGTTTGCAGGTATTGTATCCAAAACTGGAACCAGGTTACCTGATAACAAAGCTGCATCAGACAAGTGGGAAGATGATGATGATGTCTGGTTGTCAAAAGTTCAGGGACCTTCATCTGCTAAAATAAACAAGGTGACACATACTTTTATATCCATCCTATGGGTTATGTGTAACTGTTTCATACATATGGACTATAGTCTATTCCACCACCCTCTGTCCACCTGTTTTGTAGAATATTTTTTAATTGGAAATTACTTTGGGCACTGGATTTGCACAGTCTTCTTCACACCTTTTCCTTTGCAGGAAGATAACTGTCACAAAATTTATGGATTTTTTTTCTCAAATGATATTTTTTTTGCCTGTCCTATCAGTACGAGTCAGAGAAATTGTTTTCACAACCTTTATGTACAGGGTATGCAAACAAACCATCTTGGTGTCTGAGATTCCAATTGAGATGTGTCAGCTTTGCCATGGGTGTGATTTGGACAGCCCTCACAAGGGTAGTATTTAGTTGAGTATTGAAGATGAAATCAGCTTCAAGTTGTGTGAGGGGGTTTGTCAACAGTAGAAAATTAAACCAGAGAGGAAGGTTTAATTTAAAACAAGGGGGAAATTAACACCTGCCTTTCACTATATTTTAGTAACACAGATTTTAGAATGTGAAGTATCAGTCTACATTTTACAAAATATTAGCCTCAAGTATAGCAGTCAAGATCATTGGTCACATGCTAAGACAGCCTCAGCTGAAAGTCACAGATTAGATGATGTCATGCAAAACCTCTTAAATATATGATCAGCTATTTAGCTGTTTTGGCAGTTTATGCAAAGTAACATCTGAAAAAGTCTGTGAAGTAGTGAAACATAAATCTGAGATTTATTTAAAATTTGTTGTCATATTACATCATCACAAATTATTGAAATACAAACTTTTAAGTTGAATCAAGTTGGTTGAACAGTCTGGTGTGGTTGGCCTTCTTAACACAGCTCTATAGCTGTTTTTGAATGTAATACTTTTTCATCCCATGTTTGTCTTTTTACAAGATAAGGAGCAAGAAAAAAGTATGTATCTCCTTTTCTCACAATTCTGGCCTCAGTAAATGGTAGGGATAATGCCAGCTGTCACATACTATGACTTTAATTGGTCTCAGATAAGAAGTACCTTAGCCAAAGTTTATTTTTGTTCCTAAAAAAATCCCACAAATGTATAAAAAAAAACGGGAGGAACTCCTTTTTTCCTTCTGATGTTGTGGCCAAATCAGTGCTGGCAATATTTTTTTCCTTTTACATATTAGATACAAAAACTGCCTTGGGCACAGAGCAGTTTTTAAGGCATGCAATTAGTAGGGTATAGTTAAAATTTTAACAGAGATCACTTGTGGAAAATTATCTGACAGTTTGTACTTGTTTAAAGTGCTAACATGTCTGGATTATTCTAAACTTTGTATATAGACACCACAGAGACAAAAATTTTATATTAGTTTTTAGCTCAGCTGACTGAAAGTCATCTGAGCTATAGCGATCACTCTTTGTCCGTCGTCCGTCTGTCCGTCTGTCTGTCTGTCCGTCTGTCCGTCCGTTAACCAGGCACAAATCGTAACCGCTGGACCTAGAACCTTGTAACTTGGGATTCTGAGAGGTCCATCTGAGCTATAGTCGTGGTCCATTGTCCGTCGTCCGTCCGTCTGTCCGTCCGTCCGTCCGTCCGTCCGTCCGTAGATGTGGCACGTTTTGAAACCGTAAGACCTAGGAATCCAAAATTCGGCATAATGTTAGATGTTCCCAAGATCTCCTACCAAGCCGAAAACTGGGTCTTTGCAACTTCGTTCCTTTGAGATAACAAATTGCAACCGGCTTGTGTGGCTGAGCCTGATCAAAAGCCTTCAAGGTCAAGTGCAGGGCTCAGAGCCTGGAGATTGTGAGTTTGAATTTCAGTTGAGGCATTGAGATTTTTAGCTCAGCTGACTATAAGTCATCTGAGCTATAGTCGTGGTCCATTGTCCGTCGTCCGTCCGTAGATGTGGCACGTTTTGAAACCGTAAGACCTAGGAATCCTAAATTCAGCATAATGTTAGATGTCCCCAAGATCTCCTACCAAGCCGAAAACTGGGTCTTTGGGACTTCGTTCCTCTGAGAAATTAAGGAAAAACCTCAATTTTTTATTAAAAACCTATTTTCACACTTTAGGACTGCCTAATATCAAAACCACTCATCTGTTTTTCCTCATATTTACCATAAATATTCCTCTATATAGTTCCTATGTACATGCCAGAAATTATGTCTGTATTATTTAATTTAAAAAAGTTCTGGGCCCAAACATAATGCATTTTGAAAAATATAAGGAAAGATATTTGATCACTTAACACAAAAAATGTTAAAGCTGTGGACCTTTTTTCCAGTAATATAACTTTAATTAATCAATATTAAACTGTATACCAAAAATTAGATGAAAATCCTTTAAATTTTTTAAAATATTAATAAAAATAAAAAATTGGTACCTTAAATTTTGCCCAACTTTGACCATGGCACGTTTTTTTCCTGTAAGTACTGTGGATTTAATTTTCACAGCATGTTTTTGTCAGCATTTCAACTGTTAACACCAAAAATTTGAAACCAGTTGATCAAAAACTGTAGATTTTAATAAAGTTTTCAGGCACCTTGTAACATATTGTTTACATCAAGCTAGTGTTATGCAGTTTGCAAAAGCTCAGCTCCCCAGCTTCAGCTCTAAGTTCCTTAAATTCAGCATACAGTTAGATGTCTCCAAAATCCCCTACCATGCCAAGAATTTGGTCACTAGGACTTAATACCTTCAAGATATTAATGAAAAACTTCATTTTTCCTTTAAAAACCCATTGTTACACTTCAAGACTGCCTAATATCAAAACCACTGATCTGACTTTAATCATAAACAATATACATATTTTTCATTCTCTATGCACATCCCAGAATGATGTCAGTATTGCGTTATTGTTTTAAGTTATGGGCCCAAACATAATGCACTTTGTAAAAAATCAAGAAATATATTTACTCCCTTAACAAGGGCATTGCTAGAGATTTTTTTGTCAGGGATGTAACATTATTTAATCAAGATTCAATTGAATACCCAAAATTAGTTCTGAATTTTTCAAATTTTATAAGTTATTAGTATAAATATAAAATTAGTACCTTAAATTTTGCCCAACTGTGACCATGGCACGTTTGTTTCCCGTGAGCACTGTTGATATAATTTTCATATCATGCACACATAAGGATTTCAGCTTTTTAGTTTAGAAAGCTGAAAGAAATTGGCCAAAAATTGTAGCTTTTATTAATGTTTTTTATGAGACCCTGTCAGACTTTGGCTCTCTCCAGCCCCTCTTGAGTCACCTGTATGTTGACCTTGTTGACCTTTCATCAAATTATGCACGCTTGAGGCGAGGCATACAGGAATCCAGGCAGCTTATGGCCAGCCACAGTTGATCCAGGTGTCCAACCCAACTCATCTAGTAGTTTTAACCAACAACATAACAATAAACAACAAATTAATAAATTTTTATTGGTTTTTAATAACAAATTAAAGAAAAATAGAAAAGGAATTTGTTAGTTTATAATAACAGGAAATTAACTTGCAGTTACTGATGATATAAGGATCTTGTATCCATGGGTAGAATGTCACATATTCCAAATAACACCATGCAGTCACCTATGGCATTTTTCAGTTCAATTTTAATGATAAAGAAGTAAATCATATTATTCATTACTAATCATTAGGGATCATATGAAGGAAATTAATGATAGACAAAGATGCAGTTGATAATATTAATGTAGATTCCCACTGTGTCTAGTGTGTACATTGATGTGAAATTAGTCCAAAATGAATTTTTTACAGTTATTTTTTAATATAAATAAAAGCCATAAAACCAGGTACTTATGATCATTATTTAAATGTGTGAATTTTGTATATTCTGGGTTCTCAACATCATTGTTTGGTGAAAATTGAATAAATACCAGACATGGTGTGAATACTTTGTAATTGTATTTAAATACGAATTTGATTATGTACTCCATTATAAAATTTCTTGCATAAAGAATGGGAATTCAGGTAAAAATGAAAGTATATGAATACTCGTGCATATACTTTCAAAATGTATTCATGAATGCATTCATGAATATATTCTTTAATATTATTTTAATAATCATATCAGTTATATTTCATTTAAAAAAATCATATGATTCTCTTATTATTTTTAATAAAAATTATATTTGGGACAATATTTGTAATTTTTTTTAATAAATAGTTAAACTCTTATATTATATGTTCTGCTTATAAGTTATATGGCCAAGTCAAAAACTGTGTGACAGTAGTACTCCAGTTGTTAATAAAATAAATGAAATCAATCCTCTTCCCTGTCTCCAAAGGTTCCATCAAAATCATACATAAGCTAAACAACAACAACTCATAATACAGCTTATATTTATTACCACACAAAACCAGCATGTGCCTCATTTCTAAATAATATTTTTTTATAATATATAACAGCTGAGCGTCGTGACCCATAGGTCCCTTGTTTTCTCTATTTTTGAGACCTTTAAAAATGTGAACATCTGTTAACAAGGCACAAATCATAAAGACTGGACTAAGAATCTTAATTCTTGACACACTGAGAGGTCCATGAAAAATCTCCTTGGAAACCAGAAATTAGGTCTCTGTTACCCATATCCTTTGAGCTATCGGGCCCCAAAGTACCCCCCAGAATAGTAAAAAATTTCATACAAAAACTTCAATATCTCAATAACTACATCACTGATGGTCTTCATTTTCGGCATACATATTGATCATGAGATGTTCGATCAGTTCCTGCAGACTGGTGGCGCCACCTGTACTGTTTGATTTTTTACGATTTTTTCCTCTATTTTTGAGACCTTTGAGGATGCTGTAATCTGTTAGCGTGGCACAAATCGTAACGACTGGACCTAGAATCTTCATTTTCGACACACTGAGAGACCTATGAAAAGTCTCCATGGAAACCAGAAATTAGGTCTCTGTTACCCATATCCTTCGAGCTATGGGGCCCAAAATTACCCCCCAGAATAGTCAAAAATTTCATACAAAAACTTCAATATCTCATTAACTACATCACTGATGGTCATGATTTTCGACATACATATTGATCATGAGATCTTTCATCAGTTTGTGCAGACTGGTGGCGCCACCTGTATTTTTCAATGTTCATGAATTGTTTTCTCCATTTTTGAGACCTTTAAGGATGTAGTTATCTGTCAACAGGGTACAAATCGTAACGACTGGACCTAGAATCTTCGTTCTTGACACACAGGGAGACCCATGATAAGTCTCCATGGAAACCTGAAATTTGGTCTCTGTTACCCATATCCTTTGAGCTATGGCACTCCAAAGTACAGCTCAGAATAATGGAAAATTTGATACAAAAGCTAAAGTATCTGAACAACTAATGCAGAGATAACCATAATTGTTTGCATGGATATTGATCATGGAGTGTTTCATAAGTTTCTGCAGACTGGTGGCACCACCTGTATTTGTTCGGTTTTTTTTACGAAATTTTTCTGTATTTTTGAGACCTTTAAAGATATGAACATCTGTTAACAGGGCACAAATCATAAAAACTGGACCAAGAATCTTCATTCTTGACACACAGGGAGACCCATGAAAAGTCTCCATGGAAACTTGAAATTAGGTCTCTGTTACCCATATTCTTTAAGCTGTATGGGTCCAAAATACCCCCCCCCCCATGAATAATGGAAAATTTGATACAAAAACTGCAGTATTTCAATAACTACAACACTGATGGTCATGATTTTCGGCATACATATTGATCATGAGCTGTTCCATCAGTTTCTGCAGACTGGGTGTGCCACCTCTATTTTTTTTTCAAATTTTTACGAATTTTTTTCTTTTTTTTGAGACCTTTAAAGATGTGGTTATCTGTCAACAGGGTACAAATCGCAACAACTGGACCTAGAATCTTCATTCTTGTCATGCAAGGAGGCCCATGAAAGGTGCCTGTGGAAACTTGAAATTAGGTCTCTGTTACCCATATCCTTCAAGCTATAGGACTCCGAAGTATCCCTCAGAATAATGGACAATTTGATACAAAAACTGAAGTATCTGAACAACTAATGCAGAGATCACCATGATTTTTTTGCATGGATATTGACCATTAAGTGTTTTTATTAGTTTCTGCAGACTGGTGGAGCCACCTGTATTTTTGTATCCGCCAAAACGAAGTTTTGCGGATACTATGTTTTTGACCGAGTTCCTCCGCCGTGGCGGCGTTCGTTTCCAGAGAGCTCCTCGGAGACTAATGGACCGATTTTTCCCAAACTTACACCTGTTATCGGGTCACATGTGAACTGGTGCCTAACCAATTTGCATTGACCTCTGACCTTTCCTCTCTATCCAGTGTCCATTTGTGGGTCTGTTTCCACTCATAAACCCTCATATCTCGGGAACCGTTTGACCGATCAGGAAATAAAATTGATACAAATGTAGCCCTTGGATTGCTTTATAACATACACAAAAAATGGTGGCGCCACCTGTAACCATGTTTGCACAGTGTCCATCTGTTCATCTGCCTTGGGTTAAAATCACTCATATCTCTGCAGTGAATTGACTAATTCACCTGAAATTCGTCATGTGTATACATCCAGGATAGCTTTCTTGATTTTATGACAGGTGGCGCCACCTACGTTCACGTTCACGCTGATGACATCCAAGCTTATATCTTGGGAACCGTTTGACCGATCAGGAAATAAAATTTATACAAATGTAGCCCTTTGATAGCTCTGTAACATACACAAAAAATGGTGGCGCCACCTGTAACAATGTTTGCACAGCGTCTGTCTGTTAGTCTGCCGTGGCCTAAAATTACACATTTCTCTGTAGTGGTTCGACATAACTGCCTAAAATTTTGCAGGTTTATACATCGTGGACAGCTTTCTTGATTTTATGACAGGTGGCGCCACCTACATTCTAGTTAACGCTGGACACATCCAAGCTCATATCTCAGGAACCATTTGACCGATTGGGCCAAAATTGTGCATGTGTTTAGATCTCACATAGGTCTTTATCATACACAAAACTGGAGGGGTTACCTGCAAAGATTTTTGCACAGTGTTTGTCTGTATGTCTGCCATGGGCAAACATCACTCATATACATGTAGTGGTTTGACTTTTCTGCCTAAAATTTTGCAGGTGTATACAACTTGGACAGATTTCTGGATTTGTGGTAGGTGGCACAACCTACATACACATTTAGGCTGCAGACATCCATGCTAATATGCAACATACCTCACTCTATTTCCCCTTGCCACTCAATCCATGCCTCACTATCCGATTTTGGCAGATACATGTAGTCACTTGTCGGTTACCCGTATTCTAGTTTTAAAAGTTTACACATTTTTCTCTATTTTTGAGATATATAAATACAGACTAAATCTTGGCCTGTTGGTTAATCTGTTTGATGCTTCAGTTGAATGGGTATATACTATCATTCTGGTGATAAAATTTCCTTTTGCGAATCTCTTCCCAGTCAGCTGAGCGTCATGACCCATGGGTCACTTGTTCTTTTTCATTTGCAGTATTTTTTATAGTATTTGCTTACTCATGTGAACAAATACTTTAAAAATTTAATGTTGATAAATTAGTAAATTAATATGCTGTAACTTGACAAATAGTTGTGTAGAAAAGGCACTATGACAAGCTGTGGGATTTGGTAATTGTAGCCACCGGTCAAGAAACAGCAATCTTCCATAACATCATTCCTTGGACAAGGCAAGAAAAACAATGTGTCACAGCAGAAAAATGGAACAACATTTGCAAGAATATCCAAAAGTTCATCAGTCAGCAGTAAGGCCCCACCTGGTTCTAGTTCTAAACTTGGTCACAGGGAGGCAGCAGCTGTAGGCATGACAACAGTATGTGGGACCAGCAACCCCATTTTGCAGCAGAGAAACCAAGGGAAGGTTGTCCCTATGGCAAAGGTTCAGCCACATCGGTATGTAAAATTGTGCATGTTATTGAAGATGTATGTGAAACCGGTAGAGGATTATTCTCTCCTAGTGAATTCAAAATGTCTCTTCTATCAGTAGTAAATTATATCAGAATGTAGTATACTGCTACATTGCTATACATAGCTTAAGATATTTTGTACTGCACAAATTGTCAATATATGTAAGATATAATATAGTTTATTGTATCCACCCAAAAAAACTTTTGCGGATGCTAGGTTTTTGAACGGGTTTTGCCATCTCTGCCGCTGCCGCCACTGCATTCATTTGCCAGAGAACTCTTCTGAGACCCTGGGACCAGTCTTACTGAAACTAGGCATAGTTATTAGCTTACCTATATAGTTGTGCCTAACAAAAACTGCAGTCCTTAAATTTGCAGTATGAATCTGGGTGTCTTTTTGATAACAGTTAATACCTTAAAGAGTGGTTCAATGAGCTGAGCTGAAATTTTGCGTGTTCATAGGTCATGTATCTTTAAATCTCATACTCTAGACTGGTGGCGCCACCTACAATGATTTTTGTGTGGCATCCATCCACACTTTTGTTATCTGTGAGTCTTAGTGATTGCCTCATTGGTTCATTGTATTTGGTTGAAATTGTGCATGTCAATGGACCTTGGATACCTCCGTCTCATATTCAAGACTGGTGGTGCCATCTGCAATCATTTTTGTGTGGTGTGCATCTGTACATTTGCTTTAGGTGAAAGAAGCTCTCAGGATTTGTTCAATGTATTGGTTTGAAATTTGGCATGTCCATTCATCTTGGAGAATTTTCTTATAGACCAGACAGGTGATGCAACCTACCTTCTCTTTTTTATAGAATACATTAATGCATGTTTCTCAGGAGTGATTTGCCCTATTGGATACCTTCATCTTATATTCAAGACTGGTGGCATCATCTGCAATTGTGTTCTTGGTGACCTCTTGAGTCCCCTAAAGTTAGATTTGCTTTGTGTTTTCAGATCCAAATAAGGGTTGACCCCATGGTGACATACCCTATTTAGATTTGCTCTTTGTTTTCTGATCCAAACAAGGGCTGACCCCATGTTGACCTCCCCTATTTAGATTTGCTTTGTGTTTTCAGATCCCCAACCAGGAGAGGCCCCATGATGACCTCCCCTATTTAGATTTACTTTGTGTTTTCAGATCCCAAACCAGGATAGACCCAAAGGTGAATTCCCCTATTTAGATTTGCTTTGTGTTTTCAGATCCCCAACCAGGACAGACCCCATGGTGACCTCTTTTAACCTGAGTGACAGTGTAGACTTTGATGATTGGGATGACTTTGATATATCAGGGCATTTCAATAATATTGGTAAGTGTAAATCTTTGGTTTCCTGTTCAATATTGAATACCGGTACATTCAAAAATTGTATTCTACCAAACTACACTGGTTTAGAAATATTCTGTTTTTCATTTTGATATGAACGTCAGTGATTACTAAAGATTTATACAAATTCTGGTAGGCACAGTTAACACTTTTGATATAATGCTTAACAAAGGTATAAGTATTTCATGGCATTCAGTCAGTAAGATTTACTTGATAATTTAAAATAAAAACCCAGACTGTGTCATTAATTCAATAGTTATGTTATTCAACCTTTGATATTAATTTGGTTCTTGTTTCAAACTTTCACTGCACCTTTTTTTAAACCCTATGGAAAATCAGGTGCAGATCTGAAATTAAGAAAAGCAGGGGTCCAACTCAGGAGAGCTAATGATAAAACCTTAAACAAAGGTCCATAGGTTTGGAAAAGGGGGGGGGGGGGGGTCCAGGCTGCAAACATTGGTCTGAAACCTTTAAAAAAGGCTGTGGCAGCTGAAAAAGCAATATGCTTCTTAAAATGTTTACATGGGTGACAACATGGACATGATGTTACTGGCCCCAAAATACTAAAAATGTTAAATTACAGTAGAAGATTACGATTACAAGTGTGTGTATGTGTGTGTGTGACATTGTGTACTATGACACTACATAATATATTAGTATGTATTTTTATTTAACATTATATGTTTACAGCATCAACACAGAGCAGTAAAACATCGGAAGATCACAAAAGATTACCCTCAAATCAAACAAATCATGAGGTAAAACAAATTTATTAATTAAATATATATAGATTTAAATTACATCACCTGAGACAAGTGTAAAGTAACTTAAAAAGATTTAATGGAAATATCTGTTTGTATTCATACACTTTTATTAGATTTTGATTTATAATTAAGACATGTGGGAAAATCTATACAAATTTAAGTTTACTATCATCTGGTCTCCATTGATGAAAATTTTAAATGTGCATATATTTATTCATGATTTATAGTTTCAGTACTGTTGAAGTTTTTCTTTTGAAAGAAAAGCACATATATATATGTGCATATATAATGTTGGTCGCTGCGTTTTCATACATGTTACTTTCTTCCCTTTAGACACCACCTGTCCAAACAGGTGTGGAAATGGAAGATGAAGAAGATGATGAGGATGATGAGCCTGTGTTCAGGAGCAGAAAAAAGATGCACAAGTCAATCATTCAGAGTGATGATGATGATGAAGGTGATGATGTTGACTTCAATAAAAACTGAAAGTCCTCTCAGTAGACAACGCAATGTAGATTTAGACCTGTTGTCTTTCACACAAACACTTAGGGTATTTGACTTAATGGTGGGTGATTTCAAACAGTAAAGGTCTGACTGTTTGTGATATCACTAAGATGACTACTCTTTACATTATCCATGTGAGTTGATATCTGATTTTACCTGCTTGGACTTTGTAAATTTTCTGTGGAATTGTCAAATTTTCACTTCTAAGTAGGGTATTACAGGTTATTTGATTATGAAAGGTTGAACATAGCCTGGTGGTTAAGACATTTGACTTCAGATCAGAAGATCCTCTTCAAACTCTGCTGGTATGGTGAAATAGAACCTCATCATCAGACTCACTCCAATGTCTTAACAGTTTATGACTGCTGGATTAATCCTGTCTGATGCAAGTAAAACCTGAAATCTGAGGGCATATAACAAAGGAGCATATCATTCTTATTGTATGGTAACCTTAATCCTCATCCAGTATACAGGGCCACCTACTGGTAATAAAAGGATGTTTAGATGAAAAAATCTTCATGAAAAAAAGTTGTGTAATAGTTGGGTGAAGAATTTGACTGTGGGAGTCCTTGCATTTATATAAACTGTTTTAAATATCATTAGTACTGGAAATTGGTACTTTTCAGTATTTTACTGTTTGAGTTTAACTCGGTATTTAGGGTTTGAAATGATAGATTTTACTTCTTGAAATAGATGGTGACCAAGTGGATGTGAACAGAAGGACACCACCTCCAATGACTGAACCTCTCTTTACACAGGATTTTATTCAGGTATTCAAGTTGTTCAGTCATTAATTCTGCAGGAATTTCATGAGAACTTCATGAAATTATAACACTGGCTGACCTTTTATTAAGAGATGTAAATGGATATAAATAGTTGCAATGCTAATAATTTCAAATGGCCAGTGACCATGACTTTATATAATCAGCAGCACATTACTACAGTGTGTTCATGCATTGGACAGTTTGTTCGTGCATTGTACATTTTGTTCATGCATTGTACAGTTTGTTCCTGCAAATAATACCTGCTTTGAATATCTATGCACATTTCCTCAATTTATTGGTGTAGTATTTTTCACATCTTTGGACAAAATGATAATTATGGTATGTCCATTAATACAATCTTATACCTCTGAGGTAAACTAATCAGTTCTTGTATCTTGGATTCTTGATTTAAACCAGTTCATTTAATATCTTGTTTGTCCTGAATTTACAGGATGATGAGACACAGGACCCAGACGTAGAGATGTTGGACATCCCTCCACCATCACCACCACCACCTGATATCTGTCTGCTGGCCGAGGAGCTAGAGATAACAGAATATAACAGGTCTCACAACAAGCACGGTGTAAAAATATACTGCAAAATTAGATCTGTTACTTTAGGTTGATAAATTTATATTTAAGAAACCTTGCAGTCCTTGAAATATCTTATGAAATAAGCATTTAAAGTAAAAACTGCTGTCTCAAATGCCCGGTTCTTTTATGTTTAATGAGAGTTTTACCATAATTGGTTCACAGAAAGGCCCAGAGCTTACTAATAATTTCTAAATATCATCCAAAATTTAAACCTTAAGAAATTTTATTTATTTTTTAAGGATCAAATATTCAGAATTAATATGATATATTGGGTGGTTAAATTCAATAAACTGTATCCTGCATTTAATTGGTCACATATGGATGGTTGGTGACAATAAACTTTACAGTAAACTTGCTTTGTCAGTGGTGAAATGGCTGAATATAAACAAACTAAAAATGTCACACCAAGTATCCAGTGTGATCTTTGCAAAATTTGGTGTAAAGGCATGTCAAAGGGTAATAATTTCCTGGAAAATTGTTATTTAAGTGTATAATCCTATCAGGGTGCCCATCAGTTTAAATAAGTGGATTTTCACAAAACTTACTATGATCATTGGGACTGATGATCTGTACGTGCTGCACAATTTTGGTGGTGCCACCAGCAATTTCTGACTTTTTAATCAATTTTTATCGGATTTTTCAATTTTGGCCCTGTGAGCAGGATATCTCTAAAAGGATTCACCGTTGGAATTTTATATCATCAGTGAAGATGTATATCAACAAAATCTTGGTCGAGATAGATGGGTGACCTTGACCTATTTTTCTTTGTTTAGAGCTGATTATACAAAAACACTCAGAAGCTTATATCTCAGTAACCAACGTGTGGATTTTCACAAAACTTACTATGATCATTTGGAGGATGGTCTGTGCGTGCTGCACAATTTTAGTGGCACCACCTACAATTTCTGATTTTTTAATGAATTTTTATCAGATTTTTCAATTTTGGCCTTTTGTGCAGGATATCGCCAAAGGTATTCAACACAGGAACTTAATTTCTTCAGTGCTAATGCATGATATTTACAAAATGTTGGTCAAGTACAAAGATGGGTAATCTTGACCTACTTTTCAAGGTCACAGAGCTTAGTATAGAAAAAAACTTAGGAGATTATTTCTCAGGAAGCATTTGGTGGATTGTTATGAAACATGGTGCATACCTCTCCAATTTAAATTTATAACTGATTATCAGCTTTTGCTAATATTCTAGTTTTGCAATGCAATGCTTACAGACACTAGCCTAATGTTTGGTCTGTTGGCGCTTAATGACCACTTACAGATCAAGTCCACGTTTCGTCCCAGTTGACTTATTTTTGACCATATGACAGATCCTGAACATAGAAAATTTCATGAGAGACAGAAATTTTTATGAAAATGCACATGTATGGACTTTTTTCACAATGCCTGCAGATACTGGCCTGATTTTTGGTGTGTTGCTTGATTATGACCCGTTACAGATCAAGTGTGCATTTTGCCCTTGTTGACCTACTTTTGACCATATGACACCTCCTGAACTTAAAAATTTTTTTACAAAATTTAACAAATGTGTCTCATTTGCCCCAGGCGGGGGCATTCATGTCGTTCCGACACATCTAGTTTTATAAAAATTGACCAAAAAAACTATTTAAACACTTGTAATGAACAAAACTGAATTTTTGTATTACATATTTCATTCTATATATTTGATGTTCTCCCAATCATTGTCAAATATTTGACAAAATCCAGTTGGCACTTTCATCAGCTTTTCACCTCCATCTCCTCTGAATTTCTCATAATTGTTGGGCCTAATACTAAGTTAAACATTCAGTTAGGTATAATCTTTATCATTGCTGTAGGAGCACTTAGGGTTGGGTTCCATGTCTTTCTCAACTAAGGCACTCGAGCGCCCTCTCTTCCTTCTTTAGCTTAGTGGGTACTCCTTAATGAAACAGGCTGTATAAGCAATAAATGCTAAAGCTTAAGTGGTGGAATAGTTTATTCAGGGTGAATGTGCTCAGGTTGTTATATTTTGTTGTTTGTATTAAAGGAACACCGAGGACTCTGTGTCACATGTCACCAAGAAACGTAAACTAGATGATGCTGATGTTACTGTGCATTCAGAGAGGCAAACACAGGTACTGTCTCCTTTATGGTAGCTCATGATTTATTATCCTAAATTACTAGTTATATTAGAATACTAGGGGAAACAGTATGAATAACAATATTGTTAATGATGTTGTTATACAAATTAAAGGTAGATATTTTTTTTTTTCTCGTTCATAATGTTATGTTAACATTTTGCTCAGGGGGAATTATTTGGCCATTCAGTGGTGCACATATCTGGTGTTCTAACAGCTTTGCTAGAAAAGCAAGCATCACTAGAAAGACCATTTCTGTTTTTATGTGCACTCCACAACAGTAACAAGTAACAACTTTTGGACATGCACATACAGAGGCTGAGATGAGTAAATGACTGTAGTGTGTATGGATGACAAAACGAGCTGATGGGATTTTGAAGAAAAGGCCTGTTTAATTTGGGGATGGGAAGATAAAACAATAATAAGTTATTACTAATCGCTGTTATACAGAAAGAACAGATTAATCCAGGCAGATAAAGTGTTTGGATTATAATGGTATCTATAGAAACTAATAAAAAAAGCACATTTGTAATTATGAATAATGATGGTTCAACAGGGGATGCTTCATCAGGGGCAAAAATGTGCATAGAAAGGCATTTTTTATTTTTTTACTAATCCATTGGAAGGGTGAACCTAGATGTTTTCCACATAAGTAGCTGAGTATTAACAAATTGACACAAAAACAAAATATTTTACAGGTAGTCTTCCATCGACTCCCTAAATTTCCTTTCTTTTCCTATAAAATTGGTCTAGCATTTCTTATACTTCTGGCATTTAGGTCCTCATCTCCTATATTTTCTGCACAGTCTTGTTTCTGATATAACAGTGTTACTATTGAAAATATTTATTTATTTTGCGAGCAAGTGTGTATTTAGGATGGTATGTAAGATTACAGAATCACGTTTACACTGGGCAAAGTGTGACTGAAAGTTTGATATGGTGTTAGGATACATCTTTAGTGGAAAGGCAACTTTATCCATTGAAAGGCAAACCGGTAGTAATGCTTTTCCATTGGAAAAGTGAAAATGCAAATTATTACGATCCCTGCTTCAGAGATTGCTGATCATATTTCTGTTTGCATATGAACTTGGGAAAGTTAGATATAAATAGAGTGGAATTGACTTACTCCTGTGATACCTTGTATTTTCACTGCTTAAATATTTTCGTTGGAAGGGACCTATAGAAGAGTTGAAGGACCAGCTAATGACAGTGATGTCTCAGGTCTGTGATATGGTTGGCATGATCACCACAGCAGAACTTCTACAGCTGAAGTCAATTGACCACATGCAAATGCAGGGACTTTTAGCACAGAGGTATACGATGATACCTTCATAAATCTTACATGTAATAATATGATGTGATATACGGAAGCACTCACAGACTTGATGAGCCAAGGATTGGTCCAGTGTGAAAATTTGTGCTACACTCTACATGTACTGAACTATTTATTCAGCAAAATACTAATTATACAAATGTCTCTATCTCTATGCAGACAATATAAACCAAATCAATTCAACATTATCATTGTTGTCCCTATAAAATTCCTGCAGTTTCTTGATACATCTCACATTTATTGGGTTTGATAAGTGCATACCTTTGTTGGGTTATATTTTAATTTAAATAATGGTTAATTTCCTATTTTAATTTTCAGAAAGAAACTAGAGGACCAACTTGCTGAAGAAAGGATAAAAAACAAGCCCACAACATGTGCCTCAAGCCCAGGAGCAGTTCAGACAACAAGAAAACCATTATTTAAAAATAATAAAGAAATTACTGTCATGAACTCAGTAACAACATCAACACCACTACCTCATTGTAAGAGTGTAGATAGAAATCAGGGGCCAGATTCAGTCAATAAAAGTAAATCATTCCAGTTTAAAAGACCAGATGGGACTGGCAAGAGAATAGACTCTCCACAGGGAGGTGTTCATAATTTTAGTAGTGGTTCCCCTGCTGTCCGTCCACCATCAAAACTCACAACTGTGCCAGTGTCACCAGCAATGCATTGTGGGGAAAGTTTTTTTGATGATGATTATCCAAGTCCCACCTTACAGAATTTAAAACTTGATATGTCAAAAAGAAAATCCACAGGAGGTTCAGATGTGTCAATGAACAAACCCGCACAGCCAATAAAGCAAACGTCTACAGACAGTAACTTGAATAGGAACAACTCAAACAGAACCTTTAATAATGATGATGACTACTTTGAACAGAGCCAGTTTGATTTACTAGATGAAGAAGATTTTCCAGATGGTGTTGTTAATATGAATACAGAGAATAACAGTGACCAAACTAAGTATAACTTTGGATACAAGATGAGTGAAGAACCTGGTAGCCACCAAAAGAAATCTAACAAGTCTGTGTCAGAAGTGGGATCCTTTGGAGATACTGGAAATTGGGACATCACTGAAGAGACACAGCATCAACCTGGTTAGCATATTTTACATTCTTTAAGCTTCAAATTTTTGTCAGATTAATTGGAATATAGGAGCTAATAATTGTTCTGTAAATCAGTGTATTGCTTAATTATTTTATGCAGGCAAAATCATATGTTTCAGTGTTTGTTATAGTTTAATGCAAATTGGCTAAAAATGAGTAACAAGTATTTTTTCTTGATTGATCATTCATTCGCTGCACAACTCATACCTGAGTACAAATACCACAGACCTTAACATTATCAACTATCTTTGATTATGGTAATGTATGTAGATACACAAATCCATTATATATTACTCTAAATTTTGTTTATTTTTGTAGCAGCTACCTCCCGCCCACCTCAAACACAACATATCAGCCAATATGAGTCACCAGCAAAGTTGACTCAGGACAGGAGAACCACTCTATGTGAGCCCTCTACTTACTTTCCATGGCATATTTCAACAGAAAATAGAAAATATACTTTTTGAAATTTTTTCAAGGGACGACAAATCTATACATTTACTTTTAGTGGTCAGTGCAACAGGTTTTATTAAGGGAATATAAATAGTATGTACTCCCCCCAGAAATGGAATTTGTTTCAGGTTTTGTAAAATTGACAAGTATGTTAGGTAATGTGTACTGGCACAAATGAACTGGAATCTTAAAGAGATGATAATTCAGGGTTTGATTTATTCAACTGTTAACTGTTTAATATTTTAGTTTAATTATAATCCTATGTTTCAGAATCATGTATCCACATGCAACTTAATGTTATAGATTGACACACATTACAGATAAAAATTGATATGATGTAAGTTTCAAAGAATGTTCATAATACCTGTTGAATGATTTTTGCTGTTTTTGTCACTTGTAAAGTAAACAAATATCCTTTTAATAAGACCCTCTGGAATCAGATTCTCTTGAGTTTGGTGGTGTTTATGTCCTAATTGTAAGTTGTACTGTTTCAGCTCCTCAGGAAGCTAAGTTTATAGGTCATCACCGTGACGATGGTGTGTCAGGGTTATTTGATGGCTTGGACTACCCCCACAGTTCAGCACTGTTAAAGGTCTTCAAAAATGTGTTTGGACTAAGGAACTTCAGACAGAACCAACTCCAAGCTGTTAATGCAGCTTTGCTAGGACATGATTGCTTTATTCTCATGCCCACAGGTAATATATTAATTCATTCTACAATTATTTAGTGCATGTTGCTATGCTTCATGGATTAGACACAAGACTTCTGTGCTGAAGGTTTCTAATTTAGATAAATGGTAAAAACGTGGTAACAATAGTAAACATTTTACCTGAACCTCAGAGATGCAATCTAAGTTTAAACAACTTGCTGGAAATTGAGAAATTTCATTTTTTTATGAAATAATTATTGTGATGTCTATGATAGTAATACAATTTCCTTAATGTCATTATGCCATTTAGTTTTGACAAAACGGTGCAAAATGATTCATAAATACAGATCTATATGTCATTTATAAAACTTAATATACTCTACCTTGTAATTACAGGAGGAGGTAAGAGTCTCTGTTATCAGCTACCTGCACTAGTGACACCTGGTGTGACTGTTGTTCTGTCTCCGCTGCGCTCCCTGATTCAGGATCAAGTACAGCGACTCTGTTCTCTTGATGTGAGTTGTGTGTATACATTCTAGGATACTGACCCATCGTACCTTCTCTCTTAAGTCAGAGTACAAGAACATAATGAATAAATTTGTGTTAGGAATCAGACACATTTATAACAATCAATTTATAACATTTCAATTTGATTGCCAATTCAGATTTTATTTTATTTTTCATATTTTGTAATGGTAGCATTTCTGATATCAGTGTTTTAATGTCGCACCTGAGTGATTGCTTCAGATGTTTGTGTTGTATTTCAGAGAACCTTTGAACACAAGGCAATGATACCACAGATTAAACCCCAAATACAGCATAAGAAAAGGAAGCACCTATTTAAAAAATATGTAATGAAGCTTATGGTCTTGCACAGGGATTATACACATATATAATTATCTGAGTAAAAAGGAAAAAGCAAAATGTCTGCATATATATCAGTTTAAGAGTGAGATGATATTTTCATTTTTAATTTAAATTTAATTTTTTTTTCATTTTGCATTTGGACTTATTATTATAGATATGAAGTTACAGCTGTACATGCCTAGTATGACAATTAGAGAATAAATTTAACAGAATATTAAAGATTAAATAGCAGATGTTGCTTCCCATTTGTTATGGTCAAATATTTCCAAAGACCATTAAAGGGGCATCTTATGACACTGATACAATATTTGTCTTTGTATTGCTATATATTAGTTCACCAGTTTACAGCCCTTGTAATGCATCATGTAATTATTATCCATCCTTTGTTCAGGTACCAGCCACACACCTGTCCTCTGACGTCAGCCAGGCAAAAGCCGATGGAATATACGCACAGATGTATAGGAGGGAGCCGGGCATTAAACTGCTCTATGTCACACCAGAAAAAGTAACCTCAAAAAGGAATGCATGTGCGATTGAGTGATGCATATATATATATATATATATATATATATATATATATATATATATATATGTATATATGTATATATATTAATATATGGGAGTGCAAGGTTTTTAATACTAATATATAACACAATATATGAAGTTTAACTTCATAATTATATAAAGACATATGTCATTGCAATTAATTCTTTATTTTATGACAACTTTGTCTTGTATAAGGTAATTCTTAGTTACAGGCAGGTTCAAGATAGCATGACTATGTTGTCACAATAAAAGTTTGGTTTAATATTTTTTCAGACCAAAGTTCATCACTTGAAAGACAATGTAAAGTAAAACTTGTATTTATTGTATAAACACTTAACATTCTCTGTACTTTTAACCCCCTTCATGGAGTCAAGGTATGTGTAACTACAGGTCAGTGCCAGTGGGAAGCTGATGTCAGTGTTTGAGAACTTGTACAAGAGACAGATGTTGTCAAGATTTGTCATAGACGAGGCTCATTGTGTCAGCCAGGTAATCTTATGTGCTGGTCTGTGTTTTAATATGTTATGGAATAAGTTAAACTTAAAGAATACAGTATTTTGGCATATATATGCACAATGTAATCCTTATTTATTTGCCTATTATCGGCCAAGTGGGAAAAAAGTATTGCCGAATCAATCGTCCAGTGTATTGTAAGTGATGTAGATGAAATGAATAACTCTGGCCCTTATTCTTGACTCTGAAGAATAATCATTATTGCTTTATTATTCTCGTTATACCTTTGACTATATAAGAACTATATCACCATTGTAATAGCATCCTGTGTTAACATAGTGATCGGTGTGATTAGTTACTTATGGATTGGCTAAATTAACGGACAAAACATTATCTGTTCCCTGTTTTTGTGATTTATTTTGAGTTGTGTCATTATTTGATGTTGCCTCTGTATCCTCCAGTGGGGCCATGATTTCCGTCCTGACTATAAGAAGTTACACATACTGAGACAGAACTTTCCAGGAGTACCAATGATGGCTCTGACAGCCACCGCCACACCTCGTGTTCGCAAAGATATCCTTCATCAGCTCAGCATGAAGGACCCAAAATGGTTAGTATTGATTAAAACTGTTAAAATTATTTAATTATTGGCATTCAAACCACTTATATGATATTAAGGGTGATAAATTAGAGTTATTACATTTCATGATATATCCATTTACATGCATTAAAAACCCAAACTGCTCCTAATTTAAAGAAGATGAACTATACTATAAAAAAAATTTTGGGGAATCCTATATATATAATATTTTTAAGGATATAAAATAACTTCTGATTATGAATAATTTGGAACATAAAAACACTGATTTTTCCCATTGTGAGAGGTATTACTGTCAAAACTATTGATGTTGTTACCATCCTCATTCACTCGGCAAATCTGACCCATTGACATTAACACATTTGTTCCAGAGAGGTATTCTCAAAGACAAAATGTTAGACATTATAGGTGCTTAGTGGTGCTCTTTTAACAAAAATGGCATTATATACATTATGTACATTAACAGCCAAACCAAGATATAGAATGGAAGCATAATAATTGCTGAACAAAGGCTATGCAAAACCTCATAAAGCTGAGTTCTAAACTTAAATGATTACTTAACTGAAGAATAAAAAAAAAAAATACAGGTGCTTAGTGGTGCTCTTTTAACAAAAATGGCATTATATACATTATGTACATTAATAGCCAAACCAAGATATAGAATGGACGCATAATAATTGCTGAACAAAGGCTCTGCAAAACCTCATGAAGCTGAGTTCTGAACTTAAATGATTACTTAACTGAAGAGTAAAAAAAAAATACAGTCAAATCTGGCACTCATAATAAAACCATAATGTTCCAATCCAGCAGTATTAATAAATCCATAAAAATCGTCCTGGGCATGTCTGCTGATGGCTATCGATAAAAGCCTATTATATATTAATTGCTGCTGGGAATGTATAAGTTCATGCAACAGCATATCCAGCAGGATGTGCAGATATGAGGAAATGGTGAGATTTTATATATAGGAGTGAACAAGATACACGATCCATTACAGGCCTGTGGCACCTAGTTATGATGGTGACAGGTAGTACAAAATAGGGCTTCAAACAAACACCCAGCGGGTATAAAGTAAAAGGGGGAGATCCATGTTGTGATGGGGTAGGGGGAAAATGTCAGTTTCGATGGTCTTCACTCGCAAGAATGTGTAGACATATAGCTGATTCTAAGAATTTGACAATATAGCATATGCTACAGGATATATTTCTCAACATTTTTAAAGGGAAAGCCAAATTTCAGAAGTTTTACTGACTGGACTTGGATGAATGTTTAATTTACCATAAGGCCTTAATTTTATATACATTCATTCATACATGTTTATAGGTTCATGCAAAGTTTTAATCGACACAACCTGAAGTACAGTGTACGACCCAAGAAAGCCAAGTCCCTAACAACAGAGGTGGTTAACATCATCAACCAAGATTTCTCCAATCTCTCAGGCATTGTGTACTGCCTGTCCAGGTATTTAACTCAATATTCAAAAGACAATATTTTCATAGTTTTTATTAGCGAACCTGTGAGCTTATGTGATACGGCGGCGGCGTCCGTCGTGCGTCGTGGGTCGTCTGTACGTTAACCATAGCTATCTCAAAAACAAGAGGGGCTAGCATCACCAATTTTTTTGCAAATAATCAGTCATCCAAAAAACTATATCAGATTTTGTTTATTTTTTTTCTAACTGCAATTTCTTAGATTTTATAGGGAAAAAGCTAAAAAAACTTTAAAAATCTTCTTCTCCGAAACTGTCCAGCCAAATTGTCCAATATTTCACAGAAATGATCCCTAGAACAACCTTTCTCAAGTTTGTTCGAATGGTTCCAGTTTGGAGATTTTTTGCCGAGTTACAGGAAGTTGAACTTAGTTAATTTGCAAAAAAGCATATAAAAATTTAAATCTCAGAAACGGCTGGAGCTATCATCACCAAATTTTATGCCAATATTGGTCACATAGGTCATATCTGAAATTGAGGTATTGGTGGCGCCACCTGCATCGGCCTTTTTTTGTACGGGGTCATTAGTGCCTGTATCACACGGAGGGCTACAAAAGACTTCTTCTCTGAAACCATATGGCCAAAAGTTTAATATCGCACAGAAATGATCCTAGGGTAGTGCTTTGTAAAGTTTGTTCAAATGGTCTCTTTTCAGTGACTTTTGGCTAAGTTATAGGAAGCTGAATTTAGTCTACGCTCCCGAGGCAGCGGAAATCTTGCGCTTCTAAAGAAGCAACTGATTTTCACGCTGCCAGCTTTGACCGTTTATGATATATTTAGACACCAGATGGCGGTTTGTTGTCCACTGAAATAAACGTGCGTACGATGTGACAAGCAGCCAATCAGATGCCAATAAACAAACACTCGACAGGCATCCTGGCTCCGCCCATTGCCGCACTTCAAGCGCCGTTTGATGAGTTTCCGGTCGAATTTAAATTGCTCCCTCTGCATTCTCGCATCATCGACCGATTCGATTATGACATTATGACTGTGTTAGCGTAGCCATGTATCTGTTGTCTGCAGAACTGAAACCAGCCAGCGAGGTGTGCACGCAGCCTTTGTTGATACGTTTCGTTTGAATTACAGCTCACCGGCTGAGCATTCTATGTGCCCAAGGCCCTAAGCAAACCACGTCAGGGGCAATTCTCTCTGAGCCTGTGGCCTGTTAAGACGGTTACGCTGGGGGATGAGCTGTCACTCAAAAAGAAATGAATTTGATTGGCTCTGTGTATTCCTCGCTTGGCTTTGTCTTCCAGCACAAAGTTTCATCTGATTGGACAAAAATACAGTGCTCCCCTCTGGTGTTGCAAAGCAGGATACCAGGTCACAACAAACAGCGCCTTACGATATAGGAAGTAGCCCTATAGGTAAAGCGCTGTGTAAAGAGCGTAAATTTAGTCATTCGCCATAACAGCCCATTTTAGCTCAGTGGCTACAAAGATCTTCTCAAAAAGCACTGGGCCAAATTCTTAAATCTCACACATAAATTATCCTCAGATGTTGATAATTCAAGTTTGTTCAAATGGTTTTGGTTTAGTGCTTTTTGGCTGAGTTACGGGAAGCTGAACTTAGCCAGTTTGCTGTATCTTCCTATATGAGTTATAAACTTGCGAAATGTTTTTCGACTGATGCCACTGAGGCCAGTTTGTTAAATATTTTACAAGAATAATCCCTACAATAATTCTTATAATAATTGTCATTAATGGTTCCACATGAATGATTTTTGGCTGAATTATGGAGATTGAATTGAGTCATTTTACCATATATGTTAGCTGTGTGATGCTGTTACATCTAGCCTGGCTCCAGTTTATAAGCATCTATTACATCATGCCACTAGACATTTAGATTTCAGGTTATATTTGGTTAATATTGACAAGAAAGTTTTTTTAAAGCTTTTAAAAATTTGGATTTATGATATTAGTTATTCATTATACCAGGCAATATTACAGTCATGGATATTCAGCTCTCTGTGGCCATATAAAGACAACTGTACGTTGATTATAAATTATTGGTATCCCAGATCAACTTAATTCAAGAATTTGCCATCAATGATATATATCAGTATTTTTATTTTGCATTCAGTATGCATCTGTAATAATTTTACACATATTTTCTGATTTCTTTTTTTATAAAAAGTCAGCTGAAAAGCCTTTTGTATTGGGAAAATAAATTTCGAATATATTTTAAGTAGGGACCACTTTTGTGTACAGATGGCAGCACTTGGTTTACCATTGGCAGATTGCCAGTGCCTTGATGTTGGCCATTAGCAAAGATGATGTCAGCTCTATAAATAGTTTTGGCACAGTGCCAGGATTGGAAGAAGTGCAGCCAGGTATAGGTCAAGAGTTCACTCAGTGCAGTAGCTGCATTCTATTTATAGCTTTGGCAGACTGCTCACTGCATCATATTTGGCACCAAAGTTCAGCCTGAATCTATTTATAGCTTTGGCAGACTGCCAAGTGTGTCAGATTATGCAACAGGTCAAGAGTTCACTCAGTGCAGCCAGGTACAGGTCAAAAGTTCACTCAGTCTAGCCAAGTGCAGGTCAAGAGTTCACTCAGTGCAGTAGCTTGAGGCAGCAATTTGTCACAGGTCACTCGGGGCAACTGCCTTACTCACCTAAGCCTTGTCAGCCCAGTGCATCAAACTCTGGGGAAGTTTGATGTATTGGACTGATACCAGTCTATGCGTCTTTGATGGAATTCTCATTTACAAGACAGGTGGTGCCACCTACATTGACTTTTGCAGTGCATGTGCCTGCTTATTTCTACAGAGGAATTTGATACATCAGCCTAAAATTGGGTATGTTTGTACATATCGGGTAGCTTTATAGTGTACAAGACTTGTGGCTCCACCTACAATAATTTTTGTACAGTGTATGTCCCTGCTTATTTCTCAGGAGGGGTTTGATATATCAGTCTGAAAATTGGGCATATGTGTCTATCTCTGATAGCTTCATTGTATACAAGACTAGTGGTGCCAGCTACAATCGTTTTTGTGATGTTTGCACCCATGCCAGAATTTCAGCAGTGATATTTGTGTAATTGTTTCTTATTCAAAATGTTCAGTACCTGCATTGTTCATATACATGAAAAGTAATGGTCCATCATTGAAGCATAATACCTCTATATTTCCCAATGCACAGGTTCGCATTAGGCCTGTAGGCCTTGTATTTTTATAATTAATTTGCCTTCTGTGCAGTGGAACTAAGACATTTTATCAGCAGATCTAAACAGTTATTGAAAGACAGCTCAGACAGTAGTATTTTTATAATCCTTATTTTATTTATGGATTTATTTACTGGATATATTTAATCACATCTGACACATTGAATATGTACAAAGTTTGATAATTTGACTGATAAAAATAAGATGGGATATTTGAACAATATTATAATCCTGTTTGATTATCTTTTAAACAGTTTCAAGTTTGTTTGGTTTTAATATCCTTCAAGTAGTAGAACCAAATAGCAAAGGATTAACCAAATCACCAGGTCCACAAAGGTTATTCCTTGGGAAGAAGGAACAACTTATCAGGTTGAATTATGATTTTAAGTCTCAAATATCCATAATGAATGTGAACTACTCTGTTATTATAGACGTGAATGTGATACAGTGTCCCAGGATCTCAGGAAAGCAGGTATTCATGCTCATTCCTACCACGCTGGTCTGTCTGACAGTGATCGGACTGAAATACAGGAACGCTGGCTAAATGAGGACCGTTGTAAGGTATTAATCAGTTACATTCTTAGGTATGGTAAGGTTTAGAACAGGTAAGTGTAATAAAGACAACCAAGAAGAAAGGCTTGAATATTCTTTGAATCTGTGCTTTTCTAAACTGGCAGTATTTTATCTCTTTGGCTATTTTGGTAATATGTCTGTATATGATAATTTAAGTCTATTTAAATTTAGCATATCCAGTATATTCTGGTGAAAAGCTTTGCTAATAACTTAACTTTGAAAATGACTGACAAGAAAGTTAATTTTTAGCTCAGCTGACTATAAGTCCGTCCGGATGTTCGTCCTTAAGACTGGCACATTTTGACACCATTGGACCTACAATTCTGAAATTCGGCATACAGTAAGATGTCCCAAAAATCTACCAACATGCCAAAAAATTGGGTCAATAGGACTTTGTTCCTTCGAGATATTAAGGAAAACCTCAATTTTTTATTAATAATCTATTTTCACACTTCAGGACTGCCTAATATCAAAACCCTTCATCTGGTTTTCTTCATATTTACTATAAATATTCCTCTATATAGTTCCTATGTACATGCCAGAAATAAGTAAGTATTGTATAATTTAAAAAAGTTATGGGCCCAAACATAATGGACTTTGTAAAAAATCAGGAAAGATATTTGGTCACTTAAGAGAAAAGTGTTAAAGCTAGGGACTTTTTTATTAAAAAGCTATTTTCACACTTCAGGACTGCCTAATATCAAAACCACTCATCTGTTTTTCCTCATATTTACCATAAATATTCCTCTATATAGTTCCTATTTACATGCCAGAAATTATGTCTGTATAATTAGCGAACCTGTGAGCTTATATGATGGTGTGGCGTCGTCCGTCGTCTGTCGTCCGTCGTCTGTACGTTAACCCATACTATCTTGAAAACGGCAAGAATTAGCATCACAAAATTTTATGCATAAAATTAGTCATCTAAAAAACTATCGGATTTTGCTCATTTTTTGGCTAACTGTATTTTCTTAGATTTTATAGGGAAAAAGCAAAAAAGCTTTAAAAAATCTTCTTCTCCGAATTTGTTCAGCCAGATTGTCCAATATTTTACAGAAATGATTCCTGGAACAATCTCTCTCAAGTTTGTTCGAATGGTTTAAGTTCGTGATTTTTGGCCGAGTTACAGGAAGTTGAACTTAGTCATGTGTCCAAAAAAGCATACTATAATTACAATCTCAGAAATGGCTTGAGCTATCATCACCAAATTTTATGCTAATGTTGGTCACATGAGTCATATCTGAAATTGAGGTATTGGTGGCGCCACCTGCATCGGCCTTTTTTGTACGGGGGTCATCAGTGCCAGTATCATACTGACAGCTACAAATAACTTCTTCTCTGAAACGATAAGGCCAAATTCTTTAATATCGCGCAGAAATGATCCTAGGGTAGTGCTTTCTGAAGTTTGTTCAAATGGTCTCAGTTCAGTGACTTTTGGCTAAGTTATGGGAAGCTGAATTTAGTAATAAGCCATAACAGACCATTTTAGCTAAGTGGCTTCAAAAATCTTCTTCTCTAAAACCACTGGGCCAAATTCTTAAATCTCACACATTAATTATCCTTAGATGTTGATAATTCAAGTTTGTTCAAATGGTCTAAATTCAGTGACTTTTGGCTGAGTTATGGGAAGCTGAATTTGGTCATATGCCATAACAGCCCATGTTAGCTTAGTGGCTATAAAAATCTTCTCCTCAAAAACCACTGGGCCAAATTCTTAAATCTCACACATTAATTATCCATAGATGTTGATAATTCAAGTTTGTTCAAATGGTTTTGGTTCAATGATTTTTGGCTGAGTTATGGGAAGCTGAACTTTGCCATTTTGCTGTATTTTCCCATATGAGATAAAACCTACAAAACGTTTTTCGACTGATGATACTGAGGCCAGTTTGTTTAATATTTTACAAAAACAATTCCCTGAATAATTCTTATCATAATTGTCTTTTATGGTTCCAAAGAATGAATTTTGGCTGAATTATAAAGATTGAATTGAGTCATTTTACCATTTATGTTTATGTGAAGCAGATACATCTAGCCTAGCACCAGTTTATTAGCATCCATTACATCATGCCTCTAGACATTTAGATTTCAGGTTATCTATGGAAAATATTGACAAGAATGTTTTTTAAAAGTTTTTAAAAAAATGTAGATTTATGATATTACATATCATTTGTTCACCAACTCATAATTTCTCAGGAATAGCAGGAGCTACCATCCCCAAATTTTATGCAATTATCTGTCACATATCAAATGTTGATGGATTCAGCTTTTTTTTGCTGTCAGCATTTACTTAGATTTTACAGGGAAAAAGCTGAAAAAAACTTTAAGTCTTCTTCATGTAAACATTCCAGCCAAATTGTTCAATATTTTACAGAAATGATCCCAGAGGCGAGCCCTCTCAAGTATGTTCAAATGGTTTGTGTTGGATAAATATTAGCAGAGTTACATAACAGGCCAAGATTGTGTATGTTTCTTGAATAGGTTGAGAAACTGCCAACTGTTTTAGATTTGGCAACAGATCAAGAGTTCATTCAGTGCAGCCAAATATAGGTCAACAGTTCAATCAGTGCAGCCAAGCACAAGGCATGTGATCACCTCATGAGTATCATGTGATCACCTCATGGGTGTCATGCCCCTCAGGGCTGCATATGGAGCCAATCTGTGAGCTTATGCAATTGTGTGGCTACTATTTCAGATTTGGCAATAGGCAAAAGGTCAGCCTGGATTTATTTATAGCTTTGGCAGACTGCCAACTTTGTCAGATTATGCAACAGGTCAAGAGTTCACTCAGTACAGCCAGGTACAGGTCAAAAGTTCACCCAGCTAGCCAGGTGCAGGTCAAGAGTTCACTCAGTGCAGTAGCCTGAGCCAGTAATTTGTCACAGTACACTCGGGGCAACAGCCTTTCCCACCTAAGCCTGGTCAGCCCTGTACATCAGACTTAAGGTAAGTTTGATGTATTGGCCTGATATTCTGACCTGTCTATGTGTCTTCAATAGCTGTCTCATTCACAAGACAGGTGTCGCCATCTACAATGACTTTTGCAAAGTGTGTGTGCCTGCTTGATTGTACAGAGGAATTTGATATATCAGCCTGAAATTGGGCATATTTATACTTATCAAACAGCTTTGTTGTATACAAGACTGGTGGTACCACCTACAATAATTTTTTCGTTGTGTGCACCCATGCCGGAATTTCAGCAGTGATGTTTGTGTATTGTTTCTTGTTCAAAATCTTTAGTACTTGCATTGTTCATATATATGAAAAGTAGTGGTTCAGCATTGAAGCGTTATACCTGGTGTATATCCATATGCACAGGTTCGTATTAGGCCTGTAGGCCTTGTATAATTTTAAAAAGTTATGGGCCCAAACATAATGCATTTTGTAAAAAAATTAGGAAAGATATTTGATCACAAAACATGTAAAAGCTATGGACTTTTTATCCAGTAATATAACTGTAATTAATCAAAATTAAATTGTATACCCAAAATTAGATCAAAATCTTTTAAAATTTATAAAATATTAACAAAAATAAAAAATTGTTACCTTAAATTTTGCGAAAATTTGACCATGGCATGTTTTTTTCCTGTAAGTACTGTGGTTTCAATTTTCTCAGCATGTTTTTGTTAGCATTTTGTCTGTTAACACTGAAAATTTGAAACCAGTTGATGAAAAACTGTAGATTTTATTCAAGTTTTCAAGCACCATGTAACATATTGTTTACATCAAGCTAGTGTTATGCAGTTTGCAAGAGCTAAGCTCCCCAGCTTCAGCTCTCAGTTCCTAAAATTTGGCATACAATTAGATGTCTCTACCATGCCAAGAATTTGGTCACTTTGACTTGATACCTTCGAGGTATTAATGAAAAATAAAATTTTTCCATTAAAAACCCATTGTTACACTTCAAGACTGCCTAATATCAAAACCACTGATCATATATAATATCATATTTTTCTATACATTCTCTATGCACATGGCAGAAATGATGTCAGTATTGCGTAATTGTTTTAAGTTATGGGCCCAAACATGATGCACTTTATAAAAAATCAAGAAATATATTTACTCCCTTAACAAGGGGATTGCTGAAGCTTGAGATTTTTTGTCAGGGATGTAACATTATTTAATCAAGATTCAATTGAATACCCAAAATTAGTTCTGGATTTTTCAAATTATATAAGTTATTAGTATATAATATAAAATTAGTACCTTAAATTTTGCCCAATTTTGACCATGGCACGTTTGTTTCCTGAGAGCACTGTTGATATAATTTTCATATCATGCACACATAAGGATTTCAGCCTTTTAGTTTAGAAAGCTGAAAGAAATTGGCCAAAAATTGTAGCTTTTATTAATGTTTTTATGAGACCATGTCAGACCTTGGCTCTCTCCAGCCCCTCTTGAGTCACCTGTATGTTGACCTTCTTGAACTTTCATCAAATTATGCATGCTTGAGGCGAGGCATACAAAGGGGCAGCCAGGCAGCTTATGGCCAGCCACAGTTGATCCAGGTGTCCAACCCAACTTATCTAGTAGTTTTAACCAACAACATAACAATAAACAATAAATTAATAAATTTTTATTGGTTTTTAATAACATATTAAAGAAAAATAGAAAAGGAATTTGTTAGTTTATAATAACAGTTACTGATGATATAAGAATCTTGTATTGATGGATAGAATGTCACATATTCCAAATAACACCATGCAGTCACCTATGGTATTTTTCAGTTCAATTTTAATGATAAAAAAGTAAATCATATTATTCATTACTAATCATTAGGGATCATATGAAGGAAATTAATGATAGACAAAGATGCAGTTGATAATATTAATCTAGATTCCTTCTGTGTCTAGTGTGTACATTGATGTGAAATTAGTCCAAAATGAATATATTACATTTATTTTCTTTTAATATAAATAAAAGCCATAAAACCAGGCACTTATGATCATTATTTAAATGTGTGAATTTTGTATATTCTGGATTCTCAACATCATTGTTTGTTGAAAACTGAATAAATACCAGACTTTGCAATTGTATTTAAATACAAATTTGAATATGTACTCTATTATAAAATTTCTTGCATAAAGAATGGGAATTCAGGTAAAAATGTAAGTATATGAATACCAGTGCAAATACTTTCAAAATGTATTAATGAATGCATTCATGAATATATTCTTTAATATTATTTTAAAATCATTTCAGTTATACTTCATTTTAAAAAATCATATGATTCTCTTATTATTTTTAATAAAAATTATATTTGGGACGATATTTGTAATTTTTTTAAATAAATATTTATTTAAACTCTTATATTATATGTTCTGCTTATAAGTTATATGGCCAAGTAAAATCTGTGTGACAATAGTACTCCATTTGTTAATAAAATAAATGAAATCAATCCTCTTCCATGTCTCCAAAGGTACTGTCAAAATCATACATAAGATAAATTACAACAACTCATAATACAGCTAATATTTATTACCACACAAAACCAGCATGTGCCTCATTTCTAAATCATATTTTTTTTGTCATATATAACAGCTGAGCGCCGTGACCCATAGGTCCCTTGTTTTTTCTTGTAAGAACATTTGATTTACTTTTCACATTCAGTATATATATATAGATTTAATCTGTTAAATTCTGAAATTTGAAAGTAAAGCTTAAAAATTATTCTTGTTATTGAAATTTTTCTGAGGCTCTAATGTATTTACATTTTGACTGGGTAAACGTATTAGTGATGCAATGCTGCTTTTACAAATGTAGAATCACATTGGGCAACCCTGTCCACCCCCACCCCCCACCCAACCAGCTATGTTGCATTACTTACATTCTTTAATTGCATTGCTGTTTCCAATCCAGTGTATACAACTTTTCCAATCCTGTTATTTTCAGATATTTATTATTTTGCAAATTTAATAAATATATTTTAAGAAAAAGTAAATACATCTGTGCATATATACTGTAAATGTATAGTAAAATTTATAAATTTTGTGCAAAATGTCCTTAACAAAAAAATGATGTATTAAAAAATGAGGATCTAATGCAAACATTTGTTCAGTATTTTTCTGCCTCAGTAGAATGGGAATTAAAGTGATTTGCTTTGTTTTTCTATCTCTCTGTCCTCATTACAAATTTATCAGAAATTATCAAATTACCTGTCAGAGGAACAACAAACAAAAGACCACCTCATGGTTTAGCCATTTATATACATGAACAGCTGAGTCCCCATGTATCCCTTCACCACCACACAACACCACATATTGATATTGAAACTTTAAACTATCGGCGAGTTATGAAGAAGCATATCCGTTTATTTGATATTATTTCAATCTGACCATGTCAAACCATTAAGATAATTAATGTCCATTAAATAAATAATATAATAAATATATACCCAGTGAAGGTGATGATAGGTAAAATTACCAAAATGTAACCCTTTTGAATAAGTGAAAATTTGGAAAAATTCTAAAAATTTAACTCTGCAAATACAAAGCCAACAACAGTATTATACAAACAATATGCTCGAGATTTATTTGTAATAATCACACATAGTGAAAATGAATTAAAGGTCAGGTGAATTCTATTTTCTCCAGGTAGTATGTGCAACCATTGCATTTGGGATGGGCATTGATAAGCCAGATGTCAGGTTTGTCATCCATTATTCCTTGCCAAAGTCTATAGAAGGTTACTACCAAGAGGCCGGCAGGGCAGGAAGAGACGGACGGCTGTCGCATTGTATTCTCTTCTACACATACCAGGATGTGGGACGGTTAAGAAGAATGATAGAAAGTAAGTTCTCAGGAGATTTGTATCACACACCATGGAAAACCATGGATTCATATCACACACCATAAGAAAATCAACCATACCTTTTAGCTCAGCTGAATTTCAGTTAAATTGAGCTAAAGGTGTGTTTTATCTGTTGTTTTGTCTGTCATCATTCCATCTGTCCATCTATTTGGCCATCCTTCTGTCTCCTGGGCTCAAATTGTATTGCTCGGATCAAGGAACTTGTTGCTTATAATTCAGAACCAGCACAAATCTTTTTTGCAACCTCACAAATTATTTTTACCACAATTAACCACTTCTCTGTCTTGCTTCCATGATCACAGACTGTTTGATGTGTTCTATCTTAATGTTGATAACTCTTTCTGATGTATTAATCATCCAGCTGGTGGTTAGGTTGCCGTGTTAGTACCCTGAGGTGCAAGTTGATACACGAACACCAGTCAAAGAGCGTACCACCAAGTCAAACCTAGGTATCTTTGATTTGGATTCTTCAATATATTTCTCATCTGGAAATTGCTTGATTTATTAAACATAAAACCCCCACTTGTACTTGTCAGAATATGGCCTACTTAAAGCCCTCAAATATCACAGTATTACTCATTACTTATATTAGCTGTCTTTGATATAAGTGAACAGAATTTCTTGTACAGTAGAACGCCTGCTAACGGCCTCACCTCATGAGCAATAACTGTCAATCCATCTATAATGGTAAGATTTTCCGGTTCTGAATTTTTGACCGTTATATTTCATAATCATTAAAATTATGGGCCTGCAGAAGTGGTTGACACCAGGATTATGGTGTGTTAACCCGTCACATAGTCCAAAACCAGAATGGAATTATGTAGATGTACCAAGTAAACATGGTGAACAGAGACACTACTTTGGTAAAGTATATTGACAGTTCTTATTCCCTTTCAGTTTTGTCAGAAGACAGCTGTGAGAGTTGTTCTTTCCCATTGTTTTGGTTGAGGGTAATTTCACTTTGCCAAGTACCTTGTGGTGATCTATAGTGATCGCCGTGTCAGTCCATCCTTCCGTCAGTCTGTCCTTCTGTCAGTGACACTTTCTTTCGTGCACAATAACTCAGCAACAACATACTGCAACTTTCCCAAATTCACATGACTTGAGTAAATATTGACATCAGTATGTTAAAGATTGAAGTTATATCATGTTTTGAACCACATCTGATTCAGTATCTTGTGGTCCTTCTGTAATTTTAACAGAAACACACACAGGAACCAAATGGTGACATTTCTCTGATTTTGTTTTGAAATATGCAGATTTCCACCAGTATTTTTTGATAAAATGTTTTGAACCACATCTGGCCAAGTACCTTGTGGTGCTTATGTCAAATAGACAAAAACACACACAGGAACAAGTCCAAGTAACAGCTCTTTTCTTAATTGTTGAATATGCTGATACCCATTAGTATTTTGGCTGCTAGGTGAATTTGAAGAAAAATAAATCTTTACTCCAAAAAAAATATGCTTTCAACCACACCTGGCCCAGTACCTCGTGGTGCTTATGTTGATTTGTAAAAAACACACACAGGAACCAGTCCAAGTGATAGCTAAATAGTTGTGTACAGGGGATATGTACAAGTAAGTATTGGTCTTCTAGTATATTCTGTAAGACAATCTTATGATGCCCAAGCTTCCCGAAGAGTACCCTAAGGTGCTTATTGGAATTCACCAGCCCCATATTGTACCATCAAATAAACCAGGTTTTATATCTACATTCTGCAATTGATTGTACTCTTTGTTTATTTTCTGTTTCATACCCTTAGTCAGATTATGTGTTGAACCACACCTGGTCCAGTACCTCATGGTGCTTTTGTTGATTTTCTAATATATTCTGAGCAGTTTGAATACCTGATGCAGCACAAGCTTTCCTGAGAGTACCCTAAGGTGCTAATTGGTTTTATGCACCAGTCCCATAGTGTTCCATCAAATTACCATGATTTAATATACACATTCCACATAAAATGTGCAGAATATGTATAATTTCTGTTTCATTCACTTAGTGAGGTTCTGATGTTTTAAACCACACCTGGTCCAGTACCTCATGGTGCTTATGTTAATTAGACAGAAACCAGTCCAAGTGATGGCTGAATATTTGTGAACAAGAGATATTTATGCGAAATGTATCTGTCTTCTAATATATTCTGCGCAGTTTGAATATATGATGCAGCATAAGCTTCCCTGAGAGTACCCTAAGGGGCTAATTTGTTTTAGACACCAGCCCCATAGTTTACCATCAAATAAACTTGATTTAATATATTTATTTTTTAAGAGAATTCTATCTTACAACTCTAAAAAACGTGTTTTGAACCACACCTGGCCCAGTACCTGGTGGTGCTTATGTTGATTTGTCAGAAACACACACAGGACCCAGTCCAAGTGATGGCTGAATATTTCTGTATTGGTGATATGTATAGGATCATCAGGATGCTTGTCTTTCCTTTAGTATATTCTGTACAGTTTAAAGATTTGATGCAGCACAAGCTTCCCTGAGAGTACCCTAAGGTGCTAATTGGTTTTATGCACCAGCCCCGTAGTGTACCATCAAATAAACTTGATTTAATATACATATTTCACATAAAATGTGCAGAATATGTATGATTTCTGTTTCATTCACTTAGTGATGTTCTGATGTTTTGAACCACACCTGGTCCAGTACCTCGTGGTGCTTATGTTAATTAGACAGAAACACACACAGGAACCAGTCCAAATGATGGCTGAATATTTGTGAACAAGAGATATTTATGCGATGTGTATCTGTCTTCTAATATATTCTGCACAGTGTGAATATATGATGCAGCACAAGCTTCCCTGAGAGTACCCTGAGGTGCTAATTGGTTTTACACACCAGCCCCATAGTGTACCATCAAATAAACTTTATTTAATGTACATATTTTTTGCATAAAATGTGCAGAATATGTACATTTTCTGTTTCATTCTCATGGTGAGGTTCTGATGTTTTGAACCACACCTGGCCCAGTACCTTGTGGTGCTTATGTTAATTAGACAGAAACACACACAGGAACCAGTCCAAATGATGGCTGAATATTTGTGAACAAGAGATATTTATACGATGTGTATCTGTCTTCTAATATATTCTGCACAGTGTGTATATATGATGCAGCACAAGCTTCCCTGAGAGTACCCTGAGGTGCTAATTGGTTTTACACACCAGCCCCATAGTGTACCATCAAATAAACTTTATTTAATGTACATATTTTTTGCATAAAATGTGCAGAATATGTACATTTTCTGTTTCATTCTCATGGTGAGGTTCAGATGTTTTGAACCACACCTGGTCCAGTACCTTGTGGTGCTTATGTTAATTAGACAGAAACACACACAGGAACCAGTCCAAATGATGGCTGAATATTTGTGAACAAGAGATATTTATGCGATGTGTATCTGTCTTCTAATATATTCTGCACAGTGTGAATATATGATGCAGCACAAGCTTCCCTGAGAGTACCGTAAAATCTCCACTTAAAACCGCGGTTTAATCAAGAAATTCAAAATCTTGAAATCGGGTTGATTTCCTGAAAGCACTGTGCGGTTTATACTAGAAGGGTTTCCTGAATATCTTCCTGACAGACATCGTTTTCGGGCCGGCGAGTGGGCGATAATATCGCAACTTTCGAAGGCCGTTCTTAGCAGCAGTCTCGCATGCATGGCAGCCGTGTGTTAATGTGTTTTTTACGATTATTTGTTATTTATAGATTAAATATTGCTGATTAGTTTTCGTGTGATATATAACTTGTTATAAAATCTTGGTAATTGTCACCAAATAATACGTTTACAACAACCCTGCTGTAACACACAGCGGCCCACTTCGTTGGGCATGGTCAAGCAAAATTGAAATAAAAGCCTACTTTAAACCAATTTGCGGCATTATTTAGCAATGATTATTTGTTTCAAACGTAAAATGAATAAAAGGCTGACATCGTAAAGAGTCACACAATGGCAGACGATCGTTTTAAAATCAAGTTTGAGTGCCGCCATGTGCTGAAACGCCCTGGTATTCTGCCAAGAATATTTTGAACGGCTGTACGCTGTGGGTGGTAAACAGAACAGCCACCTATTTTGTCCCATCGTGCCTTGCGCGAACACTGCCTTGACAAAATGGCTCCCCACACGGAAACTTTCTTCAGGAAAAAACTTGCTCACCCGGACTGGCCACTTTAATTTTACCTTAAAATCACTCGTTTTCAAGCGTCATGTTTCCTATACGTGCGTATCTCGACAAGGTAACTTCAGTTACTTTGATATTTAGTTAAGTAGACCAGCGATGTTTTCAAACGCACCAGCAAATTGTGACATGGAGCGATGTCAACGTACGATGTGACGATGATAATACCGAAGTAACCGGTATGAAAATGATTTGAATCTTCCGAGTAATTCCAGAAAATGGAATTTTAATCAAAAATTAAGATTTCAAAATATTACTTTTAGAATTAAAATATACAGTGACTTGAAATGGATCAGCAGAATATTTTTTTCCAAAATATAATGACAAATCGGTAGTAAACAAGAATACGGCACGGAATATAAAATCTGTATAAACAGGCAAAGGTTCATCGGCCCTTACGTCTTCCCAAACTTCATGCTTGAGTGATCCTGCAAAAAAAAGTGTTATGATGTGTTTAAATAATATGCCCAAGGAATTTAATGTGGACAGGAATGGCTGAGTCGCAACCTACGCCTGTTCATTTCTAGATGATAGCTTGATTGTGTCTTTTGTCAAATCATTCCGTAGCAAAAGTTGGTGCGGTTTTAAAGGGGGGTTCTTAGTATTTGAGCCTCTTGCGGTGTCTCACCTGGAATTTCGGCGAAGTCTGGGTGCGGTTTTAATCGGAAGTGCGGTTTTAAGTGGAGATTTTACGGTACCCTAAGGTGCTAATTTGTTTTAGACACCAGCCCCATAGTTAAGCATCAAATAAACTTGATTTAATATATTTATTTTTTAAGAGAATTCTATCTTTCAACTCTAAAAAACGTGTTTTGAACCACACCTGGCCCAGTACCTTGTGGTGCTTATGTTGATTTGTCAGAAACACACACAGGAACCAGTCCAAGTGATGGCTGAATATTTCTGTATTGGTGATATGTATAGGATCATCAGGATGCTTGTCTTTCCTTTAGTATATTCTGTACAGTTTAAAGATTTGATGCAGCACAAGCTTCCCTGAGAGTACCCTAAGGTGCTAATTGGTTTTATACACCAGCCCCATAGTGTACCATCAAATAAACTTGATTTAATATACATATTTCACATAAAGTGTGCAGAACAGTATGATTTCTGTTTCATTCACTTAGTGAGGTTCTGATAATTTGAACCACACCTGGTCCAGTACCTCATGGTGCTTATGTTAATTAGACAGAAACAAACACAGGAACCAGTACAAATGACAGCTCTGTTTTCTTTGTTTCTAGATATGCTGATTTCCATTAGTATTTTGGCTATAAGATGAATCTTAAATTTGATGAGAATTAAGTCATGAAACTCAATAAAGTGTTTTGAACCACACCTGGTCCAGTACCTTGTGGTGCTTATGTTGATTTGTCAGGAACACACACAGGAACCAGTCCAAGTGATGGCTGAATATTTGTGAACAGAAAGTAATTATGTGATATGTATTAGTCTTCTAATATATTCTGAGCAGTTTGAATATCTGATGCAGCACAAGCTTCCCAGAGAGTACCCTAAGGTGCTAATTGGTTTTACACACCAGCCCCATTGTGTACCATCAAATAAACTTTATTTAATGTACATATTTTTTGCATAAAATGTGCAGAATATGTATATTTTCTGTTTCATTCTCATGGTGAGATTCTGATGTTTTGAACCACACCTGGCCCAGTACCTCGTGGTGCTTATGTTAGTTAGACAGAAACACACACAGGAACCAGTCCAAGTGATGGCTGAATATTTGTGAACAAGAGATAATTATGTGATATGTATTAGTCGTCTAATATATTCTGCACAGTTTGAATATCTGATGCAGCACTAGCTTCCCTGAGAGTAACCTCAGGTGCTAATTGTTTTCACACACCAGCCCCATAGTGTACCATCAAATAAACTTTATTTAATGTACATATTTTTTGCATAAAATGTGCAGAATATGTACATTTTCTGTTTCATTCTCATGGTGAGGTTCTGATGTTTTGAACCACACCTGGTCCAGTACCTCGTGGTGCTTATGTTAATTAGACAGAAACACACACAGGAACCAGTCCAAGTGATGGCTGAATATTTGTGAACAAGAGATATTTATACGATGTGTATCTGTCTTCTAATATATTCTGCACATTGTGAATATATGATGCAGCACAAGCTTCCCTAAGAGTACCCTAAGGTGCTAATTGGTTTTACACACCAGCCCCATAGTGTACCATCAAATAAACTTGATTTAATATATATTTTATTTAAAAGAATTCTATCTTACAACTCTAAAAAACATGTTTTGAACCACACCTGGCCCAGTACCTCGTGGTGCTTATGTTGATTTGTCAAAAACACACAGAGGAACCAGTCCAAGTGATGGCTGAATATTTCTGTATTGGTGATATGTATAGGATCATCAGGATGCTTGTCTTTCCTTTAGTATATTCTGTACAGTTTAAAGATTTGATGAAGCACAAGCTTCCCTGAGAGTACCCTAAGGTGCTAATTGGTTTTATTGTGTACCATCTAATAAACTTGATTTAATATACATATTTCACATAAAATGTGCAGAATATGTATGATTTCTGTTTCATTCACTTAGTGATGTTCTGATGTTTTGAACCACACCTGGTCCAGTACCTCGTGGTGCTTATGTTAATTAGACAGAAACACACACAGGAACCAGTACAAATGACAGCTCTGTTTTTTTTGTTTCTAGATATACTGATTTTCATTAGTATTTTGGCTATAAGATGAATCTTAAATTTGATGAGAATTAAATCATGAAACTCAAAAAAAGTGTTTTGAACCACACCTGGTCCAGTACCTTGTGGTGTAATGTTGATTTGTCAGGAACACACACAGGAACCAGTCCAAGTGATGGCTGAATATTTGTGAACAGAAGGTAATTATGTGATATGTATTAGTCTTCTAATATATTCTGAGCAGTTTGAATATCTGATGCAGCACAAGCTTCCCTGAGAGTACCCTAAGGTGCAAATTGGTTTTACACACCAGCCCCATAGTGTACCATCAAATAAACTTTATTTAATGTACATATTTTTTGCATAAAATGTGCAGAATATGTATGATTTCTGTTTCATTCACTTAGTGATGTTCTGATGTTTTGAACCACACCTGGTCCAGTACCTCGTGGTGCTTATGTTAATTAGACAGAAACACACACAGGAACCAGTCCAAGTGACGGCTGAATATTTATGAACAAGAGATATTTATAAGATGTGTATCTGTCTTCTAATATATTCTGCACAGTGTGTATAGATGATGCAGCACAAGCTTCCCTGAGAGTACCCTAAGGTGCTAATTTGTTTAAGACACCAGTCCCATAGTTTACCATCAAATAAACTTGATTTAATATATTTATTTTTTAAGAGAATTCTATCTTACAACTCTAAAAAACGTGTTTTGAACCACACCTGGTCCAGTACCTTGTGGTGCTTATGTTGATATGTCAGAAACACACACAGGAACCAGTCCAAGTGATGGCTGAATATTTCTGTATTGGTGATATGTATAGTATATTCTGTACTGTTTAAAAATTTGATGCAGCACAAGCTTCCCTGAGAGTACCCTAAAGTGCTAATTGGTTTTATGCACCAGCCCCATAGTGTACCATCAAATAAACTTGATTTAATATACCTACTTCACATAAAATGTGCAGAATATGTATGATTTCTGTTTCATTCACTTAGTGAGGTTCTGATGTTTTGAACCACACCTGGTTCAGTACCTCGTGGTGCTTATGTTAATTAGACAGAAACACACACAGGAACCAGTGTAAGTGATGGCTGAATATTTGTGAACAAGAGATAATTATGTGATATGTATTAGTTGTCTAATATATTCTGAGCAGTTTGAATATCTGATGCAGCACAAGCTTCCCTGAGAGTACCCTAAGGTGCTAATTGGTTTTACACACCAGCCCCATAGTGTACCATCAAATAAACTTGATTTAATATACATATTTTTTGCATAAAATGTGCAGAATATGTATGATTTCTGTTTCATTATCATGGTGAGGTTCTGATGTTTTGAACCACACCTGGTCCAGTACCTCGTGGTGCTTATGTTAATTAGACAGAAACACACAGGAACCAGTCCAAGTGATGGCTGAATATTTTTGAACAAGAGATAATTATGTGATATGTATTAGTGTTCTAATATATTCTGAGCAGTTTGAATATCTGATGCAGCACAAGCTTCCCTGAGAGTACCCTAAGGTGCTAATTGGTTTTACACACCAGCCCCATAGTGTACCATCAAATAAACTTTATTTAATGTACATATTTTTTGTATAAAATGTGCAGAATATGTACATTTTCTGTTTCATTCTCATGGTGAGGTTCTGATGTTTTGAACCACACCTGGCCCAGTACCTTGTGGTGCTTATGTTAATTAGACAGAAACACACAGGAACCAGTCCAAGTGATGGCTGAATATTTGTGAACAAGAGATATTTATACGATGTGTATCTGTCTTCTAATATATTCTGCACAGTGTGTATATATGATGCAGCACAAGCTTCCCTGAGAGTACCCTAAGGTGCTAATTGGTTTTATGCACCAGCCCCATAGTTTACCATCAAATAAACTTGATTTAATATATTTATTTTTTAAGAGAATTCTATCTTACAACTCTAAAAAACGTGTTTTGAACCACACCTGGCCCAGTACCTTGTGGTGCTTATGTTGACTTGTCAGAAACACACACAGGAACCAGTCCAAGTGATGGCTGAATATTTCTGTATTGGTGATATGTATAGGATCATCAGGATGCTTGTCTTCCTTTAGTATATTCTGTACAGTTTAGAGATTTGATGCAGCATAAGCTTCCCTGAGACTACCCTAAGGTGCTAATTGGTTTTATGCACCAGCCCCATAGTGTACCATCAAATAAACTTGATTTAATATACATATTTCACTGAAATGTGCAGAATTGTATGATTTCTGTTTCATTCACTTAGTGAGTTACTGATGATTTGAACCACACCTGGTCCAGTACCTCATGGTGCTTATGTTAATTAGACAGAAACATACACAGGAACCAGTCCAAGTGATGGCTGAATATTTGTGAACAAGAGATAAATATGTGATATGTATAAGTCTTCTAATATATTCTGAGCAGTTTGAATATCTGATGCAGCACAAGCTCCCCTGAGAGTACCCTAAGGTGCTAATTGGTTTTACACACCAGCCCCATAGTGTACCATCAAATAAACTTGTATAATATACATATTTTTTGCATAAAATGTGCAGAATATGTATGATTTCTGTTTCATTCTCATGGTGAGGTTCTGATGTTTTGAACCACACCTGGTCCAGTACCTCGTGGTGCTTATGTTAATTAGACAGAAACACACACAGGAACCAGTCCAAGTGATGGCTGAATATTTTTGAACAAGAGATAATTATGTGATTTGTATTAGTCGTCTAATATATTCTGAGCAGTTTGAATATCTGATGCAGCACAAGCTTCCCTGAGAGTACCCTAAGGTGCTAATTGGTCTTACACACCAGCCCCATAGTGTACCATCAAATAAACTTTATTTAATGTACATATTTTTTGCATAAAATGTGCAGAATATGTACATTTTCTGTTTCATTCTCATGGTGAGGTTCTGATGTTTTGAACCACACCTGGCCCAGTACCTTGTGGTGCTTATGTTAATTAGACAGAAACACACAGGAACCAGTCCAAGTGATGGCTGAATATTTGTGAACAAGAGATATTTATACGATGTGTATCTGTCTTCTAATATATTCTGCACAGTGTGTATATATGATGCAGCACAAGCTTCCCTGAGAGTACCCTAAGGTGCTAATTGGTTTAAGACATAGTTTACCATCAAATAAACTTGATTTAATATAATTATTTTTTAAGAGAATTCTATCTTACAACTCTAAAAAACGTCACATGAACATGATCTTGAATCAGGATGGGAAACTCTCCAAAAGAGAAGAGAAAACAAACAAATCCTCCTTGTACATAAAATGATTAACAACGAAAGTCCGCAGTATCTACGCATTCTTCTTCCACCTCCACATAGTAACATATACGAAACCAGATTTGTAATACACAACCTTACTCCAATACAAGCAAGAACTGATTTATATTTCAACTCTTTTCTCCCAAAATCAATCAGATTATGGAACCAAATGGATCTTGATAAGAAAGCTTGCTTAACAAGTGCCTCATTAAACTACCAATTGAAAAAATCAGCTCTAAGAACTAAAACACCTACGTACTACAACTCAGGAACCAGAAAATCACAAATAATCCATGCACGCATGAGAAAGAAATGTAGTGATCTAAATTATCATATGTACTCAAGACATATTAGTGACACCAAAAAATGTCAATGTGGCCACCCATCAGAAGATCCCAACCACTACCTACTGCAATGCCACCTCTATAACTCCACTAGGAAAACATACTTACCTAGGGATACCCCATTAAAAGTTTTACTTTTTGGTAACCCAAAAATAGATGACAAATCAAACAAGGAAATATTCGAATCGGTAGCAAACTTCATTGAAAACTCAAACAGATTCTAACATAAAATAATTTGACAATTTTGACAAACTCATCCCACACCCACCAAAACTCTCTCTCTCTCCTCTCAACTGGCACCTTACACTTTCCAAATCACAACTAAAAACATAGTCATTATGCTATCCACATCTTCCATGATACTCCAGTCATCAATATGTTAACATCACACCCCCCCCCCCCCCTTGCCATGCATCAGAAAATTATCACTTTAGAATTCAGGAGCGAGCTTCATAAGCTTTAAGTAGCTTGCGCTCAATCTATTGATACATGTTTATATTTATATATGTGCTTAGGTAGAATACCACATGAATATACTTACCATGTATTGTGTCAATAAATCATTCAAACAAAAAAAAAAACGTGTTTTTAACCACACCTGGCCCAGTACCTAGTGGTGCTTATGTTGACTTGTCAGAAACACACACAGGAACCAGTCCAAGTGATGGCTGAATATTTCTGTATTGGTGATATGTATAGGATCATCAGGATGCTTGTCTTTCCTTTAGTATATTCTGTACAGTTTAGAGATTTGATGCAGCACAAGCTTCCCTGAGAGTACCCTAAGGTGCTAATTGGTTTTATGCACCAGCCCCATAGTGTACCATCAAATAAACTTGATTTAATATACATATTTCACTGAAATGTGCAGAATTGTATGATTTCTGTTTCATTCACTTAGTGAGGTTCTGATGATTTGAACCACACCTGGTCCAGTACCTCATGGTGCTTATGTTAATTAGACAGAAACACACACAGGAACCAGTCCAAGTGATGGCTGAAAATTTGTGAACAAGAGATAAATATGTGATATGTATAAGTCTTCTAATATATTCTGAGCAGTTTGAATATCTGATGCAGCACAAGCTCCCCTAAGAGTACCCTAAGGTGCTAATTGGTTTTACACACCAGCCCCATAGTATACCATCAAATAAACTTTATTTAATGTACATATTTTTTGCATAAAATGTGCAGAATATATACATTTTATGTTTCATTTTCATGGTGAGGTTCTGATGTTTTGAACCACACCTGGCCCAGTACCTCGTGGTGCTTATGTTAATTAGACAGAAACACACACAGGAACCAGTCCAAATGATGGCTGAATATTTGTGAACAAGAGATATTTATGTGATGTGTATCTGTCTTCTAATATATTCTGCACAGTGTGAATATATGATGCAGCACAAGCTTCCCTGAGAGTACCCTATGGTGCTAATTGATTTTACACACCAGCCCCATAGTTTAACATCAAATAAACTTGATTTAATATATTTATTTTTTATGAGAATTCTATCTAACAACTCTAAAAAACGTGTTTTGAACCACACCTGGCCCAGTACCTTGTGGTGCTTATGTTGATTTGTCAGAAACACACAGGGATCAGTCCAAGTGATGGCTGAATATTTCTGTATTGGTGATATGTATAGGGTCATCAGGATGCTTGTCTTTCCTTTAGTATATTCTGTACAGTTTAAAGATTTGATGCAGCACAAGCTTCCCTGAGAGTACCCTAAGGTGCTAATTTGTTTTATTCACCAGCCCCATAGTGTATCATCAAATAAACTTGATTTAATATACATATTTCACATAAAATGTGCAGAATATGTATGATTTCTGTTTCATTCACTTAGTGAGGTTCTGATGTTTTGAACCACACCTGGTCCAGTACCTCGTGGTGCTTATGGTAATTAGACAGAAGCACACACAGGAACCAGTCCAAGTGATGGCTGAATATTTGTGAACAAGAGATAAATATGTGATATGTATTAGTCGTCTAATATATTCTGAGCAGTTTGAATATCTGATGCAGCACAAGCTCCCCTGAGAGTACCCTGAGGTGCTAATTGGTTTTACACACCAGCCCCATAGTGTACCATCAAATAAACTTTATTTAATGTACATATTTTTTGCAAAAAATGTGCAGAATATGTACATTTTCTGTTTCATTCTCATGGTGAGGTTCTGATGTTTTGAACCACACCTGGCCCAGTATATCATGGTGCTTATGTTAATTAGACAGAAACACACACAGGAACCAGTCCAAATGATGGCTGAATATTTGTGAACAAGAGATATTTATGCGATGTGTATCTGCTAATTTGTTTTAGACACCAGCCCCATAGTTTACCATCAAATAAACTTGATTAAATATATTTATTTTTTAAGAGAATTCTATCTTACAACTCTAAAAGCATGTTTTGAACCACACCTGGCCCAGTACCTTGTGGTGCTTATGTTGATTTGTCAGAAACACACACAGGAACCAGTCCAAGTGATGGCTGAATATTTCTGTATTGGTGATATGTATAGGATCATCAGGATGCTTGTCTTTCCTTTAGTATATTCTGTACAGTTTAAAGATTTGATGCAGCACAAGATTCCCTGAGAGTACCCTAAGGTGCTAATTGGTTTTATGCACCAGCCCCATAGTGTACCATCAAATAAACTTGATTTAATATACATATTTCACATAAAATGTGCAGAACAGTATGATTTCTGTTTCATTCACTTAGTGAGGTTCTGATGATTTGAACCACACCTGGTCCAGTACCTCGTGGTGCTTATGGTAATTAGACAGAAGCACACACAGGAACCAGTCCAAGTGATGGCTGAATATTTGTGAACAAGAGATAAATATGTGATATGTATTAGTCATCTAATATATTCTGAGCAGTTTGAATATCTGATGCAGCACAAGCTCCCCTGAGAGTACCCTAAGGTGCAAATTGGTTTTACACACCAGCCCCATAGTGTACCATCAAATAAACTTTATTTAATGTACATATTTTTTGCAAAAAATGTGCAGAATATGTACATTTTCTGTTTCATTCTCATGGTGAGGTTCTGATGTTTTGAACCACACCTGGCCCAGTATATCATGGTGCTTATGTTAATTAGACAGAAACACACACAGGAACCAGTCCAAATGATGGCTGAATATTTGTGAACAAGAGATATTTATGTGATGTGTATCTGTCTTCTAATATATTCTGCACAGTGTGAATACATGATGCAGCACAAGCTTCCCTGAGAGTACCCTAAGGTGCTAATTGGTTTTAGACACCAGCCCCATAGTTTAACATCAAATAAACTTGATTTAATATATTTATTTTTTATGAGAATTCTATCTTACAACTTTAAAAAATGTGTTTTGAACCACACCTGGCCCAGTACCTTGTGGTGCTTATGTTGATTTGTCAGAAACACACACAGGAACCAGTCCAAGTGATGGCTGAATATTTCTGAATTGTGATATGTTTAGGGTCATCAGGATGCTTGTCTTTCCTTTAGTATATATTGTACAGTTTAAAGATTTGATGCAGCACAAGCTTCCCTGAGAGTACCCTATGGTGCTAATTGGTTTTATGCACCAGCCCCATAGTGTACCATCAAATAAACTTGATTTAATATACATATTTCACATAAAATGTGCAGAATATGTATGATTTCTGTTTCATTCACTTAGTGAGGTTCTGATGTTTTGAACCACACCTGGTCCAGTACCTCGTGGTGCTTATGTTAATTAGACAGAAACACACACAGGAACCAGTCCAAGTGATGGCTGAATATTTTTGAACAAGAGATATTTATACGATGTGTATCTGTTTTCTAAAATATTCTGCACAGTGTGTATATATGATGCAGCACAAGCTTCCCTGAGAGTACCCTGAGGTGCTAATTGGTTTTACACACCAGCCCCATAGTGTACCATCAAATAAACTTTATTTAATGTACATATTTTTTGCATAAAATGTGCAGAATATGTACATTTTCTGTTTCATTCTCATGGTGAGGTTCTGATGTTTTGAACCACACCTGGCCCAGTACCTCGTGGTGCTTATGTTAATTAGACAGAAACACACACAGGAACCAGTCCAAGTGATGGCTGAATATTTGTGAACAAGAGATATTTATGCGATGTGTATCTGTCTTCTTATATATTCTGCACAGTGTGAATATATGATGCAGCACAAGCTTCCCTGAGAGTACCCTAAGGGGCTAATTTGTTTTAGACACCAGCCCCATAGTTTACCATCAAATAAACTTGATTTAATATATTTATTTTTTAAGAGAATTCTATCTTACAACTCTAAAAAACGTGTTTTGAACCACACCTGGCCCAGTACCTTGTGGTGCTTATGTTTGATTTGTCAGAAACACACACAGGAACCAGTCCAAGTGGTGGCGGAATATTTCTGTATTGGTGATATGTATAGGATCATCAGGATGCTTGTCTTTCCTTTAGTATATTCTGTACAGTTTAAAGATTTGATGCAGCACAAGCTTCCCTGAGAGTACCCTAAGGTGCTAATTGGTTTTATGCACCAGCCCCATAGTGTACCATCAAATAAACTTGATTTAATATACATATTTCACATAAAATGTGCAGAACAGTATGATTTCTGTTTCATTCACTTAGTGAGGTTCTGATGATTTGAACCACACCTGGTCCAGTACCTCGTGGTGCTTATGGTAATTAGACAGAAACACACACAGGAACCAGTCCAAGTGATGGCTGAATATTTGTGAACAAGAGATATTTATACGATGTGTATCTGTCTTCTAATGTATTCTGCACAGTGTGTATATATGATGCAGCACAAGCTTCCCTGAGAGTACCCTAAGGTGCTAATTGGTTTTACACACCAGCCCCATAGTTTAACATCAAATAAACTTGATTTAATATATTTATTTTTTATGAGAATTCTATCTTACAACTCTAAAAAACGTGTTTTGAACCACACCTGGCCCAGTACCTTGTGGTGCTTATGTTGATTTGTCAGAAACACACAGGAACCAGTCCAAGTGATGGCTGAATATTTCTGTATTGGTGATATGTATAGGGTCATCAGGATGCTTGTCTTTCCTTTAGTATATTCTGTACAGTTTAAAGATTTGATGCAGCACAAGCTTCCCTGAGAGTACCCTAAGGTGCTAATTTGTTTTATGCACCAGCCCCATAGTGTACCATCAAATAAACTTGATTTAATATACATATTTCACATAAAATGTGCAGAATATGTATGATTTCTGTTTCATTCACTTAGTGAGGTTCTGATGTTTTGAACCACACCTGGTCCAGTACCTCGTGGTGCTTATGTTAATTAGACAGAAACACACACAGGAACCAGTCCAAGTGATGGCTGAATATTTTTGAACAAGAGATATTTATACGATGTGTATCTGTCTTCTAAAATATTCTGCACAGTGTGTATATATGATGCAGCACAAGCTTCCCTGAGAGTACCCTGAGGTGCTAATTGGTTTTACACACCAGCCCCATAGTGTACCATCAAATAAACTTTATTTAATGTACATATTTTTTGCATAAAATGTGCAGAATATGTACATTTTCTGTTTCATTCTCATGGTGAGGTTCTGATGTTTTGAACCACACCTGGCCCAGTACCTCGTGGTGCTTATGTTAATTAGACAGAAACACACACAGGAACCAGTCCAAGTGATGGCTGAATATTTGTGAACTAGAGATTTTTATGCGATGTGTATCTGTCTTCTTATATATTCTGCACAGTGTGAATATCTGATGCAGCACAAGCTTCCCTGAGAGTACCCTAAGGGGCTAATTTGTTTTAGACACCAGCCCCATAGTTTACCATCAAATAAACTTGATTTAATATATTTATTTTTTAAGAGAATTCTATCTTACAACTCTAAAAAACGTGTTTTGAACCACACCTGGCCCAGTACCTTGTGGTGCTTATGTTGATTTTTCAGAAACACACACAGGAACCAGTCCAAGTGATGGCTGAATATTTCTGTATTGGTGATATGTATAGGATCATCAGGATGCTTGTCTTTCCTTTAGTATATTCTGTACAGTTTAAAGATTTGATGCAGCACAAGCTTCCCTGAGAGTACCCTAAGGTGCTAATTGGTTTTATGCACCAGCCCCATAGTGTACCATCAAATAAACTTGATTTAATATACATATTTCACATAAAATGTGCAGAACAGTATGATTTCTGTTTCATTCACTTAGTGAGGTTCTGATGATTTGAACCACACCTGGTCCAGTACCTCATGGTGCTTATGGTAATTAGACAGAAACACACACAGGAACCAGAACAAGTGATGGCTGAATATTTGTGAACAAGAGATAAATATGTGATATGTATTAGTCGTCTAATATATTCTGAGCAGTTTGAATATCTGATGCAGCACAAGCTTCCCTGAGAGTACTCTAAGGGGCTAATTTGTTTTAGACTCCAGCCCCATAGTTTACCATCAAATAAACTTGATTTAATATATTTATTTTTTAAGAGAATTCTATCTTACAACTCTAAAAAACGTGTTTTGAACCACACCTGGCCCAGTACCTTGTGGTGCTTATGTTGATTTGTCAGAAACACACACAGGAACCAGTCCAAGTGATGGCTGAATATTTCTGTATTGGTGATATGTATAGGATCATCAGGATGCTTGTCTTTCCTTTAGTATATTCTGTACAGTTTAAAGATTTGATGCAGCACAAGCTTCCCTGAGAGTACCCTAAGGTGCTAATTGGTTTATGCACCAGCCCCATAGTGTACCATTAAATAAACTTGATTTAATATACATATTTCACATAAAATGTGCAGAACAGTATGATTTCTGTTTCATTCACTTAGTGAGGTTCTGATGATTTGAACCACACCTGGTCCAGTACCTCGTGGTGCTTATGTTAATTAGACAGAAACACACACAGGAACCAGAACAAGTGATGGCTGAATATTTGTGAACAAGAGATAAATATGTGATATGTATTAGTCGTCTAATATATTCTGAGCAGTTTGAATATCTAATGCAGCACAAGCTCCCCTGAGAGTACCCTAAGGTGCTAATTGGTTTTAGACACCAGCCCCATAGTTTAACATCAAATAAACTTTATTTAATGTACATATTTTTTGCAAAAAATGTGCAGAATATGTACATTTTCTGTTTCATTCTCATGGTGAGGTTCTGATGTTTGAACCACACCTGGCCCAGTATATCATGGTGCTTATGTTAATAAGACAGAAACACACACAGGAACCAGTCCAAATGATGGCTGAATATTTGTGAACAAGAGATATTTATGTGATGTGTATCTGTCTTCTAATATATTCTGCACAGTGTGAATACATGATGCAGCACAAGCTTCCCTGAGAGTACCCTAAGGTGCTAATTGGTTTTAGACACCAGCCCCATAGTTTAACATCAAATAAACTTGATTTAATTTATTTATTTTTTATGAGAATTCTATCTTACAACTCTAAAAAACGTGTTTTGAACCACACCTGGCCCAGTACCTTGTGGTGCTTATGTTGATTTGTCAGAAACACACACAGGAACCTGTCCAAGTGATGGCTGAATATTTCTGAATTGTGATATGTATAGGGTCATCAGGATGCTTGTCTTTCCTTTAGTATATTCTGTACAGTTTAAAGATTTGATGCAGCACAAGCTTCCCTGAGAGTACCCTAAGGTGCTAATTGGTTTTATGCACCAGCCCCATAGTGTACCATCAAATAAACTTGATTTAATATTCATATTTCACATAAAATGTGCAGAATATGTATGATTTCTGTTTCATTCACTTAGTGAGGTTCTGATGTTTTGAACCACACCTGGTCCAGTACCTCGTGGTGCTTATGGTAATTAGACAGAAACACACACAGGAACCAGTCCAAGTGATGGCTGAATATTTGTGAACAAGAGATAAATATGTGATATGTATTAGTCGTCTAATATATTCTGAGCAGTTTGAATATCTGATGCAGCACAAGCTCCCCTGAGAGTACCCTAAGGTGCAAATTGGTTTTACACACCAGCCCCATAGTGTACCATCAAATAAACTTTATTTAATGTACATATTTTTTGCAAAAAATGTGCAGAATATGTACATTTTCTGTTTCATTCTCATGGTGAGGTTCTGATGTTTTGAACCACACCTGGCCCAGTACCTCGTGGTGCTTATGTTAATTAGACAGAAACACACACAGGAACCAGTCCAAGTGATGGCTGAATATTTGTGAACAAGAGATATTTATACGATGTGTATCTGTCTTCTAATATATTCTGCACAGTGTGTATATATGATGCAGCACAAGCTTCCCTGAGAGTACCCTGAGGTGCTAATTGGTTTTACACACCAGCCCCATAGTGTACCATCAAATAAACTTGATTTAATATATTTATTTTTTAAGAGAATTCTATCTTACAACTCTAAAAACATGTATTGAACCACACCTGGCCCAGTACCTTGTGGTGCTTATGTTGATTTGTCAGAAACACACACAGGAACCAGTCCAAGTGATGGCTGAATATTTCTGTATTGGTGATATGTATAGGATCATCAGGATGCTTGTCTTTCCTTTAGTATATTCTGTACAGTTTAAAGATTTGATGCAGCACAAGCTTCCCTGAGAGTACCCTAAGGTGCTAATTGGTTTTATGCACCAGCCCCATAGTGTACCATCAAATAAACTTGATTTAATATACATATTTCACATAAAATGTGCAGAACAGTATGATTTCTGTTTCATTCACTTAGTGAGGTTCTGATAATTTGAACCACACCTGGTCCAGTACCTCATGGTGCTTATGGTAATTAGACAGAAACACACGCAGGAACCAGTCCAAGTGATGGCTGAATATTTGTGAACAAGAGATAAATATGTGATATGTATTAGTCGTCTAATATATTCTGAGCAGTTTGAATATCTGATGCAGCACAAGCTTCCCTGAGAGTACCCTAAGGTGCTAATTGGTTTTACACACCAGCCCCATAGTGTACCATCAAATAAACTTTATTTAATGTACATATTTTTTGCATAAAATGTGCAGAATATGTACATTTTCTGTTTCATTCTCATGGTGAGGTTCTGATGTTTTGAACCACACCTGGCCCAGTACCTCGTGGTGCTTATGTTAATTAGACAGAAACACACACAGGAACCAGTCCAAGTGATGGCTGAATATTTGTGAACAAGAGATTTTTATGCGATGTGTATCTGTCTTCTTATATATTCTGCACAGTGTGAATATCTGATGCAGCACAAGCTTCCCTGAGAGTACCCTAAGGGGCTAATTTGTTTTAGACACCAGCCCCATAGTTTACCATCAAATAAACTTGATTTAATATATTTATTTTTTAAGAGAATTCTATCTTACAACTCTAAAAAACGTGTTTTGAACCACACCTGGCCCAGTACCTTGTGGTGCTTATGTTGATTTTTCAGAAACACACACAGGAACCAGTCCAAGTGATGGCTGAATATTTCTGTATTGGTGATATGTATAGGATCATCAGGATGCTTGTCTTTCCTTTAGTATATTCTGTACAGTTTAAAGATTTGATGCAGCACAAGCTTCCCTGAGAGTACCCTAAGGTGCTAATTGGTTTTATGCACCAGCCCCATAGTGTACCATCAAATAAACTTGATTTAATATACATATTTCACATAAAATGTGCAGAACAGTATGATTTCTGTTTCATTCACTTAGTGAGGTTCTGATGATTTGAACCACACCTGGTCCAGTACCTCGTGGTGCTTATGGTAATTAGACAGAAACACACACAGGAACCAGTCCAAGTGATGGCTGAATATTTGTGAACAAGAGATAAATATGTGATATGTATTAGTCGTCTAATATATTCTGAGCAGTTTGAATATCTGATGCAGCACAAGCTTCCCTGTGAGTACCCTAAGGTGCTAATTGGTTTTACACACCAGCCCCATAGTGTACCATCAAATAAACTTTATTTAATGTACATATTTTTTGCAAAAAATGTGCAGAATATGTACATTTTCTGTTTCATTCACTTAGTGAAGTTCTGATGTCTTGAACCACACCTGGTCCAGTACCTCGTGGTGCTTATGTTAATTAGACAGAAACACACACAGGAACCAGTACAAGTGACAGCTCTGTTTTCTTTGTTTCTAGATATGCTGATTTCCATCAGTATTTTGGCTATAAGATTAATCTTAATTTTGATGAGATGCAAATCAAAAACACGTGTTTTACACCACACCTGGCCCAGTACCATGTGGTGCTTATGTTGATTTGTCAGAAACACACACAGGATCCAGTCCAAGTGATGGCTGAATATTTCTCTATAGGTGATATGTCTTGATACATATCTTTCTTCTAGTATATTCTGTAAGACTAAATCTGATGATGCTCAAGCATCCCTGAGAGTACCCTAAGATGCTTATTTTTATTAAAAGCCCCATAGTGAACCATCAAATAAACCTGATTTTATATCTGCATTCTGCAATAAAATGTGCTCTTTGTTTTTTTTTTTTGTTTCATTCACTTAATCAGGATATGATGTTTTTGAACCACACCTGGTCCAGTACCTTGTGGTGCTTATGTTAATTAGACAGAAACACACACAGGAACCAGTCCTAGTGATGGCCTAATATTTGTAAACAGGTGATATGTTGGATGCATATTTGTTTTCTAGTACTTTCTGTACAATTTGAAATCTGATACAGCACAAGTTTCCCTGAGAGTACCCTAAGTGTACCAGCCCCATAATGTTCCATTAATAGTTGATGTACATATTTTTGTATAAAATATGGATAATATGTATATTTTCAGTTACAATCTCTTAGTGAGGTTCTGATGTTTTGAACCACACCTGGCCCAGTACCTCATGGTGCTTATGTTAATTGCACAGAAACACACACAGGGACAGGTCCAGGTAACAGCTTATTTTTATTCACAAGTGCCAAAATGTTCACATGGTTATATATCCTGATTTGAATTATTTTTCACTGTTGAAATCCAAGCCTCCCTGAGAGTACCCTAAGGTGCTAGTTGTGTTTTTTACCACAAGCCCCCCAGAGTACTTTCAAGTAAACTATAGGTTTTTACAATACTGAGTTAGGACTGCTTTATGGACAAGTGTTGTTTTGGAGCTGCATTTTGTCCAGTACCTTGTGGTGCTTATGTAAATCCATTAGCACACACACGTACCAGGCAAAATAACCTCTCAGTTTCTTGTCTTCAAGTTTGTTGTAGTGTTGTACACTATCATAATTAGGATGGTGTTTCAGCCTTCCTGTTAGTACCCTGAGGTGCTAGTTGTGTTTAGGAACACCAGTCCCACAAAGTACCACCAAGTTAGCTGTCATAGTGCATTTTCTGATTGATGATTTTCCTTTTGAAAAAAACCTTATAAAATTAAATTGAATTTAATTTAAATGAAATTAACCCCTGCCCTGTCCAGTACCATTTAGTGCTTATGTTCAGATATATCACAAACTCTAATGTTACTATTCTGGAAAGTGATATGACAAAGTTCCTAGTGGTATTGCCACTATTGTCATTATTAGGAAACATTCTTCAAATTCCTTATGTAAAATTTGTAGACATATATTTTCACTTTATATTTCAACAAGTTAAGGGAACTAGTGAGATATCTGCCAGACATATCTAAATTTTTTTATACACCTGCAGCTTCCTGTTGTACATTGTAAACTTAATATTATATAGCTTACATACCTAAGTTTCCTGGAGTCTCTGTGTTATTTGTGCATTCTGGTGCACTGTTCTGAAGTGATGTACTGGTATGACTGGTTTGTCCATATTTCACCTTGTTTATATATCAAGGATATTGAACACTTGTCATGTCTTTGAACATTATTTAGTTCAGGCCTTGACTAGTGTTGTCTCATTGGACAAGATCAAGCTTGTCACACCTGGCTGGGGAGGGCCACATAAGGCTAATTAAGTGAAAGACATGCCATAAACTGACCTAATTAATTAATGAATGGGTGCAATTAAAGGTCACATCATAGATGTTCAACAGACTAATTAAAGCTGTCTAATCCTGTTATGTTCTATTTTTGTTCTATTATACTGAACTGTTTTTGATGATTTCTTCTGATGGCTTATTCATAAGGAAAATCAAGGCTGGGTCTCCTTTTTCTACGAATAGAATAGTGTACAAAAACACAGCTTCTTACCCGTGATTGAAAATCATATTGAAGTATACATTTTGTTGTTTCCAGTGGAGATTTATTTTTAAATATCAAATAAAGTGATAATATGAAATAGAGAAGGTATTCTACTTGGAAAAAAATATAACAAAATCATGAATATATAAAAAAAGTGAAGATCAAGTACTGTGATTTAACTAGCCAGTAAATTATAATAAATGTAATACTTTGTATCAAGTGGATGCTATGTTGATGCAGAGCTTGTTCTTGCCCAGTACCATGTGGTGCTTATTATAACTTGAATAAAGCACTCACCTGTCCTGGCTAAGACTAGGGCTCAACATACATGTAAATATGAAGGACTAGCCATCTACATACCAGATTACTTAAAATCAATGAATTGCAGATCATACCATAACATTTGCTATACAAGGTGTGAGAACCTTCTGTTGTTCAGTGTCTAGCCCTGTCCAGTACCATGCAGTGCTTTGTTTCTGGTATGAACTGAAGCACTTGCAGGTTCTGGTCAGTGCTAACCACATTTTGTTTTTGTTTAATGCACTGGATATTGATCTAAATTTGTGGGTACATTTTGGCGCCTTGATTTCCTGTTTTCCTTCATAGGGAAGTGGTGTTTCAGATATCCTGGTGGCCAGTACCATGCGGTGCTTATGTTAAATTATACATCTAACACTCACAGGTAAAGGTCAGCAGAATATAAAAAAAATCAGTGAAGCATCTGTCCAATACTCAGCAGATTGTGAACTGTGCACAGATTCCATGATAACACCTCCATATTACAGTATTTTCATCAGTATCATGCAGCAATTTCCTATCCCAGACAGAAAACTTTTTTTCTTCATTTTGGCACTTTTAATTATCATAATAATTCATAGAGTGAATGAATTTAATGTTCACCAAAAGTTTTAATTGAACTTACATTTTCAAAGAAGTACCTAATTTTCCTTTTATCAGTGATTCTCTTATCAATGAAATCTTGATTTCTTTTAGCTGTGCATAAAGTTGTTAACCTAATGAACAGATTTGCATGCTAAATATCCAGTAATATCACTGTACTAGCAATTATAATATACATACTGTGAACTATTGTTACCTACATTATTTTAGTGTAGAATTTCTTGTCCCTCTTGTAGTACCCATAGGTGCTAGTTCTCTGTTCACTATACGAGCCCCTTGAGGTACCACAATATGGATTCAAGATATGAATGACTTCACTCATCCAGATTTGAATTGTATGTAAGAAATTCTTGCTGTAGGTATCAGCACCTGTTATGGCACCCTAAGGTGCTAGTTGTTATGAGTCACTAGACCCTAGAGGTGCCATTTTAGGGGCCAAACACTCCTTGTACTTATCCATGTTCATGGTAATTATATCAGTTATGCCACAAATGGCTTTGACTATGAAAATCTTGGATGTCCATACCAACTGTTGTATAAACAATATCCTCAAAATACTCCATAGTACATATACATGGCATTTAAAATATTATAAGATTCAATAATGACTGATTTTACCTATTATTATTTAATTTAAATCATAAATAAAAAGTGATACTGTATTGCTGTTTATTTTTGTTCTCCCTATACCACCAGGTGCTAATTTAAAGTTTAACATCAGTCCCACCTGGTACCACCAAGTGTCAAAATCTAAGGTGACATTCCACTTGTCTTTTACCAGGTATAATCTGCCATAAAATATATATGAATAGATTTCTAGAATATATATTAATATCAATCCTGTGTGATCCCTCTGCTTTTATATCAAGATTTTATTCCAAGTGACAGTGTAGGTTATTGTAGTGCACCAGTTCCTTGTGGAACCACAAGAGGTCTGATCATTTATCTAATTCATGATAAATTTTCCCATTAGTTAACTTACCTTGAATTGTTTTTTGATGCATCAAAAAACTTGATCTAGTCTTTTCTCTTTACACTGTCATATTTCTGTGTAATGGATTTTTGTGTTTAATGTCTCAGATTTACATTTTCTAGTTTGTGATCTGTCTAGAAACAAGGTCCAGTACCTTGTGGTGCTTATGTTAACAAAAATCATCAGCAAACACAGGTACTAGTCCCTGTAACTATGCTATCACTGTCCTACTGAATTCTTTTAAAACCCAACATCTATTATTTGTTATTTTTAAACAAGCATGCAGTAGCCTACAGTGGATGCTTATCTCATGAATCCTACATTACCTTTTTAGCTCAGCTGACTATAAGTCATCTGAGCTATAGTCGTGGTCCATTGTCCGTCTGTCCGTCCGTCCGTCCGTCTGTCCGTCCGTCCGTCCGTCCGTCCGTAGATGTGGCACGTTTTGAAACCGTAAGACCTAGGAATCCAAAATTCGGCATAATGTTAGATGTCCCCAAGATCTCCTACCAAGCCGAAAACTGGGTCTTTTCGACTTCGTTCCTTTGAGAAATTAAGGAAAAACCTCAATTTTTTATTAAAAACCTATTTTCACACTTCAGGACTGCCTAATATCAAAACCACTCATCTGTTTTTCCTCATATTTACCATAAATATTCCTCTATATAGTTCCTATGTACATTCAAGAAATTATGTCTGTATTATGTAATTTAAAAAAGTTATGGACCCAAACATAATGCATTTTGTAAAAAATCAGGAAAGATATTTGATCACTTAACACAAAACATGTTAAAGCTATGGACCTTTTTTCCAGTAATATAACTTTAATTAATCAAAATTAAATTGTATACCCAAAATTAGATGAAAATCTTTTAAATTTTTTAAAATATTAATAAAAATAAAAAATTGGTACCTTAAATTTTGCCCAACTTTGACCATGGCACGTTTTTTTCCTGTGATTACTGTGGATTTAATTTTCACAGCATGTTTTTGTTACCTTTTCAACTGTTAACACCAAAAATTTGAAACCAGTTGATCAAAAACTGTAGATTTTATTCAAGTTTTCAAGCACCATGTAACATATTGTTTACATCAAGCTAGTGTTATGCAGTTTGCAAGAGCTCAGCTCCCCAGCTTCAGCTCTTAGTTCCTTAAATTCGGCATACAGCTAGATGTCTCCCAAATCCCCTACCATGCCAAGAATTTGGTCACTAGGACTTAATACCTTCAAGATATTAATGAAAAACTTCATTTTTCCATTAAAAACCCATTGTTACACTTCAAGACTGCCTAATATCAAAACCACTGATCTGACTTTAATCATAAATAATATACATATTTTTCATTCTCTATGCACATGCCAGAATGATGTCAGTATTGCGTAATTGTTTTAAGTTATGGGCCCAAACATAATGCACTTTGTAAAAAATCAAGAAATATATTTACTCCCTTAACAAGGGGATTGCTGAAGCTAGAGATTTTTTGTCAGGGATGTAACATTATTTAATCAAGATTCAATTGAATACCCAAAATTAGTTATGAATTTTTCAAATTTTATAAGTTATTAGTATAAATGTAAAATTAATAACTTAAATTTTGCCCAACTTTGACCATGGCACGTTTGTTTCCTGTGAGCACTGTTGATATAATTTTCATATCATGCACACATAAGGATTTCAGCTTTTAAGTTTAGAAAGCTGAAAGAAATTGGCCAAAAATTGTAGCTTTTATAAATGTTTTTATGAGACCCTGTCAGACTTTGGCTCTCTCAAGCCCCTCTTGAGTCACCTGTATGTTGACCTTGTTGAACTTTCAGCAAATTATGCATGCTTGAGGCGAGGCATACAGGGGAATCCAGGCAGCTTATGGCCAGCCACAGTTGATCCAGGTGTCCAACCCAACTCATCTAGTAGTTTTAACCAACTACATAACAATAAACAATAAATTAATAAATTTTTATTGGTTTTTAATAAAAAATTAAAGAAAAATAGAAAACGAATTTGTTAGTTTATAATAACAGGAAATTAACTTGCAGTTACTGATGATATAAGAATCTTGTATCGATGGATAGAATGTCACGTATTCCAAATAACACCATGCAGTCACCTATGGTATTTTTCAGTTCAATTTTAATGATAAAGAAGTAAATCATATCATTCATTACTAATCATTAGGGATCATATGATGGAAATTAATGATAGACAAAGATGCAGTTGATAATATTAATCTAGATTCCTACTGTGTCTAGTGTGTACATTGATGTGAAATTAGTCCAAAATGAATTTATTACAGTTATTTTTTAATATAAATAAAACCATAAAACCAGGTACTTATGATCATTATTTAAATGTGTGAATTTTGTATATTCTCGATTCTCAACATCATTGTTTGGTGAAAACTGAATAAATACCAGTCATGGTGCGAATACTTTGTAATTGTATTTAAATACGAATATGATTATGTACTCCATTAAAAAATTTCTTGCATAAAGAATGGGAATTCAGGTAAAAATGAAAGTATATGAATACCAGTGCAAATACTTTAAAAATGTATTCATGAATGCATTCATGAATATATTCTTTAATATTATTTTAATAATCATTTCAGTTATATTTCATTTTAAAAAATCATATGATTCTCTTATTATTTAAAAAAAAAATAATATTTGGGACAATATTTGTAATTTTTTTTAATTAATAGTTAAACCCTTATATTATATATTCTGCTTATAAGTTATATGGCCAAGTCAAAATCTGTGTGACAATAGCACTCCATTTGTTAATAAAATAAATGAAATCAATCCTCTTCCCTGTCTCCAAAGGTACTATCAAAATCAAACATAAGCTAAACAACAACAACTCATAATACAGCTTATATCTATTACCACACAAAACCAGCATGTGCCTCATTTCTAAATAATATTTTTTTATCATATATAACAGCTGAGCGTCGTGACCCATAGGTCCCTTGTTTTAACACTTTCATGTTGTGAATGCTTTCAAAGATGAATTCTGAAGGCTAGGATTTTAACTTATATGAAAGCATATGATGTGTTTTAAGGAAGCAGTGATTCTCAAACAGGCTGTTATCATGTAGATTTGAAGGACTTTTTTGGCCTAACACTTTCAGTATAACTTACCACATATATCTTGTAGAATAGCTATAATAAGCAACTGTGTATTGTATCTGCAACTTGATCTATAACTTCAGTACAGGTAATTGAAAATATACATCTGATATGTTGTATGTATTCATTGTATATGTGTCTTACCTTAAACAGTTGTCTCTCAGGGGACTATCCAGCCTTGTTCACAACTGTGTATGCACTGTTACCACCTGAAGTCTCAGATGGGAATGGTGCATCAAGGTGGGCCATACCCCTTAATATACTTGTATGGCTGATACACCTGGGCAACTAGTCCAGGTATGTCACCATGTGAACAGGCTTGGGCCCACTTAACAACACAGTTAGCTGGTTAATGAACATTGTTTATTAGTGCTAATTAGCTCTTAACCTTGGGAACTAGGGGTAGCCAGGTTGGCACAAGTCCCCCTCATGTTGTTGTAACATCTCACTGGGATAACTCGTGCCATATACTACGGCCAGCAGGGCGTGACAAATACAGTCAGAGATTTCTTAAAGTGTATTTGTACTTGTGATGTAAATTAACAAATTGCATAGTGATGTAGCTGATTTTCAACAAGCATCTCCTTAAGTGTCTTAACTTCTCATAATGACGTAAATGTATGAGGTGTAGTAGTGGTGGAAGTAAAAGGAATTTCTTTTATGCATTTTGTTCCTTGAGGATTGTGATACCCCCAAATTTATAGGAGTTTAAAAAAACTTAAATGCCAGTCTGCCAACTGAAGTATTCAAAATGTTCACTGGTATTAATATTCTGTGTCAGGTTGAAACGATGAACCTTAACAACAACATCATAGTTAGTTTGCCAGACAAGATACACCTTGTATCCATATTGCCTTGAATAGATATTAAAGATCAAACTGACAGGTACTTCGTTATTTTTCAGATTTGATAGTGCATTATTCAAGGGTGTGCTGGAAGACCACATGAAAGTTTACTAACATAAAACCTCTACCAATGCAGACCAAAACTGAAATAATTTTATATATTATAAGAATAATTATTATTAACCCAGCTATTATCTTACTACATCATTTCCATTGTGATATAATTTTTATCTTCAGGATTATCAAACAGTAGTTTCCCATTGGGAATTTTGTTCATTTCACCTTGATTGTCTTAACATTATAATCCTGATAATAACATAATGTTCATAATGGAATCTACTGATCTGTACAAACTGCACATTAGCTTCCTTGCTAATACAAGTTTCCTGAATGATGAGTATCAGTGTGTTTATTGTCACATGTTAAACACAAGACATCCAGTCAATTTCAAGAAGACTAATTATGTTTATGTTAAATATACTAACAATTGAAATAACATTACTTACTTGTTTCCACAGCATGGTGGGAAAGAATAAATTTAATTCACTTGAGCATTTAATCTTTCTTTACATACCGTTGTCTTATTTCTTGGTGCAGATGCAGATACAGTGTAGGTGCATGGTCTAGCATCCAAGACTTTTCTGGCCTTGGTGACACACCCCATGCTTTAAGTCTAGTCAGTGATACTTACTCACAGTGTGAGTAGTCACAGTTTGCAGGCACAGAGTCTGACATTGGATTTCTTGAGCAGTTCTCTGGCTAAGATACATGGTTATGACTTCTCTCAAAGGTGTGACAAACACGTGTGCAGGAAGCTTGATTAGTGAGTGGACTCAATTAGTGTGACATGTTGCTCACACTTTATTACCTGAGTGATTACATGTCCATGGCTGCTAGACCTATATTTCCTGTTTTCCATTTTGCATGAGCTCTTTAACACAGTCTTAAGTTTCTGTGTTTTGACAAGATTGTGCCTCAGAATATTTCCTTTTGGCTTTCCAAAGTACATTTGTCCAGCCCTTGTCTGCAGTAATGAATAATGTGTAACAATGGAACAACTAATTTTGTAATTGATTTAGTTTGAATATTATCATAAATTTCTTTGAATTACTTTAAAAATTAGATGCCAATAAAATAAGTTCCCCTTACCAGGGCAACCAATAGTAAATGATGACTATTTCAAAGAAAGATACATAATTTTATGCTCTAAATTCTTATTTGATTTAAAAAAATAACCTGTTAATTGCCTTTATTTAGACCATTTATCACATTTTTGTCCATCTAATGTTGGGACAAGATGTTTATGCAGCATGTGGTCAGATATGGAAAATAAAACAAGGATATTCTGCAAGGGTTTTGTCATGGTTGTTCTAGGTCTGTGTTAAAAGCTATATAATTATCATATATAGTTATTGTTCCAACATTTTGGTTTCATAAAAAAATATGATAATGAACATATATGGTGTTTGGCTTATTCTGGGCAGCTACTCAGAAACTCACAATGAGCAACCCAGCTTAATTAAGCTCAGTTCTCACTACCCAGTACTCAAAGTAGTAATCAAAATGGACCTGTGGTCCGCCCAGCCACTCACAAACTTTATTACTCCCCATCACATATATTTATTATAAAATAGGAATTTTACAACTGTACTATGTTCTTTTTACTTACATATGCATAATGCTGACATACAAATACATAAATATATATAGAGTGCCTAGATGGTGTAAAGGAGCTGCTCCACTATTTAGACTTTTGAAAGTATTCTAATGTTCTGCAGTTTTCCAAATATTAGTATTGCTATCAGTGTGCTAGTTGTGAAGTGTGAAGGCCAAAATCTTTGATATTATGGAAATCTTTCACAGCCACAAATAATCAGATTTTAATATCAAATACTGAACTGGGATAGCAGCACTAATTCCTGTGAATTTTTTTCTTTGGGTATTTTTTCTCTTTTTTTTCTATTATTATATAACTGCCCAAGAAGTTCTTTTAATGAATCAGGGCTACCAAAATGAGCCACATAAATGTGTTTGATTTCTCCTAGTGACTTTATCTCACATAAAAATTAACAGCATTTTCTGCAACATTTCTACATATTTAATGATATCTATTGAAAATATTTTGAGCAAGAAAAAAATTTTAAGGTTGACTTTTTTTTAACATTAATCTGAATTCACATAATTCAGTTGGTGTCAGATTTCCAGCACTCCTAAAAGCAGTGTCACCCAGCTTTCATTGTCCACTCATCTGAATACAATGACATTCTTAGACAAGACAATTGACCTGCCCAAGACTATTGGATATCAATTAAGGATGAGCAATATCCCATATTTCCTTGATCAGATGCCGGATGTTTATTTTTTTCAAACCCTGCTATCACCTGGCGTCTATACAAAGCAGGGTTTTATTTAAGGCCAGTACATTTATTAAAAAATACAGGCTCTGCAGATGAAAACACATCAAAACAATTATACTGACTATCACTGCTTTGGGATGCAGTTTAAAACATTGCCTGTGAATGGATTTTTTTTATGAAATATCATAAGATACTATAGGGATATGGGACCTTGCAATCTCTATAATTTTATTATAATTATTATAAAATCAGTCTTTGAACATACAAGATCTTTTATTCACATTATATATCATTATTTTACTTTTCAACTTGCTTTCAACAATGGGATCTCATATTCACAATGGTTTTATTTTAGTGATAATTCTTTCGTGAATATCACAGGTTTGAAACCCTGGCAATCAAAAAGATGACCACAATATACCAAGCTAAGACTCAGTATCCCAACATAATGCTTTCCAATACAATGTACTAGGTTTTATCTTCTTTGTATTAAACAAACCTTCCTTTAAATCTCAAGTGTTTGTGACATTTATATGTGAAGCAAAATACCCTGGGGCTTCTGCTGAGTGTGTTTAGCATGGCATTAATGTTGTGGGGCATTAACACATCAACCAACATCCATTGACTATGACTGTAATTCACAAAGTTCTGTTACTTCTCAATCCTGCTGATTTTTTTAATTGCAATCAGTAATACTGAAGATGGGATTGAAAGATCTAAAACACATCAAACAACATCAATTGAATATAACTATCATTCACAAAGTTCTGTTACTTCTAAATACTTTTCAAAATTTCAGTTACAATTATAATCATGCTGTTATTTTAATTGCAATCAGTAATACTGGAGATGGGATTGAACAATATAAAAAACATCAAACAACATCCCTTGAATATATGATTGTCATTCATAAAGTTCTGTTACTTCTAAATGCTCTTGATAATTTCAGTTACAATTAGTTATACTGAGGAAAGAATATTAAAGTTCCTTAACACATCAAGCAACATCAGATGCGTATGTTTCTGTTATTCACATTGTTACATTATTTCTAAATGCAGCTGTTAATTTCAATTACAATCAGCATATTCAGCAGACAGTGCCAAACATGTGAGTCACCAGATTGATATACATAATAGTATGTATGAAGACTAGTGGTGTATGAAAATGCCTATTGTAAGGGCATTTAGAGCCCTTGTGTAGGATTTGTTTGTAACATGATTTTGTTTATGTGATTATTCGTTATAATGATTGACGGGAAACTGTTTAGGCACTAGATTTGTCACAGTCTGGTTACTGTACAGGTATGGTCACGTCATGGCATGTTTTTCAAGGGTTTTCATGGTAGAATTGTAAACATCATGCTTGGTTGCATCACTGATTATGTCACCCAAGGTCTTTCATAATTAACATCAGGAACTTATTTGTACAGTTTGTGTTCATTGCCTGTCCAAGGTCAATTGAGAAAAGACAAAATAAGTTTAACATCAGTGATGTTGTGAACAGGCCAATAGAAAAAAAGGTTTTCTTCAGTTTTAAATTTCATTATAATTTGTGGATATAAATTATATTTAAATGTCCAGTGTTTTACATACATTTATTTTTTTGCTGTTACTATCAGTTGTATAAAAAAATCACTGTTAATTATCCAAGCTGTTTAGCAACCACATTGCAGAACTAATTAAATAAAAATGCTTATGATATATTTGTTAATAGAATAACTTTCCAGTAATTGTACTTTTTTACAAGATATGTGCTTTGTCTCTGAGCACATCTTGAATGAATGTCTTAAATCAGTTGCCTAATTTACATTAAATATAAATGAATGCCGTATTTCTGAATAAAGAAAAAAAATTAATATCCACAAATACTTCTTTGATGGTTAAACCAGTGAACTTCCAAGCCCAGGAAAGATTTATAATTACAGAAGTTTTGAAATATATAGTATATTGAAATGAAACACCTGCATAAATTTTGTAATATGGATGGTTTTCAAGATTTGAAAGTTCATCAGATACTGAAGGTATCGAAATATGCAGACATGACCTTATAAACTCATATTGAAAACAAAACTCTGTATCTTGAATACAGTGTAAAGGAAGCTATTACATTTTGCCAATGATAATAACTAGTTCTTTATAGTGCTGCAGTGTATTGATCTAATAGGTCTTATAAGATTATTGATAGCTCTCACTAGAGTCAGTATTATCCATTATGTTCATTCTATTGAGAACATTGTAACAAGAAATGTTAAAGTCTGATAAGAAATTCAAGTTACGACAGCCGCATTGCTACTAGACACTTATTTGAATCAGTTAACAGACTCTTGCCTAAACAAAATCAGTACTGTATTGTAAATCCATTGCTGGTTATTATTATTATAAATATTTATCCAATAGTGTGACTATTTAGTTAAGATGGTGCACCTTGACAATCTGTATTACATGATATAAATAAATGAGTTACAGTTCCATTCCAGTGATGATCATGAGTTATTATTCATTTGGATTTGATGCCAGCTCAGAATCTTTGTAGCTGAGACGACGCACCTTGGCAGTCTGTGTCATATATTACAGCTCGGTTCTGTTCCAGTGATGATCATGTATTTTAATTTATTTTTAGTGGATGCTAATGCTGACTATGAAGCTAAGAGGGTACACCTTGACAACCTGTATCGTATGGTACAGTACTGTGAGAACTGCACAGACTGCCGGCGGGCACAGCAGCTGCAGTACTTCGGGGAAAGATTCCAGCGGGACCAGTGTAGGATGATGCCTGATGCTGTTTGTGACATCTGTAACTGTAAGGTATGTGACATTTGTATGATGCCTGATGCTGTGTGTGACATCTGTAACTGTAAGGTATGTGACATCTATAACTGTAAGATAGGTGACATCTGTAACTGAAAGGTATGTGACATCTGTTACTGTAAGGTACCTGACATCTGTATCTGTATTGACATGATAAATAAAAGGTACTTTACATCTGTAACTGTAAGATAGGTGACATCTGAACTGTCAGAAACATGGCATCTGTAACTGCAAAGTCCATATCATCTTTAACTATAAGGTACATGACATCTGTAACTGTAAGGTACATGACATCCGTATCTGTTAGGCACATGACATTTCTTACGGTAAGGCACAATGGCATCTTTAACTGTCAGGTGCATGACATCTGTAATGGTAAGGCACACATCTGTAGCTGTAAGGAAAATGACATCTGTAACAATATGGTAAATATCTTCTGTAACTGTAAGGTACAATTAAATCTGTAACTGTAAGGTACCTGTCATCTGTAACTGTAAGGTACATTACATTTTTAACTGTTATGTACCTGACATCTGTAACTGCTTTGTACCTGACAATTGTAACTGTTTTGTACCTGACATCTGTAAATGTAAGGTACATGACATCTGTATCTGTTTTGTACCTGACATATGTATGATGCCTGATGCTGTGTGTGACATCTGTAACTGTAAGGTATGTGACATCTGTATGATGTCTAATGCTGTGTGTGACATCTGTAACTGTAAGGTATGTGACATCTGTATGATGTCTAATGCTGTGTGTGACATCTGTTATTGTAAGGTATGTGACATCTGTATGATACCAGATGCTGTGTGTGACATCTGAAACTGTAAGGTATGTGACATCTGTATGATGCCTGATGCTGTGTGTGACATCTGTAACTGTAAGGTATGTGACATCTGTATGATGCCTGATGCTGTGTGTGACAATTGTAACTGTTTTGTACCTGACATCTGTAAATGTAAGGTACATGACATCTGTATCTGTTTTGTACCTGACATATGTATGATGTCTAATGCTGTGTGTGACATCTGTAACTGTAAGGTATGTGACATCTGTATGATGTCTAATGCTGTGTGTGACATCTGTTATTGTAAGGTATGTGACATCTGTATGATACCAGATGCTGTGTGTGACATCTGTAACTGTAAGGTATGTGACATCTGTATGATGCCTGATGCTGTGTGTGACATCTGTAACTGTATGGTATGTGACATCTGTATGATGTCTAATGCTGTGTGACATCTGTTATTGTAAGGTATGTGACATCTGTATGATACCTGATGCTGTGTGTGGCATCTGTTACTGTATGGTATGTGACATCTGTATGATGCCTGATGCTGTGTGTGACATCTGTAGCTGGAAGGTATGTGACGTCTGTATGATGTCTAATTCTGTGTGTGACATCTGTAACTGTAAGGTATGTGACATCTATAACTGTAAGATATGTGACATCTGTAACTGAAAGGTATGTGACATTTGTTACTGTAAGGTTTGTGACATTTGTAACTGTAAGATAGGTAACATCTGAACTGTCAGAAACATGGCATCTGTAACTGCAAAGTCCATATCATCTTTAACTATGAGGTACATGACATCTGTAACTGTAAGGTACATGACATCAGTAGCTGTTAGGCACATGACATTTCTTACGGTAAGGCACATGGCATCTGTAACTGTCAGGTGCATGACATCTGTAATGGTAAGGCACACATCTGTAGCTGTAAGGAAAATGACATCTGTAACAATATGGTAAATATCTTCTGTAACTGTAAGGTACCTGTCATCTGTAACTGTAAGGTACATTACAATTTTAACTGTTATGTACCTGACATCTGTAACTGTTTTGTACCTGACATCTGTAACTGTTTTGTACCTGACATATGTAAATGTAAGGTACCTGACATCTGTATCTGTAAGGTACATGACATCTGTAACTGTAAGGTACATGACATCCGTAATGGTAAAGTATTTGACATCTTGTAACTGTTAGGTACATATCATTTTAACTATAAGGTACATGACATCTGTAACTGTAAGGTACCTGACATCTGTAATTGTAAGGAAAGTGACATCTTTAACTATAAGGTACATGACATCTGTAACTATAAGGTACCTGACATCTGTAAATGTAAGGTACATGACATCCGTAACTGTAAGATACATGACATCTGTTACTGTTAGGTACCTGACATCTGTAACTATAAGGTACATGACATCTGTAACTATAAGGTACCTGACATCTGTAACTGTAAGGTACCTGACATCTGTAACTGTAAGGTACCTGACATCCATGACTGTAAGGTACATGACATCTGTAACTGTAAGGTACATGACATCTGTAACTATAAGGTACATGACATCTGTAACTATAAGGTACCTGACATCTGTAACTGTGAGGTACGTGACATCTGTAAATGTAAGGTACATGACATCCATGACTGTAAGGTACATGACATCTGTTACTGTTAGGTACCTGACATCTGTAACTATAAGGTACATGACATCTGTAACTATAAGGTACCTGACATGTGTAACTGTAAGGTACCTGACATCTGTAACTGTAAGGTACATGACATCTGTAACTGTAAGGTACATGACATCTGTAACTATAAGGTACATGACATCTGTAACTATAAGGTAAATGACATCTGTAACTATAAGGTACCTGACATCTGTAACTGTGAGGTACGTGACATCTGTAAATGTAAGGTACATGACATCCGTGACTGTAAGGTACATGACATCTGTAACTGTAAGGTTCATGACATCTGTAACTATAAGGTATGTGACATCTGTAACTGTAAAGAAAGTGACATCTTCAACTATAAGGTACATGACATCTGTAACTGTAAGGTACCTGACATCTGTAACTATAAGGTACGTGACATCTGTAACTGTAAGGAAAGTGACATCTTCAACTATAAGGTACATGACATTTGTTACTTTAAGGTACTTGACATCTGTATCTGTATTGACATGATAACTAAAAGGTACTTTACATCTGTAACTGTAAGGTATGTGACTCCAGGAGAAAGCATTTAGTATTGAATGTATGGCACAAGCTTGCACAGATTCTGTAGGCCATGGAAAACCCTCCATGTCATGGGAATGTAAAATATGACTCCACATTGTTTGAAAGTCTTTAATTTTGTGTTTGTCCCTAATCCATCATTGACCAGTGGACCAGATATTTGACTCAGCTGGAGGGTATGCGTTCATCCTCGTTTGAGTCTGTGTTTGTTCAAGACATAACTCACACATCATGAATGGAATCTCATGAAATTTGAAGGGCATTTTGAGAAAAGGTCAATGAATGATCAGAATTTGGTTTGGATCTATCACATGATCCATATTCAGGAGCATTATCATAGAATATTCATAAAGGTACAGTCATCTAAACATGAATGAACCTGGGGGAATGGACAGAATAATACACCTCCAATATGCTAGAGGCTGGTATTCCATAGAATGTAGAACTCTAGTTTGCAATATGAAACTACTACAAATATGCAGGCTGATGCAGTATCTGTAATGATTTCACAAATTCTGAAAATGAAAAGGCTATTTGTGATACATAATTATTAGGGAAATTTCTTTTATTTTGAAGTCAGTATTACTGATGGCACATGTAGGTGTTAGCACAGGAAACAGAAAATGCAGGAATTTTTTTTATCATAGTAAATTTAAGGTACAAAGTCATCTTTGTGCTCAAGAATTAATGTAAATTTGTAATGTAAGCTTCATTTTAATGCAATGTTAAGGGCTGCACGTTAGCATATGGATGTACACTATGGTTAAATGAAGTATGGGTAATAGTGGTATTATGCAGTTTTGGTATGGAAACTTACGCAACGTTAATCAGTTACTGCCTTGCCAGACTAAAATAAACCAACCTACAAATTATGCTATTTCATGACTTAAGTTTTGCTCGAGTTATATAAATCCATAAGCTTCTTATATATATCATTCAGTGTAACTGCATTAAAGCTGTACCTGCCATGTTTGCACTTATACCAGTACATTTGTTAATCCTTTTGTCAATGTTTTATTGAAAATTGTATTGTCAAGAATTTTCTTAAATATCCAGTTTCCACATTTATTATTGTAGCCAGCTGGCAATGATCATTATTTTTTTATAGTAAACTTATACAGTAAAATATAAAACCAATGAATATAATTAAAGGTAGCACAGGTGATCACTTATTTCAGATCAATACAGAGCTGTAATGATGTTTTGAATAATTGCTGCACTCAATCAAAGCCAGTCATTTTAGCTCGTCTGGCCTTTTAGAAGATGCTTGTCCATGGCAGAATATTTGGATCATTTACAGTAACAGACCTCCTGCTGACTCTATAATTTTCCATGAAAAAATTGTCTCCTATAATTTCCTACATTTTCCAGTATTTAGACTAATCTCCCTTTTTTTCCAATTTTTTTCACTGCCCAATTGTTTATCAGCATAATTGTCATCATTAGATAATTATTTTTATATAAACATATTATAATTGATAACATGCAGCTCTTCTGTGGAACTGTCAATGAAATTGGTGCAGTCATACAAGTGCAGCCATCTAAACCAGTGAAACTGACCATTAGAAGCTGCTTTTATATAAGAAACCCCTGTATGTTTACCACGCAAACCACTAAACAAACAGTGAAAACTATTATATCTTTATGTCTCTCCCCCCCCCCCCCCCCCCATCCAGGGGAGACGTTTTCAGTGCCATCATCTGTTGTTGTATGTCAGATATCTTGTTAACACCGTAACTTTTGAAAGGCAGCATATTTTTCTTCCAGAAATTTAAAACACAATTGTTTCTACCAAATATTTGTTCAAGTTCTGAAAACTATGACCTTGACCATCATTTTTAAGGTCTTATCTGCCAAAATGAAAAATTATTTTCATCCATATAATTTTTTAAGTAATTCGGATTTTGTCCTCGAATTTGGTACATGACTTGTTTCAACAAAGTTTGTGGATAAGTTAGAAAACAGGTGACCTTGACCACAATCTTCAAAGTCAAGTAAGCAGAATTATTGTTATTGTCTTGTGAACACAATAACTTATGAAATATTGTGTATTCTTCCTTCAAATTCGTAACACAATTCATTTCCACCGAGTTGTGTTCATCTTGACCTTGACCTTTTAGGTCAAGTCTGCACAATTCTAGGTATATTGTGACCCCCATAACTTCAGAAGTACTGAAGAATTTTTTTTCAAAATTGAAACACCATTTTTCACCATTGTTTTCTGCCAAAATCTTTGGAGTTCAAAAACTGGTGACCTTGACCTTGATATTCAAGGTCCAATCTGCTGAAATTTAGTATCATTGTTTTGAGATAGTGCATATATTTACCCCTTATGTCTTGGGGATGGCCTGTTGGGGGGGGGGGCATATTTGTTTTTAGGGCTGCCATTCTAGTATCCCTATAGTTTTGGCTGAAAACTCTTAATTTTTGTGTGAAGTCCTCCTTTAAAATTCCTACATTTCTTCAGGAGCCTGGTGGGAGCCCAGCACTGATGGAATCCTAAGGCCGCCTTTCCAAATACGCAATTTTTCTGTGATGCCATGGCGTCGCGACAGCGGCAGAATCGCTCTCATGTTTTAACCATGTAGCCTTTCCATTAATGCGGGTTCCAGAGCAACATCCCGTGCAACAAATGTCTTCCGGCGAAAATCACACATGTAGCAATTCCTGCGACACACGTTTATCGCCCTGCTAGGCAAACCCTTCATCAGGTGTTTTTTTGCAGGGAAATGGGATGCAGCAACAGAGCTCTGGTGCATTGTTTCGCAGAAAAATCGCATTCATGGAAACATTCTGGCGGCGGCGGCATTACCCGTGAGGCATGTCATGCAGTATGTCGTGCTGCAAACGTGTCGCACTCATGGAAAGGCATCCTAAAATGAATTGACAAACAATAGTTGATACTCTAATGAAGTCAAAGACCTGTAAACAATTCACAGGTTTAGTTAATATGAAACATCAACTATAGTCAGTACTTCACAGGTTAAAAATAACCTCTGTTCTTTGACAAATATTATTTGTATTTCAAATACTCATCCAATTTAAAGGAACAATCCCTATTCATGAAAATTTGAATCAGTATATATTAGCTTTAACTTGTATTGCTGAATAGATTCTACTGGTCTCATCATACATGGATTCACAAACAATTGTGAACATTTTATATATATAAAAGTACAAAGGGAAATTGTGTGAGTAGAGTGTATATAGAATTCTGGTTTCTGGAATTTGCATATAAGTTTTTTTCATTTCAGGATGTATTTCAGAAGAGAGATGTCACAGATGATGCCAGGCTTATTGTCCGCACTATACGTGACGTCGTTAGTGGGGGCCGGAGAAATAATAACTACACAATGCTTCATTACGTTGAAGTTTTCAGAGGTGAGAACATTACAGGTTGAGCAGGCATCCTGCACACTTTACTGTGTTTAAAGCCTATTCTGATATCTGTCTACTAATTGGATATAATCCCTTTAATCTTTAAAGGGTCAGAAAATGAAGATTTTATAGTACATGGGCCGAATTATCCAAAAACACATTTAGCAAGGACATCTGGTGGCAAATCAGACAAACCAGAGTTTGGCATTTTGCAACTAGTGATCTTTTAACTTTAACACATTCAACCAACCACCTTTAAGTGACATGGTTTTTCTGTTTGTCAACAAGGCTGCATGTACCATGTTCACTTACAGCTTGTAGATAAACAAAGTCACACCTCTGTCACATAAGTTTTACATCGAAAGAATCTTTCATAGCAGGAATTATCTGTAGTTCATTAATGTTTAAATTTGCCCATTCACCTACCTTTTTAAAAAAAAGAATTTATGTGATTTCTGGCTTCCTCTGTGTATATATCAATGATCTGAGGATTATGAAATGTTCTTATAAGACCTTTATGAAGGATATATGATTTGTTTATCAACAACATGTTTGTAAACACTAATGTTGACAAACAGGAAAACATGTAACTAAAGATGGTTGGTTGCATATATGCTGAGGTAGGAATTTCACTTGTTGCAAACATCATATGCAAAGCTCTGGCTTATGTGATTTGCTGCCAGATGTTTTTATTATTTTGACTGGCCCCCACATATTATAAACATGTTGATATAAACAAAACAAGCAGCCTGTGTGTTTTGATAACCACATTTTCCTGCCTTTTTGATAAAAGCTCCAAGGGATTACCTTTAATTTATAATGATCAGACAGGTCATTGGCTCCATTTAAACACAGAAATCTCTTAAATTTTGCAGATAAGGCAGGTGAATAGCCGGCTTTAAATTTGAAATGACATTATCAAGATCCTAAAAAATTAAAAAGCACTTGTTGATTGTTTAAAGAAGAGTTATTTAGGCCTGAAGGAGATAACCATTTTCACCATTACACCTGGCTCCTGGCACCTGGCATGCCATTAAATTCTCATGTCTAATTGTATCCGCCAAAACAGAGTTTTGCGGATACTATGTTTTCAGCTGGACGCCGCCGCCGCCGCCGCGTAGGTGTCCGGAGAACTCCTCCGTAACCGCTGGGCGGAATTTTCCGAAACCCGGGATTATGTTCGGGTCACATGTGAACTGCTGCGCCCCGATTTTGTTTTGACCTCTGACCTTTCCTCTGCGCTCTGCGTCCGTTTGTGCGTCTGTTTCCACACATAAACCCACATATCTTGGGAACCGTTTGACCGATCAGGAAAATTTTTTTGCACAAATGTAGCCCTCGGAGAGCTGTATAACATACACAAAAAATGGTGGCGCCACCTGCAACCATGTTTGCACAGTGTCCATCTGTTCGTCTGCCTTGGGTTAAAATCACTCATATCTCTGCAGTGACTTGACTAATTCACCTGAAATTCGGCATGCGCAAACATCCTGGATAGCTTTTCTGATTTTATGACAGGTGGCGCCACCTACATTCACGTTTACGCTGCAGACATCCAAGCTCATATCTCGGGAACCGTTTGACCGATCAGGAAAATTCTTTTGCACAAATGTAGCCCTTGGAGAGCTTTATAACATACACCAAAAATGGTGGCGCCACCTGCAACCATGTTTGCACAGTGTCCATCTGTTCGTCTGCCTTGGGTTAAAATCACTCATATCTCTGCAGTGACTTGACTAATTCACCTGAAATTTGGCATGCGTATACATCCTGGATAGCTTATCTGATTTTATGACAGGTGGCGCCACCTACATTCACGTTTACGCTGCAGACATCCAAGCTCATATCTCGGGAACCGTTTGACCGATCAGGAAAATTCTTTTGCACAAATGTAGCCCTTGGAGAGCTTTATAACATACACAAAAAATGGTGCCGCTACCTGCAACCATGTTTGCACAGTGTCCATCTGTTTGTCTGCCTTGGGTTAAAATCACTCATATCTCTGCAGTGACTTGACTAATTCACCTGAAATTTGGCATGCGTATACATCCTGGATAGCTTTTCTGATTTTATGACAGGTGGCGCCACCTACATTCACGTTTACGCTGCAGACATCCAAGCTCATATCTAGGGAACCGTTTGACCGATTGGGCCAAAATTTTGCATGTGTATAGTTCTCACAAAGCTCTTTATCATACGCTAAACTGGTGGCGCCACCTGCAACCCTTTTTTGCACAGCGTCCATCTGTTTGTCTGCCAAGGGCAAAAATCACTCATATACAATATAGTGGTTTGACTTATCTGCCTTAAATTTTGCATATGTATACAACTTGGACGGCTTTTTGGATTTTTTGGTAGGTAGCGCAACCTACATACACAATTTGGCTGCAGACATCCATGCTGATATGCAACACTTCACCTGTTCCACTCTGATTTAGGCGGATACAAGTAGTCGCTTGTCGACTACCCGTATTCTAGTTAAAATGTTACATTTATTCAAAGGGACTGAGTGCAGATCATTAAACAAGTAAACAAGTGCATGAACCTTGCCCTCCGGGCCTGCCAAATCACTAGTAGTTGAAAAGAGTCACTCTTTTTTTGAGGATATACTGATAATGATGCTAATTTTACTTTTTTCCACTCTTTATTAAAAAGAATGTTACTCTTTTTACCAGACCATTTTCTCTTTTTTTCAGTCATTTACCTTTGGCAGGCCTGCTTGACATTGTAATCAAGTCAGTAACAGACTAAGTGACAGCATAATGATCTACTTCACCTTTGTCATTGATTTCCTGTCAGCTTTTATTAACATAATTTTAATCTGCTAATTTACCTCCAGCAGTTTGTTATGATACATGGATGATTCACAGTGCCTGTGATATTATAACTTCATATACAATAGATCATGAGCCTGTTAATTCCTAGTTAGTCTTCAGTATGCCTCTGCTGGTTAAGATCATGAAATATCTTAACCCCCTCCCCTTGAGATGTGTCCTGGCTCTTACTCAAGACAACAGAAGCTGATACTAAAAATAAGTTAAAAAGTTTGATACTAAAGGTATTTCCACCTGAGGCCTGTACTTTAAAAATCACAAAAAAGGCTTCTCTATTTTTAGCGAACCTGTGAGCTTATGATATGGTGTGGCAGCGTCCGTCGTCCGTCGTCTGTACGTTAACCTATACTATCTTGAAAACGGCAAGAGTGAGCATCACGAAATTTTATGCAAAAAATTAGTCTTCGAAAAACTCTATCTGATTTTGCTTATTTTTTGGCTAATTGCATTTTCTTAGATTTTTTGGGGGAAAAAGCTAAAAAAGCTTTAAAAATCTTCTTCTCCTAAAATGTTCAGCCAAATTGTCCAATATTTCACAGAAATGATTCCTGGAACAATCTCTCTCAAGTTTGTTCGAATGGTTTAAGTTCGGTGATTTTTGGCCAAGTTACAGGAAGTTGAACTTAGTCATCTGTCCAAAAAAGCATACTAAAATTACAATCTCAGAAATGGCTGGAGCTATCATCACCAGATTTTATGCCAATGTTGGTCACATGAGTCATATCTGAAATTGAGGTATTGGTGGCGCCACCTGCATCGGCCTTTTTTGTACGGGGGTCATCAGTGCCCGTATCATACTGACTGCTACAAAAAACTTCTTCTCTGAAACCATATGGCCAAATTGTTTAATATGGCACAGAAATGATCCTAGGGTAGTGCTTTCTGAAGTTTGTTCAAATGGTCTCAGTTCAGTGACTTTTGGCTGAGATATAGGAAGCTGAATTTAGTCATATGCCATAACAGCCCATTTTAGCTCAGTGGCTACAAAGAACTTCTTCTCAAAAACCACTGGGCCAAATTCTTAAATCTCACACATAAATTATCATTAGATGTTGATAATTCAAGTTTGTTCAAATGGTTTTGGTTAAGTAAATTTTGGCTGAGTTATGGGAAGCTTAACTTAGCCATTTTGCTGTATTTTCCCATATGAGTTATAAACCTGCAAAACTTTTTTTGACTGACGACACTGAGGCCAATTTGTTTAATATTTTACAGGAATGATCCCCTGAATAATTCTTATAATAATTGTATTTTATGGTTCCAAAGAATGAATTTTGGCTGAATTATAAAGATTGAATTGAGTCATTTTACCATATATGTTAGCTGTGTGAAGCAGATACATCTGGCCTGGCACCAGTTTATCAGCATCCATTACATAATGCCTCTAGACATTTAGTTATCAGGTTATCTATGGTTAATATTGACAAGAATGTTTTTTAAAAGCTTTTAAAAAATGTAGATTTATGCTAAATAAATGCTGTGTTTACAATCACAGGTATACAGCTCTCTGTGGGTGAATAAAGATGGCTGTACATGGATTATAAATAATTGGTATCCATACTCAACTTTATTCAAGATTTTGCCATCAGTGAGATGTATCTGTATTATAATTTTGCATTCAATATGCATCTTTAGTAATTTTTAGCGAACCTGTGAGCTAATGTGATGGTTTGGCATCGTCTTTCGTCTTCGTTAACCCATACTATTTTGAAAACAACTATTGCTAGTATCATGAAATTTAATGCAAAAAATTAGCAATCTGAAAAACTCTGCATTTTCTTAGATTTTATAGAGAAAAAGCTAAAAAACCTTTAAAAATCTTCTCTTCCGAAACAGTCAAGCCAAATTGTTCAATATTTCAGAGAAATAATCTTTTATACCATATCTACCAAGTTTGTTCGAATGGTTCAAGTTTGGTGAATTTTGGCCGAGTTACAGGAAGTAAACTTAGCTAACTGTCCAAAAAAGCATACTAAAATGGCAATCTCAGAAAAGGCTGGAGCTATCATCACCAAATTTTATGCCAGTGTTGGTCACATGAGTCATATATGAAATTCAGGTATTGGTGGTGCCACCTGCATTGATCTTTTTTTGTACGGGGGTCATTGGTCATCTGTACATTAACCCATAATTTCTCAGGAATAGCAGGAGCTACCATCCCTAGATTTAATGCAATAATCTGTCACATATCAAATGTTGTGGGATTCAGTTAATTTTTTGCTCAGAAAAGGCTGGAACTATCATCACCAAATTTTATGCCAGTTTTGGTCACATGAGTCATATATGAAATTCAGGTATTGGTGGTGCCACCTGCATTGACCTTTTTTTGTACGGGGGTCATTGGTCTTCTGTACATTAACCCATAATTTCTCAGGAATAGCAGGAGCTACCATCCCTAGATTTAATGCAATAATCTGTCACATATCAAATGTTGTGGGATTCAGTTAATTTTTTGCTATCTGCATTTACTTAGATTTTATAGGGAAAAAGCTGAAAAACCTTTAAAAGTCTTCTTCTTGTAAACGGTCCAGCCAAATTGTTCAATATTTTACAAAAATGATCCCAGAGGCAAGCCCTTTCAAGTTTGTACAAATGGTTTGCATTTGATGAATTTAAGTGGTGTTACACAAATTTGAACAGTCATTTGGCCAATTGACCATACTGACAGTAATCTCAGAAATGACAGAAGCTAGCATTACCAAGTATTGTGCAAATGTTGGTCACATGACTCATATTTGAAGTTGCAGATTTTGTGGTGCCATCTACATTGACCTGTTTTTTATCAGCAAAAACCTCGTAATTTTAGCCTCTTTCAGCTTTAATTGTTTATTATGAAGCTGTCAAGTTGAATCGTTCAATTTTTCAAAAGAATTATCCTAGGACATGGTTCTTTCAATCATATCAGAAAAGCTTAAGTTTGTCTTATGGCCATTATTATGTCTGTTTCAAACTGAGGACTGCAAAACTGTTCTTCTACAAAATTATTGTTTCAATTATAACTTCTGTAATATTTCACAAAAATTATTCTTTGGTGGCCTTTGTTCAAGTTTACTTGAATGATTTTTGGCAGAATTATTGGACCTTTAACAATGAAAGAACTGCATCTTTTGTTATTTAGATATTTTGATAATAAGTTTATGAATATGTCAGCTTGAAAAAATAGCATTTTAGCCAAAGTCTTTCAGTATGTGTTAACAGATTGACCAACAGACCAAGATTGTGTTTGTATCTTTAAATAGGTTGAGAAACTGCTAAATGTTTCAGATTTGGCAACAGATCAAGAGTTCATTCAGTGCAGCCAGATATAGGTCAAGAGTTCAGTCAGTGCAGCCAAGCACAAGGCATGTGATCACCTCATGGGTGACATGTGAACACCTCATGGCCACCATGTGATCACCTCATGGGTGTCATGCCCCTCAGGGTTGCATGTGGACTACCAACTGTGTCAGATTATGTAACAGGTCAAGAGTTCACTCAGTGCAGCCAGGTACAGGTCGAAAGTTCACTCAGTCTAGCCAGGTGCAGGTCATGAGTTCACTTAGTGCAGTAGCCTGAGCCAGCTAGCAAATTTGTCACAGTTCACTCGGGGCAACTGCCTTTCTCACCTAAGCTTAGTCAGCCCCATGCATCAGACTCAAGGTAAGTTTGATGCATTGGTCTGATATTTTGAACAGTCTATGTGTCTTGGATGGCTTTCTCGTTCACAAGACAGGTGTCGCCACCTACAATGACTTTTGCACAGTGTATGTGCATGCTTATTTCTACAGAGGAATTTGATATATCAGACTGAAATTGGGCATATTTATACATATTGAATAGCTTTGTCCTATACAAGAGTTGTGGTACCACCTACAATAATTTTTGTGTTGTGTATACCCATGCCAGAATTTCAGCAGTGATGTTTGTGTAATTGTTTCTTATTCAAAATGTTTAGTACTTGCATTGTTCATGTACATGAGAAGTAATGGTCCAGCATTGAAGCATTATACCTGGTGTATTTCCTAATGCACAGGTTCGCACTAGGCCTGTAGGCCTTGTTTTTTATTGAGTTTGATTTGTTTTTTTTTTAGAAAGGGCTAGGAGCACTCTTTGAATCATGTTGAAATTCATCAAATATGCAGATTCATACAAATGTTCAACAATATAACAAAAAATGCTTTGCTAATTCTTGACTGATTTTTAGCCCTCATGCCCTAAAGCTGATGGGCCATTGTCTTCACCCAAGCTGTCCGTCTGTCAGTCCATCTGTAGGTCTGTCAGTCCGGTGTCCGTTTACTTTTACCTTGTGTGGAAATCTCTAAAAGGATTCACCGTAGGAATTTTATTTCTTCGGTGAAGATATATATTGACAAAATCTCGGTCAATTTAGAAGATGGGTGACCATGTTGTACTTTTCTACATTTTAGAGCTGATTATAGAAAAACAGTTAGAAGCTTATTTCTCTGGAACCATTGGGTGGATTTTCACAAAACTTACTATGATCATTGAGACTGATGGTCTTTACCTGCTGCACATGTTTGGAGGCGCCACCTACAATTTCTAATTTTTAATGAATTTTTATCGGATTTTTCAACTTTGGCCTTGTGAGCGAGATATCTTCAGAGGTATTCAACACAGGAACTTCATTAATTCAGTGCTGATGCATATTAAGAAAATCTTGGTCAAGTTCGAAGATGGTTGACCTTGACTTATTTTTCAAAGTCACAGAGCTTAGAAAAGAAAAAAAACTTAGGAGCTTATTTCTCAGGAACCATTGGGTAGATTTTTACAAAACTTACTATGATCATTGGGACTGATGGTCTGAACCTGCTGCACAAGTATGGGGGCACCATCAGGAACCTCTTGGTGGATTGTTATGAAACATGGTATGATCTCTAAGTCCTGCATGAGATTGGTCTTACCATACTTGCAAAGGCACTACATACTTCTCCAGTTTAAATATAACTGAGACATGTACAGATATACATCTGTGTGAGAACAAATTTTTCATACTTGTTACTGTCACCACCTAAAAACACTGTTCTTTAGGGTGAGGGCTTTGTCAGCTTCTGCTGATATTCAAGTTAATTTTTTGTTTTATCTGTTAGCGCTTGGTTCTGCCTTCAAAACCATAACACAAAGTTTTGAACTGCATTTGTGGTCATCTGAGATAGGAAAAGTTCTTTACATGCAATTCAGTATATTAAATTGGATGGTTTTTTGTGCGTGTATGTGTGTTGCGGCAGTGGGGGTGCGGTATGAGCACCATGATATTGATATTCTGGTTAATGCATTTAAAAGTAAAAAAAGTATCCGTGAAACTGGTGGACAAGATGTGGTGAGACAGAATGTATTGCTTCAGCATTCTCACTTTCACTGAACAGCCAAAATTGGCTACATATTTTAGTTTTTTTCCAGTGTGTGGTCAAAATTGTAGTGGTAGTTTTCAATTCTGAGCAGTCAGATTTCAAACATTTCTTATCTATTTTTAATCAGAAATTCCATTTCTGGAAAAAAATGGTGACATATTTTGGGTGGCCATACATTCAAGGTCATTAGGCCAAAAAAATAAAAGGTATGGCTCTTAGGCACCTCCGCATTAATTTTAAACCCTGCATCAAAAATTTTTATTTTGATTTTCAATTGAAACTCACCAATTTTGAGCTCCAGCCGCTCAGACATTTCTTTCAAGAAGATAAAATAATACAATTTTGATAAAATTTCCTTTGGTATGTAGTGCTTTTACAGGTTTAGCAAAAAAAAATATGTTATTATCATGCTTTTACCTTATCATTTGACATTTTTATTGAAACATACATTAAAAGTAAAAAAAACGCCCGCCCGCATTGATTTCTGAAAAAAAGTGCCTGAGAACAAAACCTTTTTTTTTTTGGCCTTATTGGCCAGGTTTTACCATATACTAAATAGTGGGTTCTATGTTTTCTTCTCAGGGTCACAGAATGCCAAAGTGTCTCAGGCAGGTCATGACCGCTTACCACTCCATGGTAAAGGTGCATCGTATTCCAGAACAGACACCGAGAGGTTGTTCAGACAACTAGTGACATCTGGTATCTTATCTGAGGAACTGCATGTCACTGCTCAAGATCACACTGTGTGTTATGTCAAGCTAGGAAAGCGTGCTGTCCAACTGCTTAATGGAGATCTAAAGGTGAGACTACTATTCTACAAATTACTATACTGTGGTTGGCTTTATTTTTGCAAGGCTGACATTTTGCGATTGCACCAGAAACTATAAAATCAGCAGTAATTGTATTGACTTTATAGTAAGAAAGAATCCTGCAATACCCTACTTAATTAATGGTTCTGTCAATAACTTATGACTTGTATTACAGACAATGAAGCCTCTGTATGGCATGTTTTACAATAATGGATAAGTTTACAATAATTTGATGCATGGGTCAATTTCTATATCATACACAGATTTGGTTACTATTTAGGTTGTTTCCAGAGTCATCTTAGTTGATAGGACATCTTACAAACAAGGGTTTCATATTCGCAATTATTTCACCATCACAAATATGGGAGTTAAAACCCTTGTGAATAAAAAGGCAACCACAGTATTTGCCCAGACCTAGTAAGCCTTGCTATCCATGAAAGTCCCTGATCTTCCAGGAGGAATAAAATTGGATTTCATAAAAAAAAAAAAGAGTTTTTAATGCCTTATTCCAGATTTCATGAGATACTATTCTTTTTACCAGAGAAAGGTTGAATAGGTGAACCGATAAAATATTTAGATGACTACATTAGTTAAAATTTTTTGCTATTCGGGCAACACAAATCTGAAAAGGGTGTACATGGTGTAATTAATGTACATGGTGTAATTAATGTAATTTTATGAATTTCCTGCAGGTTGAGCTGCAAGTACGCAGCAGTGGGAGAGGTGCAGCAGCTGTTGAGAAGATTGGTCGACAGCCAGCTTCCCCACAACAACAAGTGTATGACCAGTGTTATGATGAGCTCATTACTACTGCTAAAGATGTTGGTAAGTAGACTAGGGGTTCAACTGTTCATGTACTAGTCATCTTAAAAAATATGAGATTTAAATATTCTTGAAAAGACTATATAATATGATAAAGTAAAAGCCTGTTAAATAATGATGAATTTAAATTACCTACTAAGTTCATCGATATAGCATGTGACTTTACGATCTAGCTCATATCCAGTTTTTATGATGGAACCTTTTAACAGGAAGTCCACTTTGATATTTCAGACTGAAAGTAAAGAAACACAAGGATAGTCTTTGAGGTTAACTCATTAAATAAACAGCATATGATGTACCAACAGTAGGAAGCTTTTTTGTAATCATGAGGAACTTATTTTTTTGCATCTGTTGCCTATTGATAGTGTTAATACAAACAGATCTCTAGTTATATCATTTTAGGATGTAAACATATATATGCTAAAATTTAAATATGTCAAAACTTTACAGTGTAAAAAAACTTAAAAAATCCACTGTAAAATTACTATATAAATATATTCTGTGTGGCTTTTCATTGTATGGTATTCTTGTGTGGTGATAGATTATTAAAGTGAATAGAAAACAGCTGGAAAGTATATGAAAAATTGTTTATTTCAAATGGTTCCTAATTCAAATTGTGTATTTTTGCAGCACGGAATTATGGGTTCAAATCTTACACTGCGGTTTTCAATAATGAAACGCTCAAGGAGATGTCCATCAAACTACCACTCACTCGGGAGGAGATGATCGACATCCAGGGGGTCACAGAGTTCAAACTGGAACGCTACATCAACAAGTTCTTAGAGGTCACCTGCAATTATGCTACAATCCTTGCCAGTGAGTTGAAACTGTGTATTCTCATACAACCTTAAAAGTCATTTAAATTGCATGTAAAACATATGTTAAACTCTTTTGCTTGTCTTGAGCTTCCTACAATATGATAATGTATGTTTCACCTTTTCAGAAAACTACAGATGTATAGAATTTGTTAGCTTAGTTTGAAATGGAGTCATTTGGGAAAGTAAGTATTTCTCATGCAAGGTTATCAAAATTTTACCAGTCTCCAAAAAATGGTTGCACTATACCTCACATTAATATCCTGGAATCATGCATATTATGTTCATTAGAATTCAGTAAGTCATTATTGATCAAAACTGCTACAAATTTAAATTTAGGTCAACTAATTCTGGGTAAACATTCACTAAAAGACTAAAATTGCACCCCCCAAGTGCAACCTGAAATTGCAACTCATCTGGAGGGTTCCATTCTTGATATGCCATTTGATACAATGTTAATAATGTGCGATATTTTTCATACTTTTGGCATGGACATATAATTTTTATTATAATTTTTTCGTTTCTACTTTAGGTCTGGATATAGATGAGGGGGAGGAGGACTTTGGGGCTGAGAGTGAAAGCGAATCTCATTACTTCAACCATGAACCCAGCGCTGGACTCAACAAGTCAGGCTTCAAGGTAAGGATCCAGGTTGTTGCTCTTATCATCGTAACAAGTTTCAGCAGTAATGATAAGAAGACTGAGACCTCATTGAACCCTTCCGAATGGAAGTTTGCTGCAATGCTGCTCCCTTAATATTTTTATAAAAAAAACCTAATTGTTAACTTATTAAAATACTTCTTTTCATTTTAAAAACTACTGTTTTTCTCTCCAGTGATCCAATAATGCTTTTATTTCCTTCTTACAGAAATATGTAGAACATATAGCTATGTATGTGTATTACCTTCACCCTCTGGGACTACTACATATCAGATATGAGTAAATGAATACTTTTACCTTTATGTGTCTGTAGGGAAAGAAAAAGTTCAACAGAAGAAGAAGAGGGGGCTCCAAAAAGAGGGGCTCAAGTGGCCGAGGGGGAACAAGGTATGTTTTGCTTTATTCCGGGGAAAGTTATACTGGGATCACTTGTTCTAGGTATTCATGGGAGACATTGTGAAATCAGTAATAAAAATCAAATATTGTTGCCTAGTAAAACTTATGTCAGTGTTATTCCTGTATTCATTGCAATAAACAACTTGTTAAACTGGCTAACAAGTAAGTTTTAGTGTATTGATCACTAACAGAGCATTTTGGGATTTCTGTTTCACCAAAGTTGTTTTTTAATGGGTCAGACCTAAAGACCATGGTTATAATTGTGATGTCATTATTTGTGTCATAAATTAAAGTCCAAAATGTGACTTTAATCACTTTATTGACACAGACTCCAGTTGTGTAGTGGTTATATTTCATTTGGTATTACAAAATTTTCTGTACGGTGTACCACTGTTGAGACTGATATGTTGTTCCCTTCACTTATCAGCAGTGCTTATTTCAATATATAGCATTTGCAAATTTCATTATATAGCCTTTAATGTGCTCTCTTTCAGCAACTTTTCGCAGTACCAGTACAAGAAATCTAAGACATCAACAGCGCCATCTAGAGGGTCATCTCGAGGGCGAGGTGGTGGGTCATCACGAGGCCGAGGTTCAGCCAGTACCTCCACCAGCAGAGGACCTGGTTTACTCAGTGTTTCAGAACTAAAAACAGGACGCTCATTCTTAAGTAATTCAATGCGAGTTTTCAAGAAATGAACACAATGTTTGCTGGGAAAATTTCTTTGAGTGTCACAAATGAATCTACATTATTAACTGAGGGTTATGATATCATGGATACAAATCATGATTAGGTTCATGAGACCAGAAAGAAGTGATACAAGATATATATCATGAAGGCTTATAATTGACTGATAATGCCAAAATTGAAATTATCATTTTAATTCTATATTTTGTTGCCTTTTGAAAAGACAGATTTGACATAAACAACAAAAGGATTCGATACTTTTACGAGTACTTGCATGAAATGATCTTAAATGTACAATGGGGAAAGTTGTGACATTGATGACAAATATTATATAAGTGATTTCTTTCATGACAAAAGATATACATGGTCCCAAGGTCATTCAGAACTTTATCAACAAATAAAATAGAATGAAACTATGATTGAAAAGGAGGAAATGTGATACAATCTGTAGGTCTGACAAAACCTTGCCAAAGTCTGATAAAATAGATGAAAACCATTCTACTGAATAGAAAGAACATATAATGGAGTAAAAATGAATCACTGAAAAGGAGAAAACTTTATACAGTCTGAATGTCTGTCATAACCTTGTCAAAATCTGATAAAATAGGGTTAAAATCCTCACAGCAAATCTAGGAAGATTGGTGTAATCAGATATCTTCCTGATGTTGTCATTTGTTGCCAATGCCTATGCCTGGTTTCACAAGATTAAGGCCAGATTTGTATACAAAATATCTGCCTGTTACTTCCCTGGTCAGAAGCTGTTAATCACCTTTTAAACATTGGCAACTAAAACAAAGTGCATTAAATGGTGTCTTATACATTTAAATAGTCCATTGTGCACAAACATTAGTATGCTGCTCATCAGTAGACTTGGGTTTGCCCAAATCAAAGAAACGGATAATTTCAGGCATTTGTGTGAAATACTTGTGAATATACATTAACCACGTGAATGTAAAATGTAAATAACAGTTTTGGATACAGGTTGCCTACTATGATTATCATGTTCTCAGAAAGTGTGTTGTCTGTATTTCATAACAGAACAAGAAATGTTATTTTTACCTTAACAACAGTACAGGAAATGTTATTTTTACCTTAATAACAAACATACACTAACAATATAACCACTGAGATTCTACAAACCTGTGTTCATTTATTACATCTTCACCATTTAAGGTTGTGTTTAAAGTATATCATATTTATAGCACCTAATATATCTGAAGTACCAGTATGTATGTCCACCAGTCTGTGTTCAAAAAGCTAAAACATGATGTATTATATTATTTTACAGAAAGGGCATAAAGTCATTCAGGTTAATTTGAAAAAAAAGTTGCAAGATTTGATTAGCTTGACCTTGATCTTACACTTCCAGCAGCCAGTCACATATTGCCTCTAACTTGTGTTAAGCTCAGTAGACGATGTACATGCCAGAACATGCAACTCACACGGTGCATTGATATCATTAATTTACAGTAATACCTCATTTGTATACAAGTGCCCTCTGGTGTTCATGCATGAAACAACTGTCAAAACTTGTCATAATTAATTATATTCTTGAATTATATTGCTGTTTGATTCAATAGTATTTGACGATTTTGTATAGAAGTTTTTCTTTTTATTTTTTTGGTGGTATTACTAAGCAATTGTCACATGTATATTGACAGTTAACTTACATGGAATCATATTTATTGGGCTGAGTTACCCTGCTATCCATTTTACCCTTTTATATCAACTTTTAAGTCCACAAGTTAATCTGATAGATGTTCCACATTAATGCTGTAATTACTCTATGATGTATTTGCTTGTTTCAAACCATATTTAAATAAAATATATGTTTAAAAAGAAGCAGTTAAATCGCAAGCATGTGCAGTATGAAATATGATTTGCAGTGTACCTCAAATTTTTCACTTTTTGTCAGTTTTGACAGAGTTCTGTCACAAACAGAAGCAAACTCTAAGAATTCAGTTCCATTTTGATTCAGCAGATTTTTCTATAATTTAAATAAATATAAAAATAATTTGAGTAATTAAATTTTATCACCATAAACAAAGGTGTTACCGTTCATAATTTACAGAAGAAAAACCCAGAGCAGACATTGTTTTAAACAAAGCAAGCCTGGTGGGAGGTTACCTATTTATAGCTATAAATGGATTTGACAGACACAAATTGCAATACTTGGGTGTCCACTGTCATTAAATGTTTGCCTGTATTAAGGCAAATGTGATGCAAGTTTGTTGGATTGCTTGTAATGGACCAGCCATAGGTACTATGTTAAACAGTTTTTATGTCCTGAAATTCTTATATAAAATCTTGTTATCATCTGTTCAGGGGTTTGAAAGTGAATCATTGAAGAACTGAGTAACAATACTTGTACTCCCACTGGGCCAACAGACCAAGTCAAGAACCCCTTGATTTCTCATTAGATCAAGCACTTTTAAAACATGGAAAAGATTAATCCACAATTAAAATGTATCAGATATCAAGATACAGATGTGTACTACTCTTTGAATTCTTTCTGTTACTATTTCCTTTTATTACACATGGTGGAGGTGTTTGCACTCTACTAAGAGCATTCTAGTTGAATATTTGAAACTGATCGGAGCACAGGAGTGGAAACACCAACCTCAAAGTAATGTCAGCTACACTAACAGCAATTTTAATGCAAATAATTACGGCAGCTACGTCAATAAACATAAAATTGTACATGATAGAAGGGGCATTTTATGGTCCCGCTGTTGGTCTGTAGCAGCACAAAATTTTATGCATAAAACTATTTAAGAATACACCTTTACTGACAGGTTTTTCTTAAGTCTTGTTATATTTATGCATTTCATGATGGATTAAAGTGTCTGTTAAATTTGAAAAATAGTTTTCTGAAGTCATAATAAAACCCAATTCTGCTACAAATGTAATAAATACACTAGACAGATGCTTCAATCATATGTTTTCATCAATATTTAAGTTTTAGACTGGGACAGAAGCAAAGTGATATTCCTTTTTTATATGAAATTTTGTATTGAAAAACTTACATAAATTATATTTTTATTTATTTTGCTTTTCTTTGTGTATGTCTTTTGTCACTTGTTTGTATCTGGATGATAACTTTGCAAAATATTTGCCAATATCATTCAGATTTGTTACAATGGTTCTCCTTTGTATTAGCTTGGATTAGGTTACTTCTCAGTTTGAATTGTCCATTGTTCTGACACTCTTTGCAAGCAAATTAATTTTACATTGGCCTCCTGATAATAACTTGCTTAAATTTATTTGATTTCATCAACTTTAGTAGAATGGTTGTCCCATGATATAGCCTGGATGTACTAAAATCCAAGGTTTTCAGAACATTGGTTTCTGGATGATAAGCCATTTGAATATTATCCAATTTCATTGTAAATATATGGTTTAATGATTGTAAGTTTAGCTTGGATAAGTTTTCATCTGACAGCAGTATCAACCATAATCCTCTTTTCCTTTATGAATAATACAGAATATTTTTCATCCTGGAAGGATATCATCTTTACTTTGTCACTTCTTTGGCAATAAAGTTTTATATTGAAGATTATTGATTAACTGTGCTTCCTTCACAAATGATGTTGAACTATACTGATGGAGGGCCCATTAGAGGATGCAAATTCAATGAAATTCAAAAAGTAAGTTGACAAGATACAGACCATGAATGCATTTTGCAAGTAACACAAAAACTGAATACTGATAACATGTTCAGCATTTATTTTCATCCTTCCATGTATATCATAGTGAAGAATTAGCAAGCATATTACTTAGATGATTCATAAGACTTGAACCAGTACAAATAAAGCTGTTTACACATGCTAAGATGAATAAAGAATAAAATGTCAAGATCCCTGATACAGTTTTAAGAATGAATGTTTTAAAAAATGGTCGCATGTTTGGCAGTGCTCTTTCGGTACAATTTAATCATTATAAATAAAAAAAATCATTGGAAATAAACGAAACTGCTTGTGCCCAGTTTACAACTGCTATTTTTAGCTGAACTCTCTTTAAAGAATAATTAAATATGAACTGATGATATATTTTATTTCTGTCTCTAATATTTCCTATAATCTTAATCTTGAAGTCACTATATTGTAACTGCTTCACCCAAGTTAAGTTCAGCATGGCAAGTATGAAAAAAAGAAATGGTTAATAAATCTTATTTCCTGAAATACATCTTTTCTTCTATTATGTAATTCACATACAAAAAAATAAATGAACTTTTTTTCCATATTAAATTTATGAACGTTGTTTATTACAGAATATGGAAAGACCACAACCTAATAAGAGCAGGTTGACTTACAAGCCTGGTTTATCACTACATCTATAATACCTCTATTATCTATCTTATATATATCATCTTATATAGATATTTAGCAAAAAACAATTGTTATGAGCACCAAGTTGTCCATGAAATTCATTTATCATTCACTCTACTGAAGCAGTATATCAGAGAGTTGGGAGACCGTGGTTGTGAAATTTTTAATTAGATTGACATATACATATTATGTATATGAGCATTATGGTTTACATCTTTCAATGAAACGTGGGTATAGACAGACGTCCCGGATGTGTGGTCTGTTGAGAATCCAGGTCAGGAACCGCTCCAAGCCCAGTCCGTACCCACCGTGCGGACATGTCCCATACTTCCTCTGTAAAACATCCAGAATGCGCAGATGTAAAACAAGATGCCACTTCACCATATACCAGTAAACTACACTCCTAACAAAGCGGTGATACACTGCAGTTGTTCCAGAACTGTTTTTTATAGCAAGATTCTCCAGGTCTCACCATCAGGGCAACCAACTGTGATCAGACCAATCAGAGCATAGTATCACATTGTGCATCCAACTCCAGTTTTAAATATGTTACATCAAGTTCTTGTTGGTCTGATTCTTGGCCCTGTGCCAGCCCTGGTATTGAAACCCGGAAAAACTTGGTAAACAAAGCAGCGGTTTAAACTAAGGAGATCTGGAACCACTGCAGTGAGGAATGTTACCATAAACATGTCAGTTTGGAACAGAGACAAGACTGGTTCATAATACTCTATCATTATAGACCAAATGGATATGGGATAAGCGACACTGAAATATTGATAAATGTGAATTACAAGCCTAACAATTGTATTTTTCCAACAGAAATGTAACAAGTACAAAGAAAGTATTTGACATTTATGACAGGAATATTTTAAGTAAGACTGGGATACACTGGAAGAAGTTAAAAAACTCATCACTTTTGTCACAAGTGATTTGTATTTTATATTTATGACACTGATAAGGTCCAAATCTGATTCTGAAACAGTTGACATTTATACACAGTTATGAAAGTAACTGATCCTTTCAAATGAAATAATTTCACATGAAATAAAATAACAAAATGCTGTCTGATGACCCTAGTAATAAAACAACCACACCAGTATCAGGAACACTTTCTTCAGTCCCTCCAATGTTTTTCATGACATATCATGCACAGCCCTTTTATTCAAAAGTTAATGACATGAGAGGTTTTTATGTACACACACACTTTACAAGTTGATTTATTGAGCTGGTGTTTAGTAACGTACTTGGTCTGTGTACCAGTAGTATGGGGTTGGGTCAATTCCTTCTCGTTTGTATCCCTCCAATAACTCCTCTAACTGATGCATCCTCATCGAGCCTCCCAGAATTTCTCCAACCCCCGGCATCAACAGGTCCACCTGACAAAGAAAGTCTTAACATATAGTAGAATGTAAAACAATCTGATAAAGTGCTCAATAAAAAATGGTGCTCAAGACAAACTGTAGGAAGTGTACCTAGGAATATACAGGAAGAATCTGTACAGTGCTCATCTTTGTACTGCAGACATGTTAGATTTACATGAAACATATTCTTTCCTTGAAATATAACAGTCTCTTAAAGCTTTCATTCTGAAACCATTTCCTAATAACTGTGCACAGTAGAAATAAATTTGCATAAAGGGCCATCAGTGGCATGAAAGAAAATATGAACATAGCCTCCTGCACTACTACCTTAAATCAAGAAGGCAACAAACCAGGAAAAAATCCCTGTTTATTTATGATTCATGACAAGGACATCTACTTTCTTTGAATGCAAATTTCCACAGATGTGCATTACTGTACCTAAAGTCACATGGTCTTGTCATAGTCAACAGATACACTTGGACTTTATTTGTCAACACACAGAAATAATACATAAAGTAGGTGGATTAGAGAGAAAAAAGCTGTGAGCCAGGGAATCTTGCTCAAAAACTTTTGTCTTCAGCCAAAATGTCTGCTACCCAGAAAGTTTGTCATTTACCAAACTGCATTTGATTTTATCAGTGACATTTGTCTTGCAAATAGATAAAGCAAATACACTGATAGCGATAAAACTGAACCTGAACAGCTCTCCTAGCTCCAGGCTTTCAAATAATTCACAATTACTGCAAGACGGTTACAGCTCACTGATGGGTGGAGTAACAATGGTGATACACAAGAAAGAGATTTCATTAAAAATATGTTTAATTATATATAAAAAAAAATATGTATAAAATTCATTGCATATTTGTAAATTTGTAAAATTTGACTTACTGATTCTGTGACTCTGCGATCATCTGCACAACGCTGCATGTAGAAAGATTTAATTTCTGCAGGAAAACAGATAAGTAGAATTGGTTCATTGATTTGGTCAGTCATCTTTCTCTCAGGAGCTTCTGGAATATCCTGAAAAACAAAGAATGTCCTTAAATGATACTGGTTTTATTTTGTTTAGAAATGTCAAACTTGATCCTGTGTGGACACTGTCACAGATTTTATTAACTTGTTACTATTTTTCAAATTTATAATCCCACCTAATTCAAAAGGTTAATGAAGACTAATGCCTCCTCTTCAACAAGAAAGACAGTGACACCCTTTGGAAAGTAAAAGTTACACCTAAAATATCTTTTGAATTCACACTTTTCACCTTATGCTAGTACTGCAAGAAATGTGTATGTGCATGTGTAAATGTTTCTTGTATGAATTAAAATATTTGGATATTTTGTGGTACCGGTAAGCTTTTTTGAAAATAAAACAAACAGTTTGTGTTAGGGTGAATGTTTCTTGTTTGCATATGAAATTTAAAATTTTAAAAAGTTATCTTGAACATACAGCAAATGTATGAAGAGATATTTGAATATCAATTATTTACATATTTAAATAAAACATCCATGATATAATGATGATACAATGGTTCATGGTAATACAATTATAATGATAAATAAACCACAAGATAAAAATATGTTCTTATGAAAGCATCACAACTGAACCTATTAAATATTTGGAAGGTTCTGTTGTAATTTAATTCTTATCAGAAACTATCATGGAGTTTACAATAACAATATACACATCATTTAAATGTATAACATACTTCTCCATCACCATAATAGGTCCCATCATCCTTTTTAATGTCATGGTCTCTCAGGTATTTGATGGCGTCAGCATGTGTCATTCTCCTAAATGGTCTCTTTGGTGGCTTGAAATCCTGTGAAAAAAGAATGTACAATATGGAAGGAAAGCTGAACCATAAAATAACACCTTTTAGTGTTCACAACACCTTTATGTGTTGCCCCATATATTGTATCCCACTGATTTTATAATTAGAAATGCTAAGCATATAATGGTTTTAACAGCTTCTTACTTTAAACCAAAAGGCTTTATTAAAAGAACGTCTAATTTTGAAAATGTTAACTTGAAAGATTAAGAAAAAAAGAAAACTCCATAAAAATCATTATATCACTGAATATTCCTTGATTGTCATTATATGTTATGAAAATATGTAATATGCCTACAGGGTTGACGTCATAAAGCAGGTGAGCAAATGGTGACTTGAGTACATTGTCAACCACGCCGCACACCAAGTCCTCACAGCGGTCCAGCAGATCATCAAACGTCAGGAAGGCACACTCTGCTTCAATGTGGGTGTACCTGAAATAACAACACGAATTTTTTCTTTATATTTTCAACACTGGGATATGCAACATATTTCTGTAAAATAGGTATTATTTCTGCATTTGTCTACAAATTTCTGTGACCACTCCATAATATGCTGCTTGCTAGTACTGTCTGTGATTTATTATGATATGCCATAGCATATCCAGTTTCTTATCATCCCCCATACCCTACAATTTCTGATTCCCTACAATAAATTTTACTTTAATCTGCTATAATAGAAACTTGTTGAAAGTGCATTCACATTCCAATTTCCTGAGTTTTTGTATGACAATTGTGTTGGTCTTATAAAGACTGAAGGAAATCAGAGTTAATGTATATAAAATGCATCCCTTGACTATTATGAAATCACTGGCCTAGTGATTATTTTTATATAAGTATATTATAGTGAATTAGATTATTATAGTGAAATATTTTATATTTCCACCCATAATTATACTTCATGTGAACTTTGTGAGACATCTCTATGACATTATTCATTGCTTATGTAAATGGACAAGAGGTTATCATAATAATGTGACTAGCAGGCTGCCCTCTGGTGTGTGGTAAACAAAACTACCAAAATCTTTTGGTCAACCTGTGTTGATTTATGTTAGGATGAACTCCAGCAAATTTATCCTTACAGACTCCAATCTTATGTTACTAAGTGTAAATTCTTATCATAATCTATAAAACTTATTCTTTTGTATTTTGCAGATTTGAAATTTAAGGGACTGGGTGTAATAAATGAGGTCAAAGGTTAAAAAGTCACAGTTTAAACCTCTGTTGACTCTTCATATTACTGTTATGATTTAAGGATTATAGACAGAATTAATCACTCACTCCGCTAAATGTCTACGAGTACGTGACTGTTCTGCTCTGTATGACTGAGCGACACAGAACACGTCACCCATGGATGGCAGACAGGTCTCCAGGTAAAGCTGAGATGACTGGGTCAGGTAGGCCTGAAATATGAAGTCACAATCACTGATCACAGTCCAATCCAAGGTCATGTGCCTGCTGTTATTTGGCTATTTTCTGAGAGTTATACATTTTCAAAAATCCATTATCACACTCCATTAGAGTCAAAACATTTAATGTATGATAAATTATGCCATGAATTATAACGACTTATATTTTACAAACTTTTATGTTAGTCATGTTCTTGATATGCATGACATTACTTATGTATTGTCAACTTTGGCTATGTTCCAGCTTTAAATATGTTATGGAATATTTATAGACAGTCAAATATTCTTACATAAATATATATATATATATATATATATACATATACATACATACATACATACATACATACATACATATATATATATATATATACATACATGCATGCATGTATATGTTCCACAATATTTCATTGATAAGATATTAACATTAAAATTTGACACAAGAAAAATAATTCTCTCTCTTCATGGCACCAAACAAATAACATACTGACCTCTTCTCCAAAGTAGTTAAACTTAAATAGTGTTGCTCCTCCCTCTACTTGTGTTTGCACCAGAGTGGGCGGGGTCACCTGTCAAAACAACCAATGAATGCAAGTAAATTTGCAAGGAGGATTATTAATAGGTGAGGTTATTATTAATATTATTAAAATGACATCATACTGCAAGAAAGTAAGGTTATAATATTCTAAAACTATGCAAAGTCGATATTTCCTTTTATGCAAGGAAAAGAAAGGAAAACATTCCATTTATATATAAGTCACAAAAACATGTCCTAGAAAAAATTTTAATCAATCCCAGGGAATAATGAATATCTGTTTTACAAAATAAGATTTGTTCAGTACTTTTTAAAAATATTATAATATAATAAATATAAAATATTTATAAATAAATATATTATAATATTTTATTAATTATTTTTGTAGTTACACAAGTTTTCATATCCAAATTAAATAAACATTGAGCCAAACTCTGTGATCTTGAGTCTGCACCTGATTGCTGAACAACATCTGCAAACAGTCGCAGACTTCCGATGTCACAGCCATATTAAATCCCACCATGCATGATTTTCCTGTCCTACCAGTGCACAAGGCAATCAGTCACTCCAAGATCATAACCAAAACTCAATTTGCAATTAAACACAATAATGGACTCATACCTGCCACATCCTATATCCAACTGACTTGCACCTGCCACACATGTATAAATTTTGCTATAAAACTAACCTCAAAGTACCCTTGACCAAAGTAGTACTGCCTGAAGGCCTGCATCACAACAGACCTCATCTTCAATATCTTGGATGTCTGAAACATAAATCATGTTAACATTGTTATCTCATCTTCAAAATCTTGGATGTCTGAAACATTTATCAGGTTAACATTGTTATCTCATCTTCAAAATCTTGGATATCTGAAACATTAATCATGTTAACATTGTTACATCTTCAAAATCTTGGATGTCTGAAACATTTATCAGGTTTACATTTTTACAAAGGAGATCATATTAATTCTTATCTCAGAAAAAGACTGAGACCCATTAACATCACCCAAATTTAAGTCAGGATGATTCTCAGGCAATTTTCTGATGATGAAGGATAAAACTTTAAGGTTTACTTGTACAAAGCATTAAACATTTAATAATTTATGGTAATAAAAAAAAATATTTTATAAACATTTACTGGTCTGTTTAAGCTATGTTTGTGAATGTTTACTGTGCTGTTTAATAGTTTTATGAACATCAGACTTACGTTTTCTCCTCTGATCATGATGTGTCTGTTGTCCAGCTGAACATCTACATGGGCATCCTGCAAAGATTAAATTCATACATCCTAATCACAATATTAACCAACCTCCGTGATCTGGGGGCAGAGCACAGGACTCACAGCAAGGAGATTGTGAGTTTGAATCTCAGCCGAGGAGCCAGTGGCGTAACCAGTAGGGTAGCCCCCCCGAGACCCCCTAAATAGGGAAGGCGGCAAAATATCGGGAAGTGAAAAAAAGGAAGGAAAGAAGAAGAAAGGGGAGGAAGAAGAAAAGGGGAAGAAAGGGAAAGAAAACAAAAAGAAAAAAGGAGAAAGGGAAGGAAGAAGAAAAAAAGAAGTATAGAATCGGGAAACGTCTTGAGTCTTGACCCCAGGATGGTCAGGTCTGGTTAAGAGGCAGTGAGGTTTTTCACAGTCAGCCACCATCCAGGGTGTTGTACAGCCTTAAAGGGTAGGCTGGGACCAACAGCTGTGTTTTACACACAAAAAAGTTTCTTGGTGTCCCCAGCAATGGGGATGATTACTGACCCAGGACCTGCAGGTTTAGTAGACACCTGGCCTGGTTGACACCTGGAAACAAAATAACACTATAGGAAGTGATTGCTACTGCCCTGTTACATAGTCCCAAACCGAAATGGAATTCTGCAGATGTATATACTTAGATTGAGAATTAGATACAACACCAAAAATTCTTAAAAAAAACTATAAACCATGTTATGAATCTGCCAATACAATAATAGTTTATGCCCACAACAAGGGTTAAACCCTATATATTGAAGTTTTATCAAATTCATGTGTTTTCAATTAAAATATAATTAAACAAACAACACTTTAAATTAAAATTAATTGGAAAATTAACATATCATTAACCTCGTTCAGCAGGTTCTCTGCACCTCCAGGTGGAGCCAGTGCTACTACTTCCCAATAGTCTGCACTCAGTTCATGGCCGTCAGGTGCCTGGAAACCAGAAAATCAACCATCAGTATCCCTTTATCTCAAACTACAGCAGACCCTCTTACATACATCTTGTGGAAAAAAAAATAGAATTGGCTCCTCAATCAACAGATTTTACTAATCTGTTAAACAAAATGTGCTCATCAGTTTGGGGTGAATAATTATGAACCAACTGCCTATTTATGATTAATATGTGACAGTGGCAATGTAAAAAAAAGTATGAGCACTATGGTTACCAAGAATTATTTGATTAAATCTTGTTCTATTTTACTTGCTGAATTTAAGAAGTGCATGGTAACTGTTTAAAATACCCACATCTAACAAATTTTGGACACAAGGCGCCCTTGGCCCCATCATTATGGTCATAAATGAACTATTTCTCAGATTTAAAAAAAAATCATTTTAATAAAATTATTTTCAAGTTATGACTCTGGTTTCTTTCTTAATATTTGCTGGAATACTAGATCCATGACTAGGTTACCATCTGGGTTTATTTTTCATGTCACTTACCGTTTTACCCTCTGGGACTGGACTGATTTCACCATAAATGGTTACTGTTGACTCTGTGGCCAGCATCAGGGCTTCATATGTGTGACACTGTAATACAGGATGGGGATCCATTAGGGATCACCTGATTCAAAATATAACAGTATCCTACAGGAGGAAAGGGATCACCTAGTGGTGCCATCTGTTGAGAATCACAAAGTATAGTGATGACTGTCTGAACCAGTTGTGACTGGCTGTAATCCTTAACCTTCAACTGCACCTGGTTGCCACTAATATTAATCTTGTCTCACTTGGATTTTCTGCATTAACATTATACACAATGCAGTGGTGAGCTGTAGGTAGAGCCTGGTGCAGTCACCCACCCGGGTAAAGTTTATCAGGAGGCGCAGCCCATGTTTCATAAAGTGAGCCAACTAAATTGTGCAGCTCAGTTTGGCTGGATAAAAAAATAAATACAAAAAGATAAATCTCTTACAATTAAAAATGCCCAAAACAAATGTTCAGGTTTTGTTATTTTTGTTGTTTTTTTTTGCTGAAAGGAAACTGTGATTGCTTAAGTATGAAAGTATTGGCTCATGAAACAGCCATGATAAACTATACTAGATAATAAATCACAAACTGGTTAAATGTAAAATGAAAGGAATATGTCACAGGTAATATATATAACTTGTCAAATAAAAAAAGTTATTTGTAACATCGTCAAATGAGTAGGCTTTCAGTTAAGTTTAAGCTAGCCCACATTTTGCAAGCTGAGTGGAGCCAACATCTTGTTGTCTATTTGGCTAATTCAGCTCCAGGCTCCATCTGCAGGACATAAAAAAAAAAAAATAGCCAGTACAAAAATTCTAGCTCAATTGTTGCAGATTTTAACAGGTTGTCTTACCCTGCACTAAAACCATGACTGAACAAGTACTATTGTTTCCTTCCAGACAAATTTTGTAATGGAAAATGGTTACATGTCACTAGAACAGTTGGAGAGAACCATGAAATATATCCACATAAAGTTGTGTCTTACCCTTTGTCAGTGAGAACACACAAAAGTAGCAAGTGTTACATGACATTTTTTAATAAAGTGCTGTCTTACCAGTTTGTCATTGAGGACACACAGAAGTAGCAAGTGTTACATGACATTTTTTAATAAATGATTTAATAAAGTGGTGTCTTACCAGTTTGTCATTGAGGACACACTGGAGATAGCCAGTCCCATCACGAAGAACAATGAACATCAGGTTCTTCCCTAGGCAAAAAAAAGGATATTTCCAGAGATCTTGCATAATGTAAATATTATCATTTTACAGTAATAGCACAAAGCAGTCAATTTTTCTTTCAAGCATTAACATATTTTATCTTTATATATATCTATAATATTTTTACCTATTTTGGATAAACACATACTGTGATTGACTTCATATTTGTGAGGTTAATATTTTGCTCTTTCCACTTTTTCAGTGTTTTGCAAGGGTTGGATTTTTGTGAGGTCACCATACAGTAAAATATTCATAAAGTATCCTTTATTGTATGAACTATTTAATATTCAAATAAAAATCTTAACTTTTTTAGAGGATCAAAGGGAACATTGAACAAGAGGAAAGTCTTGTCCCTTAGAACCAGATAATGTCTAAGATATCATATTATTTATAATATCAGTCTGTGACATCCGGATAATATGAAATTTATCTGTTTATATTAATAATTTCTATAATTCTTGCTTTGTAACGCTACAGGCACATTTAAAGTGCCACTATATATGATGTCAATGAAGCTACAGTGTAAACGAATGTTCACTCTGTAGTTGGGGCGTCTCATTCACAAGGGTTTTATTTTTGTGATAATTTCCCTTTTGGAAATATCACAAATCTGAAACCCTCGTGAACAAAGCTCACAGCACAGGATATATGATTTAACCTTGCATTGATGCTTTTCACTAGCTTTGGTATCTCTGGAGACAGAAAATGCAAGGTAACAAGATTGGGATAGAGAGGAGGAGAGAATGATATACAAATAACTACCTTGCCTCCTCAGCCGGTGTACCCAACCAAATAATTTCACCCTCACACCCCTGTTGGCCACAGAATCTCTTATTTTAATCTGCAAGACAAAGAGTTTTCTGAATATTGGACAGTATAATTATCTTATACAATACGACTTGAAGACTCTTTCTACACACCTACATAACCCTACCTATATTTACCAATTATTTATATAGCCAGTTACTGAATAATTATATTAATAATGAATAAAATGGGGATAAACTCATACTTCCTCTTCCATTACTCTACATTTAACTCATGTTATTACACAAAGTTTCTTGCATTTACATACAATCTCTAAATGATAAAAAAAAACTTTCAGTAAAGGCAAGAATGTCTGTCTGCAAACTCCTAAAATGTATTACAATTTCTTGTTTTCTCAAGTGTTCAATGACAGTATTACAAAAAAAGATGCAGAACTGACAACAGCTTGTTGAGGTATGACAATTGAGAATAATTTTAAATATCACTTTTTTTCACACAAACCTCTTTTGGTGCTGGTAAAGATTTATCCTCCTCGATCACAATTTTTTTGGCCTCCTCTAAGTTCTTCTCTCTCCTTTCTGCATCTTCTGCCTGAATATTAATAGGATCTCATAATATTACTACAGTGTGCAGTAGGGCTGTATCAATATACTGATATATCAATACATATTGATACCCCATGTCGATATAGTTACCATTCTGCTATGCATATTGTATCATCATATCCATGAAACAAAAAACAGCTCACACACGAAGTCACAGACCCTAACCTAAACTATATTCTGAGTTATTTATAAAGCTTAAGCTGCTTTTAATATCTCATACCAACCTTTTAAGACTTAAATGAGATCATGTATTGTCCACTGGATAAGGAATGTATATACATGTGTTTCAATGACAATGAAAGACTAATATATTGCAGCTGATCTGTCTTTAGGTCTGGATATCGGAGTGCTGGATGGTAATGCGTCACAGTTAGTCGAATTGTACAATTACACTGTAACAAATATTCTGGACAAACATGCCCCAGCCCGACCCATTCGTAAAAAGCAGGTAACCATGAAGCCATGGTACTCGGACATTATCCATTGTGCCAGAAGGATTAGAAGGCAGTTAGAGAGAAAGCTGAGGAAAGATCCTATAGAAATCAATAAGCAGATGTTCTTGCACCAGAGAGGCTTCGTTGTTAAACTGATAGATGATGCTAAGAGGTCATACTATAGACGGAAATTTAGTGATGCAACACCCAAAGAGACTTTCAGACTAGTGAGTGATCTACTTGGGTCTGGAACTGGCAGAAAATTACCCTCTACAGATAGTCCGGAAATACTCAGCAACAGCTTCGTAAACTTCTTCACATCTAAGGTGTTGAAGATTCGAAATGACTTGGATAGCACAAGTGTAGATATGGATTTGATCAGGACGTCCCACGGAGCACCCCCGCCTGCTATGGTCACTTTTCATCCAGTATCCTCCGAGGAGCTGCAGAAATTCATCCAGAAAAGTCCAAACAAATCCTGTAGCCTGGATCCTTTGACAACAAATCTTCTGAAAAATCCTGTTGTGCTACGTTCATTATTGCCATGCCTTACATCTGTAATAAATACCTCAATTACATCATCCGAGGTACCACTTTGCTTGAAAGAAGCTCTTATAACACCACTTTTGAAGAAGGATGGTCTTGACCAAGAGGATTTGAAGAACTATCGTCCTGTGGCAAATCTTTCGTTCGTAAGCAAATTGCTGGAGAGAGTGGTTGCAAAGCAGATCCAGGACCACATGACACAGAATCAACTCCATGATCCTCTCCAATCTGCCTACAAACCAAGGCACAGTACAGAAACAGCACTGATAAGGATAAAGAATGATATTGACCATGCACTGGATACAGGCCAGGGAGTAGTACTCCTTCTGCTTGACCTCTCTGCAGCCTTCGATGCATTAGACCATGGCATCCTAATTGAGAGACTAGTTGAGGAAGTTGGCATTCAAGGTTTAGCACTGGATTGGTGCAAGTCATACCTCACAACTCGCACTCACCGTGTTAACCTCAGTGGTGTACTATCTGATCCAGCCATGCTCACTGTGGGAGTGCCGCAAGGATCAGTATTAGGTCCTTTGTTATTTCTTATCTACATCCTTCCTCTGCGTAGAGTTGTCGAGGCCTTCGGTGTACATAGACACGGATACGCTGATGACACCCAACTTTATGAATTCTTCAAACTCAGTGACCAGCACGGCCTTGCTCAATCCCTGAGGAAGATTGAACAATGTGCAGCTGGTGTTAGAGCGTGGATGATTAAGAACAAACTAAAGTTAAATGATTCCAAAACCGAACTCCTTATCATATCACCCAGGTACCATCTTAATAAGATCCTTAGCGCTGAACCTAAGATCTGTATTGGTAGTGCAGAAATAAGACCAGTACACACTGTCAGAAATCTTGGGGCCATTTTCGATGCCAATATGAGTATGGAGTGTCAGACAAGATCAGTCGTGAAGAACATTTTTTACCATCTTTGCAGAATTGGTAAGATCCTGAACCATCTTGATGACCAGACAGCTGCAAAGACCATCAACGCACTGATTACATCAAGATTGGACAACAACAACAGCCTGCTAACTGGAACTTCCAATGCTAACATCCATCGCCTCCAACTTGCACAAAACGCATCAGCCCGATTACTTACAAGGTCCAGGAAGTACGACAGCATCGGACCTGTTCTAAGACAGCTTCACTGGCTGCCTGTTGAAAGGAGAATCACATTTAAAGTCCTCACACAGGTGTATAAAGCGCTGAATGATAGCCTGTATCCACTGTATTTGCGCCAACTGTTTGTGGAATATTCTCCCCGCAGGTCTCTTTGTTCTTCTGATGCTCACAGGATAGTCTGTGTACCTCGCTCCCATAATGTATATGGTGACAGACAATTTTCCAAGTACGCTGCCACCGCATGGAATTCTTTACCAGACTCTGTTAGAGCGTGTACACATATTGAATCATTTAAGCGTGCTCTCAAGACATACTTATTTTCTTAACCCTTTGTATCAGCGCATAGAAATGTATATTATATTTGCGCTCTATAAATGAACTCTATCATATCATATCATATCATATCATATTTAAGAATTTCACAATACATATTGTACCTGAATAGGCTGACCGATACCCAGCGCTAGTGTGCAGGATAATTTATCTTACTGACAGACAAAAGAAATGGAAATGACTTAGAATGATGCATGGTGAATAATTTAATATTACCTGAAATAAATCAATTTTAAACTTTTTGTACAGATATTTACAAAAAATACACAAACTGGGAAAACTGCATAATTATTTAAATATGGATATTTTACAGATAATTAATCTCACAGCATGGGCTGAAAAAGGATATGAACTAGGGCTGTGGTTCGCCAGGCAACTCACAAGATGAAATTTATGACACAACATGGGGCTATGCACATAATTTTTTTTTCAGATTCTGCCTTATAGTTATACAATACATATAAAATAACCAAATAATCTGACTGCATGTATATTGATTAAAATAGATATAAGATAACATGTTTTAGATGTGGTTCAGCAAAATGTATCATATTCAATAAAGTATGTATTTTGTTTGTTGCTTTTGAAAAGTAGCAACCAGCATATAGCAAATTACGGAATTCCAAATACAAATGTATTAGATCAATTTTAGTCTTGTAAGAGTTTCTCTATTTATTCTTTGTTATTTCTTTATGTCTGTTTGCTAAAATAAGGTTTTCAAAAGATTTTTTAAATAAGAATATCCACAGTCTTGGGGGAGGGGGATCCACTAGCCATCACTACTGTACATACCTCCCTTTTATCCGCCGCTGAGCTCTTTTTTTGCTCTCTCTGCCAGATCTTTGTGACCTTTTTCAGCTGGGCTTTGGCTACTATGTCCCATTTCTGTAGAAGATAATGAAATGAATAAAACAGCAAATCACATTTTTTAACTACATCCTCAGTGTGTTTCATTAAAAACCACCAAATTCCTGATAAGTTAGCTGAAAGTAGCTTTGCCATACGTTGTTAATGGACAGATGAAGGCTGCATGAAGAACATGACCAATCTGTAAGAAGGCATATAAAAGGACAAATATAGCTACCAGAACATCAGGAGAGGCATACAGAAAGATAGTAACTTACTACTGAGAAGCTGTCTTATATACTATTACAATCTTACCTTTCCATCTTCTTTGCCATCTACATATATTGTTGGAAATGGTTCTTTCCCTGCATGCCGCATTGCCTGAAATAAAACCACACCATGTCAATGTCATTTTAGATAACCCACAAACAAATAGTCAGATCTAAAATATTTCATTTTCTAAAACTTTACTGTTCAGAAAGCTACTCAGGCTAACACTAGGACTCAGTCTGACTCACTCAAGATTGGCATCTGGAATTCACTTGGCTACATTCTCTGATATCAAACCGTTAATTTATTCAACAATGCTGCACTGATAAACCAAAAGCAATCCTTTTTCATTTTTTTTCGGTAAAAATAAAACAAATGCTGGCCAGATATTGCCCGTAATTTAAATGTAAAGATTTTTTAAAATATGTCCGAAAATTAAAATAAAGTTAAAAGAAAGGAATAAAATTAATAATTCCCTAAAAAAAACAATATCTACATGGTAACTGGAAAGAATTCTCTGCATATATGGACTGGAGAAATGGGTTTGCATTGGTAAATTTTATTTTTGGACAGTCAGGAAATATTTTACTTAGAAATTATCAACACTTACATTTAATAATTAGTGCTAAATTTCAAATTCTCCCTATTCCATATTGATATACAATATTGCACAATATTTTGGTACTGGTGTCTGCTGCCTGAGTGGTGTTATAATTATCACAATTCTACAGACAACTGTTTGAACATTAATGTAAATATTAAAATACATTTTTGATAAATCATACAGGTTTCTTAAACTGTAGGACTGAGCCTAATCCAACATTCACTCTGGTCCACCAACCTATATCCTCCTTTTCTTGTGGGGGATATTATTTTCTTAAAAGCTTTCTTTTTAAAATGCTCAGAAATCTACAAATGGTAGAGATTATGTAACAATTAACATGACATTAAAGAACTTTGAAATAAAATAAACTTAAAGTTTATGCTTAACTACTCTTTTCTAAGATAGGATATGTCAAATACATTACTGCTGAAGAACAAACTGTAATCTATTGGTAACTAGTTATGGTTTTAGAGTGTTTATATAAAATCATCCTTTCCGCACCTGCCAAACTTGGTTGTATTAGTGTTATGGCATGTAAACAATAACCATAACTGCAGTGAGTGGGTTAGAGATGTTGTGCTGCAATAGACTAAACTGGTAGACACAGACTGGTCAAACAGGATGTGAAAACATTTTTCACTTTTTTTACAGGGCTTGACATAAAGTGTTAACCGCTTGCCAAGGGAAGTAAAAAATCCAAGAAAATGGTGGTAGGGCAACCGACAGTGAGCTTGTACTTTCCTGACTGGGCAGATGGGCCTAACATAGACCTTTACCCAAAGGCCTGAATCTTTAATTAATCTTTAGTTACCGTAAGCATTTTCTTTCACGGAGAAAATAAATCATATTCTCTATCTTAAAATTATCTGTATATGTATCTTTTCAATATTTAAGAGGAATATTATTAACAAACAAACATTTGAAAATGTTAACAATCTAACAGGCACCACCATCATCTGGAACACACTTATTGTTCATAGCTACAATCACTTTTTTTTTAGGGAAAGTACAGATTCATTTGGTTGCCCATTTGGGCAAGTACTTTCAGAGTTAATGTTGAGCCCTGCAGTGGACCGTTCAATTAAATTGGAATGATAAAGAAGTGACAAGAATTTCTGTTTTCTTTTTTTTTGTAACATTAGATCTATAATGAGGATTATAATAAGATATAATAAGAACATTATCATTAAGCTAAATGGATTTGAGGCAAATCGTGATCTTCAATGATCATGAAGTCATCAGCCATCAGGGTGGGGTTTAGGCTGCCCAAAACCTGTTTTCAGCAGTGTAGAGCTAAAAACCTGCCTAAAATAGGTTATAACCTTTAACGGCCTAAAACCTTCCATACCCTGAATTATGACTAGCGGTTTAACTATGTCTTATTGTTACATAGCTTAATGCATTAAAGAAATATGCTAAAATAATTAAAAGTGAGAACACTTTATTCAAACTAAACAAATACAGTACAATACTACTTAAGGTTTTCCATATGAACACAGTTCTCTGACAGCTTTAGCTTGTATCCCTAAATCATGTTCTGAGGTCTCCCAACTCCATTACTGCCAATTAATAAAAGAATGCTCATGCTGTAAGCTTAAAATCAGACAATTTGATTGGCTTTATGATCACAAGGGATCAAATTTTGTGATCAATGCAAAAGAAGTTTTCTCCCAAATTTTTGTTGGCTTCTGAGTGCACCTTTGGTGTCTAAAACCTGCCTAAAACCCATTCAAGGCGTGGCAGTTTTAACCAGGTTATAACCTACAGTTAAAACCTTCCGGCCTAAAACTTGCCAACCCTGTCAGCAATGTCAAAACCATCAAGCTCAATATGTTGTCTTTCACAGATGCTATTAAAATGGCCCAATATCTACGACTGTTAGTGTACTACAACATACCTGCAGGACAGTTTTGTAGGGTTTTGCCTCAGAACCATCCCCGTCTTTGTCATCACCTGACTTGTCTGATGTGTAGATGGCTGCTGCAACAATCAATTAACATGAATCTTCATCATCATACAAGCTTGACCATGCATTTAGCTTTAAATATACCTGGTAGTCCTGGTTCCTTGTAAAATTAATGATAGCTAATGATGTACATTTAAAATGTCTTTAAGAAGCCTAATTTACATATTTCACTTTTGATGGGAACAAATTTTGGGATGCTTTCTCATGGTCTGACCAGATGCCTTCTGATAACCTGAAGTAACATTATTTATGAGTGAGTGTTAATGTTATATTATTATATAATCTATCAGAAGAATGTTGTCCAGATCTAAAAGCTGCAAAAAAAGGCTGCTCTGGGTCAGGGTTGGGGCCAGGTACAAGTGAAAGTACCTAGGTACAGGTACAGGTGAATTGGCCAGGTACGGGTACAGGTACTTGATTTTCACAGAGTACCTAGGTACAGGTACAGGTACATTTATTTTAGGATCACTTCTAAGACGTTTTTACAGATAATAATAGCTGCATAAATTCACGTGTATTCAAGTTAATATGCCTTTTTTCTATCAAACAATACTGAAGTCATTTGCTAAAGTATATTTTACTAAAACTTATTAACTGTAGGGCACCATACATTCACAAACATGATATGCATGTGTATTAAAAGTCCATTAAGTGCACTTAGTACAGTATGACACCATACTTCATCAACATGATATTTGTGTACTAAAAGTTCAATAAGTGCACAAGTACTACAGTGTAACACCAACCATTCACAAACATGATACTATTCCATTAAGTCATTCAATTCATATATATATATATATATATATATATATATATATATATATATATATATATATATATAATATATATATATATAATATATATATATATATATATATATATATATATAATATATATATATATATAATATATATATATATATATATATCAGGGTTGTTATTTTTCCCGGGAAAAACTAGTGGGAAAAACCCGGGATTAATTGGGAATAACTGGGGAAAACTGGTTAGTACCATGAATTACTGGGGAAAATGCCTGATCAAAATTTTTGAGAGAGTATAATGATGTATAGTTAATTAATTCTGTTTAATTTTGCATGTTGAAATTATATGTGTGTGTGTATATATATATATATGAGTGCAATATTTCCACAACTCATACTAGTGCAGTACTATTACTTAATTACCAATTAACTGCAACATATGGTAGGTGAGCTGACAAAAGTAGTCAAGCATGTTAACCTAATCAAGGCAGAGTTATTCTTGGGGGTACAGAAGTGTGAAGAAGCCATGCTAGTCATGTAGGGCTCATACAACTTGTTAGCTGGGGTGAGAAGAAACCAACCACCCATTGTGGCATCACTTGGGGAAACCCTGTCCAGCATGATGCAGGTTTCTGTGCATACAGGTAGGGAATCAAGCACCCCATTTAAAATATGTATCAATGAACCTTATTTCTTAGCCATCAATGGACTTTTTCAGTGTAACTGATATATCTGATTTTCTGTTTACCTATCACTATGTATATACATACAAACAAGCTGTTTTTAAGGAAAACAATATAAATTTTCATATCTTGGTTTTGTGATTTGAGTATGTTTGTTTATATATATATGTGTGTGTGTGTGTGTGAGACGATATTTCCTTTTAATTCAGTCAGATATCTGCTGGTCTCTCCTTTTATAAGATTATAAGAGGTTTTTCCCAGTTATTCCCATTTTCCCACTTTGAGAGGTTTTTCCAAAGGAGGTAAATATCAGTATTTACCAGCTGGGAAAAACTTAACAACCCTGATATATATATATATATATATATATATATATATATATATATATATATATATATATATATATATATAAACAAATAAATGATATTGGGCCTTTGAGACGTTTATCTATGTAATCAGTATAGGGCTAATGAAGAAAAAATTTGCTAAAATGGTCTAAATGGCCGAAATTGCAAGTATAAAATGGCTTTCCGTCTCAAAACACTGTCTAGACAGATTGGGTTTGGCTCTCGATTGGCATGGCAGGGTCTCCGCTGCTGGGATCGGTGGAGGGAATGTGGGTTGCTTCTGCCTTTGTGGCTGTGGGTGCTGTAGCTTTCCAGCAAAGTCACCGGTGCGGGATGTACTGTGGCGGAGTCTTGCGGCTTGTTGCTTGGCTTGGTGTAGCAACACATCTGTTGGCTCTGAGAACATGCTTAAGGAGCGCGCAGGGCTGAGGTCTTGACCACAGTAACCTGTAGCTTCTTGATGAGTGTAAACTTCCTCAGTCAGTCAGTAATCAGTATAGTGACAACAGTCTCAAAGTATACTGTGTTACCTTTCCGGTTTATATTTTTGTTTAATCAAAGTTCTAATAATTTTTGCCTATTTTTACACCACAGTAACATAATTGAAAATGTTTAAGATGACATCAGTGGTATGGTAAATTACTGAAACAACCTACCAGGATACATTTGCCTGTCCAATTTACCTACAATGAAACCCTCTTGGGCGGACAGTCCCGGGACCAGACAATTTGTCCGTTATAGCGGGTTGTCTGCCCAGAGGGGGTTGGGTCAAGGAGGGCCGGCTGCGGCCACTTGTCGGAGACCCATTTATGGGACTTAACCATGCCAGCCAGTATATTTTATCTAATATTGATCTTATCTGATGTTATATGTGAATAAAATCTATGCTACAGGTTGTTTTTTTAATTTTTATTTTGGAATTAGGCTTTCAATATTAACTGCAACATTAGTGTCATTACTTGTGAGAAAATAATACTCTGACATTGACTGACATCAACAGGACTGACTCGTCTCAACATACACGTTTCTGCACTGGGTCTGTAAAGTTTTTTTAATTAATCACTCTTTCTGTGATATAAAAAGAGTCTCTTATGGAATAAATATATTTCTGATATTTCATTCAAGTTTTGTTTAAAATCCCCTGGCATCGTAAATTTGATAAATAAATGCATGCTCTCATATACGCCTTATGACTGGTAGGTGGGACTTGAATCAATGATGCAAATGTTACAGGATTGGTGATTGGTTGATATCGAGGTCATGAGCGGGGAAATCAAGAGTGAAAGGTTCCATCAGGTTAAGCTTATAACTATCAAATATTTTATTGCATTTATGTACATTCATCCGAGTTCATTAAGGTAACGTTTTAAAATAAATGAAACACATCTGAAATAGAATGAAACATATTTACACTGAAATGAAAATGCATAAAAATGCATAAAATGCAGAACTTTAAAAAAGTCTGTCCTATGGTCTTTGATCTATAGCCCAGCTGAGCCCCCGACCCAGGCAATAGGTCATGACCTGTGGTTGTTATCATCCAGGTGTGTAACAGATACTTCATTATCCTTGCTCCTGGGCCTCTGATAGAATAAGGTGGCCCAGTTCAGAATGAAAGTTCAGCACAATATAAACTCCGTTAATTCTGTTATCTTGTGGGAAATGCTATTGATAAAAGGATACTTTAATAAATGTTCCAGCTGAAAAATAATGTAAATTAAGTAAAACTAACTCGGGTCTTATAGTCATGGCAAGATGCCTACATCATAAGAACATATAAGTGATATACTGCTGTCACCCCTGACTTAACGTGATAAATTTACAACGGATATATCCTATAAAACAATAGGATGGGTTTACACTCGCCACTTGATTTCACTAATCAAGAAATTAGATCCCGGTCATTACAGGTGACATTTCCAGGTTCTTTTAAGGATGTGTATAAAAATACCAGACAATCATAAACCCAGATCAATAGAAACTATGAGACATCAGGTTAAATTCACAAATATAATTCAAGACAATACATACAGAGACATAGATGTGAGTGTGTGCGTTGATGTGTCAATACGACAGTCCTTCACATTAAAAATACAGGATATTTACTGAGTCCATGGTTTGTATAAAAACAATAAAGTCCAGTTCCTTCAGAGATCTCTGGTTACTGTTTTGTGTAGAATCTAGCGTATGGTTAGTACCATATAGTCTTTCTGAGTTTAGCGATCTTCAACTGATCTTGCTTGACAGTGACCCGGGTAGGTTTACGTTCACATGAATGGTAATAGCTCTCTTTGTTTACATATGAGCTTAGAGTCCTTGACCTTACTCGTGTAGCAATTGTTTCACGGCTTACAGCGATTATGTATCTAGGTCAAGCTGAACTAGGCTGGCAGGTGACGCGTGCTCACTTACTTTACCGCCAATACGATGCTCTGTCGGCAGCACGGCTGTGATCTCGTGAGCTGGGCCCTTGCCTCACGTAGAAGCTTGCTTCTATGACGTTCCTGGCGGGTTTAAGCGTTTCAATGTTCTTTCTGCTGTGCGTGCGTGCTGCCTCTTCAAGCTTCAAGACCCAACTCCTGCAGCGTCCCGCGTCTCTCCCTGAACTCTGACGTCACAATCGCCTGTGCACTGTGTACGGCGATCCGGTTCTCTGATTGGCTTATGGCTCAAGTGTCCCATATAAGGATATATGTGATCTAGTATGACTGCTAGCGTCACCATGGCGACCCACATACCAGATGTAATACACGCAATGCGTGACACAGATAAATCAGCTGATAGCCGATGGGATATCATACAAGAATACACAATATATATACAATCAAGACCTGTCAACGCTTTAGGATGACGCTTCACGTCAATATCAATAGAGAACAGACTTCGTTAAACTAAGATACAAAACACCGTACATATTGTCACCGATTTTCTGGTGACAACTGCGTACCAGAAGTAGACCATATTTTCAATTTCAAAGAATTTCTGCAACTTGGGTGTCTGTTAGCAGGGGTTATTTTAGCCATCAGGTGGACAAAAAGTGTCTGTTGTCCTGAACAGCAGGGTGTCTGCCCCAGAGGGGTTCTTAAAGTAGTAAAAACGTTCAATCAGCCCAAAAGTTGAAGGTTTGGCAGAGTGTCTACAGCCCGGGGTTTCACTGTATTCGGGCTTTATCTGGTATTCTAAGCCAAGAGCTGATAGCACCAGTGTGAGCTCATGGACACAAAGCCAGAGCTCAGGGGCATCAATGTAGGAGGGGGGGATGGGGGGTATATATCCCCCCACTTTTTGGCAAGGGGGGATGGTCAATGTTCCCACTATTCAGAGAAAAATATTTATATATTGCAAATTGAAAATATTAATAAATATAATTATATACTTTTCTTTCATTTGTGAGTTAACTGTGAAATATTATATCTAAATGTAGTTTTGAATCAACTTACATACTGGAAAAATAGTACCCTATTTTCTGAAACCTTATGCTTAATTGCAATATTTTAAAATGTGATTAAGTATATATATATATATATATATATATATATATATATTTGAAATGTGTCATACAGACAATATATATGTGTGTGTGTGCAAGTAACCCCCCCCCCCCTTGAAGATAAATTGACGCCACTGCCAGAGCTCAATAATGAGGTGCCAGTAGCTTACTGATAAGGACTCTCAGCCAATTATCATGTAATGTTGAAATCTTCCTCACCTTTCCTGTGCTACTTTAAGTTAGTTCTCATGATCCACATATAAATTTTCAAAATGACCAACAATATTACAATACTAGACTTATTAATTATCCTTGATATTGTGCCCAATTACACCTATCAAGCAAAGAAAATGCACCTCAAAATGTTTAATAAACATAATAAGCATTTTTATAGCATTCAATATATTATTCCAACTGCAGAACCTGACCACTCGACTTTGAGGGCTGTTCCATTCTCATGCACCCTGTCGATCCGTTGCCCAAAATGTGTGTTTTACAACAATTTAAAAAAAATCATATCACCTACGTCAAAAACTACATTCATCAACTATGTTATGAATTAAAGATGACAGATATATAGACATCTCTAGGGCAAACAGTATATGAGAAAACGCACAAGCAACCAGGCGGACCCCACCGCCAATTTGGCGGCGGACCCCACACCAACATGTAGGGCTATTTCACATAACAGCTGCAAAGTGCAATCACTTGCAATCTGAAAGGGATTGACTGGAGGGCTGTTCCAGATAATACTGCCCCTTCTTCAATTCATGTAACCCAAAGTAAATATTTACACTTGTTTCTGTATTATCTTTTATTCATTTGTGAACATTCCATCAATTAAAACTGCAACGTTTTGAGGATTGAAGAAAATAAAATGAGAATCAACTTACACCACTGGCGCTGGTGGGGTCCGTGAGGTCCATCATGGCCAAGACGTTTAAAATTTTAAGTAAAACGACTGAGTTTATTATTTTTTCATTGAATTAGTCAAAACTAATAAAAAAACAAGTCTGTGGACACAAATCCACTCTACAGTCTCAAAGAATAACAAAATCAATCGATAAATAATATATTTCTTCCGTGGTCCGCGGGGTCCGGGTTTTACACACTGCCTATTATTAATGAGTATTATTATATCTGTGAACCAATCCCTGGCTTACTTACATATGCTCAAAGCCTCCATAGCTTTCTCTGCATCGGTTGCCATGTGAAGCCTCTCGTCTAGTGGACCGATTGATAACTAAGTATGTGATGAAACAATCAGCTTTGATGTGCTTTTTATATCCTGACTGAAGACCAAATCAAGTTTGTTGTCACCCAAATGCCATGTGTTGCATCAGTGCCGGTGAACTGACAGCCGGATACGACCAGAGTACGGCATGTCGTAAAATTTAAAGGTCTCTGGTGTTAGGTTTTAATTTGAAAGATCCCAATTTTTAAATTAAATCATATATACGTTAACGAAATAACCTTTGATTATATGTATTTACAGATATTATGTATGTATTTATAGATACTATTTATAAAATTTTACTGCAAAACTGACCGGTAGTTCTGTCGATATCCAAAAGATGGCGCTGAAAATCACATTCGGCCGGGCAACCCACGTTCTTGTAAACTAGCTGTTAACAAATATATTAGATATTTTCACTGTGCAAAACAAACCAAATGTTTTCAAACCGGATACGAATTAATGGTATTATTTTTTTTAATTTCCATTTTTTTTTTTTTTTTTGCATTATCGGATATGATGAAACGTGACGATGTAAATTTGATAATGGTGTTATACAGGCCATACAATATGAACTTAGCCGTACATACGTTAATTTGTGCACGTATTTCAGTTCCGGGTCTGAACATCAACGTGCGATCTGGTGCATTAGTCGTGCCAACTCGTTCAATACACACTAGGAGTGATCTGCATGTCCAGAGGGCTATGCATTCATTCACGTTACTGTTTTTTAGCCTCCGCGTAGAGGGTATGCGTTAATTCACGTTGTGCGCATGTGTGTTCGTTTACAACATTACACACGCAATCGTGAACGGAATCCCATGCAAGAATTTTCATGGCAATTCGGGAATGAGCCAATGAAGAATCAATTAGATTTTGGTGTGGATCCGGCACCTGATGAGGATCCATGATGTATGTGTATAGGGAACGTATGTTATTATAAATCCTATTCGCAAATTAAACTGGCCTTTCTTAAAAATACGTACAAACCTGAGTTACTCGATCCGATCGATCGATCTAAATAAATATGAACATTACATAACTTTGAATATTTTGATGCAAGATAATATCTAAAAATTATTACAAATCTGCTCATATTAATGTGAAAAGATGAACAAACTACTAATTTAATTAAGTAGTTTTTAAGTTATAAGGTGCAAAATGTACAATCACCTTTTGTTACTCACCTGTGGTTCCAATACTCTATCTGGTTTTACTTAAAAGTTTTGAACTTTAAAGGCTAATAAAACTACATGTCAGTGTTCATTGATTATTGTAATTGTAAAGAATACAACAGAGTAAATATGGAATGTTTGTTGCATTTTTTTAATGGATTTCAAGGGTATTTCATTGTCACTGATTTATTCTGTTTACCAGTGTTACTTGAGACAAAAAGGAAAACAATGCTATAATAACTGATCCTCAGAGTTCTCTTTTTTCAACACCAGAGAGCCTTTCAAACATCACTGAAGCAGAAGCTATAGGCAGAATGGTGTGTACTTTTTAACAGTTTATTCCTAATATAATCATTATCCTAAAATTCTTATGCATATTTTTTTATTCATAGTCAGTGGTGTTCTCATTTTTTCTTGCTAAGTGAGTTAAATGATTAAAAATGGAGTAGAGGTTACAAATAATAAATAATAAACTAGTAGCCACACACAGTCGATTTGAAGAACAATGACTGTTAGAAGGGACAAGTTATTATTTAAAATCAAATGCCAGTGCTGTGACTGATCAGTAGTGTTTCATTTTCCGTGATAACCCCACTGACCCATGGTAACACTAATGACACTTACAGCTGATTTTAGACAAGTTTGTTGGTTTAATAAAATTATAAACTCCCAAAATATTCTGCTCTGTTAATTTGTTTCTATATTTGCATTTTTAGATAAAATAGCAAAATTGAAGGCTGCAGAAAAACAAAGGCAGTACAGGAATGGATGGGTAGTGATCAGGATCCACTCAGGAGGATACAAAATCTTGAGAAAAAGAAAGATAGTCTATACAAAGAAGACATTAAGACTGGGAAGAGGAATAGTATAAAGGATATGTATATATTACAGAGAGAAAAGTAGACAAAGAAGGGAAAGGAATGGAGGAAGTACAAGAGAGTCCTACGTATAGCTAGATAAAGGAGGAGAATCTGCTGATTCAGGAAAGATAGGGTCAAGAGGAGGATACATCCGGGTTCCACAGGACCTTAAAGCGTTTGATGAGCAGGTGACAAATGCGAATGGCAACAAGCAATGTGTATTCCCTTAGGCCCGTGTCCGACACAAACAATAGTTTCGCAATAAATAATATTCCGAATAATGAAATGTTGAATTTAGTACGAGTCTTGCAAAATCTGGCATGCCAAGAAAGTACAACTTCTGTTTAGTGATTGCAACAGGGAACACAAGACAAAGTCCGCCCCATGGCACAGAGATTTGAAGCTTTGCCCACAATGAGGGATAACCAAAAATAAAATGAAAGAAAAAGCCAATATTGAACTTTGACTTTTCACACATATATTTATCATTTTTTGTATTTCAATATCTTTTCTCTTTCAGTCAGAAGTCACATCTCCTTACGCAAAACTATACCAGGAACCAGTGCAGACACGCAGGCAGCCCTTTCCGCAACTGGCTCCACCAGAGTTTATTAAGCCGTGTAGCACCCGTTCATGGCACCAGAGGAGGTGACTGAGACTGAGGAGTTATGGAATCGGGGACATCTGAGTTAGTCGAAAAGAAGTATTAGGCCATGATTGGTGAGCACTGTTAATATAAAACATTAATTGTAATTGTTAAGATGAGAAGCTACGATCCAACATATTTGATATAGCTATACCGTAATATTAAAATGTGAGAATATGATAATATTAAAAGAGCAAAAGGACGCCTGTAATAGACAAAGCGTCCTTTGTAAATATATTTAAAGTTAGACCCATTTTACTTGATCGAGAAAGCTTAATTTTAAAACATGATTTTATATCATGTTTGCTATATGTAACAGTTTTACAGATATGAGTATTTTGTTTTATTAAATATAAAAAAAATATTCCACTTCTATTTAATAAACTGCATGGGGATCTAATTATGTGTTTCTTCAATAATCTAATGGGTAGAATGCGATGTGCATGCTTCCATGATCAATAATGACAATAGATACAAGAGAAACTCCATCTCCTGATACAGATATATCCGTTAGCGTATTCCTGTTTAGGTGTAAACCAGTGACATGTGGCTATTATTTAACACAAGACAGGGGACTTATAACAAGTGACCCATGGGTCATGACGCTCAGCTGACTGGGAAGAGATTCGCAAAAGGAAATTTTATCATCAGAAGTCAGTATATACCCATTCAACTGAAGTATCAAACATATTAACCAACAGGCCAAGATTGTGTCTGTATTTATATATCTCAAAAATTGGGAATAAATGCGTAAACTTTAAAAACTAGAATACGGTTAGTCGACAAGCGACCTTGTGTATCCGCCAAAATCAGAGTGGAACGGTTGAAGTGAGGCATGTGTTGCGGACCCCCCACATATTAATGCAAGGGTATTCTGCTGTTACGTACATTTATGTCAGGAGACCTTGTGTTTTTATCATCTTGATATGTCAGGATGCCGTATAAGTTTATATTAAAGGGAATGTTAAAGGGAAAGGGAGGTGTAATTAATACATTAATAATTCCTAGTTGTATGGAGTTTTCAGATACTCCATACTTGCACACACACACACCCACACAAAGTCAGTGATAACACAGTCATGTAAGTTTTAAGATTGTTCAGAAAAAGTGTTACAAACACACTCACCAGAACATGGTGAGGCAAAGCCAATATATACACATATGACCTTGGTACAAGGCATCTTGGTTTAACCCCTGCTTATAGTGATATTCCACTTGTTTCTTATAGACTCCCTAACTATATACAAGCAATACCTCGAATTGACCATGTCTGAGTTACCTATAATTAATAGTGTACTGGTATGAGGATTATGTAAGTACCAGGTATGCCCTTATAATCAGTTCCCAAAATTACCACTAATGATTGGAGATGATATAAATAAATACAGTTGATTCACTGGATCTGGGGATGAGGTGTGGACTAGGTTTGCTGGCACCGTTATTCTGTCCTGATGCAAGCTCCTTACAAGCTGATCGAAACTCCTGGCCTTTGCTGCCATCTGCATCGCTAGTTCTTTCTGGCCGTCAACCAGGGCCTGCACAAGTGAAAAAAATGCCCTCCTTTAGTCCTAGTACGGAGACAATTAATGTGTCAGTCCCTCGTTGAATTTTTTCAGCAGCCCTCTCCACGCGGCCCACAACACTCTCCATCTTGGTGACAGCGTTGTGGAGAGCCTGTTCACCTCGCGGATCATGCTTTTTCTCAAGTCTGGCTAACGACTTTTCCACTCGCTGCAGTGCCCCCTGGTTGGCTGATGCCTTCGCCATGACCTGTCCAAAATTGAGATTGGAAGCAATAACCTGAGTCTTCACACTGTGCATAGCTTCACGCAGTGTTGGATCCCCCTTTTTGCTAGCAAGGGACCCGATCTTGGCTATACACTCTTTCAGACATGGCTGACCATCACAAAGAGGCTGGTGGTTCCTGGATGGCGATACAGTCGACAACTCCGACTCAGCAGACTCGGCTGCCAGTGATACAAGGGACACATCTGGCTCGGCTACCACGGACATGACTGGCAGGTGTGACAATGTTGCTGCTGACTGTATCGAGCCTGCCACCGCAGCTGCTTGGCCATCTTCTGCAGGTGCTGCTGTGGCTGCCACAGACCTGATATCTCCGTTATCATCTGCTGTTTTTCCGATCTTGATCCGGTATGGAGTTTTGTTGCACACCACCACTGAAGGAAGGTCCTGGCTGTCTTGGTGCTAGCTGGTTACATGGTCAAACACATCCTGCCGGCTTGGCCCCTTGTAGCCGCACAACCCACAATGGAATGGTACTTTGCTTATTTTCACATGGGTCTTCAAATAATGCCACACAGCTCGGCTCTTCCAGGCTTGGAAGTCACATTTGCTGCAGCGGAAATGCAGGTGTCTGTCTGCTCCCCTGACCCTGTAAAAACATGGACCATCAGAAACTGTAGGGTCATGGTCACTCCCAAATCTTCAGTACATTTATAACATGTCCATGTCACTAGGCTGTCTGTCGTCGTTGACCATTTGCTGCTTTTAACAACACTTTACACCAATCAATACCAGATTCATTTAAATAAAGTTGTCTTTATTATAAAATACCCAAACATTATACAGAGTATATGTATGAAATATACTGATCAGGCTGAGATCTCAGCTGGGTTGCTAGACGAATTCTTGATGATCTTGCGTGCCCATGCCGGAATGGACTGGGAATTATACTTCTTAAGACGGTCATGATGAACCACTTGAGCTGCCTTTTTGTTTGTAATTTGATACAGGGTGCAGCCTAAAGACTTCAGAATCACAGAACCGCGCCACCTTTTATCAAGTTTCTTAGACTGTGGATTACGTTTGTAAACCAAATCGCCTGATTTTTTTTTATGTTTAACCACTCTGATATCAAAAGTCTTCTTTTGAATTGTAGCTGCTAGCTTGAGGTGTTTTCTAGCTCGGTGATATGCGTCTTCAAGTTTATCCTGTAGCTGACTTGCATATTCTTTTGTTGTTAATTCCTGGGATCTTGGTTGCAGAAACACCAGGTCTACAGGTAAGGTGACTTCTCTGCCCAACATAAGAGAATTTGGGGTATAGCCCGTAGCGGGATGTACGGTGCTCCGGCAGGCTGCAGTCAGCAAAGGCAGGTACACATCCCATTTCTTCTTGTCATCATCCACATAACACCTTATCATTTTAGCCAGAGTCTGATTGAATCTCTCAACCAGCCCACTTGATACAGGGTGGTATGGTGTTGTTCGTGTTTTGGTAATCTCTAGTAGTCTACATAATTCCTGGAACAAATCACTCTCTAAGTTTCTACCTTGATCTTTATGTATTTCAAGTGGCATGCCAAATCTAGTGAGAAATTCATATAAAAGTTTGCTTGCAGTGGTTTTAGCTTTCTGATCCGGAAGTGGGTACGCCTCCCCCATCGAGTAAAATTATCTGTTTGAAAGTGGCCCCAAAATGTCGATAGCTAGTCGGTCCATGGTGAAGCTTTATTCTTTCTTCTAGGCTGTTTGTTGACATTACAGGGGTGGCAGTTCAGGATGTACTGTGTTACATCTGCTCGTATAGTTCTCCGGTAGGCTCTTTGCTTGATTTTTGCGGACAGTTTCCTCTGTGGCCAAATGGCCGGAAAGGTTTGAATCATGATAGTTAGCGATGACCTCATTTCGTTACTCCTTTGGCACTAACAGTTGAAGATAGCTGTTTTGTGATTTTGGCTCAAACAATTCTATATAGAGAACCCCATCCACACGTCTGACCATATCCCACTCCATCCACAGATGTCGGACTTCAGGGCTGTACCCAGGTACTTCCTCCCTACAGCTGGAGTATATTGGTACATCCAATTCATAATGGGTCTCCCTCGGCCCATGCTTGACTCGTGAGAAGCTCCTGTGGCCTTGACAGCTTGTCTGGTCGAAACCTAATGGCAGTTGAAGGATTTATCAGTCCAGCTTAACGGAATAACATCATCAGTCTCATCATTAAAGGATTTCCATTGCTCCTCCATCTTTAGACAATGTTTTCAACCCCCACAAGGCAGTTTGTTTATAGGAATGCCCTCTTTATACTCGCCACAGTCAATCTGTTCACGCCACTGTATCGATAACGCATCAGCATTTCCGTGCAATAGTAAAATCATATTGCGACAGCTTTTCCAGCCATCTAGAAAGCTGTCCTTGAGGTGCTTAAAACTGAATATCCACCGGAGTGTATTATGGTCAGTCCTGAGGATGAATTTTCTTCCTAGTAAATGGTGTCTGAACTCCTGTATAAATACCACAATAGCCGGTAGTTCTCTTCTAGTAACACAGTAATGACGTTAGACGTTGCTGAGCTTTTTTGAAGCGTAACTGATCACCCTTTCTTCACCATCTTGCATTTGACTAAGCACTCCCCCGATTCCAGTATCTGAAGCATCCGTGTATAAAAGAAATTGACGAGTTGATTGTGGATAGGCAAGTATGGGTGGGTGCCTGACAAGAGTCCCTCCTTCAGTTCATCAAAGGCAACCTGACAGTCAGGTGTCCATTCAAACTCTATATCGTTTTGTGTGAGCTTTGTGAGTGGTGCTACCACTTCACTCATGTGGTACATAAAGCGACGGTAGTGGTTACATAAGCCTAGAAATTGCTGTACCTGACGTTTACTTATTGGCTCTTTCCAGGTCCTGACAACAGATATTAACTCTGGATTAGGACGAACACCACCAGCTCCTACTATGTGGCCCAAAAATAACACCTCTGTTCTCAGGAATTTGCACTTTGTAGGCTTGAGCTTCAGCCCGGCTGACTTGAGTTTTTGTAGCACATCACTCAGTCTCTGTATGTGGTCATCAACAGTAGAGCTGAATATTATGAGGTCATCTAAGTATATGAGCAGTGTCTTCCACTGTAGGCCGCGTAACACTAATTCCATACATCTCTGGAAGGTGCTCGGTGAATTGCAGAGCACTGTGGGTAATTTGTTATATTCAAACAGGCCATATTTAGTAAGAAAGGCAGTCTTAGGTCTGTCCTCAGGTTCAACCTCAAGTTGCCAATAGCCCTTCTGGAGATCCATAGAAGATTGCTAAGCAGGTGTCGATTCATGGTAGCGGATAGGCATCCTTCACAGTAACTTCATTCAACTTACGAAAATCACAACACCACCTTACAGTCTGGTCCTTTTTACATATAAGTACCACAGGGGCTGCCCAAGCTGATTTAGAGGGGGATATTACCACGGCATCCGGCTGCTCTTTTAGATACATTTCTTCCTCTGCTTCGAAGGCTTCAGGAGTTCGCCTTAGTGCTTGTTGAATAGGTGCCGCCCCTTTCACATCAACTTGATGCCGGAGTAGGCTGCAGGTTCCCAAATCTAAGTGTTTTTTTGGCAAACACATCCTGATGGTCAATTAGCTATTTTCTAAGGGCAGCTTTGTGTTCCTGGTTTTGTATGTACTCGGAGCTGCTCCTGTAGAGATCTTGTAAGTGTTCAGGCACATGTTTGTACACTTCACTATCAGTCTGGTTCACTCGTCTGACTCGGCATGGAATTTCAGGCTCTTTAGTACTTGTGTGAGTGATGGCTGCATCCTGATTGGCTGGATCAGCAGAGGGCGTGGCTGTGTGTCCATCTGAGACAAGTATTTCATTCACATGATGTAATTCTCCTAATCTGTAGCCTATTCCAATCTTTTATTCTTCTGAGGACAAGTTAACAATTCGCACTGGAAACTAATGAATGTTGACATTTATCAGAGCTCTAGCCACTAGTAAATCTGGGTTGTCTGCTGAATAAGGCTCGAGGACGGCAAGATCAACAGGAAATGAATCGTGGCTGGTGATCCTTCCAGGCACAATTACTTCTGCATTTGGTTGTACTTTAACAGCCTTGCTCAGAGCCACTTGTGCAATAACATCAGTGTGTCGAGACACAGTGCATGGTATCCATTTCTCTCTAATAAGCAGTCCTTTCTTGGTATTAAATGTTATGTTCTTGGCATATAAAATATCACATCCCAACACAAGATCATCAGATATTGGTGCGAGATAAACCGGCCATTCAAAATGGAGGTTACCAATAGTGAAGGGTATAACTGCTATTCCCTGTGTAGGCATAACATTATTTTCTTCAGCCACTATTAATTCCCTAGGTGCAGGGGTAATTTCTGTCCTTGCCGTCTCAGGTAGCTGATGAAAGATTTTGTCATTCATTATTGCCACCTCTGCTCCAGTATCAATGGTTGCTGTCAAATCATGGTTCAAGATTTTGTTGTTAACTTTAGCTGACACAGCATTTATCTGATGAAGGTAAAGCTGTTAACTATCTGGGTCAGAATTAACTTCAGTTTTAGTCATGTCTAGCTGCTTTATTGTTTCAGGGATGTTGGTCACTTTTGAGGGTCCATCTGAGTCCGGATTAACAGGTGGGCCCAGAAGGGAGCACCCATCACTTGCATTACAGCCATGATTGATGACTCAAATCTGCCGTGTCGACTGAAGGTTGGCTGAACCCTGACTGGGTCCAGCCCTGTTTAGTTTAAAGAGTCTCCGGCGGTCTCTGCACAGGATTGTGATGGAAAGCAAATTGCAGCATTACAATCTCTTGCCATGTGTCCCATCTCATGGCATCTATTAAAACATTCTACATAAAACTGCTTCCTAAGCTTGCCACTCGTTCTTTGAGTGTTACCCCTGAAGCCATCCACTTTAAAAGTCTTCTTAGGCTCCACACCCATCCCCTGAGTGTTACCCCTTTGACTCTGCAGCTGACCTCCCACATGCCGCATATACCTTGAGTGACCTCCCTGACGTCGAAAATTAATCCTCTAGTCTCCCTGAGACCGGTAATACACTTGCTGGCCACCCCGTGGACTGACTTCTTGCCTACGGTCCCACTCTTGGGCACCGGGCTTCTCATAACTAAAGCTGCTACCTCTCTCCATTAGAGTAGCTACACCTAGGACCTTACCCCAGGATTTGCCATTAGAAGGACTCCCATTCCCTGGGAGAGATGCCTCCATGTAGAAAGGGACTGCCCCTCTATATGGCTTTACTAATAAAGTTTGTATCTGCTGCAAAATGCTATCTGTCAGTCCTTTACATATTCACTGCAGGCGATCCTCTGTAACAAGGCGGGAGCCCCCATCGTGCACCTGTCCGAGGTTGTGGCATCCACTATCGCCCTCCACCCTCCTGGCAGTGACCGGTTCTTCTTTATTGTACGACAGCATTCATGCCATTCAATTAAATCAAACACCTCCTCAACAGTAGTTGGTCTCTTGCTCATCACGTCATATACAAGGTTCGGGTCTGGTAATCCTTTAACTATATGTTCTATCAGCATGCTTGTATATAATTGACTGACTTCCAGTCCGGGGTAACCTTTTGCCATTATCTCACCAACTCTAGCAGCATACTAAGGTAAATTTTCCTTGGGTTCTTTCTTGATTAAAGTCAATGTGGCTCTTTGTGTTTCAGGTGAGACATTATAACCATATCTCCGCTTCAGGGCTGAGACTAAATCAGATAATCTTGATCTGGTGGCTGCGGGCAGTCTTGAAACAAAAGCCAATGCCCCCTCCTGTAAACTTGACATTAAATATCCTAACTGTTTTTAGCCCTCAGCCCTTCGGCGGATGGGCTATTGTCGTCACCCAAGCTGTCCGTCCGTCCGTCCGTCCGGCGTCCGTTAACTTTTACCTTGTGAGCGGGATATCTGGAGAAGGATTCACCGTCAGAATTTTATTTCCTCGGTAAAGATGTATATCGACAAAATCTCGGTCAAGTTCGAAGGTGGGTGACCTTGACCTAGTTTTCTACATTTTAGAGCTGATTATAGAAAATCACTTAGATGCTAATTACTCAGGAAACATTTGGTGGATTTTCACAAATCTTACTATGATTATTGGGACTGATAGCCTGTACCTGCTACACAAGTTTGGTGGCGCCTCCTACAATTTCTGATTTTTAATGAATTTTTATCGGATTTTTGAACTTTGGGCTTGTGAGCGGGATATCTCTAAAAGGATTCACCTTAGGAATTTTAATTTTTTGGTGAAGATGTATATTGACAAAATCTCGGTCAAGTTCGAAATTGGGTGACTTTGACCTATTTTTCTACGTTTTACAGCTGATAATAGAAAAAGCATATAGAAGCTTATTTCTCAGGAACCATTAGGTTGATTTTCACAATACTTGCTATGATCATAGGGACTGATGTTTTGTAACTGCTGCACAGGTTTGGGGGCGCCACCTACAATTTCTGATTTTTAATGAATTTTTCTTGGATTTTTCAACTTCGGCCTTGTGAGCGGGATATCTCTCAAAGGATTCACAATAGGATTTTTTTTTCTTTGGTGAAGACGTATATCGACAAAATCTCTGTCAAGTTCGAAGATGGGTGACCTTGACCTTCTTTTCAAGATCACAGAGCTTATAATAGAATAAAACTTAGAAGCTTATTTTTCAGGAAGCATTTGGTGGATTGTTATGAATCATGGTACATACCTCTCCATTTTAAATTTATAACAGAGACATGTATAGATATACATCCATTTGAGATCAGATATTTAGTACTTGAAACTGTTATCACCTTTAAACACTGTTCTTTTGGATGAGGGCATTTGTCAGCTTCTTCTGATATTCTAGTTTGTCATTCCAGCCAAACTGCTGAGACAGAAACTCGAACTGAACCCAGAACGACTCCCAGTCTTGTTTTCCATTGAATGTAGGTAGCCTAGGCTTTGGTTCAAGCAGAGCAGGAACAGGCTGGTATCCTGGCTGTGACCCAGGACCTGGGAGAAACTGTGAACTCAGGCAAAGTGTAACAGGTGCTTGTGTACCCTCATTAGCTGTGGCTCGATACAGAGTCGGAGCTCCCTCACCGTAAGGCAGTCTGCACTCCCGTGACTGATGTTCAGTGGCCAGTTGTCCATAATGTAGGGTAGCACTAGTATGGTGGTATCCTCCTCTGTTATCTGTTGAGCTTCCGTTTAACCGCTCTTATCGATCTTGATGCTCTGTCAGGCTTCTGATGACTCTGTCTGCACCTGGTATCACAGTAACCATGTCTCCAGCACCTCCCCCACCAATCACTTCACTCCCATCCATCACAGAAGCCTGTTGTTGTGTGGCAGCTGTCTGAACTGCAGAGGGTACTGAATTGGTATCATTACAATCATACACCATGGATGTGACATCAGAGGTATGGCCCTGTTTGGTCCTGGTACCGGATACCACATCAGTCAATACAGCAATCTCTTCACAGCTCTGCACCAGCTTTTCGGCACCCTTTAGGTTAGCGTGAGGTTTGAGGTTGTACCCCTTCTGTGTACTGGCCATGGTGATACTCTGAGCTCTATGGTCAGCCCCAGTCAATATTCTTAGTGCAACAGCATGAGTCCGGCCAGCATATAATTAATAAAACTATTCCCTAGTTTAATATGCTGATTATATTAAGATTAATATGTATCCCACTTCTGACGCCAGTTTTCGCGGACCCCTCACATGTTAATGCAAAGGTATTCTGCTGTTACGTACATTTATGTCAGGAGACCTTGTGTTTTTGTCATCTTGATATGTCAGGATGCCGTATAAGTTTATATTAAAGGGAATGTTAAAGGAAAAGGGAGGTGTAATTAATACATTAATAATTTCTGGTTGTAGGGAGTTCTCAGACACTCCATACTTACACACACACACACACACACAAAGTCAGTGATAACACAGTCATGCAAGTTTTAAGGTTGTTCAGAAAAAGTGTTACAAACACACTCACCAGAACATGGTGAGGCAAAGTCAATATATATACATATGACCTTGATACAATGCATCTGGGTTTAACCCCTGCTTATAGAGATTTCCCACTTATTTCTTATAGACTCCCTAACTTTATACAAGTAATACCTCGAATTGACCATGTCTGAGTTACCTATAATTGAGTACTGGTATGAGGATTATGTAAGTACCAGGTATGCCCTTATAATCAGTTCCCAAAATTACCACTAATGATTAGAGATAATATAAATAAATACAGTTGATTCACTTGGAACTCACAGCAATGGGCATCACATTACAATTTTATTTTATCATTAGAACATAGAGCCCATATATAGGAATTACAATAAAGTCCTGTATAATGACAAGTACGTTAGACCTCCGTCTAATATTTGAAACATTAAAGGTGGTATTAAATTAGGATGCAGCTCATGGAGTTTAAATGTTTATGTTAATATATAATGGTGACCCCCCCCCCCAAAAAAAAAAAAAAAAAAAAAAAAAAACCTGAACCTTGTACATAAAGGGAGGACAAGGGGATCACAGCAGCAGTTAAAGTTAAAATGTGGTGACACACAAAGCTGGGTCACACAGCAGTTAATTACATCCAGGCATGTCTGTCTGACCTGGTTTATATTATTATGGTCTGATACAAGGTGGTGACCCACAAAACTGAGTCACACCTTGGTGGCCCACTGGTTACCAGTCCGGTCACCAACTGGGTCACACATGGTGGCCCAAAAAACTGGGTCACGCTGGTGACCCACCGGTCACATTTGACGGCCCTTGGGTCACATGATAATTAATTACTTGACAGGGGATGATTTCTCCCAAAATAAACCAAATCTCTTAAGTTGATACAACAGTATTATTTAGTCAATTGAAATCTTAAAGGTTTTCTCCTTAATAAATGGGTCACCCCCTTCATGGCCCGCCTGTCACCAGTCTGGTGACCAGGTGGGTCACCACAGGTCATGGTGACCCGCCGGTCACAACCGGTGGCCTGTTGGTCACTTATTTTACGTAATCTATGGACCCAACATTATGGAGATAACGTGTGTAACTACATGGTGCACGCAGGTAAAGGTACACTGTCGTCTGAGGGGTAAGAAACCCGGGTCCGCAAAGTACCTGGCAGTACCAATACGAGAACTGTCAAATAAACCGCGCCTCCTTTATTGATACCCTCTCGGGTGGTGACCCAGAAGATAGTACCTGGTGACCAGCGCACCTTGCGTGGTGACCGTCTTATGGAATTGACTATAAACCGTTTACTCCCATAATTATCATCACACTGCAAATATAAAATATAATATTAATGAATATACCTGTAAGTTGATAAAATTTAGAAAATCCATGCGGAGGCCGATGATGTACTCCGGGCTGTCAGCCAATTAGAGACGACTCAGAGTTGCCCCGTGATACACAAGTTACTAAAGTAGTTCTCGGCGGTTTAGCTCATGCCAATGATAAACAAACATATTGGACGTCATATATCGGCAAAAAAAGGAAGATATGAACACAGGTATTATCAAATATCATCATGACAGTACAGTCATGCCACAATCATATGATTATTTAACACTTGTTAATGCCCTGGAGTGATGGAATAGGCGGCGTCTCTCCGGGTTGCCGTATTATCGCCCATGACGCAACGGCGTTCCGTGATGCCAGCTTACGGTAGGTATAGCTGAACAAGATGCGATTTTCCGATTTAGATCCACATAGTTCAACTCCCTAAAGATCGTGATAATATGAATATAGTAGTAAGCTAATATCTTAGTGCAGTTAAAATGCCCAGACTTAGTGACAGTACTGCTATCATGAAATCTGACTGTCAACAACTGACAGAGCCGAACAGATGATCAGTTCATAGATCGTTCTGACCACAACTGACTTTCGTAGTATGACTATGAGTAATAAAATTTACTTACTCAGTTACTGTTAACAATTGGTATGATAGCATAATTAAACAGATTATCCGGAAAACTCTACCTTGTGAAGTATTAAAAAAAATTTATAACACATGGATTGAGTGGCAAGGGGAAATAGAGTGAGGTGTGTTGCATATTAGCATGGATGTCTGCAGCCTAAATGTGTATGTAGGTTGTGCCACCTACCACAAATCCAGAAAGCTGTCCAAGATGTATACATATGCGAAATTTTAGGCAGAAAAGTCAAACCACTACAGAGACATGAGTGATTTTAGCCCACGGCAGACAAACAGACAGACGCTGTGCAAAAATTGGTTACAGGTGGCCCCTCCAGTTTTTTTGTATGATAAAGACCTATGTGAGATCTAAACACATGCACAATTTTGGCCCAATCAGTCAAATGGTTCCCGAAATTTGCGCTTGGATCTCTGCAGCGTGAACTTGAATGTAGGTGGGGCCACCTGTCATAAAATCAAGAAAGCTGTCCAGGATGTATAAAACTGCAAAATTTTAGGCAGATATGTCAAACCACTGCCGAGATATTAGTGATATTATCCAACGGTAGACAAACAGAAGGACACTGTGCAAAAATGGTTGCAGGTGGCGCCACCAGTTTTGCATATGATTAAGAGCTATGTGAGATCTATACACATGCAACATTTTGGCCCCATCGGTCAAAAGGTTCCCCAGATATGAGCTTGGATGTCTACAGCGTGAACTAGAATGTAGGTGGCGCCATCTTTCATAAAATCAAGAAAGCTATCCAGGATGTATACGCATGCCGAATTTCAGGTTAATTAGTCAATCCTTTGCAGAGATATGAGTGATTTTAACCCAAGGCAGATGAACAGATGGACACTGTGCAAACATGGTTGCAGGATGCGCCACCATTTTTGTGTATGTTATAAAGCTATCCAAGGGCTACATTTGTATAAAAAAATTTCTGATCGGTCAAACGGTTCCCAAGATATAAAGGTTTATGTGTGGAAACAGACGCACAAATGGACGCTGTGCAGAGAGGAAAGGTCAGAGGTCAACGCAAACTGGTTAGGCACCAGTTCACATGTGAAAATTGGTGTAAATTTCGGGAAAATCGGTCCAGTAGTCTCAGAGGAGTTCTCCGGAAACGAACGCAGCGGCAGCAGCGGCGGTGGAACCCGGTCAAAAACATAGTATCCGCAAAACTTTGTTTTGGCGGATACAAAAATACAGGTGGCTCCACCAGTCTGCAGAAACTAATAAAAACACTTAATGGTCAATATCCATGTAAAGAATCAGGCTGATCTCTGCATTAGTTGTTCAGATACTTCAGCTTTTATATCAAATTTTCCATTTTTCTGAGAGATACTTCGGAGTCCTATAGCTTGAAGGATATGGGTAACAGAGACCAAATTCAAGGTTTCCACAGGCACTTTCATGGGCCTCCTTGCATGACAAGAATGAAGATTCTAGGTCCAGTCGTTACGTTACGATTTGTGCCCTGTTAACAGATGTTCACATTTTTTAGATGAAAAAAGTAGAAATAATATTAAATAAAATAAAATCCAAATAACTTTGTCTTTTCACATATATAAAGATATTATTGTTAAATATAATATTATGATCTGTGTTTCTCTTTCAGATAAAACTCAGTGACCTAACTACCCTGAATGCCTTTTAATCTTTTGATACAGATATATCAGTATTGTTTTCTTGTTTAGGTGTGTAAACCAGTGACATATGGCTATTATTTTTACACAGGAAAGGAATTCGAAAAATAAGTTCTGGAGTTCAGAAGGGTGTAAACGGCACATAATGTATACTAAAATCCCCATAAATAAATGGAAAAATAAAGAAATAAAATAAAATGGTATGAAAAAAAGCCAAATATCTTAAATCAGACTTTCACATATATATTAAGATATTCTTTTTTGTATATACTAATATGATTTGCGTTTATCTTTCAGATAGAACTCTGTGACCTTACTTCCCAGTATGCCAAGCCTGTGCAAAAGACGGTGCAGACACGCAGGCAGCATCTCTCAAAATAGCTCTAAGTCGGATATCAGTAATAACATATCATCTAAAAGAAATGTCCCTTGGACGAATACTGCTACTAGAAAGCTCTGTAAGAAAAAACAGCATCTATATCAGGAGGCTAAGAAAACAGGGAAAGTAAACATCTTGATAGAATACATGACATACAACATACAACCAAAAATAATCAATACAATTCTAGATCTGGTTATATCACCAATATTATAAGTAGTGCCTTCCAAGAGAATTCTGGCAAACTGTCAGGTGCTTGATACTGATAAGTATACTTTTGGTGCTAGCGGGGGATGTAGAGCTGAATCCCGGACCTCCTACCAGCCCTACCAAGAACAGTAAACAAGGACAAGGGCAAGGTAATAGACAAGTACCCCCAAACACAAGGACTAGATTACAGTCTAAACTTGTTGCAAATGCAGAGGGTAGCATTACCCTAGAGGGGACAACTGTTGCTGACTCGAGTTTTACTTCGACACCGGTCAGTAGCAGTCAGGGTAGTCAGCCACATACCCCATCCCAAATGACAACCACTGCCAGTGAGGGAGACCCTATTGGTATACACCCAACAGGTCTGTCAAATGGGCAACAGCAACTGTCAGAACTTGCTGGACATATCAAAACCCTAGAGTCTAGGCTGCAGAATGTTGTTGAGAGAGTGACGGAACTGGAACAAGAAAACAAAGACCTTCGTAGAAACTGTAATCAGCTTGAGGACCAATCCAGAAGGCAGAACGTGATTTTTCATGGAATTCCAGAAAGCGATGGGAAGGAAACTTGGAAAGACTGCGAGGAGAAAATCAGAAAAGTTGTGAAAGAAAAGCTGAAAATTGACTGTGATACAGACGATAAACTAGGCATAGATAGAGCACATAGGCTACCTGTTAAAAATAGCAGGGGTAAACCTAGGCCTGTTATTGTAAAGTTTACTCGGTACAAAGAGAAAGAAATTGTAATGGAAAAGGCTAGGGAGCATTTAAGGGAATCAGAAATAAGAGTGGTAAACGATTATAGTGAAGCAGTGAGGAAAGTTAGAAGTAACTTAATACCACATATGTTAAAGGCCAGGGAAGATAGTAAATCAGCATACCTTAATTTTGACAAGCTGGTCATAGATGGCCAAACTTATGTATGGGACAATACCAGTGAGAACATAAAGCCAGTTAGGGGGAGATTCTAGGAAATAGGCCGGGGTCTTAGTAAACTAAATTCATGTGAAAATCCTGATCAAATTAATCTGTTCTCTGACCTTCTAATACCTAACCTCCCAACTACACAAATTAACAATGAAGCTCCTGCACAACAGCCAGAGGTAAGGTGCACCTTTACTAATGACTCACATTTGACCCATAATACTGTTTTTACTAATAGTCACATTATGAATACAAAAGGATGTATTTCTCTGGTATCATGGAATGCTAATGGACTTAAAAATAAACTAGACACAAGTGATGTAAGAAAACTAGTACATGAGAGTCATATAATAGGTATTACAGAAACCTGGGCAAATGATGATGATGACTATATACATGCTTTTACAGATTATAAAGGATATGGTAAAGCAAGAGGGGAGCTGGGTAGAGGTGGGGTTTTGGTATATGTTCACAAAACCACTGATGTTGTGATTAGAGGGTTATTAAATACATAGATATTATTATTTTGATTATAAAGGAAGGTACGTTGGGTGTGTTGACTGATTTGGCTATAGTATGTTGTTATATTGCCCCGATGGGTTCTCCCTGTTATGAAAACAAGACAGAAAGTGATGGGATCATTAGACTAGAAAACATATTAACAGAAACTATTACAGAATATGGTGATTTAGATTTTATCATTATGGGAGACTTTAATGCCAGAACTGGAAAGTTAACAGATATAATTGAAAATGATTCATTGAAATACCTTGGGGTGGACACCTCTGTATCGGGCATTACATGTAATGTACCAAGAATATCAAAAGATTGTGTAACCAACAAATTTGGATATACTTTACAGCAGTTATGTTGTGAAACAGATTTATTTATACTGAATGGTAGGGTGAGTCCAGATATACCAGGTGAATTCACTTGTATAACACACAGTGGTTGCAGTGTGGTTGACTATGTAATAGTTAGTAGCCAGATATTTAGTTTAATACAAAGTTTTAAGGTTTTGAATTGTGATATCTCTGACCACTTTTCTGTAAGATGTATACTTACTGTTGACACAATGGAAGAAAGGAGTGAGGAGGCATTACCAAAATTCACTGAATTAAAGAAATGGGAAAAATATAAAATTTCTACTATGGATTTGGATAAAATATGTTCAGAATTACAACAAGGTGTAGGTGTACAATTATTACATTCATTTAAGGAAGAGCTAGTAACAAATCCTGAAAAAGCAGGTACAATATTCACAATGATTCTTCAGAGACTTTCAACAAAGTGTAAAGTAAAGAATTTTGATAATAGAAAAGTATTACAACCAGATTGGTGGGATGCGGAATGTGAATTGATGAAAAATAATAAATACTTAGCACTAAAAAGATATAGAAAATCCAATGTAATAACTGACCTTAACAATTATAAGCATGCAAAATCAAAATTTAAACAAATATGTAAGGTAAAGAAAGAGAAGAGATTAGCTGATGAGGCAAACAAAGTATTAAGTGCATCAGATATGAATACTATGTGGAAGAACATAAAAATGATTAATAGAAAACATAGAACTACAGGAATTGAACCCAGAAACTGGTATGAGCATTTTATGACACTACTGAATAATTCAAAGACTGAAGTTGATATACAGTTTAAACAATACGTCAGTGACTTCTTGAAACAGGAAAGTCACTGTAATAGGGAAGATGATGAATTAAATAGTAAAAAAAAATGGATGAAGTTAAACAAGCACTTAATCAAATGAAAAATGGAAAATCGCCAGGCCCAGATGGAATAACAGTTGAAATATTGAAACAGACATTCATATATTTGTCAGAATATATCCTACAGTTATTTAATAGTATCCTTAATAAAGGTGTTTTTCCATCGGAGTGGTGTGAAGCTATAATATACCCTATTCATAAAAAGGGCCCAACAACAAATCCCCAAAACTATAGAAGAATCTCTCTTCTAAATACAATTAATAAACTTTTTACAAAGATATTAAATAATAGACTACAGCTGCATGTGGAAGATAAATGTGTCTTGTCAGATGCACAAGGTGGATATAGGAAAGAACATATGACTGTGGACAATGCTTTTACTCTGATGGGGGCAATACAGAAATACTTGCTGAAAAAGAAAGGAAGGTTTTATTGTATATACATAGATTTTACAACAGCGTTTGATTGTATACAACATGATTTATTATGGTATACACTTATTAAATCTAGTATAAGAGGTAAAATATTAAAGGTATTACAATCTATGTATAGTAACATGAAATCATGTGTTCTGACAGATTATGGATTAACTAATTATTTCAGGTGTAATAATGGGACACGTCAAGGATGTATGGTGAGTCCATTGTTGTTTTCTATTTTTATAAATGAGTTTCATACACAAATTAATGATGCAGATTGTCAGGGAATCTTTATAAATGAAAATCCACTAAATCTGAACACGTTAATGTATGCAGATGATCTAGTTAATTTTAGTGATACAGTAGGGAGATTACAAGATCAAATTAATAAGTTATATAATTATTGTTTGAAATATGGTATGTTGATAAGACAAAGATAATGGTGTTCAGGCATGGTGGACCTCTGAAAAAAGTTGAAACATGGTATTATAATAATAGAAAAATTGAAATTGTGCCATTTTATAAATATCTGGGTATATATTTTACAATGAAATTAACATGGTACAAAACTCAGCGACAACAGGTATACTGCAGACAGAGAGACCATTTGGTATTATTAAAACATTTCATAGAAAATGTATTCACTTAACAATGAAACAATTATTTTATTTGTTTGATTGTTTAATTAAACCAATATTGTTGTATGGGTCTGAATTATGGGGTTATGAGAGGAGTGAGATTATAGAAAGAGTTCAGTATAAATTTTGTAAATATTTCATGAAATTAAGTTCATCTACATCTATATTAGCTGTATTAGGGGAATGTGGTAGATATCCATTATATGTTAATCAAATAATCAAATGTATTCAGTACTGGGTTAAATTAATCAGATATTCAGATTCGAGGTACCCAAAGCACATTTACAATATGTTGTATAAAATGGATGAAAAGGGAAAGATAACATGGGCAACACAAATAAAACATATACTTTTTGGTGCAGGATTTGGATATGTATGGATGGCACAAGATGTAGGGGACTCAAATTTATTTATACAAGGATTAAAATTAAGAATAAGGGATATGGTTGTGCAAAACTGGTATAGTGATGTTCAGAAAAGTAGTAAATTGGAACTATATAGTAGTTTTAAATCAATGATTACTTAAGAGAAATATCGTATTTGTATACCAAATAAAAAATATAGACAAGCATTAGCTCAATTAAGATGCTCAAATCATAACTTGCTAATAGATAAGGGAAGACACATTAATATGGATAAAGAAGAGAGAATATGTCAGTATTGTATTAACTATGGTATAAATGAGATAGAAGATGAATATCACTTTTTGTTAAGATGTTTAATGTATGATGATTTAAGAGAAACATATTTGAAGAAAACATGTCGTAATGCATCAATTGAAAATTTTTTACATATACTTCAGTCTGACAATAAAATAGAGATTTGTAAATTAGCAGCATACACTTACCATGCCTTTAGGAAGAGGGAAGCAACTATTTAGTTATAAAGTCAGTAATTAAATAAATACTCATATAATAATATTTCGATTACATATATTCTAGAGCCAAATTTTCTTTGTTTAATGTTTAAAAGTCTGCACTTTAAATTCAAGAATTCTGCTGAATATATGAATACTGTATTATATAATTTTTATACTGTAACGGTTCACTGAACTGTAATAAAACTTGTTTTATATTTTATATTTCCATAAAGGAGACATGCAGAGGTAAGATATCTCTAGCTATTATTTAAGTGTTTATATATTTTTCTGTTCATTTGTTTGTCTGTTTATTTGTTTACATATTTTCTACTATATTCAATATTTTTATAAGTATACTGGTAAATGTTAAATATTTTCAGGCAGATAACATGTGTAGAACTTACATGTGCACACAGTTTATTTATAGAAAATGTATGCATATGTTATTGTCAGCATTTATTTTGATAATTGTCATTTTGTTTGCATTCACTGTCTATTCTGCTTTAAGAATTCTGCTTTATTTAGTTCTCTGTGTTTATATTAAGTTTGTTCAGTTAACTGACTGTATTCAGATAATTTTCTTTCAGTTGTTAAATAAGAACTTGAATTATGTCAATCATGTTGGGAACTGTAGGCCCTGTGGCCATTTTTCCTGAATAAAGTTCTGTTCTGTTCTGTTCTTCCAAGAGAATAATAGCAAGCCGTTCTGGAAACATGTCAAATTTTCCAGAAACGACCGTCCTAGGGGTGAGACCAAAAAATGGTGTACTACATGCTGACAGTGCCACCAAGGCAGGGATTAATCGTAAACCTGAAAATTACAGGCCAATTTCACTTACATGACATGTATATGTTGCAAACTTCTTGAGCATATCGTCTGTCACCATGCATCTACATACTCATATATAGAGGCTCGTAAGATCATAACCGATCTACAACATCCGGTCAAAACATTCTTGCGAATCCAAGTTGATCACAACCATGCATGATTTAATGTGGCGTTATGATAGCAGAGAGCAGGTGGACATCACATTCCTCGATTTTTCCAAGGCGTTCGACACTGCCCCCCTCCGGAGGCTGTTGACGAAACTTGACCACTATGGTTTCAATGGCACCACTGGAAACTGGATCGTAGCAGATCTCCAGGGGCGCACACAGCAAGTAATAATCGACAGTGAAGCTTGGTCCACAGCGGAGTTCGGGGTGCCCCAGCGAACAGTCCTTGAACCATGGCTGTTCTCATTATTCATAAATGACCTACCAGAGCATGTGTCATGCCAAGTTCGAATCTTCGCTGACGACTGTCTCATGTACCACTGAATCCTCATTGAGGACGTTCACAACTAGCACTTCAATCTTATCTTAATGCCTTATGTAAATGGGCAATTATTTGGGGTATGCGCTTTAACGCATCAAAGTGTAATATCATGTCTATCTGCAAAAAGAATAAACTTCACAAATTCTATACCATGGATGTAAATATACTAGCTCATGTAAATGAAGCTAAATATTTGGGTGTAAGGATTAGTGATGACTTACAGTGGAATAAACACATATTTAAATTTTATGGCAAGTAAAAACGAACTTATAATAATGTTTTAATATGGTATAATATTGGGGAGTCGGAAAAGATATGTTGGTGGAATAAAATCCGTTAGTTTGAACAAGTCTACATATATATAGAGATATTATTTTATATATACATAAATTTTGTCTATCTCTTTTTCAGAAAAAAACTCAGTGACCTAACTACCCTGTATGTCAAGCATTGCAAGAGACTGTACAGACACGTAGGCAGTCGGTAGACACGTAGCGTCATAAACATATATAGAGAAATTATTTTTGTATATACATATGTTTTGTCTTTCTCTTTTTCAGGTAGAATTTAATGACCTAACTACCCTGTATGCCAAGCCTTTGCAAGAGGCGGCACACCCACGTAGGCAGCAAGTAGACACGTATATAGCAACAGTTACTTATGTAGAGATATTATTTTTGTATATTCATATATGTTTTGTCTTTCTCTCTCAGTTGGGTCTCAGTGACCTAACTTCCCTGTATGCCAAGCCATTGCAAGAGACAGTACAGACACGTAGGTAGCACGTAAAAACGTATATAGCAACAGTTACATATATTAATATATTACTTTTGTATATACTAATATGTTTTGTCTTTCTCTCTCAGATGGGACTCGGTGACCCAACTTTCCTGTATGCCAAGCCATTGCAAAAGACGGTACAGACACGTAAGCAGCATGGAGACACATAGCAACAGTTACATATATCAATTTATTACTTTTGTATATGCTAATATGTTTTGTCTTTCTCTCTCAGTTGGGTTTCAGTGACTTTACTTTCCTGTATGCCAAGCCATTGCAAGAGACAGTACAGACACGTAAGCAGCATGGAGACGCGTAGCAACGGTTACATATTTATTATATATATATTTGGTAAAATATATCAATAGTTCGACTGACATAGACACAGCGTCCGTTGCATAAAACCTTGCATTTGGGCCCCTCTTACTTTAATGCTGAAGCGTACCTTTTTTTCAAATGTATTTTATTCATATTTTAATTAAGTAATAAAAACCATTTGAAATAAACCCAACATTATTTCAAAATAAAAAAAAAATTCTATCAATTAATTCTGATGTCAATAACTGCTGGAGTATCTTAAAACGTTTAAAGGGACATAATCAGGACCTAAATTATGCCTATTCCTGCCTACTATCAGTTCAGTTTTGCTTTATACAAATGTTTACCAGCAAGACCATCCCAGCACACGGTCTCATATTCTCGCATACCGCTGTTTAAGACCTTGTTATGGGCTCTGCGTGTTGGTAAACAGTCTGTTTACCATAACAAGACCGCGTCACCGCTGGTCAGATTAAGAGGGGCAAAACGCGGTGTTTCAGCCAGCAGAAACATGTTTTACATTTTTGGGCCAAGTTAGACCGGGCATCTCCTGATTGACACGTGTTTTGGCTAAGCAAAGCACACTGCCCCACGCGCTGTGTTTATGTTGACAGCTGTCATCGCGCCCGGTCCACTGTTTTTAACATTTGTTTACAGGAGAAAGCAATAAGTTTCAGGGCAATATTTTGGCAGGTACAGATTTATTTTAAAGGGAAGAAACTATTTTTCTCGTTAACTCAACATGCCTTATAGGTGATTGGGCCCCTTTAATATAAGTTATTTGTCAAAACGGACCCAGAACTGGAGCCAGTGTCGAGCTGCAGACAGACAGCGTCCCTGGCAACCGTTCATGCTCCTTGACGTCCTGGCTGAGAGTTAGGATAAGGGGTCACCAAGACCTCCGTACCTCCGGGGAAGCTCGCGGTCACGCGTCATTCACTGTGAAGGTGGTTTTTGGAAAAACAGCTATAAATATCACCTGAGTAACATTTAAAATTTAATTCGAATTGCAATTCTCTTTAAACGTATTCTTTATATGTAATTTGACATGCACTATTGCATGTATTTTCCTTTTTTCATCACATCCACCAATCTAAATCCGCATTGTTAAAATTATGAGCTTATTATAAAAAAAAAAAAAATTTACGTGATTTTACCAACGATCTGAACCGCCATCTAATAATTTTTAAAAATAAAACTTAATAGGCCATGCATGGCAGAATACGTCCCCAACAACACTAGGTCCGAACATATCCTAAGAAGTAATAAATATTATATATATTTATTTAGTTAGATCTTTTATAATCGAGAAATGAGAAAGTTATACTTATATATTCACTAGATGCTTTCTTTAATATTTTTGGCAGTTTGACAATTATGTCCGTTTCTTCCCTTGAAGATGAAATGGTATAGGTACCTTCTGCAGCCGAATGGTTGTTGTAGGTTATCTGGATCTAGTGGAATTTCAGAGGTCCTCTAGCCGGCATCTGTAATTCGTTTGTCTTCATGGCCATCCCATCCATGAAGGATTTTTTTGCCAGATCCATAAACTTTCCTGCATGTGACGATTGTATAGTTGCATCCCGGTAAACGATCCTTTCAGGAAAGACAGGGTCAAGAGAAAGATACATCCGCGCGCTCCACAGGACCTTTAAGCGTTTGATGAGCAGATGACAAATGAGGACGGCAATAAGCAATGTGTATTTCCTGTGGCCCATGTCCAAGTCAAACAATAGTTTCGCAATGAATAATATTCAGAATAATGAAAGTTTAATCTGTTAGTCTTGCAGAATCTGACATGCCAAGAAAGTACAAATTCTGTTCAGTGAGTGCAACAGGGAACAAAAGACAATTTCCGCTCTATGGCACGGTATTTGCAGCTTTACCAACAATGGGAGTTTCAACGGATTCTTGCGAAGGGTAAGACACTTGTGTTGGCAATGTAAATATGTGTGATAAAAGTAAAGAGTGAAATATGATAATATCATACCATGCATTCACCCGGTGGTAGCAGCCTTTAGCGAACAACCAATGTTACAGGAGACAAAATTTAAGAAGAAAACAGAAAAGACATCGAAGAAATACAATGAAATCGAGACAATAAATTGAATGCGGAAAGGGTCTGCATGAATCCAAAAGATAACATAAATGTTGCGGTGGACGAATGGTATAATAATGCAGGTTGTATGTGAAATTGTATTGTTACCTCTGTGACAGGCTTTGAATGTAGAACCAGTATAGTGCACCAAAAAAATCATGCTAATAAATAAAATAATACAATTATAGTTTAAATAATTTAGAATAAAATAGAATTGAGAGAGAGGTATTTCAAATTTAATTTGAGGGACAGCATGAATATAATGATAGTTTTTCCACATCTAAAACATTGTTGTCATGATACAAATAATCATCAAACTGGCTGATAGGCTGAAATTGAATCTTCTATTAAAAATGAGATAAAGATGACCGGAAGTCACATATATAGCTAGAACATGGTTGCCATCAGTCATTAATTCTACTGTTGAATTGATACAAAAAAAACAATTCCTAACGGTGAACGTCATTTGCGTGAGATTCACTTAACGAATTATATCTGGCTGAACAAAACACCACAAACACGGGAATATTTTTATTTTATTTATTTATTATTACTTGATGTTATTATTATTAACAATTTGACCCTCTCATGTTATTAATATATCATTTAAGAATTTGGCACAAAAAAAACAATGACAGCTGAACATATTATTGATCTTATAATCATTTATATTGTGTACATTATTATTTTAGGTTTCTAATTAAATATATTATATGTATAGTTACATATAAAGACTCGGGGATTACTCTGTAGGCCTATATATTGTAACAAAACGGCAATTGTAGGATCGTTTCTGTTGAAAACCCTAGTGTATTAACCACGTTAGCTTGATACATTTTGGGGAAAGGAGGTCGATTTGTAGTGTCACGGTCATATATTTATGGCATTTAGAATGTACTGAATTATGAGTTTGTGACCGACGATCGATCACTATTCTAATACGTGTGGGACTAGTAGGCGTTGTGAGCACACGTGCACATGTCAAAGTGTCAGTCGTGTGATGCCGCTAGAGTATATGTATTATGGGGATTTAAAGCTTGTACCGCATGTAGACCCAGTTGTGGCTCTGTTGTACAAGTTGAAGTACAACTGGGTCTAGTACCGCATGTAACAAGGGAATTGTTATATTTTTCTTACCTTTAAATGGCCGAAATGACCTTACCTTAGCGATAAATTAACAGGAGTTAGGTAAAATCCACAGATCTATCGAGTATAACTTGTTTTTGTCTCGGCCCAAGACGTGTGATTCTGATCCGCTCTGCTCCTCTCCGCCAACAACGTCTTGGGTACGACTCTTAGGAAAACGCCTCGTAAGGTTCCAAATAGGAGACCCCTTTGGAATCGTATAATTGACATATCAAGCGGTGTCAACATAAAATAATTACCTTTTTGTTGTCTTTGGATGTTTTATAAAACATCTGCAAAGTATTGGCACCAAAATAATGCTCAATAGCCCTACCTATCCATAATTTTGCCACGAGCTGATGTGTTTACATAGAGAACAAGCCGCCATGATTACATTAAGTGGCCCACAGTCCTTTGCAACGGGATTTAGACTTGGAACCCGCTCTGATCTTATCGCTGTTTGAACTGGATAAAGCGGGCGATAATAGATCTCGGTGGCGGGTGCCAGTCGATCAACGTCCGCTCATTACAAATTCCTGTATATTGTTATGTAAAATAACCGCGGGCTTACAAGGATCGTTAGGGATAATATTTCATTAATATGTTAAGGTAAGAACGTGGTAAAGTTGCCAGAAAGACCCATTTACTACCAAAGACACTATAACAGATGCATTTTGGTGTGTATATTTAGTAGTTTTAAGAGTTTTTTGGTGCCTTCTATCAGTGTCTACCATTACAAGGCCTAACTGTACAGGCCATTCACACAACTATGATCGTATCACAGTTGTGGATCCGCAACAAAATTTGTTTACATTTGAAGCTTAGCGCCGGTGTCAGAAAGTGTAATAGTCATGCGTGCTGACCCAGTTGCGGGAAACTGTGTCAACTCGTGTTAGCAACGCTTGGCAATGGGGCCCTATAAAAGGCCAGGCCGAGCGCTGATTTGCGGCATTTTCTCGGTCCGCTATCAAGGCTACACAGGTCGGACCTCGGACACCGGTGGGTGTCGCCTCCCCGGGGGGGGGGTAAACGCCCCGACGGACGGCTAATCGTTTTCCTGGAGAACGACGGGTATTACCAGTCCGCCCGTCGAGTGGAAAACCCCCTGGGAATGCTCTAAAATAGATTGTTAGCTTGGGAAAATTACGTTAAATATGATGTCACGGCAATGGTCTGAAATTGGCCGTTGTCCTAGAGAACGTGGTCCCAGGAACGGTGGTCCAGATTTTCCCGCTGGCATAAATTTGACCACGGTTTTGGATAAGTAGTAGCACGTGATCACAGGGGTTGTCAGGACGACAACGTGGCACCGTGTTATGTTTCAAATGAAGGCCGGGGTTAGTATTTAGCGTCAGTTAGGAAGTTTTGACCTGGGTCGGGAGATAGACTTTTGTAGCCATGGGTAATCAGGGCTGAATATGGTCATGGAGGACCACGGGTGCCGTGGACTATCCACCGCGCTAGCACTGTAAGGTTGTACCAGCTCTCTTTTAGCTTTTTACCAGAGGGATTTAGAGAAAATTAGTGCTGGTCAGCTGGGTTTGAAATAAACATACGACTTACTGAGGAACACGTTTATTACTATTAAAATGCCCTTATCTAATCAATTACATGTCACTGTACAATATCGCTATACTCTCATCCATCCGCTACCAAACAGCATATAATATGACAACTTATGACATATACTGCACTTGACTAGACTGAAACAACCTCGTTGTGTTTCGCGACAAACAACTCGGTCGTAAGACATCACGTGTTCCTCAGATGACTTCTGTTTAGTGGGATATTTAGGTAGTAGGAAATAGATTTTGACAGAGGTTATGGGTTCTTGTTGGGATTTTTATGACATTTTAGTTGGAAAGTTATGACTTTGTGGATACAATACAGACTTTAACAAATTAGACTTATGGTTCCACCTGGGGAGTTTGTGTTACCTCAGGGTTGATGAGACATTCCTCATTGTTTGTGAACTGTATAATAGTTGTACATTAAATGTATTAAACTTTATTTTTGTCTCGGATTTTATTGGAGAGACACTGCGTATTTGCAGAGATGGTGTCGCGAATGGACATGAATGTGCGAATTCCCCTTATTTTCCAGTTTCTAAAATCAGACGGTTTAACAATTTACATTCTCCATGCATTTTTTACCCTTAGGTTTAGTTAGTACCGGGAGGGGGTTGGTTTTCTCCTCGACAACCCCACTCCCTTGTGCGCCCGCGTCCGGACCCCAGCCAGCCCGGGGGCGTTACGGCCACTTCGCCGCTCGGTGGCCCGACTTTTAGTCCGTCGGCCCCCGGGGCCGGATGAAAACGGCGCGCGTAACAATATAGAGTTGTGTGCTTAACAGAAGTATATTACTGTATAAGGTGACAAATTTTGTGAAAAAAATGTTCAGATATATTTATAAAGACTGTTATTATAAATTGATGTATGAACCGCAGATTATGTACACAAAAACAAACACCATGCATCTATACATAAAATGGCCTTGGCTTAAACGATGACATGAACATTGTGATTTCTTGTGGGCCTAAAAGCTAGTATATCAACTGGGAGAAATGTATATTGTTACAGGTGCTCTATTGTGTGACACGGGCGTGGCTCGTGTTGTTTATTCCTTCCCCTAGACATTTCCCTCTGCCTAGTGTTACAGAATCTGATTTTTTTTAATCTCCATTACAAAATTTGTGTTCATCACGCATTACGTGATCTGTTTATATTAGGTTCCGTAACAATATATATGAACTAAAAAAATATCCTACAAGTAGTATGGAATAAGCTGTAACAATAATAATTATAATAAATAACAACAACAGTATGTTTACGGTAAGACTGTATTAAATACTTCTTCGGACGTACATATGGACGTATTTGAATATACATTAATTCTTAAGTTTATGTATTTATTGTGATTATTATTGATGAAGAATATGTTCATTTTTTACTAAGAATTAATTTTTACCCCTTTCACATGCATGTGCACGGTAAATGCAAAACAGGTTAAAACGTTTTTGAATACGAATTGAGCGTTTTCACGGCATTCCAAAGCGTTTTCAAACCATTTAGGCCAAAGCTGCGGAGGTGGTTTCAAACTGTTCTGATTGCAAATGTTTTATCCGCTTTGCTGAAGTGTCGTGAGAATGCTCTGAAACGGTTTGAACCCCCCTTTTTTAAGTTACCCGGAAGGCTAAATTTTTACGGCGTTTCCCTCCAAAGAAATGTTATCAGCTATGAGACATGGGTCTATAGTGGTCATATTCCCTCTGCATGGGAGATGAGGTCAATGAGCTTTAAATCTAATACTTATTAAAGGAATTCGGTTCACGTTTGTTCGCAATGTTCTCTAAAACCGCGTTGTGTGCAATACTGTGCCATGCATACATCGTCTTAAAGGTTATTATCCCCGCAGTGACACAGGTGATATGAGAATAAATAATTTTTAATGTACATATAATTTTGAGTGATTTTTCCGTTTTTACGGATTTACACTGAGGTTAGACCGAGCACAGCCGAACTGCCTTCGGCAATGACCAGAAAGCGTACATCGTGGTCACGCAACCTCACACTATTGTTCATATGAATAACGCTTTCAGTTATGGATTTGAGCATGTCGGGCATTACATTTGCACGAGGCTCTCCCCCACGTGCATGGTCAGTAAAAGAGAAAAACACATGTTTCTCGCTTTATGAAATGGAGATTTGACCTAATTCAAGGTCCTAATTTCAGGAACAGGGTTGGGTAGGGGTGGCGGGGGTTTAAGGCCTCAAAATGTGTCTGAAACGATGAAGAAAAGGGTTGCGGTGACTGAAAATGGGATACGGACCCTCTGCATGGAGTCCCATTGCATGGGTCCGCTTCTGCTACTTACGATGTATGCATATTTCTGTTTCTTTCTAAAGGAACAGTTTCCTTGCAACGTACATTTGATAAATCTTTCATGAGTTCCTCACATCAAACTTATCTTTATACGTCCAACGATAGAATCCAGTCAAATATTATCGAAAACCGGAATTCCCCCGTCTCATTCCGTTTTGCCAAGTAAACATCATCATTGACTAGGTCTTCAAGGTAAACATACCGGGGTATGAATTTCGTGCGACGAGCACAGCGCAACAAAATAAATGTAAAATTATTTATACATATCTTATCGAGACAATTTTCCACTAAAAAAAACCTATATTTTCGTTAACTTTTAGAATAAAAAATGAGCCAACATTCCACATCTCAGTTAATATATCTCCCCAACCCCGGTAATAAGCCCGGTATACCGGGTTTATTAGCTAGTATACATTATATATCAAGATCATATTTTATCAATAAATCTGTTGCTTTAAAAAAATTATGCATGTGCATGCGATTTTTATCTTATTTTCATGATATTGAATTTTTTTAAAATCATAATTCAGTTAAATGTCGCAAAAATATACAAAAATTTCTGATATACAGTTTATTAAGTGCACATAATTTATATGACAGTTCATATATACGATCATGTATGCGGCCCTGAGGTACCAAGAATATAGTGCTCGAAAAGATTTCACAGATTCCTGGCGAAATTGTTAGCATGTTACAATATACTTCTACTGAATAGCCAACGGCCTGTAACACTGTGTTACATTTTGTTAATATTACTCCCGTGAACCACTGCCCTGACAAGAAACACGTGCGTGTCAATTTCAATGTCATCAAGTACTCAATAGCAAAACCATACATGTTTTAATACTTTAAATCTTCATCTAGAAGCATCCGAACCATTTAATTTTGTGCTTCTTTATGATGTAAACAAACGACGTTCTTATTCCTTCAGAAATCGCCTGCAAACCAAATAAATATGTATAAAAGAATGTCTTGCATGGTTAAAAAAATAGAAACTTCTTGTTTGAATGGCTAATTTCTTTAAAAATAGAGATGACGAGAAATATGTAAATGAAACAATTATTAACAGGTATCCAATGCAGCCATCCGTCCTGTATCACTCTTTGCTCCTACTGAAAGAGGGACTATTTCATTTGACATGAGTTATTAGTTTGAGGGTAAGTTTTTCTATTTTTAATAAACCCGTAATTCCACTGGGCATTTTTATTCTTGTCATCTCTGAAAAAAAGACCTCTCTCTCTCTCTCTCTTTCTGGACATTTCTTATTAATAAAGATACAAACATATCATACATCATATCGGTGTAGTGCTTTGTAAAATACAGCCCATGTATTTACATATATAAACGTTAGTACGTTTTATATATATATATATATATATATATATATATATATATATTATATATATATATATATATATATATATATATATATATATATATATATATATATACCACTGTGCAGTGTGTGAAATGTGACAGTAAGAATTTAGCTGTTAAGATTCCTGAAACCTCTGTTGAAAAGTCTCTATTAATTTTGTCAATGGAATTAAGTTTTTATTTTCTTAAATGTTAATGGAATCGCAGGCACAAGCACTCTGAGGGTAACCCACAGCTGCATCAACGACGATATATAGTACTGTTACCGACAGATTTGATGAGGATGTGATAAAATGATTTCAGGTAAGAATGTATATACATTTAAATAAAACTTAAAATAAGCATGTAACATATAAAAATAAGGTATTTATTTTTTGTAGAATCGGAATAAAATTTTAGGATGGCATGACATCGATCATAATCTTACTACTTTACACCCCCACACAGCATGATCTCGCCATCATATGTATGATCATTTACCTAGTAAAATAATGAAAATGATCGAATGAATATAAGCCATTACCATAGATCATAAAGTGGCTCCCATCACGGATCCATGGATTCTGAGAAAGCCTTCGATCCAGTGTACTTGGGCGAATGAGAGATCTGCACTCGTTTGGTCAAGAAAAGTGCAAGCATGTTATATAAATTTATGTACAGCAATTTTGGAACAGTAAATATATGCAAATTATGAACACCTTCCACACGTAACACCTTCCACACGTAACACATTCAACACTAATATCCTTGAATATAATAGAAGTTATACATATTAAACATTGAAAATATGCTATCGAAAGTAACCCAAATGGTAAAGAAATCATAAACAGGATCAGAAATAATATAATAGTAATTATAATGATAATAGGTACCTAAAATAATAAACAGAAATAATACTTGAGAAATGGGTGCAGTTATAATAGGGTTAATGAATAAAACAAAGCATGGTAAAGATGAAAACAAAGTGTTAAAGTATAGATAAGAAAGAAGTGAAAGAAACAAGTGACAGAAACAAAGTAAAAATAAAGTGGGAAGAAAGAGATTGAATGGTCTCCAGTGGCCAGCAGGGATTATTTTTATATAGAGAATAATGCTTCAAGTGTGCTAGTTAACCGTTGTTTTGATTGAGGCCATTTTGTATACAATTGAATTTATTTATGAATTGTAATTCCCAAATTTGTCTTAACCTTATGTCTATGAGATATCCGTTAAGTATGTGTATCCTCATATGCTCCGCACTGTATCATGTATGTGAGAATTATGTGTCCTTTGGAGTGTGTTTTTAATTCGAGTTAACAGAGTTTCTATTGCTATTTATTCTCATGCTTAATCTTTGATTATTTTCGCCGATGTATATGGCTTTAGGACATAAAATACATTTAATCAAGTACACATTTCCTTTGCTATACAGTACATGTAAATTTGCCATGTATAGCACGTTTTTCCCGTTAATTTGGACATTATCGCCTTGGACAATAAGTGGGCATGTAAGGCAGCGTGGTCTTTTGCATTAAAATGTATCATTTTGAATGTCTTACGGGTTGATTTTGTATTTTACGAACTGGTTGCACAGATTCGTTAGTATTGGTAGAATATTCAAGTTTTAGGTTCATGTTAGGGTGTTGACTAGTGAATTTATTGTGAAACGCCGTGGTGCCAAATTAGAAAAAGGTCAGTGTATCTTAGATAAATTAGTGGTTTAAGAGATATTTGCAAAGAAATGTTCTTCCAAGATAATCATAAAGCAATTAGCATAATGTGGTGCCATTTACGTGTACCAATAAGTGTGCCCATAATTTGGAGATTAATATTTTCTTTCGAATTCAATATAATTGTGTGTAAGGATTAATTCAGATAAATCAGTGGTGATTTCCGGTGTTATATCATTTAGGAGTTTCATTCATGCCTTGAGACCATCCGCGTGAGGGATAAAATATATAGTGTATAAACTTTCGACATCCATAGTTGCCAAAATTACTGTCTTCCGGAATATTGTTGATCATGTTAGGTTTGTTTAGAAAGTCTGTAGTGTCGCGGACATAGCTATTAGAATTTTGAACGATAGTGTTTAGATTGGTTCCACAAATCCAGAAATTAGTTAAGTAAGAGTTCTTATACCGGTAATAATAGGTCTGCCTGGATAGCCTTTTTTATGGATTTTTGGGAGCGTGTAAAATATGCCAGGTTCCGGGTTTTCGGGTATGTACTTGAATAGTTCCTGTTGAACGTGTTTTGGAAAAGTTAGCATAAGTTGTTTCACTTAATTCTTTTAAGAATTTTTTTTTCAGTTGGATCCCCGTCTAATTTTCTGGATTTTTTTTTCCATCATCAAGTTGTTACGCTCTTTACACAGCGCTTTACCCATAGGCCAATTACCTATATCGTAAGCGCTATTTGTTATGACCTTGTATCCTGAATCTCTACACCAGAGGGGAGCACTGTATTTTGGTCCAATCAGATGAGACCCTGTGCTGAAGACAACACGGTTTATCAGCCAAGCGAGGAATACACGAAGCCAATGTTGTTCATTTCGTTTTGAGTGACAGCTCATCGCCCCGGCGACCGTTTGAATAGGCCACATGCTCAGAGGGAATTGCCCCACACGTGGTTTCTGGGCGGAGCCTGATGCCTGTCGAGTGTTTGTTGACTTGCATTTGGTTGGCTGCTCTTCACATCAGCAGTTTTTCAGCAGACAGGCCCATGTGCACCACCTGGTGTTTAAGTGCATCATAAACGGTCAAAGCAGGCAGCGCGAAAATCTTTAGCTTCTTTAGAAGCGCAAGATTTCCGCTGCCTCGGGAGCGTACGAGTTGTCGGTTTAGATCTCTTTAATGTGACCTGTTTTTTCCTGAATTACAGTGGCGCCTCCTTTATCGGCGGATCTGATGATTTCTTTCTTATTTTTTAGTGTAGTAATAGCTTTTTGTTCATAAATTAGTATTATTTGTTGATTGGATTGTCCTATTTAAAAATTCCGAATTAATCATATTTCTCAATGTGTTTATTAAATATCCAAATTTTGGTTACGTCCTCTCGGGGGTGTCCAGATTTTGTTACAATTTCTGTCGTTTATTATTCCAGTGGGCTTTTCGGATTCATTAGATGGTGAGTTTTCATGATAGAAATATCCTTTTAATCTGAGTTTGCGGCAAAATTCTTCTAAATCTCCATAAAGATGGATGGTATAATTTTAGTTGTAGGGCAGAATTTCAAACCCTTTTATAAGAGACTTGTTTCTGAATTTGTTAGTTTTTGTTTGGATAGTTTGATTATTTTGGATTTGTCATGTAACGGAGCATAATCGGTTTGTGAATTTTCTCTTTCATTTTGATTTTTTTACATTATCTTGATAGATGACAGGTAGCTCATCTGCTATATATTTATTTTGTTTAGGTTGTTTCGGTTTTTCAAGCTTACCCATTTTTCCTTTTGTATCTTTTCTTGAGATCGTCATGGTATTTATTTTCTATGTATATAGTATGACCTCTTCACTTGGTTATTGCTTTCTAGTTTTTTTTCAGGTACTGTTGTTAGATTAAGCTCTGCTGTACATTATGTGTATGAGGTAGGCCTAGTTCCTACGTTTCCTGGATAGGTTCCAGCATTGTTTTACCGCGTATGGCGTGCTGTACGTTGTTTTCAATGGTTAGTTATTTTGAATCCCTTGGGAATTAGATCTTGTTTCCTACATTGTGTCAGGAAATATAGATCACATTTATCTGTACCAGTTTTTTTCTTCAAATTTATCATTTCCTAATTAATTCGGCTAGATTTTGTGTCGTTTTCAATTGTAATAGGCTAAGTGGTATAGTCTGTGACGTCACGTCGTGTTTATCGCAACATTTTTTGCATGATCATCGCGTGTTTTATTTTTCTTTATTTGGCTTTATGGTGTTACTTACATTTGTTTACTTTTTTTTCCATTGTATCCGGTGGCCTAACAAAAAGTCACATGGAACATCTAACGGGCCCGATGATCGGGGCGGGAGAGATAACCCCTAGGCCGAACAGAGCACTGGGAAATCATACCTTCCCCTCCCTCACAGAGGGAGTACGGCTGGGTATCTGGCTCGCAACACACCCTCGACTGATTAAGCGAACCGATTTTGTCATTCGACAGGCGACTTGGTTAGGGACCAACTATAGTCCGTCCCAAAACCCGTGTCCGCATGTTTTTTCGCGATAATTATTTTAAAAATATTCTTTAAAAATGCCCTTTGGCCTGAAGTAGATAAACGGAAATTCCGCCGATTTTGTGTAAAGAAGTTATATATCATGTAAAATGTATTTACTTTGCGACTCTTTTGCGATATTTATGCTGAAATACCGTGAATGGCGTCTTCCCGGCACTGCTGGACAGTACATTCCTCCATGTTACACTTTCCATGTCTATGGCTGCGTTTGGTGTTTGTTAGACAACTGTGACGTCACAAAGACGTCACAGTGATCGGTCGGGCGTCACCTTTAATTGACTGACGTCATAAGTTTGACTTGCTTGTTTATTATCAGTTCTCAGGCAAGGAAAAAGTCGTTAACGCTGTAACTTGTTTTGTCATATTTTGGATTATTCGTCTCATACAAAATTAAAGCAAGGTAAGGCATTACTTTTTGCGCAGGTAGTCGGCGGAATAGCTCCTGCAACCTTTGGACAAGAAATATTTGCACTGCTTCACTTGTATAAAATATTATCCCGGAAAAAAACATGCGGACACGGGTACTGGGACGAACTATAGGCCTAATAGTAGTATTTTAGTACTATAAATTAGAAATGGCGGGCTTTACCGCGGGGGGCCGCACTTTGGACCGGGCGACCCTTCGACGTGACGTCATAAAATAGATGACGTCGCCTTTCATGCGGTTTCGCGGTATTCCCGAGTGAGGCGATGCGTACTCACTGTACCACGCCCACCCAGGGCATCATGGTTATAATTATAAATATTACCAAATATCCAATCAGAATGTAAATACACTGTTTCTGGGATTATATATGGACATTGTCGTTCCATCATATATAGCATCTCTCTACACGTTCCCACATTATTACCACCTGACGCCTACCACCTGTGCTTCGAAAGCTGGTGTGTTAATATACAAGTTATACTCCGTTCCACCAATCGTGACACTAGGTTTTTTCGCGATATTTTGAATCAGAATCAAAACAAAACAAAGATTTTTGGTGAGGAGTTAAATTAGAACGCGACCTAATTTTCTGACAGGAAAAATGCCACATACCCGAGATGAATAGCCTGTAATGAACAAAAATCAAAATCCAGGAGAAACTCTGCAGGCGTTTACGACATTTTGTGCCTGGTCAACTGATTTGATTCTGCCTCGCACGCGCGTGACGTCATAAGCGGTGTTCCATTTTGCAGGTGGGAGGTTCCAGCTGTTTGGCTATGTGGAGTGGTCAATCAATAATAAAATGCAGCAGTACATCACTGTCATTAGTTACATGTATATAGCACGTGTTACACGACTGTACATTGTTTCAGAGTCAGAGGAGATCCTTTTTAAGTTTGAGAATACAAGACACTTAATTTCTTTTTAAATTAACAATAAAATTATTTTGATATCTCGGCTAAAAAGTGTCGTATTCATCATAAAAGAACGCGATTTCTAAATAAAGTGTCCCCCCCCCCCCCCCCCCCCCCCCCCCCATTTTAGATATAGATAAAAGGGTAATATCCTTTTGGTCAAAGGCGATGCAATAACAATAATAATAAAACGCCAGAAACTTGTACCCGGTGCCTGTGTGCCCTAGATTTCCCCCAGGCACGTGTACCGGGCATGCAGCACCAGCGATTTTCTTTTACAATGTATCACCGGTGGCTCTCTGAGCGGGGGTCGCGCAATCCATTCGTGTCAATTTCAAGCTCGGGCATTTTTTTCAGTGAACTATGTTCGCCCTCATACAGTCATTTATATATATGTAAATTACATTTTCTGGCAAAGTTTAAATCAATACTAATAACAACTGTCGCAAGCACAGTATTTGATTAACATGGTACCAAGCCTGCCTTGCGTTGATTTTTGGACGATTTTCCTTGGAAATGGATTTAAATTAATGTGTTTAGGCCAAATCTGCATTTATTGGCGATCCCAGAAACATATATATTCATTACCATGCACTACCTTTTTTTATGGGACACATATCCAGTGATTATGACAAAAAAACAATTTGTGGACTAGGATAAATCTTTAGTATATAAAATAATCTAAAGTGTGCGGGGTCGTCCCAACCTTGAAATGGGATCGCCCATATTGCAAGGCAAGTGCGCACAAAGCGGTAAAAAGTTAGGCGAATATTCTGACCAGTTCATTTTAAATAGGGATGACAAGATGCCAGTGCCGGTGTCTCGGGGTCCTGAAATACGTAGATTCGCATGGAATTTTGTAAACTTTTTGCATTTTTTTGTTAACGTTCTATTCGTTAATTTGACGGGAATTAAAATTCGCAATTTTTATAAAATGTGAATAGATTCGCACCGGCTGTCGCTAGAAAACTTGTAGTCTAGAACTAAACGCGCTGACGGGCCTAGCAAAGCGATTTTTCACGCATATACCACCAGTTACACGAATGAAGCTTCGGGCATAGCCATGACCAGGGCTCTGTGTACCGTACACTATCAATTTAAAAATCGGCCATATACAGTATTATAAAATAGAAGAGCTCAACTTTGGCTGCTGACCACTGTGCCACCTGCTGGCTTCTTCATAACGTGTATTCAGGAAATTTCACGCGACGACCGTGACGTCAAGGTTACGTCATTCCATTATGACGGCAAATTTTTCACATATAGCGCTGAGTTGGCATTGCAGTTCTCACATAAAGAAAAACAACAACTCGGCGTCGTGATGTAAGTTGTTTTTCATCAATTTTCGCTAACTTCACACAAAATTAGGTCGTTTTCTCAGCATTCGCCGTACCGCTATGAACACACATTATAAATCCAGGATGAGAAGAAAACCCAAAAAAACCTAGTGTCACGGTTGGTGGAACGGACTATAGTCTGTCTAAAAGGCGTCACCCTTCATCTTTACCTACGCTATATAGGCTATATCAGAATTACACATGTTACTGACAAACAAATTATTAACATTATTTGTGCGCGTTTTCTATACGAATGTAGTACTTCTCTGGACAGGGCATCGAAGGAAGTGTCTCTCATAGTTAAAAAAATCCTATTTCAGATGCACCACACCATTAAAGCAGAAACTAGAAACAGGCCAGATCAGTACTTTGGTCCACAGCATATTTCATTTTTCGGAAATAAGAATGGACATGCAAATATACCGTTTTATATTTGCTACAGGTGATATTATGCAATTTGCAATTATTGTACAGTTTATCTATGTAAGCATGATGGCATTCTGAGAACCTTGCATGAAGCGTCTTCCCAGCTAGCAAAAAAACGTTCTAGTGACGTTCAGGGGACGTTACGTGTATGTCATGAGGACGTTCGACTAGAACGTCGTGCTGACGTGAATGTGTGGAGTTTTGTGGACGTACCCTGGACGTCATCTTTTAACGTCATAAAATAACATTCCCCGGACCTTCCGAGAACCTTTCAAAATCTTTCATTTCTATACAAATATTCGTTAGGACCAAACACATTGTGTTCTACAGATGGTTTATTCAAGCCAAATCTTGTTTTAAGGTGGCACATGGTCGTGAAGGCTCATATGCCTTACTGACTTATCCCAACGGTCCACATATGCTCCGCCCGTTTAAACTAGTTATTATGAGTCGTGGATAGGTCAATTTTCGGACTCCAAATCGCTGTCTGTGGGTTCCGCTGTAGGGTTGTGTGCTGAGGGTTGAACATTCGTGGCCTTTGGTTCCTTGATGGGTAAAAATAAAAATATTTAGTTGTTTCTTGGAATTTTTTTATATTAATAGGCCTCCTGTCATTTAAAAATATACTACAAAACATGTATGGATAACTTATTGTGCACTGCTCCAAGAAAAAAGGGTATTTCGATAAACGATAATATCATATACTTATTTGCAAGATATGCATGATATATATATATATATATATATATATATATATATATATATATATATAGTTTCTTAAATAGATTTCGGACACTTGTAAATATTAAATCTGATCTGATGAAATGTTACCTTAGATAAATGAAACGACAACATGGAAACACTCAATGGGGACTTCATATTGCAAAAACAAACACAAATCTTATTTCATAATTTAACAAAGCATTATATGTAAAATACGATACCATATGCAAAATATCTAAGAATTTCTATTGGTAGGAAAAATTGTCGAGTTTCCCCTCATAATGGGAAAATAAAAACTAATGTTTTGATACTTTACCTTGTATTTTGCACCTCCTTTTCTGTTCGGACAATGCTTCAAAGAGTAAGCAGTTGCTTCCTCTGCTTCGATTTTTCTAACCTTGGGATGACTAGCATACAGGCCTCTGACAAAAAAAATAAGTTAAGTTATTTAAAGCATTCTTGCCAAATGTAAATAACATCCCTGAAAAGGCAATATATTTATAACTCTTACACCTGGGTATATCATCGAATATATATATAATCTATCAGCCTGCCTTCATTATTTGAACCAACAGCTCAAAATTCATCAGATTCTACAAAATAAACGATGGTACTTAAAGGGGCCCAATCACGTATAAAGCATGTTGGATTAACACGAAAAATAGCTTCTTCCCTTTAAAATTAAATTTATACCTGCGAAAATATTGCCATGAAACTGTTTGCTTACTCCGGTAAACGAGTGTTAAAAACAATGTATCGGACGCTATCACAGGTGTCAACATGAACACAGTGCGAAGGGCAGTGTGCATCGCGGAGCCATAACACGTGTCAATCAGGAGATGCCTCGACTGACTTGGCCAAAAAAATGTAATACATGTTCCAGCTGGCTAAAACGTCACGTGTTGAGGCTCATATTCGGACCTCGCGTGGCCGTGTATTGGTAAACGACACACGTGGACTGTGTTTACCAACACGCAGAACCATAACTAGGTGTTAAATGGCCATGTGCGAGGTACAATGGCTGTGTGCTGGGATGGTTTTGTGGGAAACATTTGTATAAAGCAAACCTGAATTGATATAGTGTGAAAGAACAGGCATAGTATTTCTCCTCATTGTGTCTCTTGAAGCAAATATAAAGATGCGTACGTATTAATCAAGATGTTTGTCATGGGCAGCCTTGCCAACGCTTTTCCCCCTTCCTCCCCCTGAAGCTGTAGGATGACCACAACATGTTCGTCCCAAGTACTTTGATCATCCTGCGAACGCTGTCGCTCAGGTCATGACCCCCCATGGTGCTGAGGTGGTGAATCTGCAAAATCGAGAGCAATGTATCAGGATACTGTTATAAAATTTATGAATTATATGTCATAGGGATAGCAGGGACCTTAACTGGAATCGCTGTCCAGGAAGAGCTTGATGTCAGTAGAAGTGATATGAGTAAATATTAAGTATTATTTGTAGTTTTAGCAGTTATCTAGGATTAAGGAGGAATTTATGAGTGTGTAACCTGACAGGCCATTTAAATTGTAATTTGTATACATGTGTATTTTATATTTCTATAATAGAACGTCAACACGTGTACTGTAACGGTGAGTGAGAACCGGTAATGTACATCAGAAGTAGGTTTTACAGTAACTTTATTTGTCTTACCTTCGCAGCATGTTAGCTGTACGATTAGAATGTATTAATATTCCATGGAAATTGTGCATTTTAACAGTCTACGAACCGCTGGAACATGGTAAAGATTGTCATTTCTAAGCGCCATACTGTTGTCAGTCGGGTCTGCTGACGGTACAACTTTCTGCTTAGTGACATCGTGCAATGCCCGCGTAGTGGTATTGTGCGGCGGTCTCTGATTGGCTGCTGACCGCGTTATTCAGGGAACAATCCGCACAAGATTACTAAAATATTACATTCTTAACTAAATATTTGCTAATTTTAGATATTATCATTTTCCTTGTTAGAAATACTAAATTTCGATAGCTATTAGAGGTGACGATGGTGTCTATACGGCCTCTCAGCGGTATTTTATTATAGGGACTATATGGGCTACAAAGTCCGTATAAACAGACGGCGGCACTTTTAAAATTATCCCGTTACGTCTTTTCTTGACCTATGGTCAGTCCCGACCAGACAGGCAACTACAACTGTCAAAATGTAAGTATTGGCTTTGCCAATACACATTTTTTGAGAGCTAATAATATCAGCATTTAGTATTTTATTTTAGTAAACCGTATAATTTACTCAGTAATGTAACAGGCAGTAAAGGGGCTAGTCCGCCACGTACGGACTCCATTTATCTGTGATATGGAGTCCGACCGTCTGGCGGTGAGAGTTCGCAGTGCGGTACATGGAGGGACCTGTAACATGAAATACCACTGCTTGTTGTGCGAAAGAAAAGCAATCTTGCATTTATAAATAGAATTAAACTTATTATGTATCAAATTAAATCGATATATCACCTTTATGTGCGCCTGTAAATGTTTTTTTATCATTTGAACTGCCGGAGTTCAGTTGTTGCATGCGCAACAGGACACCGCCGGAAAAGGAATCCCATGCAAATGAGGTGGGCAATCTATGCAAAAGAGGAATTCAGGGGGACTTTTTCCAGGAATGCGAGTGCCGTGCACTAGGGTAGACCATATTTTCATAAGCATCCTTCCCATCATCCATCGCATGTTGTCAATGATGCTAATTTCCTATTGGCTGTTCCAACTTGAAGGCGCCAGCGGCCTAACGGAGACGAAGTAATATCCGACTTCATTCAGAGTAAGTGCCCATACTTTATTTTATACTGATCATTCTGCAAAAGTTTTGGTCCCGTCGGAGTCTAAGCATCTGTAACAATAATAATATGTGGTTTGTTTGGTGTCCTCACGCTTCACAAGGCATATGCGTGTCTGAGGGGTTTGTACGGATCCGTACAAACTTGGATATTAAAGACTCTCCCCGCCAGAGGCTGCAGCGCTTGTATTGTTTACTATATATGTCAGCGCTGCAAGACTGCAACAATAAAGGGGCGTGGCCATCGGCCGCGATCAGCTGATCGCGGTTCATTTGTAAACAATGCGGGCCACGCATCGGTCCACAAAGCTTGGCTGCGGGCCACCGTAGTTTTATTAAGTACCCATAGCGGGAAGTGTCTTTTCCATATAGTAATTTATAGGGTTTAATGTCTCACCACAGTCAAACCTTAGACCGGCATAAAATCATGTGTATTTTAACAAATAAGTGTTTTTAAATAGAGCATGTGGCACGTTTCGTCCATAGGGTGTGGACACTTTGTCCACATGGTGTGGACATTTGTCCACAGGGGAGAACATTTGTCAACAGAGTTTTTTATAGGGTTTAATGGCTGGAATGATTGATTATTATATTGATTGTTATATGCCTAGGGTTTTTAGCATTCGTATCCTTGTATTAAACTGCCTTGTAAGGGGTTACTGCCAACTGTAAATATAGACTCACTAATGAGTCCAATGTAACATATTTGTGCACAACCTGTTAACAGATGTAAATATGTTATTTTGAAGAACTTTAAAACTTACTGAATTCTCTTATCTTTCACTTGGAGTGTGCATGTGTGATAAGTAGGAGTGAATGAAATTTCCCCTCACAGTTATATAAACCATTCTACTCAAAACACTTTGGCAACGAATTTATTATTCCCATTTAAATTATCATTGATACGAAGTAGAAGTTTATTCCCTTACAATACTATATATATAAATGTAACAGCAGTATGGCCCTATTTGAAACTAGGGTTCCCACGACAGTACCATGTCAGTACAGTGCTTGCAAAGACCATCCCGATGAAATTTGCGGACTAGGGTATGTTCATCCCAAAAGCATTCCTCCAGCTTTACTTTATAATGAAAAATAAAACTCTCTCGTAATAAAATCCCATCTTTAGACTGTCATCGGTGTATTTATCTGTCATACTCCCGTGCCCTTATTTACCACTGACCCCACAAAATAATTCGAAACCTCTCATAGTGCTGCCATTTTTTTCGACAGACTATAAGGATTCCCAAGTCGCATGTAGGTATTAAGGTAATTACCGTCAGCTTCTATAAAATCTACAGTAACAAACCTGCTTGTAACTCCAAGATATGAGATTTTCCATAATTGTTGTCAAATGAATGTTTAATTTCCAATAAATCAATCAATGATTTCTGCTTTTTGGTCCAGTTTTTAGCATACATCAAAAAGCCGGGAAATCATGAGTTCAACTCTCAGCTGAAGATGGTTGAGAATAATTCACGGTCAACCTCGGTCCATCGGAAAGAGCTCTGGCCGGGCTTAATACGAAGACAAAGGGTATCCTTTCAAACTAGTACACTTTGGGGAAGTTCCTGTGTTTTCTAAATAAGCAATTGAGAACTAAAATTGCAGTAGACACTGGACGTAAGCAACACCAGGTTAACTGAGCGTTAATCAATGATAGAAATTAAACTTTGCAGATGTAAATATATATGAAGTATATAGCTTAAGCAGGATGCATATAAGAGGTGCTTACCAGTGCTTTTCTGAAAGCCGATTGGGTTGGATCAGACAGCTTCTTGTTTAATTCCTCTACTTGTGCTGCTGTTGACATGGGTCTTATAACATCTTCCATGTCCTCGGTTTCTGGCCCTTTCACTTTATTGGCCAGCTGCCGCAGAAGGGACAGCTGCATGTTCCCTCTGGTTTTCAATGGTTGTATATAATTTAATGAGTATCCTCTGACAGTCTGTAAAACATTAGTAAATCAGGTAAAGGGTTTTTGTCACTTTTGTTAAGTCATAAAAGTCCACCACCCCTCTCCCCCCCCCCCCCCCCGGAAAAATTTTAGGCGAATCTCGCGAATCAATTCCCATGATGATTCGCATCTTTTCTGCTGACATAAATCAAGCATGATTAGCACAAGAGAATGCTGTAACACGCCCCCGTATTTTCTAGTCAACAAAACTTTATTCCAGAATACAAGGCCACAGGTCCATAATTTCAAAGGTGTCGCAAAGTCATCAGGTAACTGATAATAACATGTAAAATAATAAAACAACAGCATTAACATTTGACAAATAAAATACAGTTATCTAAAAAATGAATGTGTCACATTGCGTCATTCATCCAAGCTAGGTGCATGATCAACATAAAAATCTTAGAATTAAAAATAAATAAATTCATTAATTTTTCAACCAACATTAAATATGAATAGTCTTGTTCATAAACAACGGTAAAATGTTACAATATAGTATTTTTTATCGTAAAATGGTTCTTTCTCTTAAGAAATGCAGAACATCAAAAGGCAGCTAATCTGTTTACTTCAAACACATAGAGAAGTGAATTGAATACAATTTCGGGCAGCAAGTTGCTCATTACCTGCAGGTACAATGAATGGATTCTGAACATAAATAAGCAATTACATTAAAAGCGGTTTCCACACTAGCAAAAACAACGTCAAGACGGGGTATAGCACGGCACTGTAAGTTGACAAATTAACCCATATAATTTGACGTCTGCGTTGCGTTGAGTGTTCTTGCTATGTCATTTTCACAAGACTTGGCACTTCACTGCATTGATACATGAACAATCACTGTGCCATACCATCATGATATGCCGCACCTGTATATTTAATTTGGTATCGAGAAGCGTGTATACCAACCTAGAAGATCACCTTGACGCCGTAAATAAGAGCGGCCAATCAGTTTATATTTTAAGATTTTGCATGGTCTAACACGCAAAGGTGACTAAATAAGATATGTTTCATAATCATTCAGATAAATTTTGAAATATTTGGGAAAATTTATTTACGGAAAGGGTTATTTATGGATAGATCAGCCATGAATGTGTATTTCAACAGTGACTGCATGCACTGTGTAAATTCATTAAATTTATTTTCTGAAAAATGTAAATAAAATAATATTAATCAATGGTCTACAGTTTTAAATATGGTCATGCATAGCATCAGCCATATGTTTCATTTTTTTTTATTATACGTGCTATCATTTTCTGGCCTCGTGCATGTGAGCAGCCACAGGTAGGCAAAACTTCTCAACTTGCCAAGTTATCAAAGGACAAAAAATTACTGGTGTATTTTTATGTGAGTAGTACATTAGTGTATGGTTTATTTTCATCATGCTGAATTATATTCATTTCTTTGTATACACTGTGAACATGCTATGTGAGTAAATTTAACTGACCTGTTGGAATCAATTTAATGAAGAATCACTTAGGATATGAATTACCCTATGAATTCTATTTAATGTTGTAAACAAACGCCACATAAAGTCATATCTGTTTGGTTTGAATGTAGACACCAAAAGATGATTAATGACCCAAAATTTTAATACAATTTTGTTTCCAAATGAAATCTGATGAATTTCCTTTCATTTATGACGAGGAAAATAAATATAAGTAATCTTGGACAGAAAATATCAATACGTGAAAATGAATGACCATGAAAATTAGCGGACAATTGCTATCATTATTTTTTCTAAAAGTGATGCTATACATTACAAAAATGCACGATAGCAGTTTTGGAGTGGTAGCTTTCTATAAAATATGAGCCTATTTCCATGGCAACCATGGTAATTTTTGTAGTAAATATGAAATTTACAAAGAAGGTCATTATTATTGTGTATAAAAGGTAGAATAAACGCTAAAATGCATCAGAAGAAAGATATTTATTTTTAATCATATTTTCTACAAACAAAATAATTTGCATACTTGGCTGCATGACTGTGAACGTATGTTTGAGGTAAACAATTGAATTTGTACTAAAAAATTAGCATATATTTGCATACATATGTAGTGGTAACATTTTTAAAGTTTAACTTCGGGAATAATACGAGTAAAACACTACATTTAATTTTATAAGTATAGAAATTAAAGAATGTAGTGTGGAAAGGGTGTGTTTTTATCTATATAACTCGAAAGAGACAATATCCCAGTGTCGATTCTTGAATTGTTAATTAAACTTGTGGTTTTTAATTAGAGTTTAACCTTAAAAATTCGTTTATCAATTGGTAGGAAATAAGAATGATTTATAGACGTTGTATTTGAATTCACTTAATATTAGTAAGACTGATTAAATGTATATAGAACTCGAAAGGAAGTGGAGATGCTTAAAATTTGTAATACAAGAGTTGAAAAGTTCTTATTTTCCCTTCACAAGTTCATTACTTACAATGTAACTCTTTTTATAATTGAATAAATGTTTGAAATTTCCAAAACAATTGTCTTTTTACTCCTGTCTTATATATGCAAGACTTGAACTGATGGACTATGAAACTATAGTAAGAGAGGAAAACAGAGACAGAGGCATCGCAATAGTGTTTTTAAGGGGGACTTTAAAGAAGAATTACTTTGACACTAGCAGACGAAGTTATAACCTGAGACATGTGTATTAAGTTTTATTGTCGTCCATTCAGAATGTCATCCATTCGGAATGTCGTCCATCCCGAAGTCGTCTAGCTGGAATGACACCGATTCTAAATGGGGGCAATGTACGGGACTGCCCTAGCTCGTAAAATATTATCTTCGAGGACGGGAGAAAAATCGTTGTTATAAATGGAATCAAATACTTAAGCAAACGCCATATTTGGTACCGGTAAACACGGGTAATGAAACCGACAGCCCAGCAAGGCCACCGCTTTGTGAACTATACAGGGGCGTAGATGGGGCGGGGGGGGGGGGGGATGGTGTCTACAATCATCCCCCGCAGGTTTCTATGGGGAAAAAGCAAAACTATGGTTACATGTATTATGCAAAACATACAAGTCAAAAGAAATAATATTTATAACGAACATTGTGAGGTATCAGAAGGAACAACTGTCTCATGTCTTCAAACATTCAGGGATCGTTAATTCGTTTTTCGGAGTTTCACCACAGGTTTCCGTATATATTGTATCAGCAATGGAGATACGCTCATTATATTCAATAACAGTCTGACCGTAATTACTTTTATCGTTAAGTATTGTTACAGCTGCTCTTTTTTTGTGTGACACGGGCGTAACTCGTGTTGTGACACCCTCGCCGGGCCGTTTGTTACATTCGCAGTTTAATCGGTACTGGTTTAACTCTCGTTGTCATACTAGCCTTGGGCTTTCTCTCCTGGTCGTGAGTCACGTGTAGACCCCGGTATGTTGGGGCACACACAACGATGTTCTTCTGGATGATTCCTGTAACGCGTGTTTACTGTGTTGTGTAAGATCTTTTAGACTGTTCGAGAAGTGGAAAATTCCCGGCTTGGGGTGAAGATTATATAAAGGGGCTGTGTTTTAGAGCCGAGGGAGAGAGTAGCAGAGAAGATTTCTAGCGGACGCAGAAGCGTGTGTCAGTTTCTGGGACGTTATCCGACGAGTGCGGCAATTATAGATTTTCTTCGGACTTTCTCCCTGATTTTGTGCATTTGGACTTCAGTTTACTTTCTGGATTGTTACAAGAGCTTTACACTGGACTGTCATTCTCCGAGAGTATACATTTAAAGAACTTATCGTTGTGACGGTGGTGGTATCTAGGTACTGTGCTATTTGTATATTTTACTGTGTGATTGTATTGATTTGTTGTCATACCGCTGTTCTACTGTATAATTGTATTGATTTAGTGTATTGTAATATTAGGGATTTTTTAAGAATGAATTATGGTTATTTGTTAACGAAAAACCACTGACTTCTGTATTCATTCCCCTAGACTTTTCACGCTGCCTAGTGTTACAGAATCTGATTTTTTTATCATAGCTCCATAGCTCTATAGCTGTATGATAATTTATTTATCATATGAATTAATATGTTCAATTATTCTGCAAATAACCAATTCTCATAAATTATAATGCATTCGGCCAAAAGCACGGTAAACCAGCGAAAAAGTAAGCAATTTTATTTTAAAATATGTTAATTAACGGTATCTTCATAATCTATTCATCATTCTTTTCCTTAGGTTCTCTAGTATGTTGATTGAATAGGGAAAATAAATTAAATAATTCTATTTCAAAATTTAATTGAAGGAAATGCATTTCTTTAAAATCGTTAATATAAGAAGTCAATGTAGACATAGTCTAAAAATTGTGTATTGCTTATACAGGTTACTAAAGAATTCTTGAACTTACAGGCACAGTTATGTATTTCAGACAATATGTATAAAGGGAAATAATACGAAATTTCTTAAGAGGACAGATAAACCTAGAAAAATAGTTAAGAGTTCTTTTTTTAACATTTATAACTATATCTAATATAGAATCATCACAACAGAATCGTTGCAAGCAAGCATTCATGTCATAAAATTATGTAGACAGGTTAAAGTATTTAATCAGTAAACATATATAGAAAAGCTCTTCGGACGTTTACTTAAAAATGTATGGAACCCTGAGAGGAAAAAAAGATTGCAGATCTATCATTAATGTTCAGTTGTGAAAACAACAGATGTTATGTAAAACTCAGTTGTAATGTCTTATAAATCAAATTAACAATTTGATTGCTTTCATATGTTGCAGAGAAGCGCCTTTTTATTAGTAACATGCATTTATAAAATTTAAATATCTAGTTTGGGTCAGAAACAGTGGGTATGAGAGGCTGAAATTTATTACTTTACATAATTTTTTATCAGTGTATATCTTTGTCAATTTTCAATTTTCCATCTGTCTTAGAAGTCGAAGGCACATAATAGTGTAGTACAACCCATACAGGCTTCATGCATTTAGAAGGTACATTAAGAGTAATGACTTACGGAAACATGTATCATTTTAGCAACATGTATTCGCAGAAAAGTAGGACCATGCCCATTTGCTAGGTTAAAGTCATCAAATTTTCAACACTTTTGCAGATACATGGCTTAAAATTTTGCATATTTGCTATTGGGAAAATTGAAAATATCAACATGAAGTATTAGGCAAATCAGATATGGTCATTCAGGAGGTATTTGTTTATTTCACATGGAATGCCCAAAATTAAAATACCAAAAATTAGAATACCATTCCTACAAATTTGATACCCTTAGTATCACTTAGTAGAACACTTAGTATTATAAAATTATTATTTTCCTCGTAATATAGAAAAAAGTTGAGCACATTAGAATGAATGTAACTTGATTTTATCAAATGTTTGGCTCGGAATCATTTTTATCATATACTGTGGCTGTAAAGGGCAGACATTGACATTTGTGGAAATTGCTGAGAAAATATGTGTCCTGGCTTAAAAAAAAAGTGGATGTCCCGGCTACATGAACTTGACAATAAAAATATACTTATATAGTGTTTTCTTTATAAATCCTGTCCGCTGACGCTAATGATGAGTTATAAAGTCACTCCTGCAAGTTTCTATTTCTTTTGGGCAAGTTATGCCCCCGTGTAGTGAACTACTGAATATAGATGCAGAGTATCAGCATAAGAAGTAAAGCATTCTATTGAAAGTTTACCTTTAACATGGAAATTTGAAGCAATCTATAAACTTCAGCCTTATAGTATATACATATTGTATCACTGACTAACTGCGTTTCAACTTCGCGGACAGAAGCGAGAGGAGACGACAAACATTCGGGCATTTCTTTGACTATAGGTGACAGGACTTCTGCGACATCTAGCACTTAAAGCATTCATACTACCCCACCGTTTAAGAGAATAAGTACTAAACAAGTATGTTTCTCTCCTGCGTTTTACCTGATTCCGTCATATGATCATCATCACATGGCACAATAAGAAATTACTTGAATGATGATAAAAATATATCTTTACAGTTAATTTCCGATAACCAGTTTGGTTTTATTTCATTATTTACCGTGCTTGACAAACCCCTTTTAATCAAGCTTTGTAAACAGAGTTTGCTAAGCATAGCCTATCATTTTCTGCAAAGCTGCAGGTTGATAAGGAATATAATTTTAATAAATTTAATATTACCCCGTTTATTATTTATTATCGTTCTTGATATTATGATTTTTTTCGAGTGATTTGTCATTTATCATTTATTGGTTTATTAATTTAGTTGTGGATCCATTTATTTGTTCATTAACAATAATACTTGAAATACCTGAAGGAATACATGATACTAGTTCTATTCTAAATCTTGTAGCAGTGTACAATGTCATGATCAAGATTAGGCCTACATCTAGATACCTGATCTTGTGATCATCGATTCTCATGGTTTAAATTTAACCAGACAACAAATAAATATTACTGTCATGACATAATGTGCAGAACAATTTGTTTATTGCTGAAAGTAGAGTGATAGACTGAGAGTTATAAAAATGCACAAGGTAATCATTCTACAATGTACACCACTTTTATCACCATATATTTCACAATGAACTTTCCGTTCATACAAACACCCACACAGTTATTTATATATATATATATATATATATATATATATATATGTATACGAACACCCGCATATATATATATATATATATATATATATATATATATATATATATATATATATATATAGACATATAGATAGATAAATAGAGAGAGAGAGAGATGACCATCGCCCCCAGGTCCGAAGGCCCGTCTACGCCACTAAAACTATAAAAACCAAAAAGATCACGAACAGGTTCTCATTCAAAGATGACGACTAGCGTTCATGCCGGGGTGTGTTTTCGTGCTCAGAACGCGTTCCTGTTCCAGCAGTTGTTCCTAACCGAGGTCGGTTTCGTGACGTACCTGGAACGCGTTCGTGGTCCTTGGTCAGAAAAAGTGAACCACGCTTGGTTGTCGGTTCGGCCACCAGAGGTGATATAAAATATTTACTGAAATCACAGTTTATTGAAATTTTGTTAAACTTTGTTATGGTTCTAAGTTACTTTGGTATGAATGAATCTTGAATGTGTCTTTATCATTTTTATAAAATCACCGGTAAATGATGAGTTTGTTTCATGTGTGTATTATCGTTTGGACCGAGCTGTTTTAAACATTGTGATTATTCACTGATTCGGTGTTTACATTAAGTCAAAGTTGGATCTCATTATCACCCAGTCTAAATATCATAAACTTTAAGCTTTTTTTACGTCGGGATCCAGACATTATTTATACAGACTATTTAGTTTTGGTCTGGCGTTTTCGTGATGGAACAGGAACACATTCCTGGTTACACTTTTTGTGGTAAGGAACAGGAACGTGTTCCAAGAGCACGAAAATACACCCCTAGTTGTCAGGTCGTCACGCATTTGCTCGTGTAACCAACTCATGTTTACGTTCGATGACCGTGTGGTCTCTCCAAAAACCTTGTCAGGTCGACGTTGACGAGCTTCGTCAGCTGGCCGACTTCCTATTCCTGCTGCACCATGCACGCGAACAAGATAGCCACAACCCCTTATTTTGGCTATTATTCCAGTTAAATACCGGGCATCACTCGGAATATATTACTGTAACAAGCTCCAGATGCCGGCATGAGCATCAAACGTGACGTCTCATACCGATGACAGCTAGGTATGAACCCGGTAACCCCCGTACCAGAATGTGCCCAGACAACTCAAAATACATATCATTTGAGGAATAAAGTTTGAAGTTAAACCGCTCGGAGTTGCATTTGACTGGAGTGATCTCTGTGCTTGTCAGGAAGAGAGAAAGAAAGAGAAAGACAGACAGACAGACTGACAGACAGACAGAGAGAAATAGGCCTAACCTCAGCAGCTTAAATTGGTGTAAGGAACCTGCAGACTCCCCCCCCCCCCCCCCTCCCCCCCCCCAAACAATTCTGTAGTCGGAAACGCAGAACCCCCACAATAGCATATGTACGTACTATCGAAGATGGCATGACTTTCCTCGTGAGAGTAGCATGACCATATCACTGCGAAGACAGTATTACGACCCTTAAATTGCAGAGTTAAATAGCTTTATGACCCCTTTATCCGCTTACTTCAACAAATATAAAAAAAAACTTTCAAATGGGCCCCTATTCATATATTTATTTGAATCCATGTATTTCTACTTCGCACTTGCACTTAAATCTTCGTGCATATGCCGACAGCGCCCTCTCGCGGAATAACTCTTATTTCGAAACCGCCGTCAAGAAAGGCCAGCAGGTAATCAAGCACCGTCTCAAGACAGTCATTGAACACTACAAGGTCTGAAAATAAAATATATAATTAAGGGAGTAAACCTTGCACGGTAAGTATATATAAATATGCGTGTATTGAGAAGCGGATCCGGGGGGGGGGGGGGGAGGCCCAGGGGGTCCGGACCCCCCCCCCCCCCCCCCCCCCCCCCTTTTTCATCCGAAACAACCTTTTTTAAAGGCTTTTAGACAAATTTTGCGGCCTGGACCCCCCCTTTTCCGGAAGTGATGACCTTTTTTTTAGGATTTTCATTAGTCCGCCTGGATCCGCCCCTTGTATTTCCCATATCTGTCAACAACATAAATTGAAAGGGTTATGCAGTTCTGGCAAATCGACGTAGAGGATGTATAATCCTTTCCTGCTGATTCTATCGAAAATAAATTATCACCAAATATGTATTTTACATCTTTTTCAGATTTTCTGTGTCGGATGAGATGCCAACTTTCCTCATGATGGTTCCTTTCTACTTATCTTTACAGATTTCAGCATGACCGTTCAATGTATCTGTCTAAATTTGTTTCAACAGTTGATCGAGAGATTTTCACCAGTTTTGCACATCTTGTCCAATTGCTCCAAAAAAATGATACTGTGGCGCCACCTACATTTCCCACTTTTTACACTGGTCCTTGTTTGATTTCAAATCCATTTATGCATTTATTTTGGGAGAAAGTGGGATATCCTCACATTTTACCTTGTCACCTTGGAAAGTTTTGGTAAATTCACCACTGCTATTTTCGTAAATGGACAGAATTGCGTCTCTATCCTGAATTCAATGTTTTTTAACAAATATTTGATATAATCTTCGATATACTGAGGAAACTGTGGTCACCTTGAATGCACCGCAAATTTAAAACAACTTGAAAGCAGCAACCCTTATAAGCTGTGTTCATGTCTAATACACATCACTCATTTCATAAGGAACCCAGAAAAAAATGCATCATGCAGTCTAACTGGCGCCATGTATAGATTAAAGAGAGCCTCCTTTTCCATTTTGTCAGAACCACCGCAGAAACGTTTGCCAACTATAAACCTGAATGACTCTTTATTAGTAATTTCCACAACCGATTATGTTTCATATATTTGGTAGGTGGGGACGGGGGCAGGAGGGCCTCGATAACCTTCATGAAAGTATGTTCATTGGTATTTTAAGATGTAATTCGCAAAAGTTTAAAAACCAAGCTTCAAATCCTTGATAAACTATTAACGACAAAATAAAGTTCTGGATATATTAAAGTTAGGTGAATAGGGAATAAGTTACATCATAATGATTACAAAGATTACAGGCTTCATGAATTCTGAAGAGCATCATTTGTATGGACAACAGAGTCGTGCAATTTAGTCGAGCAAATAGGGTTTGCTGGTCCAGAGTCCATACAGGCTGGCTGGCCCAGAGTAGTACTAGTTAAACTAATGCAACAAGAGAGTACTATATTCGAGAGTTCGCAATTAGAATTACTTTTCAACAAAATAGTGGCTAAGGTTTTTCTATAAATCTTGCTTACCATTCTTATAATCTCCCAAGAAGAAAGTGGAATTCAAGGTCGGAGCCTCGTCTTGGTCAGGTTTGCCGCCGATCTCTTCCATTTGGTTGTTCCAGAGATCATATCGGTCGAGAGCTTCTTCTGATTCAATGTTCACGAATCCAGGCCCGGTCAAATCACTCAGTTTGATGTACTCTCTGCTGGTTGGTTCGTATTTAGGCACGTGACAGGCACGGCCGTCCCTTGGTTAGGCTTTCTGTTTTGACGTGCTATCATAATTTTTTTCTTTAGTTGACGTTTATAGACGGTAATCAGGCGTAATGATGGTATTATTTAAAAGCCGTGAATAAAGGCCCGTAATGACATAGGTCCTGTCAGCTGAGCGTCATGGCCCATGGGTCACATGCTTACTTTACTCCCCGGCTTTTCAATTTTTTTTAGTATTCTATATGTATTTATTTTATACTTATGATACAATAATGATGAGCTCTTCTAAACCGCATGACTTCAAAAGGTTTTATAAAACAATCAGGGAATACTCAGTCTTGACAGTCTAACAGCACTGGATTAAATTGTTATTGCAATTTTACCCTTAAGGCTCACAAGTGAATTTATCCTTGACGTAAAATCTTTTTTCCTGTACTCAAAGATGTGCCCGTTTTGATGATCACACCTCACACAATATGATGTTTTGGTCAGAAAGTAATTACCGTTAGAGACTATCATGGTAAAAGAAATATATTCTTTTGTGTGTTCTTTAATAATACAACGCTCGGGAGACCAAAGATTCTAAAATAACACAACACCTGAAAACCAGATATCCTATAATAACATTACACTTGAGAAACCAAAGATTTTATAATAATGCCACCTTTGAGAAACCAAAGATTTTATAATATTGCCACCCTTGAGAAACCAAAGATTTTATAATAATGCCACCCTTGAGAAACCACAGATTCAACTCGTTTGACACGAATACAGCTTTAACAAGAAAATGAAGAATTGGAAACTTGTTTCTTGCACAAACAATAGACGAGAATTTAAGTTAAAAGGAATAACTAATTGCATGAAAGGAAGCAGGCTGCAGAACGTAATCACAATACGATGCATATAAACATGTCGACGACTAGGATGACAAGCGTGTCTGTAATGCTGTGCTAATATATTATATGAATTTTAGCGTGGTCCGAAAAAGGGTTATTCCGCTTTTAACTGTGCACATATAAACACGTCCATTTGCCACCTCACTCCGCAGATATCACAGGTCGCATGTCAAAATTATGGTTATATACCACTAGTATATATAATTGCATAACTCTGAGTGTGAGGGACCCTTACCCTGTTTTGGCGAAGTTCGTCCAGTACGTCATCACGGTCTGCTGAGTTTGGTAGTCCTGCTCGACGAAGTTCTTGCCGGTGAACAAGTCCCTCGGAGGTCGGGAAAATATGTCGCCAAACACGAAGTGCAGATCCTCTACATGTGAACCAGTGATCCAGTCAGGCAGGGTAGAGAAGCTGGGACGGTACGCGAACTCGTACATGTAGGTGGACTTCCCTGCCTCAGAGGCAACCCTGTAATTATAGGGAAAGACTTAAGTATTAATAAAGAAAGGCCAAATATTTAAACAGAGAAGCTATGACTATGCCGCACGTGAAGATCTTGCAATCGTCGGATGATTTTTCTTACTAAGTTGTAGAGATACTGCTGCTTTAGCCATAATTAGCATATTGTCCGTTCTTGTGGAAAAAATACAGGCAATGACCCTCTCTAACCCCCTTAGGACAAATTTGGCATCGTTTCCGGCAGTTCAAGACCAGAGATGGGCCTATCCGCGGCCTATCTACGAAGAAGTTGCGTGACAAAGAGCCGATCGGTACCACCGTCAAGTATAATAGGCAGATAAGCCGACAACAACAGCCCTGCCCCTAACCACCAAAGTGAGTGACCCAGTCGGGATAGCTAAATGTTACAGATAAGGAAACGCTTCGGCATAAGAGTCATTCTGTCGACATGTACATATAAACAAGAATAAACAACACAAATATTGCCTATGGAGACAACTGCAACGTCAGTCATGCATGAAAAGCACACATATTACAAGACTGTGTATATCTGGCCAATGAGACTGCAAGAATCAGTCTTCTCTATCCGCGAAGACCAGTTATACAACTGGGAATTCGCTGCCGTTTGCGGTATATTTTTTTTTTAATTTGACAAACCCCTTTAAAAAAGGTCTTTGTACTGTGCTTAAAAAAAACAAACGCAAAACTTTGTATATTTTGCATAAGGTTTTGCCGTTCAACATCTACTTTTACTAAGAGTGTTTCCGTCCGTCCGTTCGTAACGCTATTCTACGAACATTTACCTTTGAAGCAATTGCAACGAAAATTCTATTTTAGATTGACAGTCGTCAAAGGATGGGCATTATCGAATTCCGAACCCATCAGAAATACAATATGGCCGCCAAGCGGGGATCTTGCAATTTCTTTTATCACGAACCTTTCAAGCAATAGCCGTGTACATTTTAGTTAAGATCGACACACATATATAAAACTGTGCTATCGAATTTAGGACCCACCGAATATCATACAGGGTCACCGGGCAGCGATCTTCCAACTCCTCCTTGAGCATTATCTCAAGAATCGTACAGGTAATTGCCGTGAAATTTTTACTGAAAATGGACACTAATGAAATATGTGAAATCTTTCATCTTATTCTGCATGTACCCTTGAGACAATTGAATAAGTTTATAAGTCCTTTTTTTATTTGTTTTTTTGGTGGAGGTAACCGCCTCCATTTATAATGCTGACTTATCTAATTCTTAACCTAGTTTGTTAATCTACAGAGTTTCCATTTCGATTTGGGACTACTTGACAGGGCGGTAGCACTCGCTTCCTCTCATTTTTATTTTGTATCCTTGTGTCACCCAGGCCGGGTGTCTACCGCACCTGTGGGTCCTGGATGTTTAATCATCCCCTTGCTGGGTCATAACGCCTAGCTAGGACACACCCCCCCCCCCCCCCCCCCCCCCAAAGACGCGCGCTTACCCTGGGTGGGAGCTAACCGTGAAAAACCTCACCGCATCGATCCCATGGAGAAGTTTATAACCGCCTCCATATCTGCAGGGTCGCTCACCAGGTCGGTGTTCTTCTATAGTCCTGGAATATACATCTACATTGATAATTCAAAATAATCTGAAAGTACTAACATAGAAGTACATCTGCGAGAGTGATCAGTGCAGTCATTTACTAGTAAATTATAAAGGAATAAAAAGGTACCAATAAGCAAATAATTGTTTTGTTTTGTTTTATTGTTTATCTTCTTTTGTGTGTGTGTGTGTGTGTGTGAGAGAGAGAGAGAGAGAGAGAGAGAGAGACAGCAGTGGCGTAACAGGGGGTAAATGACCAGGGCTTTGTAAGCAATTAACTGGCTATTGGCTGTCATTTATTTTTATATTTTTGTACAGGGTTAACACTGGACTTGTTATGTAGAAGAGTTGGCCAGGTTTTACACGCGTTATTTATACCATGAACTAACATTAATTACTGTCAGGTAAAAATGTTTTCTGCACTGATAGCTGCAGTGATTGGACGAATTGTATTTTACCCGCCAGGGTTAACCAGACCGGGTATTGCCCGTCCAGCCCTGACCAACTCACTTGCAAAATAATACAAAAAATATCAATTTTGACATAAAGTCCAGGACCAACAGGGATCCCCGCGGACCATCACGGCGGCTACACGGTTCACACGCCGGATCGTGCCGGATGTGATCCGTGTTGATCCGGCACCTATATGGGACTGGGGCTTAACAGAAGAGGGCGAAAAGGCACGATCAGTTTGATTTTAAAGCCAGCTATTCACCTTCCCCTTCTATATTTATGTGATTTCTGGCTTACTATCCGTATATAATGATGAACTGGAAGTAGTGCCTTTTCAGAAAAGTTCCCATTACGCCTTTTTGACGGATGTACACAAGCTTGTTCATCTACACACGAGATCACGAGTTATCACAAATATGTTTGAATAAGGCACTTTCTCTTGCATTTATGGCATTTATGTCAGGAGAAAGTGATTTTGTGTCCCCTGGGGTTCTTTTATTTCACATCTAGAATTCGCACTGCCATCGAGTGGCCAAGGAGTATAGCAAAGATGATAACCATAAAAGAATGTACATGTAGTGGTATACAGAGATCTTAATCTTTCTACATGCACATCTATATATACCTGCTTTATGGTGGGAAATATGAGCCATCGTAACATTTCATGCGAGCTGTTGCATATTAAAACTTTTTCCGTCACCCAATATGTTACACATGGGCATGCATTAATGCCATGTTAACTAAAGGGGAATACACCAATATGTATATATAATAATCTCATAGGAATCATGCTAGAGAGACGTAATTTAAGCTGTGGTCTGGCATTATATAATTTGTTCATGACCACTGTGTAATTGTTTAATGCTCACTTTTAGAACACATGCAAACGCCTTTTGTTGTGTTTGTTAGAAATCAAACTCTTCTATGTTCTTTTTTTTTTTGCTCTCAGTGGGTTGATACCAGTTACACCAAGGGCATGCAGGGATGATAGTTTTGTATCAGATATTGTGCCTCCATTTGTTTTAATCTGGCACCTCCCGTTAGTGGATGACGGACTCCTGGATGGACCGCTGGATAGAAATTCGACATACAGGGTCACTGTTGTAGCTCAGATGACTTACAGTCTGCTGAACTAAAAAAAATTAAAAAATCTGGTATAAAGCTGAAAGGCTTATTTATACAGGCCTCGTGGAAACATTTTTAGATTGGACAGATTCACAGGGGCAAAGATCTAAGCTTTCCTATATTGTTTAAAAGCTTTAAAATTATATTCAAACATGAAGAAAAATGGAATTATGTGACCTTTATTCAACATATGGTAATAGGATAACAAGTTTAATACTGCAGGAACATTATTTTTTAAAGGATTTAATTTACAACCAAAATTTTAAAAAGCGTAATCAACACTAACACATAAATCCAAAAGAACAGGTGAGTTCCCAGCCTATATTGCCTATGCAACTATATAGATCGAGTTCCATGGTTGTCATTTTATTTTTGTTTTAATAATAAAAATAAAAAATATAGGGATTGATAATTTCCAGTAAGGGATCGCTTTTTTATACAAAAAAAAGAAACAAAATACTAAATGGAGACTTCCTTTCATATGTTAAGTGGCCATGTTGAAGGACTTGCAGAAGCGTTCAGGAGGCTTGAAAGCATATCATTTATATCTCGTCTGGAGGGGTGTCACTTGAAATATTATTAATCATTCTCAGTATACTTGAGTCAGCTTACTTTCAACTTTTTCATGCAATAGTAGGCAGATAAATTAAATATTAATTTTCAACTTAAAACTGAAACGTTGTTGTGTTGGCCTGGTCACACTAATGCACTTTGTGTTTAAAATATTGTGCGGTTGAATGGCAGCAGTAGAGCGGGCCAGCTACTTTTGGTAACCTGTGAGCCGCAAAACCCCTTTTTCATGCAGCTTCCCCCGGCCCTGGTACATGCAGACTAAAAGGAACAAAATTTAATCGTACATACCTTATTGTGTAACGAATGAGGTGAAATCAAGATTTGGCAAAGGAATAAGAAATCGTCCACTATCAGCTGGTTGGCATTTCTTATTAGTACACAATACCAATATTGAACATGTGTCCATTTGCTTCACACACAAATTTGACTGTGACTCACCAGACTGACCAACAAGCCAGATCATGATGGGCCGACATGACCTGGACAGTCTCACATGAAGTGGTCAGAGAATACACCAGTACCCAATGGGTATACACACACTGTTCCGTACACCAGGAAGTGGACATTGCTGCTAGAGGCGAGTGCTAGTGACATATAAACCTAACATTAATAAAGTCTACATGGACAGCTCGAGTGACAGCGGTGAAAAACGGAGCCAAAATGTTGGGGTTATTTTCCAGACTTACATGGGGTGCTTGGACCCTGTTGAACCGCCTTTCTGGGCGATAGAGCGGTTAAAAAGAGGTTGAATATAGGGCGATATTAAGGAATGACTCGTCAGAACGCCACCTGCCGACTACCCAAAGACGGTTATATGGAGTCGGGATTCCCGCCAAAGTGGTGTAAGTTTTCTTCGATCCATTTTAATGCTGCATGGCCATCCCATACACCGTAATTTCACGGACTGGTGCCTTCTCCGTTAGACAAGAACCCCATTACACCAAGACGATAGTTGAACGTCACGATGATGACGTCACCGTACCACGCTAGCTGCTCTGCGGCATACTGCCCACCGCTACCAATGATGAACGCTCCTCCACGAAAGAAGAACATCAGAGAAAGTCCATTTTCCCTGTAGAAAACAAAGTATTATTTTTATGAAAAAGCATAAAATATTCTTACTTACACAGACACATCTCAGTCCCGAATATTTTATTAATTTAGAGAGTTTGAACAGTTGTATCACGCATGCGTGAAAACTTGCTTACTGTAAGTTACTGATCACATTTATTGAAACAATAACATAATATCTTTTAACAGTGACTGATCACATTTAAGCCTCTGCAAATATACTCATGAATTGCATTTCATTCCCGAAAAGAAAGTCTCACACAAAACATGAGAGGCTGTATATATATATAATGCCTTTATAGCGACTTTTCCCAAAACAGAAAATTAACATACTAAATAATCCCAGATTGCAAGCGAGATTCGGGCAAATTTCCTAAATTAATGTATAAAACACCAGGATCAAGTATACTGACAAACATTTTTAGAGTGTTCATTTTACATTTACGCACACATGCGCGCGGCAGTTTTACACAAAATTTTCACCAAAAAATGAACGAAACATGTTGCTGTAATTATGCAATGAGAACTAAGGGCTTTAATAAAAAAATAAGACACTCCCGTGTGAAAGGCACAACCTACTTTGCATATTCGATACCACGTGGTACATATATATTAAGAAAGAGGCAGTTTTCGCTAGTGTTGATTGGCGCATCAATCAAGTCATAGGCCTACAGCCAGCCCAAAGGCTGCGTGCACTCATCGCCCGGCTGCGTGGCATCTAGTACTCCGCTCCACGCGGTAGGTGGCGCTGGTTTCTGCCAGCGTCTGGACTGGATCGGTGGTTGGGCATATTGGGGACTCCGAGAAACTCATGCTATTCTCTGCATATGTGATCGAGTCCATTTAATAAAACCATATATCATATAATATAAAATATAATATTATGGTTAATACAAGTAATCCCTGAATATTTTAATAACATTAACATCTCCCTACAGCAAAAAAGGATGGTTTCTCAGGAAACGCGCACATCAAATTTGCCCCCCCCCCCCCCACCTGGCATCTAAATATTCATTTTTATTTTAAACGTAAGTCGCTCAGACATTTCTATCAAGAAAATAAAATTACGATAAAATATCGATTTGTTGTAATGTGCTTTCATCTGTTTAGAAAAACAATTCTGTTTAAATCATGTTTAAAAACATTTTGCCACCGGATCATATGCATTTATTTCATAAAATATTTATAATAAAAATGTAAAAAAAATTCCACACACCGATTTCTCTTCGCTGGTTTATGAAAAGGCCTGAAAACCCAGGTACCTAAGGAGATATTCAACAGACGATGTGTTTTCATCAAAGCTATAAATATAGGACTAAAGCTTCAGTATCGACAATCAAATGAGGCGACATTCGACTTACCATAGCATACTGGAAGAGTCTGTTCTAAAAGTAAATTTATTGATCATATGATAAAAGTTTATATATTACATCAAATATAAACATAACTGTATACGTCGAGTTATTCCTTCCTTCGTGGAATCCATTATCAATTTAGACCAATATTTTCATGTTAAATTCACCAAAAAACACGATAAGATAAACACGAGTACAAATTCATCATTAATGGTTTAGATTATTAAAGGCGTACACTTTTCGTTGGCACACTAAAGTACCGCCAAAGGAATGTTCATGCCGTCCTCTAAGTACAACCGTATAATTCTTACTTTTGGTCAAATGCTATTTGTGCATGGTCCAATTTCAACAAATTTAGTAGCAAGAGATCCTTAAATTCATTTTGTTCATGTCATTTTCTAAATTCTGAATACAACACGATATATGCATGCATTGGTGTATCTTTGTTTTTCCATATTGTTGAACATGAAAATACCTGCTTCATCCACTGAAGATTTCCCTTGTATCTGTCCATAATTTGTATTAACTATTTGGTTGTCAAATGCTTGATTGCCTCCAAGTATCACCAAAACAGTCGAAATGTGGAGCAAACAAAACGAGATTACCGCCTTGAGCCTGACCTGAAGACCTGGAAATATTCTCATACAGTTTACAAGAAGTAGCAGATCCAGAAAGGATCTTTTAAAAAAAAAAAGATAATTTTATCTAAAAGTTATATTCCTGATAAAAAACAGGCCACGGAACCGGGTCCGCGAGGGCATCCCTCCCAAAATTATAACTTTGTTATTTCTGCTAGTACCTGGATTAAAGAAAAAATATACATATTTTATATTGAAGTTTAATTCCTGAAAAAAAAAAAAACATTGGCAATGGAATTTTGGGCACCCCGATGAGGGCACCCCCGATGCATGTGGGCCCAAGGGTCAAAACCCATTTGCAGTTATCACGCTTTAATTTATACTTATATATGCTGAAGTATCAGACTTCATGCAGCAGGGAACTACCGCCTACGAGTTTGTTGGTTGTGTTATTGTGAGGTACAGTAAAGTTGATTATGGTTTCACTGACCTTCGGCTTCGTGTATTCCATATGTGATCAGACCTAATTTCCGCAAAGCATGGAGAGACACAGCAACAAAACCTGAGATAAATACAATGGAATTGATAAATCAAGCCAGCCAGCGCAGCCTCTGAGCCTCTAGACCCAGATTTAAGCATATTAGGTCTGACCATGGTGCAACTTACTCGTGTAAATATACGAAGTATATATATATATATATATATATATATATATATATATATATATATATATATATATATTTAATTAAAAAACATTTAGCTCCAAAAGTATATGCATATTTAGATTCCATAGAATATTCTCCATTATTTCTGCCATATTTGAAAAAAATTAAAGCAATTTTTTCTTCAAAACACGCGATATATCTCATATCAGGTAAAGGTATGCATTTAACAATAATATCTTCTTAAATACAAATATTATCCCATTTTTACACTGATTATGCCCCCGCCACAAAGTGGCCGGGGCATATAGTTTTACCCATGTCCGTCATTCCGTCCTTCCGTCATTCCGAAATCAAACAGTTGTACGGATTTTTTTTCGCAATGCCTGCAGATATTGGCCTGATTTTTGGTGTGTGGGCAGATATAGACCAGTTACAGATCGAGTTCGCGTTTCGTCCCGGTTGATCTACTTTTGACCGTTGTACGGCTCCTAAACTTAGAAAATTTCATGAAAAATATGAAATTTCATGACAAATACACATGTACAGACTTTTTTTCGCAATGCCTGCAGATATTGGCCTGATATTTGGTGTGTAAGCAGATATAGACCAGTTACAGATCGAGTTCGCGTTTCGTCTCGGTTGACTTACTTTTGACCGTTTTACGGCTCCTAAACTTAGAAAATTTCATGAAAAATAGAAATATTCATGACAGAAACACATGTACGGATTTTTTTCGCAATGCCTGCAGATATTGACCTGATTTTTGGTGTGTGGGCAGATATAGACCAGTTACAGATCGAGTTCGCGTTTCGTCCTGGTTGACCTACTTTTGACCATTTTACGGCTCCTGAACTTAGAAAATTTCATGAAAAATATGAAATTTCATGACAAATACACATGTACGGACTTTTTTTTCGCAGTGCCTGCAGATATTGGCCTGATTTTTGGTGTGTGGACAGATATAGACCAGTTACAGATCGGGTTAACGTTTCGTCCCGGTTGACCTATTTTTGACCGTTTTACGGCTCCTAAACTTAGAAAATTTCATGAAAAATATAAATATTCATGGCAGATACACATGTACAGACTTTTTTCGCAATGCCTGCAGATATTGGCCTAATTTTTGGTGTGTGGGCAGATATAGACCAGTTACAGATCGAGTTCGCGTTTCGTCCCGGTTGACTTACTTTTGACCGTTTTACTGCTCCTGAACATAGAAAATTTCATGAAAAATATGAAATTTCATGACAAATACACATGTACGGACTTTTTTTTTTGCAATGCCTGCAGATATTGGCCTGATTTTTGGTGTGTTGGCAGATATTGACCAGTTACAGATGGAGTTCGCATTTCGTCAAGGTTGACCTACTTTTGACTGTTTTACGGCTCCTGAACATAGAAAATTTCATGTAAAATATATATTTTCATGACAAATACACTTGTACAGACTTTTCTTCACAATACCTGCAGATATTGGCCTGATTTTTTGTGTGTGGGCAGATAATGACCAGTTACAGATCAAGTTCACGTTTTGTCCCAGTTGACCTATTTTTGACCGTTTGACGGTGCTCTAACATAGAAAATTTCATAAAAAGGTGCACATGTATGGACTTTTTTTTCGCAGTGCCTGCAGATACAGGCTTGATTTTTGGTGTGTAGGCAGATAATGACCAGTTACAGATCAAGTTCTTGTTTTGTCTCAGTTGACCTACTTTTGACCATTTGACTGCTCCTGAACATAGAAAGTTTCATGAAAAATATAAATTTTCATAACAAATGCATATGTACTGACTTTTTTTCCTCAATGCCTGCAGATACCACCCTGATTTTTTTTGTGTTGCTTGATAATGACCCGTTACAGATCGAGTTTGCATTTTGCCCTTGTTGACCTACTTTTGACCATACGACACCTCCTGAACTTAAAAAATTTTCCAAATTTTCCAAATGTTTCTAATTTGCCCAAGGCGGGGGCATTCGTGTCATTCCGACACATCTAGTTATCTTTTAATTTTCTTAGATTTTTTAAATTATTATTACATATTATATATTATAATATATATATATATATATATATATATATATATATATATATATATATATATATATATTCCCTCCCCCCTCCCCCCCAAAAAAACAGACACACACCATACACTTTTGGGCATTTCCCGTAACCTATGGTGAATATCATGACACGTTTATCCTGGTTCTCTGCTGAAAGTTTTCGAAACCACTCCTGTCGTTTGCTTTAAAGGAACAAAAAGAGAAGTGTCACAGCATCCATGACGTGATCTTTCGTTGGACAGGTTTTGTATTTCAAAGGAAATACTGCTTTCGTGATGGTGATGGCCTCAATGTTTTTTCAGGAAACACGACATTGTCATAAAAAATCATTAAAATCAAATAGCCAGAAGTAAGTACATCCGGCCTCCTATTTCAAAGCACTGATTTAAAAAAAAAATATTGTTGATTATATTGATTTAAGACCGGGAGATGGTATCTAGCCGCTTCCAAGTCGAGAAAACGTATTCCAAATCTCATTATATTATCATATAACATAATTGCCTATGAAAAAAAATATAAATATAGATTTTACATAAATGAGCCCAATTTCTGGAGAAAAATATTTTTTCTATCTATTTTTCCACTAAAAACATGAGATTGTGTGATTTGTTAAAAAACTATTGGCACATCTATGATCACTGTCAACTCGGCAGTGACGTCACACACTGGGAAATCTCCCGTGACTAAAGATTCTGTATCTAAATCTAAAGATTTATAACATGTGCATTGAGAAAAGAATTGCTGCCAAAAATAGTAAAACTGCCTCTCATAGTAAAAAATGGGGCACACTAAATAATTTGTTTATATTGACTGACAATAACTGAAACCTTCAATTCATCATTAATGAAATTTTACCTGTGTGTAGATATGTAATTTAAGCATGTTATGTTTATTAGGCTTGTAATTAACGTTTTTGTGTTCCTGTATTTCTGTCTATGCAACTTGTATGTGTTAATTAAAAGCACCTGTGTATGTAATTGTATGTGTTTATGTTTGTAACTGTTAACAAGATGTAATGTAATTGTTTCAATAAAAAAAAAAAAAGATTCTACATCTCAGTAAAAGCACAATATTTCTGCCTCTGTCAGTCCCAAATTTTCAGCAGAGAATAAAAACAACATACATTACTAGATCTGAGCTGTTGATAAAATCCAGTCCATGTTGTCATATGTGTACCTGCCAATCAAATCAGGGAAAAGTCTAGGATCTGGTTGAAATCCTCCCATCACACAACAAACGCACATGGAATAGGTTTACTTCCATAGGCTCACAACTGGGGGGGGGGGGGGGGGGGTTTGGTTGCGGAGCGCCACCGTGTGTCTGTATAAGAGACTATATTTTGCAACATGCAATCTTTACGGTAGTTGGGCCTCGTTTTCATTCCCGCGTCTTCAATCAACTTCCTGCTTGAAAAGCGTGGAGGAAATGCTACTCAAAGTTGAACTACTTCATAATTTCATTAAATTTAGAGTGCGACATCTGTCAGCAGTTGAAGGCAACCGAAGGGTAGGTATTATAGTCAACGAACTTTGAATAAAATTACTGGCTACTGTTCACTATCGGACAGTTGCTCATTTACTGACACCCATATGAGCAGTACTGCCACTCAGTGCCAGTACAGTGTCAGTACTACCACTGTATTTATAAATTATTTATAGTTAAATTATACTTATAGTTATAGTTATACTTATAGTCTGTTCCACGAAAGGGTGCCCATTGAAATTTAGCAATTATTCTCTTAAACTCAAATATTACCACACAGTCTGACCTTAAAGCTGATGAGGGACCAAAGGCAAAGGCCTAATATGAGATGTAAAACCTCATATTATACTTTTATAGTCCATTTCACCACCTGCTGTCCACCTGTTTTTTGTAAATGATTTACTTAAAAGTTTATATTTTTCAATATTTTCCAAGTAAACAACATATGGAAGTGACAACCTAATATGGCAGTTAAGAATTTTACAATAAATCCCCCGTTTACGTTTCACAACATTTTAGTCTCTTTATTATGATCTGGCAGATATGGTGTGTCCCTCCATAAGTAGCCATCTTTGTTTTAGCTGGTTATATTTTTTAGAGTGTTTACATGAGATCATCCAATCAGCAGCTGTCAGTTGAGGCTGTTTTTGCATGTGACCAATGACCTTGACCACCATAAGTGGGTCTGATATGTTGTAAAATGTAGACTGATTTCTCATATTTTCAGAAAATTCTGTTACTCAAATATGGCATAAGGTAGGAATTTAGTTACCTAGTTGAAAATTAGGTTCTGTAATCATCTCCTCTACACTATAATTATTTCCCTTGAAATGTAACTAATAAAAATTTTCATAGCAAAAATCAGGTGGACATGAGGGGATGAAACGGACTATAGTCATAACAAAACCACTTAACCAGTATTTATATTTTGTAACCCTCTGTTTCTTCTGAATCATGTGGTCCAGTATGCCAAAGTTCATATATTAGTTATTACTTTTTTTTCCATCACAGAGGCAGATATCAATTGTTATGGGCACACCTGGGGTCAATTCAAATTTTTCAATTCCAATTCAGGAACTTTTATGAAACTCCAATTCCAATTCAATTCACTGTGCTGGAGAAAAATATCAATTCCAATTCAATTCGCAATTCAATAAGTTGCATTCATCTTAATACATTTCACTGGTGTGACACGAGTGATATGACAGGAGTTCTTTTACTAGTGCACTAGTGCTCTAGTACACAACTTACAGTTTTGTTCAGAATTGATTGAATGCTCACCAAAGCCAAGTGATATATCATTAATTTCAAGTTATGCCAAATGTGGTAAGGCATAGCAGCTAGACAGGTTTAACTTGTTTTGTAGGGCAATTATTCCTTAAGATCAGGTAAACTACCCAAACTCAGATAAGTTTATCTGGATTTCAAATGAATGGCCATTATTACCTAATGCAATTAATATATATACAAATAATTTATTTTGGGTTATGAAAAACATTAACATTCTCATGATCATGGAATGGGTAGGTGTGTACTAAGCCCCCCCCCCCAAATAAAAGCTCCCCTGGTAAAAAAAGCCCCCTACCTTAATGATAAAGAGTTCAAAAGCCCCCCCCCCCCCTCCAATTATATTTTTCAAAAAAAATTTTGACTACAATTAAAATTCTGTACATTTTATTTATCTATTGAAATGTGTGTTAAATGCAAATAAGACATTAAAGGGGTCTCTTCACATACCAGGCATGTTAAATATACTTAAAATATAGCATGTTTTCCTTATAATAGTGTCGTATGTGCCAATATTTCATTCTTAACAGTTTGTTTAATCCTGTACAGGGGTGGGAATAAGCTTGTTTTTTGTGCACTGTTACCCCAACACAAGATCAGACTTCTGGTCATGTCTTCTTGTTATGGTAAACCTACACTCGGACATACACACTTACACACAGAACCTCAACAATGTACAAAATTTGAATCTGAGATAGTAAGTTCATGTGCAAAGATAGTTTTGCTGGGCAACTTTGAGGTGGTGCTTGAATGAGTACTCATGTGCCATATAATTTTACTGATTTTAGTCATCAAAGACCCGTAGTCTATGGGATGTACTTTGTTATCTCATGGCTGTTGCTTGTTCTGGCCAGTAAAGTGCCCTAGGTAATCAGAACCACTGGTCACCAGGTAGATTACTGCTGGTCCAAGCACACCAGGCCAGCAGTGCAGCTCAAGGCATACTGGATGCTATAACAATAGGCATTTCCTAGAAAGTCACTTGACCAGAACAAGTCAGTTCAGTATCATCTAATTACATGTTTTATGGCACAGCAGGAAATGGGAAGTTAAAGAAGGTAATACATATTAATCTTATTCTATTATCATTACTATTACAGCTTTGTTTTATATCTAGTATATTACTAATACTTTGAAAATCTGAAAATTTCTATTGCTATATATCATATATTATTATCCTATTTCTTGTGTGCTGAAATCATTGATACAAACAATTCAGGAACAGTGATTAAGAAACATATAAGCTGTTATCATGTTCCTTGTGTAAATCATGAGGGGCATTTGTATTTGATTTTAACCAAATACTGCACGGCTGATCTTCACACAGACCTTGAGCAACTTACAATGAGCAACACATAGGAATTTATGAGATCTGGAACTTTTGTTCATCAATTCATATCAATTCAGTGAAGCCTGTAAACTTCAATTCCAATTCATTTCATTTTCACTTTTTTTTTCAATTCAATTCCAATTCATTCAATTTTCCCTTCAATTCAAATTCAATTCAAATTTATTTCCGAATTGACCCCAGGTCTGGTTATGGGTAAATTTGTGAACACCAATTTGAGGTGGAAGATAAAATTTTATCCTAGCATTTCTTTTCTTTAATATATTTTTCATGGACCCCCCTTTTTTTTACTCAAGTGTATACTCCTTAATTATATATGTTGAAAAGTTGCACCAGTGATGTGGTGACCATTTAATTTTTATGCCTAATTTCACATGCAGAGATGACCATGAAGTATTTGTTTGAGTTACCAAATGTTGCTTTTGACGTCCCTGTCAAAATCATAAAAATTGCAGGGTTTATTTTTCAGTAATTTAAATTGAAATCATCATGACAAAACCAGTGAAGAGGACCCATGACATGGACCTGCTCTCCCAAAGGGCAGAGGTTTTCCGGTCCAAACTGATTGAAGATTTCCATCTCCTTGCAACTATAAATGAGAAAGGAAAGGTTGAAATACCAAAATACTACACAAGAGATATATCAGGTAAAAAATATTAAAGGTAAAAATGGATGGTTTGGGATATAATTAGTGATCTGTGTGTTATGTCTGGATGAGCAATTTCTTGATATTTATATTAGGCGACAGCTGATAATCAGTTGTATAGCTGTCTTTCTGTTACACAATTGCACAAAACTCTACATAATTATACAAATTATGAAAATTTAGCAGTGAATAATAATTATTGTACGCCTCATGTCCGGACTCAGACAGGAGTCATGACTCTTATTCATTTTTCCCCAAGTACATGGACTTGTCAATCCTAGACCCATAAATGGACTAGGAGGTAAGGACCTGAGAAATCAGAAGACACATAACCTCATCTTGAAGTACTGCATGATGTTCAGATCTGGTATCGACTATCAGCATCCATATGCAGAACTATTGTTAATGGCATATTTAAATATGAGAAATAACAAAATACATATATATATGTGTGTGTGATCACCATCATGATTTGTTGGAACATTTTCTAATGTTATTAAAAATTGTCATCTTGGTATAGTTTTAAATAATTAAAACAGGAACTAAAAATGTTTTGAAATTATATAATGAAGTTTGTTTTAATAACAAAAATTGGCTTGGACTTTAGTTTTCAAAAAGACTTGGACCGCACAATGGACTTATGCTCGAAGCTGGAGGACTTGTCCTAAATTGGCTGGACACAGATAGTATTTCTATTCTCCAATAATATTACATATAAATAAGGTCAGACAGTATTAAAACATATCCTAAATTTAATTTAACACTGCATTTTTACAGCCTGGTAGAAGACTCGTAATCTATTTGTATAAAGTACTGTAGTTTAAAGGCAACACTGATAATAGTGGGCCTAAAGTATAGATCATGTGTTCTATATTATTTCTATACTATTTCCATTACATATGTATGCATTTATCTTTTATATTTCATATCCAGATGGTTTTATATAGAGAAATAATATTAGATCAAGTCAAAAGATCACTGACTGATCTTGTGCATATTACACTTGTTAAAAACAGACCAAAAGAAGCTGAAACAGTTGATGACCAGTAACCCTCACGGTTTGGTGAGGTTTCAGGTTTACACAAACAAGGACATAACAGCTCAGCTCGGGATTGATCGCCGCCAGAATCGTCTGAAAAATAAAATGTCACGCACCCCTCCCCTGGATATGTGGGCACACTGGGTTGTGGAAAGTATCCTTTATTCATACTAGGTAAACTAAGAGAAATTGAATATAACCACAACAGAACTATTAAGACTTAAGAATGCAATATAGCTCCCCATAATATTAGACAGTGAAACGTTATAAATATCACCAAGTTATTGCTTTTATTTTGTATAAACTATTCTTTAGTCAAACCAGGTCATATAATTTTATGCATGTCATCTTTAAATGTTTGAAGTGTGAAGTTAGCTTAAAGAAATAATTCTGTGATATTGCAGTTCTACCCTTGAATTTTGTGAAAATTTATCAGGGAATATTTCAGGCATTTTAATTCCTGAACAAAATCAAATTAAAATAATTTCAATGGCATGCAAACAAAAATAAGAATATTTAGCAAATTTCTGTGAACTACGCCATATGTAGTCAGTGTGTCAATCCTGGCATATAAATAAGGTGTGAATTGCTTGATACTGAAATACATATAGCTTAAGAAAAGTTTGATTGTATAATTTATTACCTTAACTGTTGAAAGGTGCATGGTTCCAGAACTCCATTCTTACTTTGATTCTCATCAACTGTGTAGTGCTTGGTATACAGGCTGGTAATACACCTTGATTCATCTTGAGTAAGAGATATCATATTCAGGAGGACTTAATAAGTGCTTTTGTGGTCTAAAAAGGGTAATTTCAAGCTATAATTGCCATTTATAAACTTTCCTGTGTTTTAAAATTAAATTATGTGAAGTGATTAATTTCATATGATTTTTATAATAAATCACAACGTTAGTATTATCCGCAATACACTGTTTGCCTTAAATGCATAAGTGGAACCATTTATGAAAATTCCAGCAACACCTTGCATCAAAGACAGGTAAACATTTTGAAATTAGTACCATATTTCCAGTACTTCACTTTTTATGTGGCCTCCTGCATTTGTCAACAGAATACAATGACAAGGATGACCCCAGTTTGCGGACTTTAAAGAAGGTGTTGGACATCTTTGATTACTGCACTCTGTACATCTTTGTCATAGAAATCCTACTCAAGTGGCTCGACGGTTTCTTCGCTTTTTGGAAGAGTGGTTGGAATGTTTTTGACTTCATTGTCACCTTCTTTGTAAGTACAGTTTCTCATTAGTTTTACTTAATTCATGTAATATGGTATTTAAGCTCTCAATGGAAGGTTTCATATGGACCTAGCATTAACTGCATAGTGAAAAGTGTGCTGTTTAAATAAAGATCTGAGGGTATTAGAACTGAGAGGATTTATCAGTAAGGGCTCTGCTGTTGTAAGCTTGTTTTGATTTATATAAATAAAAACATATCCTCAGAAGTCCCTTTTACTTAAAATGTATTGGTCTCTTTAGTGATCCAATGAGAAGATGTTATAAAAAAAAGTCATGCTGACAAGTCTCAGAAATTACTATCATGCCAAAGAATTAATCATGATTCCCATAAGTGGGCCGCAGATTCAGAATATTTTTACTCCTGAAAATTACTAGGTTAACAAATCAAGTCTTACATATACCTTTCTAGTTTCTAATGAAAATCACCTATGTAAAATAGCATGTAAGTAATACCTTTGACAGGTATCATATAGTGATCATTTTTATAAATGTAAAACTTTTTTTTCATTATATAATACTGAACTCTAGTTATGAGGGAGATTATTTTTTTTAATTAAAGAAAAGAAAACAATACAATCTCAGATACACTTACATATGACACAACACCATAACAATTTACAATTCACAAAAAAGCACAACATGTAGCACAAAGGGAACAAATATACAACTCGAGCATAATATTGTCACCTATTATCAACTCTGTAGCAAGTTAAGACAGGACCACAACTCTTGAGTCTCACTGGCAGCTAATTTATTACCTTTCTTTGCTATCTCGATCTCTACGTCAAGATACGGTTTAACTTTATCTATAAATATTGTGACCTTTGGTTTTTTCCATGAAACCTACAGTCATACAAGTACTTCTTACAAAGCAAAATAATGATTTTTATAATCTTGTTTAAATTCATGTCTCTAATTATATCAAATAATATTTTTTTTATATCTTGACTCCAGTCTTTCATTGTTGGAAACTTGCAATAATTTTCTAATATTTCTCAAAATTGTCTGCTTATTTCACACTCATTTATGAAATTTTTTAATGTCTCTCTCTCATTGGCACAGAATGAGGATTTTTTCTTTTCAATGAGAGAGACAATACCAGTAGTTAAAACACAACAGGGTCTGCATGAAAGACATAACAATGAGCTGAAGGTGAGTTGTAAAGATCAAGTGAATGTCTACCATTCTCATTGTTCACCATGTAAATTGTATTATATATAGGTGCCATGTGTTTGAAGAATAATGGTATGCAATTATTCAATTGTTCTTCAAGATTTACTTAATAAATACAGAGATAGGAACGAATGTAGTTCTTTCTTTGTAGTCCTTTGTCCCAGAGATCATGAACTTCTCGATGGGGTCTTCAGCGACTGGCACTACTGCTGATTTGCGTGTCATTGCTGAAAATCTGCGAGTGTTTAGGGTGCTACGTTCGTTGAAAATGGTGACACGTTTCAGACAAGTTCGACTCATTGCTCTGGCAGTGGGAAAGGCTTTTCAGGTATTTTAATGGATTTGTACTTTATATGTGTATTCTATGCAGCCACATTTCAATAGGTTTTGCAGGAATATTCATGAAACAATTTTCAAAATGCAGAGTTTTGCTATCAACTTAAAGCATATATTCAGAATATGTTTAAGTTTTGTTTTTGATTCATTTTTCAGTGCTCAATGTTTAAGAGCTTTGTTGTTTTGTAAACTGCTGAGCTCATATATGTGCACATAATTATGTATCTCAGTCCTTTGTGAAAATTCATACCAAGCTCTTGAACTAAAAAATACATGCATGTTTCAATCAGGGCTGTTTATCCTTTAGTCTTTAAAATCTCACAGACTGCATTTTCATGGTTTTGAGCCCTAGAATTTTGTTAGCAAATATTCAATTTAAACTTCTGTTCACTAGTCACCACATCAGTTTTGTTCTCTTGTTCACTGTGACTGTATCATTCATGCATTTAAAAGCTATCATTATGCTAGGTAGGTACAGCTTGTTCTCCAAGTTGATGTATCCAGAATACATAGGGTAATGTCATTAGCTGATATCATGGTATATCTTGTAGCTTATTTGATGATACAAAGCACGAGTTCATTTGTCCAGTGGTACAATAAGCAAACCTTTTTCCTTAGGACTCTCCTTTTGTTGACTGATGAACCATTTGCACCATATTTTTGTGATTTTACTTCAACTTTCCCCTCTGTTTCAAATATTTATCATTAAGTTTTATATTTAATTGTCTATCACCCATTCTTTGGTAGTTCCCAAGATGGCACTGCAATAGCCCCTTCCTTAAATAATGTAAATTATCTCAGGATAGATAGGAAAATATGGGAAATGACCCCCTTAGGACACAATTGGCATCATTCCCAACAGTTCAGGGCCTGGGCATATTTGAGTTGTTTGACAAAGTTGATTGGTACCATTGTCAGTAATAAATGTGTCTTTAGATCAAGCCCCTGCTACTGTTTTTCTTTTAGGTCTGTTTATTAGCAACCTGTGGGCTCATGAGATCATGTGGCCTTGTCTGTCCACCATAGTCCGTCCACTGTATGTTAACCCATTTTATCTCAAATCAAAAATGGCAGGAGATGGCATCATTAAATTTTATGCAAAACTCTGTCGAATTGAACTTATTTTTTGGCTACATCTGCATGGACTTAAATTTTACAGGGAAAAGGCTATAAAACTTTAAAAATCTCCTCAAAAACTGTCCAGCCAAATTGTTCAATATTACACAGAAATAATCCGAAAAAAATTATCTCTCTTTCACGTTTCCAGTTTGTTGGTTTTTGGCCTAGTTACAATAAGCTGAACTTAGTCATTTGGCCAAATAAGCAATCTAAAATTACAGTCTCAGAAAGGGCAGGAGCTAGCATCACCAAATTTGATACAAATGTTGGGCACACGAGTCATATTTGAAATTGAGGTATTGGTGGCACCACCTGCATCAACTTTTTGTAAGGGCTTCATCGGTCATCAATACATTAATCCATAATAACTCAGGATTAGGGGCAGCTAGCTTCACCAAATTTTATGAAAAAATCAGTCACATCAAATGTTGTATGAATGAGCTTTGTGTGGCCCCCACCAGCATTAACTTAAACTTTACGAGGAAAAAGCTGGAAGGCCCTATAAAATCTCAGAAATCATTCAGCGAAATTGCCTAATATTTCACAGAAATAATTCCAGAGACAAGCTCTATCAAACTTGTTCAAATGGTTTTGGTTCAGTTAATTATGGCCAAGTTACAGGAATTTGAACTCATTCATTTGGCCATATAAGCATACTAATATAAGTTCATAACAATCTCAGAAATGGCAGGAGGTAGCATCACCAAGATTTATGCAAGTGTTGGTTACATGAATCATATTTGATATTGAGGTTTTTGTGGCACCACCTGCTTTTTACAAGCAAAAAACTCTTTCAGTCACTACATAAAAAGTTTTTTTATGATGAAACTGTTAAACCAAATTGTTTAATATTTCAGAAGAATTATCCTAGGGTAGGGTTCTATACATTGTGAAAGATTAGATCGGGTTCATTGAGTTTTTGTAGAACTGATACGAAGGTTGGGTTGCGGATTTCCCAATCTTGTATCACAAGCAGGTGCTGATGTGCGTGGCTGACAATGTTCCAAGACCAGTTTGATGATAGAAGTCTTTATTTGATAGCAAAGCGGTCTTGGACAGTCACTCTCTCTGAGAGAGCCGCCCAGGCTCCCTGCTGAGAAAACCACCCAGTCTCTCCTCAAAGGACAAACTACATATAGTTTTGTTACAAAGCCGTTTTGTCACAAATGAGACATACATATCCATGTTTCTTCATTTTGTCATAAAAGCTAAAATTTATTGGATGATCCAAAGTAAGTCAAAATTACATCAGAGTTGTAAGTGTACTTTAAAAGTTTTACCAGATTTTATTGGATGAAAGTATTCTAGAAAATCCAAGTCTGACCTGACATACATCCAGTTATAGATAAATTGCAAGTCCTATTTACAGACTCTTATAAACACAATATGATGGCCTCATCATAAAAACCAATTAAGAGCTAATTTTTGAGAGTACATTAAGGCTCTACAAATATACTGAATTACCATTAGATACTTGGTCATCTGATGACCATTAATAATCTTTGGCTCTGTCTGAATATCATGACAGACTAAACTCAAAATTGATCTCCATTTGTTTCTGAAGTAAATTTTGATTTTAAATAATAAAATATTCCTTTTAAATATATGTCAAGTCACAAATAGACCCTTTCCTACTCCATAACAGAATCATAGAAAGCTAAAGTTGGTCATGTAGCCAAGTATTCCCTTATCAAACTGAGGGCTGCAATAGTTTTCTTCTGCAAAACTGTTGTTTCAAATTCTATAACATTGCACAAAAATGATTCTTAGGTGGCCTTTGTCAAGTTCACTTATGTGATTTTGGACCTTCAACAATGAAAGGACTGTGATATACTTTGGTAAAAGATTCATTGTAGTAACAGACTGAGCAAACTGTGGGTATATAAGGAGAGCTGTACAGGCAATATAAATAATTGGTGTCTATATCCAGCTTATGTGTAAGATTATTCATATCTGTACCTGTTATTATTCAAAACATTTTGATAAAAACATTCCTATGAATATGTCTGCTTGTGAAAAGCATTGTAGCCAAAGTCTTTCAGTATGTATAAACAGATTGGCAAAAGGCCAAGATATTGATTGTATCTATAAATAGCAGAATGCCAAGTATATTTAAGATTTGGCAACAGGCCAAGTTTCAATCTGTATCTATTTATAGCTTTGGCAGACTGCCAACTGTATCTGGTTTGTCAAGAGTTCAGTCAGTGCTGTGGCTACAGCTGGCACATTAGCTTCGCCTGACTTGGTTGCCAACTAGCTGCCTTCCTCAGCTGAGCTTGGTCAGCCCAGTGCACCCAACTTTAGAAAAGATTGATGTAACGCCTGAAATTTCAAACTGTAGATGCATCTTCAAAAACTTTCTTGTACACAAGACTGGCACCACCTACAATCATTTTTGTGTAGTGTACATCCATGCAGATATTTCAGGAGTGATGTATGTGTAATTGGTGCTTGGTCTCAGGTTCTAATTTTTAGTACATGCTTTGTACATGTACATGTACATGACACAAATGTACTTGAAAAGTAATCTAGTACTTTTCATATAATGGTCAAGCAGTTTATGAGGGAAGCATTATACATGTATATCCCATTGCACAGGTTCGCTTTAGGCCTGTTGGCCTTTTACTTATTCTTTTCAACAAGCCTACCATCTTTTTCTTTCAGTCCATGCTGTTCATCACCATGCTGTTCTTCACATTTATGTACATCTTTGCCATTGCTGGTGTAATGTTCTTTGGTGGTCACTCAAGCGCGACAAAACAGCTAAAATATAAGGATTCCTTCAGGTAACATTCACTGTCTTATCACAGCTTGATATCATACATGGTCTTGACACCACATTTTCATTAAATTTTGGGGAAAACTGTTGGCTTTCATTCTATTAAAATCTTCATTCAAATACAATGTTCTTTAGCCAAATTTGGATATTTGTATCCCCACACAAAGTCAGGGGAGATTATGTTTTCATACCAGTCCCGCCGCCGCCGCATTTAAATCTTGTTGTCACGATAACTCAAAAAATATTTCACAGATCTTTACCCAACTTGGTATATGTATAGATATGGATGAGAGGACGACCCCTATTTAAAATGAGGTCATGACCTTAACCAGGTGAGTGTCCTTGACCTTTAATAGGTCCAATTTGGGGGAAAATCACACAAATTCTTAAATATCTCAAGAAGTCTTGCATGGATTGATCCCAAAACCAAGTTGATCGAAGAACATGGATAGGGTTGTCATCATCCAGAAACTGGTGGCGCCACCTTTTATTCTTTACTTGTTTTCGTGCCTTTTTATAACCCCCGAAATTGCCACTTTACAGTACTGTGAGCATTATAAGTCAAAAACTAATGAACAGATTTCTTTTATATTATGCATATACATAGATATGGGTTATGGGATGATGTTTATTGTATCCGCCAAAACAGAGTTTTGCGGATACTATATGTTTTCAGCCCACGGCCGCCGCGACCGCGTAGGTGTCTGGAGAACTCCTACGTAACCGCTGGGCAGAATTTTACAAAACCTGGGATAATGTTCAGGTCACGTGTGAACTGCTGTGCCCCGATTTTGTTTTGACCTCTGACCTTTCCTATCTCCAGTGCGTCCATCTGTCTGTTTTGACACATTAACCCACATATCTCATGAACTGTTTGACCGATCTGGAAAAAAAATTGCACAAATGTAGCCTTTTGATAGCTTTATAAGATACATAAAAAATGGTGGCGCCACCTGCAACCATTTTTGCACAACGTCCATCTGTTCATCTTCCTTGGGATAAAATCACTCATATCTCGGCAGTGGTTTGACTTATCTGCCTAAAATTTTGCATCCTGGACAGCTTTCTCGATTTTATGACAGGTGGCGCCACCTACATTCAGGTTTACTCTGCAGACATTCAAGCTCATATTTCGGGAACTGTTTGACTGATTGGGCCAAAATTTTGCATGTGTATAGATCTCACATAACTCTTCATCATAGGCAAACTGGTGGCACCACCTGCAACCATTTATGCACAGCGTCCATCTGTTCATCTGCCTTGGGATAAAATCACTCATATCTCATAGGTGGTTTGACTTTTCCACCTGAAATTTTGCAGGTTTATACATCCTGAATTTTGCATGTGTATAGATCTCAAATAGCTCTTTATCATATGCAAAACTGGTGGCGCCACCTGCAACCATTTTTGCACAGCGTCCATCTGTTTGTCTGCCGTGGGAAAAAAATCATTCATATCTCGGCAGTGGTTTGACTTTTTGCATTTGTATATAACTTTGATAGTTTTCTGGATTTTGTGGTAGGTGGCACAACCTACATACACATTTCGGCTGCAGACATCCATGCTAATATGTAACACACCTCACTCTATTTCTCCTTGTTACTCAATCCATGCCTTACTTCACCTGTCCCACTCTGATTTTGGCGGATATGTGTAGTTGTTTGTCAACTACCTGTATTCTAGTTTAAATTGGGGTCATGACCTTTCCTATTAGAGTGGCCTTAACCTTTAATATTCCAGTATTTGGTGAAATTCACACAAAATCTTTAATATCTCAGTAAGGGATACATGGAATGATCCAATTGACCAAAGATCTTGGATAGCTTTGTCTTTTGCAGAAGACAGGTGGCGCCACTTTGTGTCGTTTTTGTGTTAAAATGATGTTAACGCAATTACTTTGTAAGAATTTGAGGCACAGTCACCAAACTCACAGGTTTGATGCATCTCGTCAACAGCTAGGTCAAGTTCGAACATGGATGACCTTGATGCATTTTTTCAAGGTCACAGCAGCAATTATGCTAAAATGATATCAGGGCAATAACTCAAAAAAATTTGTGGTACAGTCACCAAACCCACAGTTTAGATGCATCTTATCAAGGGCTAGGCCAAGTTTGAATATGGATGATCTTGATGCATTTTTCAAGGTCACAGAGGCAATAACACTGAAATGATGTTAACTTTAATATCTCACTGAGGGATGCATGGATATCTTCCAAAAATCAAATTGACATAAGATCTTTGATAGCATTATTTTCTGCAGAAGACAGGTGGCGCCACCTTATGTTGTTTTCTTGTTAAAATGAAGTTTAAACGGAATAACTTTGTAAGAATTTGAGGTACAGTCACCAAATCCACAAGTTTGATGCATCTTATCAACGGCTAGGTCAAATTTGAACATGGATGACCTTGATTCATTTTTTGAAGGTCACAGCAGCGATAATGTTAAAATGAAATTACAGCAATAACTCAAAACAAAAATTGTTGGTACAGTCACCAAACTTACAGGTTAGATGCATCTTATCAAGAGCTCCGGGGGGGGGGGGGGGGGGGGGGGGGGTTTGTACATGTGATATAGAGCTGTTCTCTCTGCTTTTCTCTGGTATATAAGGAGATCATATGGTGGTAGTTTATATCAGGGCTCCAACAAGGCGTCTTAAAAAATATAGGAATTTTATAAGAACAGTTATGACAAAATGCAGGAGTTTTTAGGAATTTTCAGCCAGAAATATAGGAAAAATATAGAAGTTTTCACAGCACATTCATGGCTAGTTGTTATGACCATCAGTTCTCCTGGCAGTGTCTTAAGTCTGTTAACATTTAAGTTTGATGGCTGAAATACTTACATGCATAGTTCAACAAAAGAGCTGAATGTTTGCAATAGTAATAAGTCTAATATATATAATAAGTTTCATTCAATTTTAACTGTTCATCATATAGTGCAGTGAAAAATACAGGAAAATATAGTATATCATGGTTTATATGCTTAAAAATTATATTTCTCTTTAAAAATATTGCAAATATTATATAGGAGATAAAGGAGTCAGTATAAGGCTGTTATATATTTTTAGCTCCATCACTGATGCCCTGATTACTCTGATTCAGCTGTTTACACTGGACCACTGGCTGGCCATATACAAGGATGTGATTAAGCTTGCCTCACCCTGGTTTTCTGGCATCTACATGATAACATGGATCATCATGGGCAGTTTTATTTTTCGCAACATCTTTGTTGGTATCATGGGTCAGTTTCATCCTTACACATTTTTCAGTTAAAAAATTAAAATAAGAAATTTAATTTTTTTTCAGTTTTCAGAATTAAAATTATTAAGTTAAATAATGCTTTTCAGTAATCAAAATTGAAATGTGAAAGTTTAATAATGTTTTTCTTCTTATCAGGAAAAAAAAATTCAAGTGATCATATCTAACAGATGATGATAACTTGAAAGATTTTAATTTACATAAAGTTGATACCTGTCAAATATTCCAAAATCATTAATCTGAAGTATCAATTATTTAAAAATCAAATGCTGATAAACTTAATTTTCAATTTCATTTGTTATTAAATCCTGCCATAAGAAAGGAAATAAGTGAAATTTTGTCTTTTAAATTTTATCTATATTGCAAACTCATTACTTGTATGTTTTACTCTGATTTACAGCATACAATATATATGTATATCAGATACACAGATCCATCAATTTATTCTGAATCTTCTATTTTTTTAGTGAATAACTTTCAGAGCATAAGGAATGAGCTCTTTAGAGAGGTTAGAGAACTCAGAGCTAGGGAAAAACGAGAGAATGAAATGGCAGAGTTTGCCGAGGAGCTGACTAAGCAAGAAGGGTAAGTTATTATTTATTATTTACACTTATTTCTCTAAAGAACTTATACCTGAAAGTGAGCATTAAACTTTGAACCATTTGTTACAGGTATAGGTGCTTTATATTGGGATAAGCTTCAGGGCTAAAACACCAACTGAACCCACATTTTCGTTTTTAAAAATGTGGGTTCAAAGCTTAATAGTCTCCTATTATACCTTACTATAAATAATATATTAATATTTTATCAATTGTTCAAGTTATAAATGAAAATAAGTGTAATTACTTATTTTTCTTGATGGGATAATTATATGTGACATCATTGACAAATACACAAAATGTTGGTTCATCATAAACTGACATAGATCAGTAAGAACAGGACATGAACTTACATGTTTTTTGTAAGAAAACACCTGATAGGCTTCTATTAGATGTTAATATAAATAATATAAATTGTATTTTATAAGTCAGAAATATACAGTAACAAAAAGTGTCACTTCTTGGCTTATTGTATATTTCTGGAGGTGTCAAACGATGTCATGGACAACAATACCAAAAGTAGGGTTCACTTTTCACAAAATAAATGGTGGTTCACTAGCTGAGTGTCTATCAGGCACTGAACCCACATTTTTCTGCATTGAAATGTGGGTTCACTTGCTGTTTTAGTCCCCTGAAGTTCATCCCTGTATAATGCACTTATACCATTTGTTAGAAAAATTGAGGGGGAAAAGTCACCAGCTAAACAGTCACATGAGGAAGAGGTGACAAATTTGGTTCAAATAAAAATATCAATAAGGTCACAAATTTTGGTTATAAATAAAAATACAGCTAAAAATAAAGCCTGAGGAGAAGAAATCATTTTCTTAACTTTGAACCTCGATTTACTTTCTGTGTTAATATTTGAAACAGGATGTGAAACGTAGATTTTTAAAAATGCCAGGAAAGGTATTATCACAGCATAATTTAAGCAAAGAATTAGATAATGCTATACTTAGGAGCAAGACTTGCATTTTAACTTACTGTACATTCTTTTGACCATTTTCCTTTTCACAGATTCTTAATGCCTGTGCAAGGAAATAAACATATGTGGCATGTATCTGAACTATCTGATAATGTTTGTACAAAAAAAGAGTTCTGTATTTTGTATGTTCTCTCAAACAGCAGTAATTTGGACTGGATTGATGTTAAATGTAGGTAAATAATTTTACCTAATTAGTATAATAATTAAATAATTATAATCTATGATTCTGTAGTGTATATCAATGCTTTACCTAAACTTCAGATGTTTTTATGCAAAGTAGCAAACCTAAAAAGCACAGTGCACATGATACTGACATTATAATCTTGTGTACACATGTAATGACATCACATTCAAAATTGCTGTAACTATGTGGCTCATTAACACGAGTCAGCTTGATGAATTTAAAAAAATGATCTCATATTCATTAACATTTTCCAGAAAAAAATAGAATGTGCAGTGCCAGTGGTTATTGTCATGACTTTTTTATTTGTGTATCTGGCTGTAGCATGGTGTCTACAGGCCCTATTCATGACAGTGCTGATGATCTACTGACAGAGCTGCACGTCCCAGATCTCAAAATCAGTACAGCTGATCAGCAGAAGGCCTCAGAACACTCCACTAAGTGAGCAGCATTCACATAAATCCCACATTAAGACATATATATCCACATATCTTGAACTTTTCAGATGTGATTTTCATATGAGTGATCAGACAGACCTACCTAATAATAGGCCAATTAATTCAACATTATTTGCTGCTGGTTCAAAACTGTTACAGATGAAGGGCATGGTAAGACTGCATTTTTCAGTATTGAAAACTTATAAACCAAGTTATTTAGAAGATATGTTATTATACAAGTGCCTGAAATCATGAGGTCTTCTGTTTGAATAATTAATTCTTATCTTCTCACCATTAAGCTTTCATTAATAAAGTATAATTTGTTCTTAGGTTCTGTGTTTCTCTATCTGTTTCACTTTTTTTGTTAAGCTCATTGTTTAAAACAGCATGTGTTTAATATATTTTTATCAGATATTCATGTAGTTTGATCCCTTTAAGAATAAATTTTCTGAATGTTCAAGTCATGGGCTACTTTTTCTTGTTAACATTTAAGGCTGCATGGTGTAGAATCTATATACAGAACACCTCAGGAACTGAAGGAGGCCATGAGTGAACATATGGTCAAGGAGACTCGGAGTAGCACAGGTGAGCCTAGGTACATCATAGCAGCCAGAGATGTTGAAGTACATTAATCAGCACAGCAATATCAAACACTAGTTAGCTGGAGTGGAGGTTGTTAAAGCTACAGATTTATAGAAATATGCTGTAGCTTGAAAATTACTGAAAGTACATAGGTTATCCATGCATGGTAACCTCCTTCTAGATATCATTCTTCTGATTTTTAGCTCGGCTGACTAAGTCATCTGAGCTATAGAGATCACTCTTTGTTCCTCGTCCGTCTGGCCGTCCGGCCATCTGGTTACTAGATCCCTTCTACAACCTGGAAGACCAAATGGTGAAATATTGAAAAAAAACTTCATATGTTCAGTTTAATGTCTTAAACATATGTTATGACTGTGGATTATATAGTACTAGCCATGTGTACTGAATCTAGAAATCCATGAGGCTTAATTAAAAGTTACCATAAATATCATATGGAGAAATCAACAGACAGCTCCTCCAACAGGCCATCGACTTGTCTGTTAAAAAATATACATAATCAGACATTGTTGCTAGTTATAATAGATGGATGGGCGAGTTTGTGCGGGTTGTACATTGTATGGTACCACTATGTGTGTTAATTACAATATTTGGATTCTCTTGAACAGAATGGCAGAACATGGTTGAGAAGAACTTGGTGAACTTGGCCAAAGAGGAGGCCAACTTCTGCTGGCCCAGAGACTCATTGTTTCACTACTTTCTTATGATGGAAGCTCTACAAGAAAACCTGAAGGAGAGACAAGAACTTGTCAACCTGGCCTGTATGTAAGGCCATACAACAAAAATTGTTTTATGGGTTCACTGCTCCTATTTTTTGTGGATCAAATTTTTTTATGCCCCCGCCACAAAGTGGCCGGGGCATATAGTTTTACCCATGTCCGTCATTCCGTCCTTCCGTCATTCCGAAATCAAACAGTTGTACGGACTTTTTTTGCAAGCCTGCGGATATTGGCCTGATTTTTGGTGTGTGGGCAGATATAGACCAGTTACAGATCGAGTCCGCGTTTCGTCCCGGTTGACCTACTTTTGACCGTTTTACGGCTCCTAAACTTAGAAAATTTCATGAAAAATAGAAATATTCATGACAGATACACATGTACGGACTTTTTTCGCAATGCCTGCAGATATTGGCCTGATTTTTGGTGTGTGAGCAGATATGGACCAGTAACAGATCGAGTTCGCGTTTCGTCCTGGTTGACCTACTTTTGACCGTTTTACGGCTCCTAAACATAGAAAATTTCATGAAAAATATGAAATTTCATGACAAATACACATGTACGGACTTTTTTTCGCAGTGCCTGCAGATATTGGCCTGATTTTTTGTGTGTGGACAGATATAGACCAGTTACAGATCGAGTTCGCGTTTCATCCCAGTTGACCTACTTTTGACCGTTTTACGGCTCCTAAACTTAGACATTTTCATGAAAAATAGAAATATTCATGACAGATACACATGTACAGACTTTTTTTCGCAATGCCTGCAGATATTGGCCTAATTTTTGGTGTGTGGGCAGATATAGACCAATTACAGATCAAGTTCGCATTTCGTCCCCGTTGACCTTCTTTTGACCGTTTAACGGCTCCTGAACATAGAAAATTTCCTTAAAAAATATGAAATTTCATGACAAATACACATGTACGAACTTTTTTTCGCAATGCCTGCAGATATTGGCCTGATTTTTGGTGTGTCGGCAGATATTTACCAGTTACAGATGCAGTTCGCATTTCGTCCCGGTTGACCTACTTTTGACTGTTTTACGGCTCCTGAACATAGAAAATTTCATGTAAAATATATATTTTCATGACAAATACACTTGTACAGACTTTTCTTTACAATACCTGCAGTTATTGGCCTGATTTGTGTGTGGGCAGATAATGACCAGTTACAGATCAAGTTCACATTTTGTCCAAGTTGACCTATTTTTGACCGTTTGACGGTGCTCTAACATAGAAAATTTCATAAAAAGGTGCATATGTATGGACTTTTTTTTCGCAGTGCCTGCAGATACGGGCCTGGATTTTGGTGTGTAGGCAGATAATGACCAGTTACAGATCGAGTTCTTGTTTTGTCTCAGTTGACCTACTTTTGACCATTAGACTGCTCCTGAACATAGAAAGTTTCATGAAAAATATAAATTTTCATAACAAATGCATATGTACTGACTTTTTTTCCTCAATGCTTGCAGATACCACCCTGATTTTTTTTGTGTGGGCAGATAATGACAGTTACAGATAGAGTTTGCGTTTCATCCCGGTTGACCTACTTTTGATTGTTTTACGGCTCCTAAACATTGAAAATTTCATGAAAGACAGAAATTTTTATGGAAAATGCACATGTATGGACTTTTTTTCACAATGCCTTCATATACTGGCATGATTTTTGGTGTGTTGCTTGATAATGACCCGTTACAGATCGAGTTTGCATTTTGCCCTTGTTGACCTACTTTTGACCATACGACACCTCCTGAACTTAAAAAATTTTCCAAATTTTACAAATGTTTCTAATTTGTCCAAGGCCGGGGCATTCGTGTCGTTCCGACACATCTAGTTTTGTAAATGAAGACCAGGTTCTCAATAATGATGCTAATCTGTGATATTCCTTAAAAAATGATTAACAATATAAAAACTGACCAAATTTTGTACTGTACACCATTCCAGTATTTTAAGCAAACTTTTGTATTTTCTTGGTAGGCTGGCTAAAATTCCACTTTATACTGTGGAAAAAGTTGCCAACCATTTTCTTTTTTGGTTCCCAGAGTGTAGAACAATAATATTTGTATGTGTGGCCTACACATGTATAACCATATCATAATGATAATATTAAAACCCAAAACCATGCTGACAAGGTTTAAAAAATTTCATTTACTTTACTCCAGAAGAAACATTATTACCACTCCAGCAATGTTATTAAATTTCTACTCCACATTTGGAAGAATTCATGCACTTGGCGAAGATTATGATTTTCTTTTCCTTTTCATATATATTTTTTTTTAAAGCAGGAAATTAGACTTAACTCATTTTGGGGGAAAAATTCATTTTGTCATGCAAATTGTAATTTCAAGTGATATATATTTAATTCCATTGATATATAATTTATACTGTAAAAGAAGTAAATGTATCAACTTTATGAGCTATAGTGATAACTCTTTGTCCATTTGTCCCTCTGTACCCATTACCCCCAGATGTCTCCTAATGTCACATCCAGGGAAATCATGGGCAAATCTCCGTTGAAACCTTAAATTAGGTCATGGTGATATATATGCTGCAAGCTACTGTCCAAAACATGTTTCTGATCACCCAGACAGGGCAAAAACTTTACAATGTTAGATCCAGGAAGTTCTTGGAAAGTCTCCTTTGAATCCTGAACTAGGTCACTGTCAAACAGGGCAAAAATCTTTACTGTTGGATTCAGAAATGTCTTTTTTCAGTGTATGGGGAGGTCACTGTAAATTCTCCTAGGACGCCTGAGATAAGGTCATAGTGACATATATATTGCAAGATATTTGAAAGAACATGATTTAAGCACCCTGTAAGACAGAATTGCTTGATTTGTTACTGCTGGACCTAGACACTTCAAATCTGATTAAGATCCAGGGATGTTCCTGTAAAAAATACCCCGGATATCTGAAATAAAGTCACTGTGACCTATTTTCTGCAAGCTATGTGAAAGAACATGATTTGAATACAGTTAGGTCAGATATAGACACAAATCATAGCAGTTGGACGTAGAAACTTCTAAGCATCCAAGTAGTTCCTGGTAAAATCTTCTTGGAAAACCCTAAATAAGGTCACTGTTACCTATTTACAAAGGACTACGGGCAAAAAGCATGATTTTAAGCAATGGATTTCAGTCTAACCATTGTTCAAGGTTCCTTCACAAATATTCTTCACCAGATCATAACATCAATAATCTCTGTGCGTGTCACCTACAAGTCAAATTTAGCTGAGCATTATGGGCCATTTATAATTTGCCTTACTAATATCAGATATTTATGGAGCCTCAATAAGATTTCATGCAAGCACGTAGCAACAGTTGATGTAAAGTGCCTTATTTTAATGAATATAAGACATTTACAGAAATAATACAACAGTTGAGCAGACCAATGCATGATAAACTGAGCTGGCTAACAAAGCCAAATAATACCTTTTTTTCCCTTTTAACTAGAATGTTTGTGATGTGAGCCATATGATAGTTGTTAGTGAACAGGTGACACAATTTAAGATGTATTATTCAATAAACCAGGCTGTGATCAATAAATAATTCTTTTCCTTTTTCAGTGGACTGTTTGCTTAATATGCAAGATTCCTGAGGCCACAGCTGGAGTATTGTTGAACTGCATCTTGTAGCTGATTGAAAATACAGTCACTGCTGAACACAGGATTTCTGAGGCCACATATAGAAAACTTAAATTTTCTTAACATGCAAGAGGCTCCATGCTGCCCCCAAAAGTAGTTTTAGGTGGACTCAAAAGATTACAAAAGCCAGACACATGGTAATGTTGTTCTGATATGAGTAAAATTGAACCTCATGGTTTAAACAGACACATAAATACTTCGGAACCAAATCTGTGCCGAGGAACTGACTGCATGGTATCTTCAGAGTGGCCAAACCACATATTATATCCTAATAAGCAGACCAAACTGTGTGAATGTTTAGTGTTGTGAGCATTTGTATGGCCAAAGTTATGTGTTGTTATCAGTAATTAATCTTTGGAAAAAAAATATATATATTTATATATAAATTAATCTAATGGTTTACTGCAATAAACAACTGCTAGAGTGCTCCATGGTATGACTAGAGCTTTATTATTATACAAATAGAATTCAAAATCTGTCGGACATTTTTACTATGTAGTTTTGTGCAAGGTGCACCTGATGAGTGCAGCAATTTGCATGGAACTATGTTGTAGTGAATGTCTGACAAAATTTGATCCTCTATTTGCATAATTATTATATATATATATGTGAGCCTAATTAGCTGTCTGACAGTGCTTTCCAGTCTAGTAAAGTCCTCAAGGTCCAGAGCATCCATTGTTTGCCAAATTTTTCATATTTTATAATAATTCTGATTTTTTTTTCAATCTTGCTTGCAACAGAAATGTTTCTATGTATGTATATGTCATTTTCTATATGGTTCAATATTTTTTTCAATATAAGGAGATGATTAATTTATCATACCTATACATAAAAAAGTTTCTGCCCCAAAATGGTATGGATTCAAGCTGTATCATAAGCAACTGTTTCATAAAATATTAAACAGGATGGATGTTTATCAAGTGTTCAACTAAGTTTTGTAACTTATTGGTTGACCTGTAAAGCTTGTGTTTGTGTTTTTGTGTGTTAAAGGATGATATGAAGTTAAAGCACAGGTTGCCCTGCATTTTCCAAGGCTGTGACTGCTGAAGGGCTCTTTGCTGTCTGAAAACTGGGCAATTCATGCAATTTATATACTGTAAATTCCTGGATACTTCCTGAAAATCAGCTTAAACCAGTTACAGTAAAGTTCATTAATTGTCAAAGTGTTGGCAATATTAGTGGAGCACTCAATACTTTCACTGCAGGATATATATGATGTCAAAGAGCAGGGAGTTTTAAGTAATAATTTATTTATCAGGTGTGCATGAACAATATTGCATTGATCATTATCAATGTTCAACTTAAAAGCAACTTGTGTGGCACATATGGTTTATCACATATAATAAGATATGTATCTATATCAACTCAATTAAGAGATGTGTTATAGTTTTAAAGTACAGTACTAAAATTTCAGCAGAAAGATACTTAATTGTACATTCAGATTTCTTTCTGCTACTGCAGACCCTTTTCAGTATGGCATAAATAAACAATCACTGATTTATCTCATCTCCACTAAGTATGTAACATACAATATAAAATGTGCATTTCTCCAAACCTTAAAAGTCTCCAGTTGCTCCCACAGTATGTGGACACACTACCCCTTAGTGATTATAATATAGCTAAGGCAGTGCAGGCTTTTCATATATCTCTATATGAAGTGTGTTATAACTTTCCATTGTGGTCTTGAATACAGCTCTATGATAAAACTACCATGTCTAACCTCACCAAAGAAGCAAGTACATTTGGAGCTGAATAATGTTCTACATTTGCCCTTAATATTTTTTTAAGATTCCGAAGGACTTTTTCAAAATTTCCACCAGACCTCTTACAATAATTTTCACAGTAAATACTGAATATAAAATGGTCACCTATGCATTTTATACTTGTGTGCTGCATTTCATCCAGTGAAAACCTATTTTATTTTGTTAATCTTGGTATCAGAAATAAAAATACAAAATTACATGTATTAAAGTAAACATGTGAAATGTTTCATCACACTATAACTTAATTCATTATTAACTCAGACTGGTGATTTTTAAAGATCACTGTAATGAGACAAGATCGCCTTTTACCTGAAAGAGTCATCCCTGAAAAAGTGTCCCAGACTATATGTATAACAAAATATGTGAAAAAAATATGAAATAAATGTTTTTTTAGTCACAGAAAGCTTGCATAAGTAATACCTCTCCTCAATAAACAACTAACCTTTCAAGACTAAAAGACTTCCACATGTCAAATGCTGGCGAGTCTTAAGACTCAATGTGTGCTTGTTTAAAAGACTTCAAAGGAAAACAAAATTTCACACGTGCAAGTATATGTTGTCAAAATGTTTTCAGGACCAAAGCTAAAAATTGTCATTGTGGGTTGAAAATTGTTATTCTGTGCGACGGTTACTTCTGGCTTGGTTTTATTACATGAATGATCCAGATAATACCAAAAACATATTGGCATAAAACACATTTCAGATGGGATTTCTATAGGTGTTCCCCCATGAAATATTCTGAACTCAATTTTTTTAACAGAATATCATATCTTAATAATTGGATTGAAGATTATGAAGAAAATGACAGCTTACAGAACTTAATAAATAAACAAAAACATATAAAGAATGTATTTTATAAGTCTTAGGCAGATAATGATTAAGAGCAGTAACAGCAGTTATAAAATGGAATGGATATATTTGCATAAAATATTTACATTAAATTAGAGAGAATAACATACCAATATGTACATAATACTGTAGTATTGTGGGTGAATACAATATATCACAGAGCACCACAGCAAACAACATTAATCTCACAATATAAACAAAATAACTGGCAGTTGCCACTGTGTCAGGCACAAGCATGAAATATGTGAAATCAGGAAGAAAATGAAACCTGATATTCTACCCTGATTTGAACCCTCTTTGCTAACAGCCAACACAAGGTTTTACCCTAACTTTTCATAAATGCTATTTCATGGTCCAATTCAAGAAAAATTTAAAAATGACTGGTCAGATATTTTTTTTAAGCTTGCTTGGCTAATGACTTGTACAAATTGTTGTTTTGATTACAGTATTTTTAAAAATAAGAAAACTTTTATGGATTTGGAAATCAAATACAAGGAATCTGAATGATTTATCTAAATGACCCTCGGTGATCCTCGTCATTGTACAAAGAGCCAGTATTATTAGCAAATATGAAATTTATATCTACTGCCTAAAAACCTCCACAAGCTAATGTTTCTTATGGGCCCATAGAATCTGTTTGGAATCTGTTTTTCATAGTATGACAAGGGTTTCAAGGATCATGGTTTACAACTGAAGTACATGCACATGTGCGAACACAAGAACTGCTATTTAAATTTTATCAACAATGGACAACAACTTTTACAGATCATGTGTAACAACCAACAATTGATCAAATGTTAAGATCACAGTGTAAATTGGTGCCTCTGGTCAATACAATGAAACCTCCAAAATACAGACCAGATCTCAATAATTTGCACATGACAGAGAACACAGTGCAAATGAGTACTATTTGAACATTCAACAAATTTCTCATAAGAGAGGGATCTGTATTTGGCAGGCACCATTTTATATATGTTATTTATCACAGACTTACTGTTTAAGTTTAAAACCATATACTGAGTGACTCTACTAATTTTCATGCCCTGGCTGCCTGTCAATTACTTTTTTAGTCAAATTTTATAGATACTGGTTGAATTATTAGAGGAATTGAATAATTAGAATAAATACACTTTATACAATCTGATTGTCCACATTCTGTAAACTGACTTTAAATATTGTGCTATTTTGGTGTGAAAATTACACAAGAATGATAAATGGGAATGTATAACATACCTGTGCATATGATAAACCATGGACATACATAAACATAAGCACATATTAAACATACAATAGAATATCAACAATTTCTTCAGTGAATATCATAAATATGGCAGACAATGCACACCAGGGGCATCAATACAGGGCATTATATAACCCCCCCCCCCCAAATAAAAAGCCTTTTTAGCAAAGGGGGGGGGGATGGTCAATGTAATCAGTCATCCCCCGTGGTATTCAGAGAATGATTTGTATATAGTGGAAACGAAACGTATTAATAATGAACATTTAACACTTTGGTTCCATTTCTAAGTTTACCCCAAAAATAGAATACATGTAGATCTCGACCTGTTTTAGAAGGAAACAATACATTATTTCCTAAACCTTTACTTAATTGTATTTTATTTGAAATGTGTCACACAGAATATATATATACTTATATACATATATATATATATATATATATATATATATATGTGTGTTATAAAAAAAGTGTCCCAATTTCCATCACCCTCCCACTCAAAGTCACCCCCCCCCTTGAAATAAACTGACGCCACTGATGCAAACCCCTGACTCTAACTCTGCTTAATTCACTTAAGGTCAGAGGTTATTTGCAGAAATGATTACTATCACACCTGATCAACTTGAGGTCGGAGGTCAATCACGATCTTCATCACAAACTTAAAGGGATATAATCAGGAGCAATATATACTTATTTTTTCACACTATCAGTTCAAGTTTGCTTTATACAAAAGGTTCCAGGCAAAACTATCCCAGCACACCATCTCAGTACCTCCCTTTGAGCTGTTTAACACCTTGTTATGGTTTTGCGTGTTTGTAAACAGTCCACGTCTGTCTGTTTTCAATAAAAAGGCTGCGTGGCCGGAGGTCCAATATTGCACATGCGCATCAGATAAGATGCAATGTTTCAACTGGCAGGAACATGTATTACATTCCAAAGGCAAAAGTCAGTCAGGGCATCTCCTGATTGACACGTTTTTGCCCAGGCGATGCACGCAGTCCCATGGGCTGTGTTTATGTTGACACCTGTTACTGCGCCTGGTCCAGTGTTTTTAACACTTGTGTACAGGAGTAAGCCAACAGGTTCAGGGCAAAATTTTGACAGGTACCAATTTATTTTAAAGAGAAGATGCTATTTTTCATGTTAATTCAAAATGCGTTATAGCTGATTGGGTCCCTTTAACATATGGCTAATGGTCCACAAAGCTCAGCTGTATCTGATATCATGAAAACCTAGTATATCAAATAGTGATATCCAAATGGATCGTATTCTCGGGGGTATATACTGTAATGCACGTCTTTCATAAACATAAGACCTATAATGTATCCTTAGTTTAAACTGTTAGATTGTATACATGTGATTTGGTTAGAGTTGACTGATTTGTCTAAAATTAATTACACATTTATGTTGCCAGATTCAGATGATAATTGATAAATATTTTTCATGCTGGTGAAACATGTTTCATGTAGAACATACCAGTTCCCATTGATAACTATCTAACATTTTAACACTTAAACAATTTTATAATTACAAAACAGTGAATTCATGCATTTACATGAACAGTCATATTTTTGCCATGACATGGTTCATAAATGAGACACCCTGAAGTGAAACGCTGAAAAGAAAATTCAACAATACTCACTGAATACTGGTATTCTGATACCCCTAATAATGTTAAAAAATTATAAAATATTGGTTTTTATACCATTATATCAACAACCTCAGAACTATGGACGCAATGCAGGGCAAGAAAATAATGATGAAAAGTATGTGTTGATGTGTCAAATAACAACTGAAAGCATGAAGATAACCTGCAGCACAACCAAATGTGAGTCAAGTAAACATCACTGATTGGGTCTTGCAGTTACTGCATGTCAGGGGGATACATATAAGTTGATGGTGTGTCGAGTCAACGAATCAATGTTAATTACTACTAGTGACAAGCCAATCAGTGAGTCTGTATCACTGACAATCAATAGGGTTATCAGAATGTATTTATTATGATCACAGAATGCTAAAACATAGACAGTACAGAAAGTGTATATTAGTATAGCATAGAGTGAACAAGATAACCTGACCAGTGAGAGACTGTTGAACCTTGGTGATAAAAGGTTCTAAGGCCATCAGAAAGTCTTGACCATTCAAAATGTACAAAAGTGTTATTCATTTTTTAAACCAATTTATAGTAAGACTTTATAAAGGTACATAACATTTTATAAAAAGATTACTGGAAAATGTGCTGAATATTCACCTACCACCTGAGAGCCACCTAGTGGCCTATCCATGCCACTACAATGACCAAGAATTAGTACAGTGCTGAGCATTTTAAAATTTTCATGAATATCTTATATGACCACCCCAGTAACATGACAACTTTTATTGGACGGAGAGGTGATCATCAAGTTGGCTTTTACTGTGTATAAATATAAATATGTTTCAGTAGGTATACACTGACTATGACTCTCAATAAATTATTGTAACAAAGCCAGCAGTAAACCACACATTGTATTAATGTGCTGGACCTGCCAGTAGGTGGCAGCACCATGTGTATCCTGCCTGGCCAGCTCTTTGGATCACACAGATTCAAACTCCTTCTGCCAGGCTGAGAATTTTCCTTGCAGGTGTTTTGCGGACGGTTTTGTGCTTTTCAGGGCTGCCTCGACATCCGTAGTTGTGATGGTGTCAAGACGAAAATGTAGTTGCTCTCCTGCAAACAAACAAAAACATTGTGAAACAAACTGGGGTTTACTGCTAATTAAGTGAAATCAACTGAACACTTTTTCATAATCAGATATTTTAATATCAACTCAACTGGTCAGCCTCAAACACTGAATTAAATTTATCATTTATAAAATATGCACATGATAATCACAGAAAATCACCCAGCTGGTCTCCACAAAAGTCTTGTGGAAACATTTTTCTTGCCCTTTAAATATTAATAATCACAGACATCAACACAAAGTGTGTACCACAATTTTTTTGCATGTCCTATTGCATATTAAGCAACAAATGTATTTAATTCTTTGCTCGTTAATTTTGTCTCTTTAGTACTTTGTATACAATGTTAAGGTAATTCAAGAGACAGATATTGTCAATATGCTTTCATTTATCAAAAAGAAAAGAAATGGCTAACTGAGGTTAAGGTTTATGCTGACCCCTCCTGCAATGTCAGCAAGGAGCTTTTTTTTTACCAGTTTTTTAGTGAACTGCTATGGTGCAGTGTAGTCCATCTGCCATACACCTTTGTTCGTACTTTAACACCTGTATCTCAAAAAGCATTGGAGCTAGCTGTGCCAAATAGTAGGCAAATGTTGGTCACATGGATCCTATTTGAAAATGAGGTTTTGGTCAAGCCAGCTGCATCAACCTTGTTTTGTACTGGGTCATTTGCTATCAGTACATTGACCTGTAATTTCTCAGTAAAAGCAAAAGCTAGCATCCCCATATTTTACGCAAAAATCTGTCACATGTCAAATGTTTCGGAATTGAGCTTTCTGTGGCTCCATCTGTATCAACTTATATTTTATGGGAAAAAAGCTATAAAACTTTTGAAAATCTTCTCCAAAATCAATCAGCCAAATTGTTTAATATTTCACAGAAATTATTCCAGAGATATGCTCTCTTAAGTATGTTCAAATGGTTTGGGTTTGATAAATATTTGTTGAGTTACAGGAATTAAACTTTGTCATATTGCCAAGTAAGCCTAACAACATTAAAATTTCAGAAAAGGCAGTAGCTAGATTCACCAAGTTTTGTGCAAATGTTGGTCTTCCAGCTAATATGTTAGAAATGTTTTTAATGAAACAGTCAGCCAAATGGTTTAATTCTTTGCAAACGTTATCCTTCTGTAGGGGTCTCTCATTTGTAAAAATTAAACCTGGACCATTGATTTCACAAAAAGCTGAAGTTGGTCTTGTGGCCAAATAAGCCTATATCAGACTGAGGGGATGCAACAGTCTTTTCTGTAAAACTCTTGCTTTTAAATTTGGTACCACTGCATAAAAATGACTTTAAGGTGGCCTTGTTCAAGTTAACTTGAATGATGTTCTGCTTTTTTGGATCTTTGTCTTTGGACCACATTATTGGAGTGTGAGATACTCTGGTAAACAAAGCTAGTAGATTTATTGTATTAACAGACTGAGCTCTGCAGGTATATAAGCAGAGCTGAACAGGCAACAAAAATAATTGGTGTTCATATCTAACTTAGGTGTAAGATAAATCCATGAATAAAATATAACTGTATTTTAGAATTAGCTTTCAATCCGCATCTGTTATTATCCTATCATTTTGATAATAAAATTCTTATGAATATTTCAGCTTCATTAAAAGCACTGTAGCCAAAGTCTTTCAGTGTGTGTAAACAGATTTACCAACAGGCCCAGATTGTGTCTGTGTCTATAAATAGCTTGGCAGACGGCCAGCTGTTTCAGTTTTGGCAACAGGCCAAGTTTCAGTCTGTATCTATTTTTCACTCAGGTGAATTCTAACATTCACCTGACGATCTGGATGCATCCTGTGAAACAGTCTGAAGTGAATTTACAGTGTTGTTGTTCTTCAGTGAAATATATATGTGTTTGTGTCTGTCATAGCTTACCTTCACTGTGACTCTCTAGAGCGTCAAATATTTTTCTGACAGGCCTCATGGCTGCCTCTTTACATACCAGCTTGATGTCTGACCCTGAATAACCATGGGTTACCTGTGATGCCACATAAAAAAATATTAAGAATATTTTGTTGACTTCAAATTTTGTCAGTTATTTCATCAAAAGAATTAATGGGGCTACTTTCATTGTTTTCAAATTGGGTAACAGTGAGACCAACAGAAAAGCAGGATATTTCAGAAAAGCTGACCTTCAGGACAGGGAATTTACTGGGGCTTCCCAAGCAGCATGTGCTCATGCTATGGCTACCTTGCCAGGGAACCAAGGCTTGGCAGAGTGAGACACCATCTACCAACCAGTGGAACAGAGCTTGACATGGGTTACATCTGACAAACAGTGGTTGCTAGGTGAGGAACCAAAGGTATCAGAAAAGGATGGTTCCATTTTTAATCTGTGTCAGGGAAAACATCAAAGTGAAAGGTGATAGCACAGTCAGTGGTGACCTATATATGTTAGTCAAAGTATTGAATTTGCTAAACAAATTAGGGAGTCTTCAATCATGGTTGGTATTCCTTAAGTATACTATAGTCTGTTTCACAGTAGGTTGCCCTTTAAAATTTAGCAATATTTTCATAAACTGGCAGATTAAATCCAGATGGTATGCTGCAATGAAGGAATGGGTTATTGGCCTTATAAACTATAATTAAATTAAAACTAGATGTGGTCGGACAATGGTCCTCAGAGGGCCCCGCATTTCTGCTAGTGCTGGACTAGTTTACATACGGGTGAAAAATTAAGTTGAATTTGAAAAATATGACAAACAGAAACAGATTTTTATCCATATGCATGAGGGAAAAAATCCTACTAGACCAAATTATATTAAAGAAGATGTGTCTGAAATAATGTGTGCAATAGAACATCACCGAATATAGTCTGTTAGCCATATTTGATTTTGAGCAAGTCTGTAATTCAATAGGTCTGGAGCCCTCATATATACCATGCAACCATCCCTGTAAATTTGGGAAAGCTGAGGTATGTTGTTGTTGAGTTATTGTGCGCGAAAGAAAATCAGCAAATGGGCTGTGGTGACCATATTGGAATTCCAACAGGTCTGTAATTCAATAGGTCTGAAGCCCTTATAGGTACCAATCATCCCTGTGAATTTGTGAAAGCTGCAGTACGTTGTTTTTGAGTTATCGTGCGCAAAAGAAAATCCGTGAATTGGCTGTGGCAGCCATACTGGAATTCCGGCAGGTCTGTAATTCAACAGGTCTGGAGCCCTCGTTAGTACCAACCATCCCTGTGAATTTGGGAAAGCTGCAGTAGGTTGTTGTTGAGTAATCGTGCGCAAAAGAAAATCAGCGAATGGGCTGTGGCAGCCATATTGGAATTCCGGAAGGTCTGTAATTCAACAGGTCTGGAGCCCTCATAAGTACCAATCATCCCTGTGAATTTGGGAAAGCTGCAGTACTTTGTTTTTGAGTAATTGTGTGAGAAAGAAAATCAGGGAATGGGCTGTGGTGGCCATATTGGCATTCCAACAAGTCTTTAATTCAATAGGTCTGGAGCCCTCATTAGTACCAACCATCCCTGTGAATTTGGGAAAGCTGCAATATGTTGTTGAGTTATTGCGTGTGAAAGGAAGTGTCACTGACAGAAGGACGGAAGTACGGATGGACAGAAGTACGGACTGACACGGTGATCACTATAGGGCACCGCTTTTCGAGTTGGATCCTAATAATATCTTGTTAAATATTAAAGTATTGCAAATAAAGCAATATCTAAGTTAACAGTATTTTTTACAACACCTCTACTCCATTCATTAAGGTCAAGGTCACTGGTCACATGCTCAAACAACCGCACTTGAAAGCTCCTTATTGGCTAATAATTGGTCATAAATATTCTAAAAATTGCAGTTGTTTGCAAACCTATGACAGACACCATGTCACTTGGCCACAAGATTAAGAAGATCAAAGTTGCAAAATATAAATGTTGTTGTTTTTGTTTTTCACATCTCATAATAGGCTTTTGGTCCGTCATCAGTTTTAAGGTCAGACAGTGCGATAGTTTTTGGGTTTCAGAGAATAATTGCCAAATTTTTGGGCACCCTACTGTTGAACAGAATATATATCAGACAGAGTCTGGTGAGTACCTTTATTACGTGCACAGAGTAACATGTTATCAAGTACTTGCAAAGAAAAAAAGTAAACAAGCATGTGCATAGAGTAAAATGTTATGGAGTTAACGCAAGGTGAACAGTTAATTTAATATTATCATGAAATAACTTGCATTTCAGTTCTGTTAAAATGTTATAGGAAGCAAGTAAATTAAATTTAAATTACAGTCACTGCTAGGATGCAGCTTATAGGCTGCCTTTCCATGAATGAAATTTTTCTGTGATGCGATGGCGGCAGAATCGCTATAAAGTTTTACCCATGTTGCCTTTCCATGGACGCGGGTTCCTGGCGACATCCTAGGAGGCAAAAATGTCATGCAGCAAAAATCAAGCATCTGAGACAGATGTTCAATACCCTGGTAGGCAAACCCTTCATCATGCATTAAATGCCAGACAGTACTGCACAGTCACAGTGACAGTGTCAACTCATGGAAAGGCAGCCGTAAACTTTCACATCCTGCATGTTCAGCTCCATATATTAAGTGATTCATCATATTTGGATAGAACTTTTTGGAATTGTATAATACAAAGATAATTATGCAGGAACATGAACAAGGGATAGGTCAACCATGGCAAGGGTATCAAAGACTCACACTGGAGAGGTATTCATAATCCAGATCAGATCTTAGGTCAAGCCCTCCATCATGGCTTATTAGAGGAGGTAGATGGTGTTTGAACATGGCTTGTCGAGCCTCTGCAGTCGGTAAATCTACCAAGATTCTCTTCTCAAGCCTTCTCAGCATTGCATGATCAAGCTCCCTGATAACAAAAAGATCACCTTACCTTCCAAATGGTAATATTTAAAGCATTAAAAGTCCAATCACTTGTGCAAACTACTGAATCAGCAGATCTAGAGTATTACATAATATATTTTATAATCAAACTTTAGGCACAAGCACAGGACATGTATTAAACCCAGCAAAAGCAATGTGCATTATGATTCTAAAACTCAACAAATACATCACAGGTCAGCTATGACCACCAGAACAAAGGCACTTACAGTTAAGTGACACCTGTGTACACTGTTGTTGTCTAAAACTTTCATGTTTTTTTTATTTTAATTTTATCTAAGGTTTCGCCTAATACTGATGAATGCTTACGGTCTCATCAGACTGGGACAAATAAATTGCCTTGTCGCACAATGGTAAAGGATACTTTAAATATCAACATATTAAGGTGAAACAGATTACCTGTAAAATTTAACAGATTGTTATTTAGGTGATAGGCTAGTCCTTGACTGAGGATCATTAAAATCAGTTTATAACTTTCTGAGTATAGTTGCCAACAATCAAATCAACCAAAAGCTGCAAAAACATGATACCTTCTGTTGGAGGTTTAATAAAATAAAGGTAATGGTCAATGTCTCATTGCCTAACACAGCCATTTTCTGAAAGCTTTATGAAAAAAAAAAATATTATGTTTTGTGACAGAACCAATACCACATAATCATAAAAGAAAAACATACTTTTAATTCAACCACGAACTGTGCATCATTTCATAAAAAGTGACCGTAAGTGATGCTTGTACAGGTGTCCACCTATAAGTCATCCCATGTCCACTCACCATGGCAGATTTGAGGCAGCCAATAAAAATACAAGATCATCTGTTTTAGAGAGCCCATCCATCTGTACCAGCAGTTCTGTTTTCATGCGGCGACTCCCTTCATGTTCTCTGTTATTAAAAACCAAAAGTATTACACATATAAATTTTCTAAAAAAAAAAAAACAATAACTGCCCACACCTTTTAGGCTGAATTTGCATGACCTTTTTAATGATGTTTAAAATATCTATTTCAAACATTGAGAGCATCTCATGATTAGTTTTGACACAGTCCTTTCATGTCCAGTAAATAAAGGAAATGAGTCATTCTTCAATATTAACACTTGTGAATAATTAGAAATGCCATTTCAATGTTGAATTGGTATACTGAGTTTTTTTCTAAAAGATAAATCCTGTTTTGTTTTTAACAAAGCAAGTAACAAAATATATTTTACATATTTCACTGTGCAATTAGAATAATTTTTCCCAATGACAGGAGAACACCAATGACTTAATTTCCATACATTTAAAAAATTATACTTTTATTACTTTGCAAGAGCTAAAAATTTCATATTCAAAATTTTTTGAATTTTTACCAATCTTAAGGGCAATTAAACCCTGAATGGAATAAACAAGGAATTTATTCTCAGTCGTCATGACACTATTACCAACGGCAGTATGTGGTCCAATCATTTAAACAAGGGACCTATGGGTCACGGCGCTCAGCTTAAGTTTGAAATTTTTGCAAATGCAAAATATTCTATTTTAATGTTTTTCATTTATATAAGCATATGAGAAGCTAAGAGGAAAGAGGCTCTCCTACTTGGTTATAGTAAAGTTCTAAATATATGTTCGCAAACTAATACTCTGACAAGACTGTCATGAAGAAAAACAGTAAAAGTTTTGAGATACTGTGATGCATATGAAAAATTTACAGATGGACAGGCCAGTGGACAGATTGGACTAATACCTTTATTTCACTTTCAAGGGAATGCATTTAAGTTTATATATAAGCCTATTATTTAAGCATATCCACTTTTTCCATTAAAACAGTTTTTATCTGATTAATTTTTTTTATTTACAAGTTTTATAAATTTGTATTAAAAAACACTGATAATATAAGTTAAAATATTAGAATTCTGAGTTGCAATCATTATATATTCAGAGTGTAGCTCATATTGGGTCATACTATGCATACACCTATATTTTTATTATTTTTAAATCACAAATGTTTAAACTGAATTTAAAAGAAATTAATGCCACAACATGGCATCTATAAGATTATTCCTTGAATCACTATTTAAAGGTTTTGCACATTGGAGTTTTCAGTACATGCTTAATCTTATTCACCAAAATAAAATAAAAGATTCAGTAAATTTGGTAAAATAAAAACATCTTTTCAAATAAAGTATACACACTGTTGGTTGAATGAGGGACAAACAATATCATTGTGCTAATTACAATCTAAGCTATCATTTATTAATGGAATTAATTGTCAATTTCACACCTGGTGAAGTTTTTACTCTTCTCAAGTAAGGAATTACTTATCTGATGAACATCCACACTTTCATAGCAATACACCACTCTGGGACACAATTAAATGTGCACTTTAATCATTGTAACCCTGGTGGTAAATACAAAATCTAAAATGTAGCATTGCATAGCCAAGAATAAAATGAAATACAGAAAATTACAAGATTTATCTAGAAAATGCACCATCTGGGGGGGGGGGGGGGGGGGTGTGTGCAGGGCAGAGGGGAAGCCTGCTGGTAGTGGCAAAGCTGAGCCAATGCAAGCTGCCTGGGGTAGGTTACATAATGCAAGTGAAGGCTGTACTACTAGGTGGGCTAGATGGAAACACATTTGACATGGTGTATGAAAACTTGAATAAAAGCTACTCTTTTCAATCAATTCCTTTGAAATTTCAGATTTTAAAAGATTAAATCCTTATGTATATATGCTGTGAAAATTAAATCAACAGTGCTGACAGGGAAAAAACGTGCCATTGCCAAAGTTGGACAAAATTTAAGATATTGATTTTTTATTTATGCTAATAACTTGAAAAATTTGCAAAATTCAAATCTAATTTCGGGTAAACAATTGAATCTTGATTAAATAAAGTTATATTCCTGAAAAAAAGTCTCCAGCTTCATTAATTCTCATCTTAGGTGAGTAAATATATTTCTTGATTTTTTAAAAAGTGCATTATGTTTGGGCCCATAACTTAAAAAAAAATACGCAATACTGACATCATTTCTGGCATGTGCATAGCGAATGTATAGAAAAATATGTATATTATATTTGATCAAAGTCAGATCAGTGGTTTTGATATTAGGCAGTCTTAAAATGTAACAATGGGTTTTTAATGGAAAAATGAAGTTTTTCATTAATATCTCAAAGGAATTAAGTCCTAGTGACCAAATTCTTGGCATGATAGGGGATTTTGGAGACATCTAACTGTATGCCAAATTTAAGGAACTTAGAGCTGAAGCTCGGGAGCTGAGCTCTAGCAAACTGCATAACACTAGCTTGATGTAAACAATATGTGACATGGTGCTTGAAAACTTGAATAAAATCTACAGTTTTTGATCAACTGGTTTAAAATTTTTTGTGTTAACAGTTGAAATGCTAACAAAAACATACTTTGAAAATTAAATCCACAGCAGTTACAGGAAAAAAACATGCCATGGTCAAAGTTGGGCAAAATTGAAGGTACCAATTTTTTATTTTTGCTAATATTTTAAAAAATTTAAAAGATTTTGATCTAATTTTGGTATACAATTTAATTTTGATTAATAAAAGTAATAATACTGGAAAAAATGTGCTTAGCTTTAACAAGTTTTGTGTCAAGTGATCAAATTTCTTTCCTGATTATTTATAAAATGCATTATGTTTGGGCTCATAACTTTTTTAAATTATATAATACAGACCTAATTTCTGGCATGTACATAGAAACTATATGGAGGATTATTTATGGTAAATATGAGAAAAAACAGATGAGTGGTTTTGATATTAGGCAGTCCTGAAGTGTGAAAATAGGTTTTTAATAAAAAATTGAGGTTTTCCTTAATTTCTCAAAGGAACAAAGTGGCAAAGACCCAGTTTTCGGCTTGGTAGGAGATCTTGGGGACATCTAACATTATGCCGAATTTCGGATTCCTAGGTCTTACGGTTTCAAAACGTGCCACATCTACGGACGGACAGACGGACGGACGGATAGACCGACGGACGACGGACAATGGACCACGACTATAGCTCAGATGACTTATAGTCAGCTGAGCTAAAAAAAGCTAAACAGAATATTCCATTTCAGTAAGAATTACTATGTTATTTAATGAATGGGCCTTATCACATGTATATAGTGTTAAGAGCATTAGAATATGAATACCTAAATATAAGGAGAAATCTGACACATAATTAATAAATTTATACACACTATGGATTCATTGTTTAAGTATAAGTCCCATAGGGGACCTGGCAGAGCTATGGCAGTGCCACGGATAGGTCCGGGTGATCCAGGGTGTAAGCCATAGCACTGCCGGGATGGTCTGGGATGGTCCTGGATGGTCCAGAATGGTCTGGGACGGTCCAGGAGGGTGACATCCAAAACAGCCAGGGCGATCCGGGGTGATCCAGGGCAGAATGTAATCTGGGGTGATCCGGGGCTCATCCGTAGCTCTGACGGAGCTTTGCTGTGGATGTCCGTGCCACTGCCATGGAAGTCCGGGGCACTGCAGTGACAGTCCTTGGAGGTCTTGGACAATGAAAACCACCCCGACAGAGCAACGGACCAATACAGCAGAGCCAAGGACGTCCACGGCAGTGACTTGTCGGAGCTGCGAATCACCCCTGACTAGCACATGGAATCCATAGCGCATCCTTGGCAGACAATGGTGAGACGTAGCTCTGCCAAGATAATCCAGGGCTCCACCAGGATAATTTCTGCCAAAAAACACACTGGATCACCACGGACCACCCCGGACCGTATCCTAGGTGATCTGTGGTAATCCTTGCCTATCCGTAGTACTGCCTACTTCAGTGGGACTGTAGCTTTAACTTACCCAGCACCAGATGTTGATCCCCGCTGGCTCATTAATGATTCCAATTCGTCAAGGAAAATGGTGGATGGTGCATGAAAACGGGCTAATTCAAACAACACCTGCAAAGAAAACAAAATTTTTTTATTTGTAATATTTGCCTGTAATGTAGGTTTGTTCTCAGTGTGTCAGTCATGTGATGTCCCAGTGCCACAATCAAGTTCTTGTGTCCCAATAATGTCTCAGTGTCTTAGTCATGTCTCAGTGTCCTAATTCTGTATCAGTGCCCAAATTATGTCTCAGTGTCCTAATTCTGTCTCAGTGCCCCAATCATATTTCTATACATGTCTAATCATGTCTTGGTGTCCAAGTTCTGTCTCAGTGTCTGGTCATGTTTTAGTGTCCCAATCATATCACAAATGTCACAGGGTCCCAACAATAAATGTCTCAGTGTCTGGTCATATCTCAGTGTCCCAATCATGTCTTGGTGTTCCATTCATGTCTCAGTGTCTACTAGTATCTCAAGTTTCCAAATGAGGCCTCAGTGTCTGAATTGTGTCTGAGTGTCCAAATCATGTTTCATGTCCCAATCATATCTCAGGGTCCTAATCATTAAAAACTGGACTCCTGGTGATGCATAATTTCTGAATTGCTGAACTTATATAAATGATATTTAGACAAAGTTGTGCTTTCAACTGTATGCAGTATGAAAGCAAATAATTTTATGTAAATGCAAACTGACTATGATCTGTTAACCCATGAATACTGAGGACAGGTTCATATATAAAACTCATTGCTCTGAAGATTTACAAGCAAACATTTACAGAGGAGACTGAGAATATCAATGCGATGACAATTAATGATGTTACAAGTGAATGAGTTTAAAACAGAACTTACCCTAACTAGTTTTTCTGAGTCTCCCCTCCACTTACTGACTATGCTGGATGCTGATATGTTGAAAAATGTTGTGTTGCATTCTGTGGCTACTGCTTTGGCTAATAGTGTCTTTCCTGTACCTGGAATCAAACAAAATCACATAGTTCCAATTCCTGAACTGCTTCTCTCATGGGTTATTCCTTAACTGATGCTTATTCATCTCAGCATTTACATAATGTCTGTTTTACATAACACTTTTTTTCATTTAGAGTGACAATGCACCCCAAATGAATATAACACCTGAAACTATCTAGCAGCAAATGTTTCAACAAATATCAGAGGATCTCTACTGGCAGTACACTTCAAATATATATATAAAAAAATATTGTTCAGACCAAAGGGGTACCCAGGTGGTGAAGTGATCACATATACTGGAACTTGTATATACATCTGAGTAGGCAACAGCCATCAGGATTCAAATATCTCCCAAACCACTATGAATATCTGGTATTAAAATTCATTTTACTGTTTGCTAAATAAGCAATGGTTATATGTAGGAATAGAGCAAAGTTCATCTGTGAGGCAAATTGAGTTCAAAACTTAGTGATTTGAATTGCTAGTATGTTGACACTGACAAGGGCAGTATTTACCTGGAGGTCCATATAATAGTAACCCTTTCCATGGAGACAGAATTCCACTAAATAACTGAGGATACTGAAACAAGAATACAATAGTATATTATGGAACAGTTCTCAGTCTCAGGAGTATGACATGTAAATATAAAACTCTAAACTTCATATCATAACAAACTTTAATATAGAAATTAGCTTTCATTAGTCATGACTATCCAAGGCATATTAAAATTTGTTTTGGCACATTGGGTTTAAAATAGCATTTGTGGCCACAAGATTTTAAATTAGTTTCTATTGAAGTCAGTAGGTGGTAGCACCTGATGGGAAATCATGATAACCTAAGCCAACCCTTCTAAGTGACACACATTAAAATTGCTTAAAATCACTTTTCTACTCAAACTAATGAAATTACAATATTTCCAAAACTGGATATGTAGGATTACTAATTGTGAGATATAAAGGGACATTTAAAAAGACAAACATACACCTGAAATGAGCATGATATTGAAAATGTCAATAAAATGTGGATTCAACTTAAACTGGCTGCTCCATTTCTCGGACTTACTTTAATTGGATATACAACTGCTTCTTTTACTAGTCTCTTGGCATTGTCCAGCCCTATAATATCATCCCACTTCACATTTGGGTTTTGTGAATAAATTTCCTGCAAGAGAGAAGATCAGATCAGCTGTACTGAGATATATGGCAAAATGATACCTAAGATGAAAGTGGCCTGAATGATCCATAATAATTATTTGTATTTTTAGCCATAGCCTCTTATCGTAATCAATATTAACAGCCACCATGCTGTAAGCTCTTTCAACAAACATACAACATGCATTATGTATAAATAATCAAGCTTAATACCTAAATCAAATTACAATTCATTATAAAAATATTTACCAAAAACCTAAACCTAAATGATGAAAATGAATAATTAATTCTTTCCTCATCATTATAATGAAATGAAAAAAATGATCTGAATTTAATTTCACTTAATTAGGACAACCTGCTATATTAAGTAACAATATAACTTCTATCATAATCAAAACAATAGACTTTTAAAAAAAAATTAATTATTACTTTAAACAGTCATAAAAATGAGTATATTAAAAGCAATCATTATTTTTATTATAATTATTTTTTTTATCTCTTAGCTGGAAACATAAATTGAAAAACTTTCTGACAAAGGTAGAAGCCAGTCTCACCCTACTAATTGTCTGTGCCAGGTCCCTCCACTCTGACGTGTAACCTACATAACCCCCAAGAGGCTTCAACATTCTGTCCTGTAAAATAACATTAAATTAAGAATAGCCACAAATTGGAGGTGATGGCAACAAATTACTGGGGTGTCTTTTTTTTGCAAGGGTTTCAAATTGGCAATCTTCTTTAAAGGTAAACCTTGGTGAATAAGAGGTCCCATTCGGGAGGCAAAGCTGAAAGGTTGACATAATGAATGAAAATATACTGTGTATGTTCAAAGACTGATATTTCAAATGTTATAAACAAGTCTTTGCAATTGTCTGCAAAGAACAAACAATATTTTTGTTAATAAGATTTTTTAAACATAATTATCTGATAAAATTAATTCACAATTTTTAGATTATACTTTGTGTATAGGTCTTTAATAAAATGGAACCCTCGCAAAACAATGAAAAAGTGAAAATCAAAGTTTTTTAATCCTACAAATAAGAAGCATCACAGTATTCTCTTACAGTCAAGCTGAGGAATAAACATTTTACGAGATTATTTAAAATGTCATACCATATTATTACTGTTACAAAAATGTTCAACTATTTATGCTTAAATGTGATACCTTATGACCTACTGATACTGACAATCAAGTAGTATTTCAGTCTTCATGATTTTGGTTACTGCCCGTAGGTGGTGTTATCTTACAAAGGAAGATGAAGATAACCCTATAATTACTGATATGCTATCATTACTCTGAAATTGTAAGAATGCCAAGTAAAACATATTGACATAGCAGTGTTTAAAAGTGTGTGTTTCTGTCAATATCAGTATACGTATCCTCCAAAAGTTTTTAAAATTTTTTAAAAGACTAATAATTATTAATCATCCCCCCCCCCTTTTTTTAAGGATAGGTACATGATCTGATGGTGGCATGGTTAACATAATGACTATAATCATGTTGTAAGAATGAGTTTTGATATGATCTCTGAATTTCAGGTTTTTTAAACATAGGGCTAAGAATAATCCCTCAGTCAAAACCAGTCATAAAGACATTGAAGCAAATCTATGATGTTACATCAAAATATCATTATTTGCCATCTTGAGGCACTTGGAGTGTGGTGTAGTTATGGTAAGGGAGCTGGACTTGTGACCGTAAGGTTGCGGGTTCGTGAATCGCTCTGACCGCAGTCTGCGTTGACTCCCAGACAAAGTCTTCACCACAAGGGTGCGCTCTCTCGACCCAGGAGTGAACGGGTACTGGTTATTGGTGGCAGGCAAATGTAGAAAGAATAACCTTTTAGTACCTGTAATAGCTGCTTGGGTTGTATGCTCCCCAGGGAGCCGAAAAAAAAACAAACAAGAATGAATGGGCCCAACAGACCAGGAAGGCAAAGTGTAAAGTCGGATGAGACTAATATTGTCTGTGATTTCAGACTAAACACCCCTACCTGTCACTGACATGCTGGAACAGCAGACCTTCTGTTCTCATATCCAGCGCCTTAACCAACAGACTGTCCTACCCTAACATGTCATTCTTGACACCTTCAACATTAATCAATAAACAGTGCTACCTGGAGGCATATGACCTATCCTTAATATTAAGTCATGGTACAGCCTCAGTTATTAGTCAAATATCACTTACTGAAGCGTCACCACTTGTTCCTTCTTCTACATTTAACCTTGTTGCATCATTTATCATGGAACGGATATCTATTATATGACCAGCCTAAAATGAGAAATACATATTTAGTTCTGACATCAATAACATTCAAATGTCCATTTATCATGAATTAAATAGAAGTTGTACATGCCTTGTAAACCAAGTCACATTAATATCCATGGCCCTTAGCAGTCAGGACACACGTACTGGTGTTGTAGATGTTGTCATGGTGGCATCTAATATCTGTAAACTCTTTTCTTAGCTCTGGCTATGGGGATCTGCTAGTGTACCTCTACTATAAGTAACCTCTGACCTTAGGTTTTGGTTCTATGAACTCATCAGTTGAACTTCACTGAATATAGCCTCTGACACTGAGGACCTTTTTAGTGGAACTTGAAAGTATTTCAACTCTGATGAGATGTCCTTCTAGGGGACCACTGAGTGAAATTTTACTGTATGCTGCCTCTGACTATAGATCTAGGTTTTGGGGATTCATATAGTGCTTCTTACTGTAGGTAACCTCTGACCTTAGTTCTGGGTTTTTGGGGTGACTCCTGCGTGACATCAGTGGTACTTTGACTCCCATGAACCTGAAGACCTTGTAACGCTAACGCATCTCCTGGGAAACAGGCATTTGGACTGACCCGTCCATTTGTCACTGGTTCTGTCTGCAATAACATAGCCATATACAAGAACACAAATCATCATGTAATTAAACAAATGTATTAGATCTTTAACAAGTAATGCTCCAACAGGCATTAAGGCCTGGCTTTACTGAACACTTTGCTGTACTGTGCAGCGCTGCAACTGTTCGAGAAGCTGTCATAGCTGTCAGGCATTTTTGCAGCACTACAAAGAGGAGAAAGCAGATCTTTTCTCTGCTTTGCTTTGCAGTGATACACAAGTGTCCTGCACATGTGTGGTAGACACCAGGCCTGGGTGACACCAGGATATAATATAAAATGACAGGAAGCAAGTGCTACTGCCCTGTCACGTAGTCCAAACCAAAAATGAACTCTGCCAATGTGAATACTTAGCTTAAGAACTAGATGAGGCAGCATTAAAAAGAAACGGAGGCGGTTACCTTCAACAAAATAAAGATTTGTAATAAACTCAACCTCAACAGGCTTCTGTGGCTCAGGGTTAGAGCTCAGGTCTCAAAGCTGGGAGATTGTGAGTTCGAATCTCAGCTGAGGCAGTGAGATTTTTCATGGTCGTCCCCCACCCTGGGTGTGCGCTCTGAAGGCTTAAAGGGAAGGTCATGCCCAACGGCCGTGTTTCATTCACAAAAACGAGTGCACCCTTTGGTCATATGACCAAGCAATGGGAACGATTATACATCAAGGGCCCGCAGGTGCAGTAGTCACTGGGCCTGGTTAACGTCAGGATATAAAAATGAGAGGAAGCCTGTGATACTGCCCTGTCATGTATGATGTAGTCTGAAACCGGAATGGAATTCTGCAGATGTACATATATACTTAGTTCAGTTAGCATTAAAAAAATGGAGGCAGTCACCTCCACCAAAAAAAAACTACCTCGTCTTAATAACCTCTCAACAAAAGTGTATAACAACTAGGGGTGTGCCAATTAATTGATTATACTGGTTGTTTTCTTTCATAATCAAATAAATCAATTTCATTTTTGCATAATCGATCATAAATGCACTATGCACATCCAAAGAAGTCATATTATCCCAATAAAATATTCAAATTCTTGCAGAACTATATGAAAGATGGGGCACTAAACAGTGAACAGCAGTAAAGTTTATTCTTGTGCAACAAATAAGTATCAAAAAGCCTGCATGATGTATAAATTAGACTTATATATTATATTATAAATAATAACTTTCTCAGTCAATATTTTAGGTTTAATTCTACACAGCAGATTTCACCATGATATAGATGGTAAATAAAATAATCAATCATTGATTTTTTTTTTCATCTTTTAATCAAACAATGCTATTTTACAACCGATTCCTTATTATAGCCCACCAACATATTTATGATATGTCTCATGCAGAGACAGACAGACAGACAGACTTGAGTTTACCTGTTTGGGATCTTTCTTGGCTATTGGTCCATTTTGCCTCCTGACACCAGACTTTGGACGGGTGTGGGTTCCATTAGGACTGGGGGGTTTCTGACTTGGTATCTTTGGGAGGGCTGGTGTTCCACCTGCCTTCAGATCCCTGTTATAATGAAAAAAAGATTATCTGTTTATATTAAGCTCTCAAGTTTGTTACTGTGTACCACAGTTCTACTGAACAAAAATAATCTCCTATTACAATTAGAACCATTCCATCATTAACCATATTATCATTTTTGTTACTTACATAAAGTAACCATTTTTACTTTAATTCAGATATATAATAATTATAAGTGAGATAACCCCTGTGCCTTTCAAACTGGATAAATTGTTTGCAATGAGCTAACCATGGAAAGCCCCATGTATTATTTGAATGTTCAGGTGATTTGTCAAATGTTCAATCAAATGGGCATAGGACATCAAAAGTATGTTTTCATAGAATAAAAAATTCTCTGTTCAGGAGATATGGTAAGCTGATCAATACTGATAATCACCCGCACAAAATGTCACAGCTTTATACTTTTTATTCTGCATTTCTTATCAATGACAGAGGAGTTAATCCTGACAATGATATCCTTAGAGACAAAATAAGGTAATTTATCTGCTCAACTTACTAATCTTGCTACTAATCTGCAGTTGCTAGGTTCTTTAAGTACAGGTCTTAGTAGCTGACTCATACATGGCTGAATTATTAATGATCTGCTCTGTTGGAACTGTCTCAGGTTACACATGGTTTCCAGGAACACTCTATATAATGCACTGACCCTTTTAACCTCTCACTTTATCCTTCCCAGTGTTACCAGTGTACCCCCCCCCCCACCACCACACACACACACCTTTCTGCTCAACACCTCCTCCAGAACAACTGCGATAGGACTGTAGGTTATAGATATTTGAATAGTGATTTATATATATTTTGTAGTGCTGAAAATTTACTTCTGTTCATGTTATTCACAAAGACCAAAGTTTGACAACTTTATTTTGACTATATATACAAAAATTTCATTAATATTTTAATAAGACTATTTATTGGAATACATATTTTTTAAATTGTATACATTTTTTTAGTTAATTTTTCAAAGGTGTCATAATTGATAAAGAAAAATTTACGTAACTGGTCTGTCCTTTCAACTTGTTGGTGCAAAAATGAAATTTGGTATGCAAAATATTGATAAAGTATCCTTATTTCAAGTTTCTTCCTGTATTTCATTGTATATGTACTGGCATCAAAAGGATCAAATCACGAAGACTCGGACAGGCCAGAATGACTGGGTAAGTTCCAGACCTAAACTGCTCCATCCTGGGTAACTCCCACTTTTAATTTTTTTTAAGGCTTCAGGGCCTTTCAGTGGCACTGATGAAGGTATCCATACAAAAAGAATGAATTGTTATTATTAAGCCTTGTGGATTTCAGATTTTATATGCAAGGGGTTATGAATATTCAAGGGGTAATAACCTGTCATTAAGACATTAGAGCAGATCTCTAAGGTTCTAGTGAGATTTCACCAATTTGCAATCCACGAGATAAACTGAGACTTCACCAATGAAACACTGGCAGGGTTAAAACTAGGATCGAGCTACCAAGTCCAACTCTTTAACGGCTAGTCCTACTACTGGTACTCAGGTTCAATAATTGATTTTTGCTTTTCCTGTGAAAGAACTGACAGAGGTAGCACATGAAAGGAGGACTGACCATGAGTACCGAGGCCAGAATGTAACGAGGATCACGTGTTGTACTTTTAATAGAAACATCATATATCTCAAGAAGACACAGGAAGCAATCTGAAGTTCTGAAGTGCCATGCCTGTATTTAAAATGGTTTCAAAACAAAGCTGAACATTATTAATATAAAATATTTGGCACTACAATGCAAGTGATAACAATTAATGACACAAAAATCAAACCTGATTGCTGAAAATACTGAGAAAATAGGTTAACCATAACAGAAAAAAAATCCCCCCAAAAATGGCAATAACAGTGAAACCTCTAATAAGAGCACCCAATGGACTGGCCAAAAAATGGTCTTAATTCACAGAAGGTCTTATTAGACAGGTCAGTTATAACTAGTGTGAATACTTTTTGTTCACCCAACAGTGGTCTTAATAGACAGGTGGTCTTTCAGACAGGTTCCACTGTACAAATTCATGTGATGGTGTGTTCCTTGTGACTTTGACCAAGTTTTATATACATTTGGATCTATACCGGATAAGTTACATTATATATATACTAGTGATGTAGTTGAGTACACAGTATCTCAGTGCAAGTGAAAGTCAAGGCAGCTCAGGTCAAAGTCCTTGAAATTTTAGTCCATGTCCACCTCCTTTAAGTTGGTATGACATTCACATCTGAGTCCAATGCAAAAATCCATGTTTTTGGAATTTGATAGAAAATAGAAATTTGCAATTATCATCTGTATCTTAATGTTAGTTTACACATATTTAAATGTTTTATTACATTTAACTCAAGATGCAGAGGTAAAATTTGGTTTATATGTGTCACACCAAACATGCAGCTGACATATATTCCAGAGTTCTTTCACTCTAAAAAGTCCGAAATACCACTTGTTGTCTGCACTGAAGAACACAGGTTTATTCTGGTAACATCCAACAATTGGCCACCATCGTCATTGACTAGCTACAATCTCACAATAACAATGTCTTCAACAAATACAAGTTACATAAATCTTCTAACACCCTGCTCCGCTGTAACTATCTGTACTCTCTCCAGGACTAATAATGTCTTGCGGAATTTATAACCACACCCCGCTCGGTGTTCAACTAAGTCGTCATTGATATAAAACGACCCGTCACCAGTTGACGCTAGCTTCCAAATTCATTCACTCCTGATCCGCCTTGACACCCCCTATTTATATATGGGTAACCAAAACTTCTAGAAATCTCTAGAATGATCAGGTCTTTTCTTGTCAAGAATAGCACCTATGGGATTTTCTGGCATTTACCTATTGAAATTACACATAACCTGAATTCTCTAGAACCTTCTGTCATCTCATCATAATAAATCATGGTACAGTAAGTCCATTTGCTTATAAAATAAACAAAATTCTATTGAATAATCCACCAACATCCTCAGCACTAATGTAAACAATCCAGATGACAACAGCACATTTGGGTCAATATTATTATTTTTTAAATGTTGTGTTAGTGGTGTGCATGTGTATATAAGTCTTCAGATTTTCTTTTTCTACTGGACTGATGAAAGAAATGGCCTGATTTCTTGAGTCCTTTCCTCTATGTGCAAGTCCAAGACCATGGAGTCTATGTCTGAGTTAGAGTCCATAATGTGGACTAGAGTCCAGTCCGGACTCAAGTCATACATCACTGATATATATCTTATGTAACTGAAAAGAAAGAATTAACATCACCACATCTTAAACCTAGTCTGTGGCATTTAAGTATTGTATTATTATCTGTATCTGCCTCAGTATTTATACTTAAATATTCAATATCAACTCAAGAGGCATCAATATCACTACAAACGCACAAAATCTTACAATTTACCAGTAAAATAGGGATAATCCTTCAGAAACCTATGAAATGGGAAATGCAACCATGGTAACATTTGGGAAGACAAAGTAAACATGAATACATTTTTCAGAAGCAAGAAAAAATTAATAAAAAACGAAAATAAATAAATGTAACATAAATAACCATAAGATATTAAAGCATACCATCCTCTGAAAACATGAGCCATAAGTAATTACCACAACTTCTGTTTTACAACAACATACATCAACAATAAAATTACTTGCTTTTTACCATAACATACAATGACAATAAAAATATGTACAAGGGGTTTGTGACATGATTTACAACAGTATGTCATATATATATATTTAAATTTGTTCCTTGTTTTGAAGTCACTGGGGGTAAACTTATTTGAAAAGAAACCTTCTGCATACATCAAAGGAATTTCTGAGGAACAAAAATAAATTACCTGGCCATTGTGATAAATGAAAAGAAAATTAAGCTATATGAATAAGTGATGTATAAAATTCCTTGTGAACTTTACTCAAAATAAATGCAGACAGACTGTGCAAACCAGAAATTAATAATGGCACTCATATCAGCAACATTTTTTAAACATCAAATACTATTCTCTGTTCCACCTACCTGTGTCCACCTGTTCTTTTGTTTTTAAAAAGGTTATTTTTTTTGTATTTTCATAGAAAGCTTAAAATGGAAGTGATGGCCTAATACAGCAATTTACGAATTTTACAATAAATCTCCAGTTTATGTTTCACAACTTTTTGGACTCTTTACAGAGACTCTTTTTAGACAGATCAGATGTATCCCTGCAAGAGTAGCCATCTTTGTTTTAGCTAGTTATATTTTTTATGGCGTTTACATGAAAGCATCCAATCAAAAGCTGTCAAAAATGCTGTTTTGCTGGTGACCAATTACCTTGACCGCCATAAGTGGGGCTGATATGTCATAAAATGTAGACTGATTTCTCAATTTTTTTTATAATTCTGTTCCTTTGATAAGATGAAGGTAGGTATTTATTTACCATGTTAAAAATAAGGCCTTTTTATCTTCTTTCCTAAATTATAATTTTTTCCTTGCAATGTAACTAAGAAAAGTTAAGTCAGCAAAAATCAAGTGGACATGGTAGGATGGAATGGACTATAACATGAGGAAAAGTATGTGTACATTCAAATACACAAAATAAATCCGACAAAGTGATTACAGATAGCTCATGTGGTATATAAGGAAGGCATGCTCTCATTCTTACTTGTGCAGCATAGGGGGCAGAGTTGCACTTCTGTGGAATTGGAAGGCCAGAAAGACATATACAGACACTGAACAACAACAAACAACATCATATACAATGAGGGAACTCTGCATACTTTATGTTCACCCCTATGTTCTAATACCCATTTCATTAAAGCCAATAATAAATGTCAAATATGGCAAAATGCAAAACAGGTTTTTCTACATGTGTTTATAGTAATTAGTTCTTTTTTCTGTTTGAGATATACACAGACACACACACACAGTTATGCACTGGTAATTTAGGAGTATTATGTTCAAATGTAAGTTGTTAATAACTGTAAGAATATTTTAAAAGATGACATGAAAATAAGACCAGCTGTTGGAAGACATATATACAGATACTAAACAATAACAAACAACATAATGTCCAAATAGTGAAATCTGCACACTATATGCTCAACCCCATGTTCTAATACCAATTCATTCAGGCCAATAATAAAAATCAAATATTGCAAAATGCAAGACAAGTTTTTTTTTGCATATGTAAAAAGTAATTAGCTTTTTTCTGTTAGTACATAATTCTTGTATTAAGATTAAAGATATATACAGATGCACACAGAGTTATCCACTTGTAATTTTAAGAGTATGATAAAATGATTTGTTTAAAACTGTTAGAATAATTTAAAAGATGACATGAAAATCAGACCAGCTGTTGGAATAAAAACACCTCCATGTTTCTCATTATACAAATAATATACAAATGTATACAAATGTATGGAGACGTCCATTATTTATACCTAAATACATACAATATGTACATTTTCCCTCTCACCTAGGACTGCAAATTTAGTCAGTCCATGACAGATCATTCATGGGGGAAGGGGGGGGGGGGGGCAAGGAGGGAAGCCTATTTTGCAATTAAAGCAATCTTGCATGTTCCCATGATCAATATGGGTATTCATAATTTATTAGCTGCAAAATATAGTTATGCGCATAAGTCAGGTATCAGAGGCCGATGGCTGAAGCACTGAAAATGTCACCTGATAGTGAATTGTTTCATTGAAATGATTGAATTTCACAATGATTTTTATAACATTTTCACATTATATAACCAATGTCTGCCAAAAGATAAATGTGAATTAATCAGAATCCGACTGAATTTCAGTAGTATTTAGTGTCATTCTATTAATTAATATCTTTGTAATTGTTTTACTCAAACTGTTAGGATAATGATTTACATTACTAGTTACAGTAATACCTCAACTGCTGACCAGTGCCACATATTGTGCATGATAATTATTATTTTGTAAACATTAAAGTGATGCCTAAACGTCTTCCAGTTGGAAAGGTTCTTGCAGCTATGCTTTTGGAGACCCTGCTATATCAAACCACTCTGCTTGCTACTTAATGAAATATGAACATGGCAACTGAACCATTTCAGTGGCTTGCAGAAGATTCCTTTACACTACAGCAAAAATAAATATGATGTTATTTTTAGATTTACAGTGTGGTATTGCAGCGTATAACACTACAAGAGCACGGTAAATGGTGCATAATATGCCCGTTGTATATCTTTTGACCTCTGAACTCATTAAATATGCATGATTTTTGCTCAGAATGTAATTCAGGTGAGAAACTATTGGTTAATATTCATAATTGACCTATCCACCACAGCCCAAATGCTCCGCCCTTTTAACTTATTATTATAATGAGCCCCAAAAAACGCTCCTACACATATGGACATCCATGTTTATGGTAGCAAGAGCTGATTATAACATAATAATGACATCACAAAGGGCGATGGCGCATGATGTCGTATTGACTGACGTCATCAACTGGTATCACCTGACCATTGTTTATTATATCGCAGTCATATATGAACTGTATTGCAATATATATTGGATAATTTGTCCCATACGAATTATGTGCCAGGTAAGACATTATTATTCACTTGGTAGTCGGAGGAATGGCTCCCGCAACCTATAGCCTAAGAATTTGACAAATCAAATAAAGGCTTGTTAACCTATAAAGTTTCCAGTGCATGTGTTCTTGTTCATATGGTATGTGATAAAGTTTGACTTCTGTGTACTGTTTACATTTGGATGTGATGGACCATTATGATTTTGATGGCACAAATCAGAAACTAAGGTATTATCAAAATAATTATGAACACCATTTGTTAAGCAACCCATTATTTTTCATGGTTAGGAAGAATTATACCATTGTAAGGAGAAGCAGGGGCAGGAGACAGAACCTTTAATGTAAAGCTGCACATGCAATAAATAACCCAGCACTCACGTCCGTGAGGACTCTGGTGTATGAGAGGGCATCCCTGCCCCTCGGTGTTTGGCCTGTGCACTGCTATATCATGAAAACATTCCAAATTTGGGTTATAAATCCTTGTGCTATTTATTACAAGACAAATCAAAGGATTAATTCAATTTTGACATGTACTACGGTAGTTTTTTTTATATATGACTGTAAAGTTGATAGGTGTGAATAAAATGTTTTGAATGAATGATAAAGTTGTAATTCTATTAGTCATGGAAATGTGAACCTCTGTGTTAATATATAATTTGTCCCAAATGCATTCAGGTGAAAAACTTTTTCAGAATATATCATTATAACCTTTGGTTACAAACATTTTTGTATTTCCAACATCGCCCCCAGAAATTGTGTGCATGGGTAATCGAGTTAATACATAAACACATAAAGAGTATTACCGACATATATATCAACACTGACAGAAATACTCAAGTAGGAGTCACTATTAACTATTAACAGAATTTTAAACCAGGATTAAAGCCCTGTGTCAGCATACATTTTCAGTTATTATTCATGAATGCCCTTTGCCCTTTAACTATTTTTTTTCTAACCAGAACATTAATAGGGTTTTCTTACATCTCACCTACGTGTACATAGAAATGTTATTGCCCTGTTACTGATGCAATTTTTTCATACACTAAAAAAGTAAAATACCCCATTTGTGATTTTCTGCCTTTTGAAATATCCAAATGTAGACTGTGAACATGGCAACAAGTACTTGCATCCAATTCCAGTAAAACCTGAACTTCAGGTTGAAGTATGAGCCATTGTACATAAAGAGCACAGATCTGGTAAAATACTTCTCTTACCTTTAAACCTTAATTTAAATAGTGGCACACATGCCTGATTATGAACATGACTGAGACAAGCAAGAATCTTTGGACTCACCTCTTCAGACGAGCAGGTTTATTACCAAACTTGCTGCCTCTTTCTTCAGCTGTTACACAGAGTAAGAGAAATCATAATTTGGCATTTGAAACACATTTGAAATGTCAAACTTATATCGGTGATGCAAGACCATGAAACTGGTAAATCATCAATTTCATGATAACATAAAAAAAAGACGGCATAACTGGCAAACATTGTATGATAGACAGATTACAGATGTGGCAGAGTCTAAAACGTCATCAAACAATATAAAATAATGACATCTAAACTAAAATGGGGTAAAAACAGGATTTTATAACATCTTCAGTAAATCTGCTTTCATTAAACTGATACACTTAAGTCAGATGGTAAATTTGTAAGTAAAAAATATATAGATCCCATAAATTTCATTATTCTTAAAACATCACTTACCTTAACAAAATTTCAGCAAGCAAAAATCCATTAAATCTATAAACACTAAAGGTAAGGTAAACTCTGCTGGGCTTTTACACCTGAGCCTAATGGCTCATCAGGCCGGAGCTTATCCCGGCTTCGATAGCATGAAGCGACTTAGGAGTTAAACTCCTCCTGGATGGGACGCTAGTCCATCGCAGGTTACCTTCCCAGTATTTACTGGTACCCATTTCTACTGCTGGGTGGAGAGAAGCACACTTGCGGTTGGGACCTTGCCTAAGGGTCTTGGCACGTTGGGGGTCTGACCAGGATTCGAAACTCACAACCTCTCGATCATGAGCCCGGCACCCAAACCATTACACCACCGCCCCCGCATAAACACTAAAGAATGACACTTATGGTTATGCTTGCTTTAATTTTAAAAATTCAAAATACACAAAACTTAATCCTATTTATCCAAGAGTATCCTTCTTAACAGACTACAATATTATGTATTTAAACTCAAAAGACTTAAGACACATTCTTAGTTGTCAAACACTGAATTACACTCAGGATGAATAAACAATAATGTATTACAATAACTGCCTTACTTACCACTTGCTGCCACCAGTTTTTTGGTTATCTTGGGGTATTTGGAGAACTTGATGTAGTAGTAGGACTCATATTCCATAAGAACTGTTTCTAAATCCACATTGTCACACACCTCAAAACGGCGCATGTCCAGATTAGTCTCCCGGGACAGAGAATTTGCTGACTCGACATATCTAAAGAAAAAGTAATGTTATATATAAATCACATACTGTGGTAGACTTCATATTCGCAAGGTTAAGGTTTCCTGATTTCCACTTTTACAGTGTTTTGTGAGGATTTGAATTTCGTGATATCACCATTCGGTATATTACACATATATCCTTTATTGTATAAATTGTTTAATATGCTTGTAAAAATCTTTACAATTTGAGAAGGACCCTGGGATCACTGAACGAGTTGAAATACTTGCTCATTATAGGGAAATAATGTAAAAAGCTTATTCTGTTTCTTAAGTATTGATAATATTAAACTTTTGAGTTGCAACACAACATGCATGGATATTGATAATGTTCATGAGATGCTAGTGAAGCTATAATATTATCATATGTTCACAAAGGTTTTGGTATAGGTTCATTATACAAGGCTGAACTGCAGGGGGCTAAAACAACAAATGAACCCACATTTTTCTGCAGAAAAATGTGGGGTTCAATGCCTAAAAGACACTGTGCTAGTGAACCTACATTTTTTATTTTTACAAATAATCACATTTTTACCTGTGAACCAACATTTATTTTTGGCAAAGTGAAACCACTTCTGAAAGTTTTATCAATGACGTCATGTAACACATCCAGAAAAATAAGCCAGGAAGGGAAGCTTTTTTTACTGCATATTTATAACTTATAAAATACTATTATGTTAGTAGAAGCCTATTAGGAGTTGAACCAACATTTTTTTGTGAGAAAATGTGGACTCACTTAATGTTCATGCTGATATATATATGTTTACGGTGAACCCACATTTGACATATTTGTCAATGATGTTGCATGCACATATCACACAAGCCTTGATGCTTTTTTGCTATATAACTTATACAATTGATATGATTTAAATTTAGTATTTATAATAAGGTACAGTAGAAGCCTATTTAACATTGCACCCAGATTTTCTTAAAATTGAAAATATAGGTTCAGTTGGAGTTTTAGCATCTTGGAGTTTTAGCATCTTGGAGTTTTAGCATCTTGAAGTTTTAGCATCTTGGAGTTTAAGCATCTTGGAGTTTTAGTATCTTGGAGTTTTAGCAACTTGGAGTATTAGCATCTATTGAAAATAATTTTTTTTTTATTTAAGTGGGGGGTTAAAATTGATACCCACAATGTCTGAGAACCATACTTTTTTTATTTTTAGGCCTAATACATAATTCATATAATTCATGTTTGACAACCAAATAAATCAACTAGGTTATCTGTATTAACTGTACCCTCCCATGTTAATGTTTATTTTCTGTCAGACAAAAAGAGGCATATCAGAGTTATACTGTATTTTTATTGTTGGTTTGTTGCCATTAGCTTAAATCATAAAAAGAAAGCTGTACCTACCCTTCCTCGTTGAGATAGTGTAGGACTAATATCAATAAATTCTTTTTCCTTGAGTCCGTTCTCAGCTCATCCTAAAAAATATAATCAATGCATATGCAAATTAAACACACCGAGAGAAACACATTAAAAGTATCACCTGCTTTTTAATGAGTTGGGAGACCATTATTGCACATGACTTTTGTGTAAATAGGAGGCACTGTATGCTCCATGTAGCAAATGGTATATTATTGTTATATCAAGTAAAACAACAAATAAAAAAGTATCAATCTGTATAAAAACCAGATTAACATAACTAGTCCACAATGTGACTGGCAAGGCTACACGAGATTTTACTGATGATAATGGTGATTTACCAAATATAAATGAAGTGCCATCTACTGGGTACTACAGGTACTTACTGTACATGTAATTACTGGTTAAATAAAGAAAGAGATCTGATTTGGGTGGGGACTGCTGCAAAAACACCCCTGGTATCCTCGATGCCATCTCCGCAAAAATAATTATTAAAGAAGAGAAGAAACTACTCAGATACCACTTGATTTAATTTGTCATCACCATCTTTTCATCAACAATTTACATTCAGTATGTCAGTTTAATTATATGAAATAATCAAGTATTCATATAGTGTTGGAGTTGTTATTCATGTCTTTATAATAAAGTCCTGTTTTAATGGTGTTGGAGTTGCTGAATGATCACTGTTAATTAACTGACAATTAAAGGATCTTGTCATTCATGAATATGAACTGAACAAATTGAATAGTGTAATCTGTGGGATCAGCATTTTCTGGTCTAGATTTATAGGAGATTCATGGGATTATCTTTAGTTAATAGACAAAAGACTTTGGAATAGGCCACTTTAAGTAAACAATGTAATATATAATTATGAAACAGGTAAGAATTGGGTTTGGTGACGTTTGACAAATCAACTGTGGTGATGAAAGAACTGGTTTCAAACTACTGAGCATGTTCAGACTTGGATCTACATTCTGGTACATTAAAAATATAAATGAACTGTCTCTTCTCATTTTCTCAAGTGTTCCTGCAGTTTTCCCTACATTCATCCAACCTATTCTTACATGAACCTCAAGTGAATATTAGAAGTAGCCTGAACTGGGAATCAAACCTACAATCTCTAGATAGGGAGTCCTACATGCTACTTAATGAGCCGTGAAGACAAGATACCAGTGGGGTTGATTTTGATTTTGGCTCATTTATAGCTATGAGTGAAGTGCCATCTGTCAAAAAAAATGGGGAACCCTCTTGTATTTGAACATCAGGCCTCAAATTTGATTTCTGGAAATGACAAGCTACTGCTGCTTGTCAAATTTTATTTTTTTTCCATTTGTTTGCATTATTTTATTTGAAAAAAAAAATACCCCTTGTATTTTCAGCAAAGGCTACACCATATGACTGATAAATAATTGTATTCATTGATTTCATTTTCCAACCAGTTCTACTGGTTTTGCGATTTCTTAACTATGCTCAGTTTCACTGATGTAGCCATCGGTCATTCTTTCACCTTAAAACTTGGATATGGAGACATGTCCATGTGTTTAAACAACCATACACAGCATGCATGCCAAGTTATTACCCATGAAACTGTATTACGAATATTCTTATCGAGCGGACCAATCAGATAGCGCTTAACATAATCTAGACCGTTAGCCCAGGTTACAGTAACTGATAAATTTAGCTATGATTGGCTGATAGCAGCCAGCCAGGAAATTAAGGGTGTCAGTCTGAACAAAATTGTTCCTATGATTGGCCGACAGGGAGAACATTTTAATAAGAGTATTCCAAGGAGACCCAAATGGTGGTTAGCTGAGTGCCATTGTGTGTGACCATAAGAGACAATTGGCTCAATTGCTGGTTGCCTGCCCCAGAATCCCTGGGCCAATTTCCCACATGATTGGGGTACCAGTAACAATTTCATTTAAATAAAAAGGCTGGAGTGGCTGCAATTGTATACAGTAAACAGAAGTATACAGTAAGGAAATTTTTAATCGGCAGGTTTCCGCCTGTCAGGATTGTGGCATATACTAGCCAGCCAATTTTTACCAGCATTGCCACTTGTCATATAAGAGCCCTGGAACAGCTAAATTAAACAAAATATGGGGGCTGATGCCCCCTCACCCCTACTCAGATGGAGAACCTTGGTTCCCTGGACCCCTCCACCTGTAATATGATGAGCTCCAGGTAAGAGTTTAAATCAAACATGGGAATTTCTCAGGAAAATATGATTAATGATTAATTATAATTAGCCTTTGAAAGGAAACAACAATTTAAGCGACACTCGGTTTGAACAAGGGGATGGTACAGACAAGCTGAATGCCAAGGCAGACATCGATCCTGGTTGCCATAATGGTTGCATTTCATAAGGTGGTCCAAGAAGTGTGACATGGGTCAAAATGACCATTTTTGGAAAAAGTTGATATGTTCAACCTCTGCCTAAGGTCTACTCAGAAAAGTAATGTCCAAGGTTAAAACCCCTGATTTAACCAAATATGACATAAAAACCATATTTAATTGGTATATATTACTGCTATATAATATCATATAAACTGCAACTTCAAACTGCTTCTCTCCTGTTTGTATTTCTTTATAATAAACTGATGTATCCCAAAAACTATTTCAGATATTTAACAGATTTTTTAGGATTAACAGAAAACACAGAGTCACTGTTTGTGGATTCATGATTTTGTCAAACAACGAAAATCGAAAGGGGTAAATCAAGAATTAAAAACATGGAATCATTCAAATTTTGAATTTTTAAGTACACAAATGTACATGAAACAAGGTCTCACATCAAATAATATAACTAAAACAGTACACTGTACAGGTAATATATCTTGGTGGTCAGTAATGTCCTGAATGAAGTCTCACCTTTTTATGGGGCATTGCACTATGACATACTAAAGGAAATCATGGTGTACACACATCTCTCTTTGTTTAACCTGTAAATTGAACTAGATTTAATTTCGCTAGGGAAATCAAAGTAGCACCAAATGAAAACATCCGATCCTTATTGAAACAGTCCGATTTCATCATGTTAATTCTTTTGTAATGCTATTGTAGTGTCAGATGAAACTATAAATATGAAAGAGGACCAGACCCATTTAACAAAGTGCTCATTACCTTAGTGTGTGTCCTTGACCTTTTGATGTCACATTCTGATTGAATTCATACAAATGAATGGCTTTATAGATTGTTCTAAAAAATATTGTGTATGTAGGTCAGTATTCAGTGGTGTTTACAGCACACGAAAATAAATTTTTGTTTCTTCTGATTTTGTCAAAGCAAATGTTTATAGGTGAGCACTTGGTCCTTGGGCCCTTGTTTATCCTCCAAAGCTTTATCCTAGTTTCTCTAAATTCACTGCCACTCATTATATTGATGACTGCCCTGATAAATGATGAGTGAATGGAGATATAATTCCTTAATCCAAAAACATGCTGATTTAAAAGTAGTTTTTTCAGACATAAATAAGGCTTAACATTTGTTTCACCAATTTTCAGGAGCCTGGTTTTTACACTTGTATGATATGTAGAAGGGTATATGATATACAAAATTAATGCTTAATTTATGAGCATTTGTGTGATGGACTTCAAAAGCAAATATTACTTGACTGGTTGAAATGTTTGGGCAAAGTAACAGCTAAGTTCTCTTCAGTTTTATCAAAAATTAGTTGCGTTTCAAAGCATTTACCAAAATTGAGACAGAAGGTGTTAAACCAGCAATGAAGATCATTATTTAATGTTTACTTTTCCTTAAAGAAAAACTTATGAGCATTGTGTAATGAATAATTCTAAACCATATTTTAAATTTTGAGCCCTCTAGCAAGTCTTTGAAAAATTTATGTCATTTTCGAAAATGAAAGGGGATACCATTATTTTATGGGGCTTTTTGGCTAGAAGCTTTTTCTTTTAATGATTTAGAGTCCAGCAAGTAGCTTTAAAAAATAGTCCATACATGTAGGTCCAACAAATAATATGGTATTATGTGGTTACTGAAGCATTTGAGTGCTGATTAAGCTTTATGTACATTTTTAGCTGATCGAAATGTCACAGGGGACATTCAGAAATTCCATCAACATGTAAATTTACCGCCTCCTTTTGACTCTGGCTCTTTCCACAGCCACCTGCAATTAGCAGCACTAAAAAGGGCTTGTTCTAAGCTTTTTGTCGATATATAGAACATGCAATTTGTCATTCAACAGAGGCAACAGTCTAAGCTTTTTGTCAGAAAACCTGATATTTTGTGAAAATGGACCACCTTATGAAATGTGACCTAATACATACCAGCAAACAGAGGAATTTAAACGTGTGTTTTTCAGTGAAAATGACTTATGAGTGTGTATACAAGTTTACGTGTGCACAATTTAATATCATACGAGCCATTCACTGTTCTCTATATGCAATAAAAATACATTCATATTATATTACATTATTGAATCTTGGTAAAATCTTTGTACATTGTAATACATGTATCTGGGTTTTAGGAACAAGACAGAATAATCAATATATTTAATTGTCAACTACTTAAAATTATATTTGTCCAAGGCCCTGAATGTTTAACAGACATTCATTACAAAGAATATCCAACAATATTCAATAATATATAGAATTTATTAAAATATTATAAAGAATATAATAGTTAATGTAAATTATTATTTACATTGTAGATAAATAGAACAATGAGTGAATCGCATAAAATTAAAATACATGTTTAAGCACATTTATATATACTCATAATATATATATATATACTCAAATGGAAAATACTCTGATTCCTCTGTTTGCTGAAACGAAAGAGAGAAATCCAAGATTGATGTCTCACTTAGAATCTGACTTCTGGGATATAGTTTGTATCCAAAAAACGGCTACAAAAAAAGGGGGATAAATAATATTAATAATTAACATTATTTTCAGCAAATCCTTAGAAAAGAGATTTTCCAAAAATGAGTGATTTGGCAGGTCTGTGTAGCTTTTGTATAATCGTTCGCATTTTTTTCTCTGCAAGGTCAATAGGCCTACGTTCTGTCCATGTGAAGTCCAAAAGTGAAACTTAATACAGTCCTTACTTAAAAGTTAAATCTAATTGTGCGAAGACACCAAATTTTCTTAAACTTACGATAACAACAAACAACACCTTATAGCAAATAAGAATTTCTTGGCAGAAGCTAAATTATAAGTATCAATGCACTGACCGCTTCTCTTGCCTGGTTGGCAGAGCGAATAGAGGAATAGCTGAGCGCCTCGGCTGACATCTCCAACCAAGTTGTTGTTGGTCGCGAAGATCATTCCAACATGGATACGTTTCCGGTCGAGAACTTCCGTTGCGTTACCGGAAACATACTAAACAAAAACAGTCTGTCATAAACACAGGTTTTAAAAATATTGTATCCAACCCTATTATGATTTATTTTACCACGGACTTAATACAAAAAAGTCGAATTATATTTTGAAAATATTTATGGATAAAAATTTTTGTTTATTAACGTTATATCTCAATAATCTTAAAATTTTAGTGTTGTCCTTGCGGTAACCAAAAGTGTCAAACATAATGAGAGGAGGTAGGGCTGTGCCTTCAAGTGAAAACATCACTGGATGAAGCAGCAAGTGGTTTCAGGTGCCTCAGGGCAGCAGACGTGTAAGTTTTAAGATACACCTTTATCAAAGTTTCACAAAATGGAAGGAGTGGAACAGAGTATATTCAAGAATCTGCAAATTGTTCACTGGTGAAATTTTATTGCTGTCAGACTGATTAGATTTACTGTGACAGCCTGGAAGGGGATGTCATAACAGACCATCCTATACTGAAGTGGTGTTGCTTTACATTGATGATGATGTCCGGGCAGTCGGCACAGGTTTAGGTCAAGTACAGAGGGTCTGTTTTTGAGTATAAGTAAAAGTGCTTCAGAATTAGACAAGTAAAGGATCATTAGTACAAGTACAGGGCAGGCTTGGGTGAACTACATGTACTTGTTCCTACTTATAGTCTATTTCACCACCTGGTGTCCACCTGTTTTTTGTAGCTGATTTACTTAAAAGTTTATATTTTTCAATATTTTCCAAGAAAAAAAAAAACATATGGAAGTGACAACCTAATATGGCAGTTAAAAAATTTACAATAAATCCCCCGTTTATGTTTCACAACATTTTAGTCTCTTTATCATGATCTGGCAGATGTGGTGTTTTCCTCCATAAGTAGCCATCTTTGTTTTAGCTGGTTATATTTTTTAGAGTGTTTACATGAGATCATCAATCAGCAGCTGTCAGCTAAGGCTGTTTTTGCATGTGACCAATGACCTAAGCTTGACCGCCATAAGTTGGTCTCATATGTTGTAAAATGTAGACTGATTTCTCATATTTTCAGAAATTGTTTCTCTTGAAAAATACCTAATAAAAATTTTCATAGCAAAAAACAGGTGGACATGAGGGGATGAAAGGGACTATAGTAAGTACAAAATGTTGTACTTTCCCCGTACTTGTACTGTGTTATATTTGAACTTGGCACTTTAAACCATGTACAAAATGTGCACTGTACTTGTGCTTGCCATGAATGTACTTGAAAAAACGATTGTTTGCAAGTCAGGTATGGCCATTTTTACTATTAAAATAAAATGGAGAACTACTGGTATCTACTCAATAGCAAGTGATTGTTAATACATTTGATTTTCAATTGACAATGCTGTTCTTATAAATTGCTATCTGGTATCTTGTGATTGTAAGGAAACATGCTTTTTATGTCAGAATTGGATCAATTGGTCATACAGTCATGTTCAGTTATAAATTTAAAGTAATCAAAAGATCCATTGATAATTGATTATTTGTACCTTCCATATTACGGTAAAATTTGTTATACCAAAAATATTTACCAAAAAAATTCAAGTTCCAGGTTATTGACACAAGTCACAAGGTTCAGTTTTAATGCTGTTCGCTAACTTGTCTCCAGTCTTTCTAATCACTCTGACTGGGTAAGGATATTTTTTCTGATTTATAAGATTTCTTTGAATATACATACATAATCGTTGTGATCAGTTATGCCAAAATGTAACCAGTTTAAGCAGTTTTGAAAGAAATTGCTCAATCATTGAATTAATCGATTAACTAACACACAACTACTACATAGCATTGTTAAAACTTCATCAGCATTTAAAAATCAAATGTAAAACAGTAAAATGCTAGCTGCAACATATATATAAACTAATAGATCTGCATTTAATTTGAATATAAAAAAGGGCTGAATTTGATTTTTCAAGTGCATTGGGGGCAATACAGGTACAGTACAAGTATCATACTTGGCTTAAAATGCCAAGTACAGGGCAAATACTAGAAATTTGCGTACTTAAGTCCAAGTATGTAAACTTTGCCAAGCCTATCTCAGCTATCTAGCCTGTGTTATTATGTTTAAAGGTTACAGTAATATTGGTATAAGTACTTAAATTATTGCCTTTGAGTATAGTCTTTGTTGGTATTTAAATTAAAGTATGTGGATTTTCACCTGCTATAGCTAGATCATTTATAATTTTGATAAGAAGACTACTACCGTATTCGACGTAATAAGCGCCCCTCCCGTAATAAGCGCCCCCCCTTCCCTCCACCCCCCCCCCCCAACCCACCCTCACACACTAACAGATTTTGAAGGAGATTACATTAAAAAAAACTAAGGGATGAACCTCACTTTTCTCCCTAGCCAATATAATGTGGTGCGACGTTATACTTTCATTTCTCCCCGCCAAGCTTATATAATAATAATAATAGTTGCACACAACAGAGTCAGTGGTCAAGTGTATCATAGATTACAATGGCTAACTGTGTCCGTGAAGGCCATGCCAATCGGGTGACCTGAATGAGCTGGGGTCTTATTGCCACCACAGTATGTAGAGCTCGGCAGTTATCGTCGATTCTCAATTGATTTGATCAACGTTCTTAAAACATTAGATTCTCTATTATCCTTTGGTATGGAACAAATATCCCTCTGGCTTTGCACCGTAATACCACCCAAAACAGCCTTAAATAAGATCTGTATTACTCCTGCTCCCAGCAATGTCAAGATGTAAATTGTGTATTTACAATGCTCAATTCTATGATTTCACATGATTTAATATGAATAGGAATTCCTCAATGAACATTCGCTCCAGATAGCCCTGTGACCTCGCTGTGTGTTGAAAAATACCCGCACCGGGCCATGACATATTTTATTGTTAACACCCAATAACTCATATGAAATGGATAATTCTTTAAAAAAACAACGATTAACTGATTATACCCAGGACAAGTTTGAATGTGCTTATACTGGTACCCACACTGTCTGAAATATTAGTGGAGAAAAAATAAACAGGGGTCGAAATATTTAATTCTATTTTGATGACGGGAATTCTAAATGCCTGAATCAATTCCCGACCGGGAATGTAACATTGTCCGGTAGAATTCCAGGTCTATGGCGGGAAATCAGCGGCGCTGGTCACTTTCCCACTGATACCAAATACATCCAACAGTATAAAGCAAAATTCACCTTTTTCCCTTTTCACAATTCTAAAAGAAAATAATTTCAATTATCCGCCATTTTCATTGGAAAGATATGCTGATAAATTAGGTCCAGTCTTCTGCTTCTGGTTTCCGATGGACCTTATCTCTGTTCTGCCGACCAGTATTTTCCTTTTATGACCTCTATGATTGGAAATCCATTGCATACTTGTTTCATTAAAACATACAGACAGAAATGCACTAGAAAATGTTAGAACTTGGTCAAAAATAATTGATTAATGCCTTCTAGTTTAGAAAGACCCGCCAGAAGCTTGGGTCTTTCAAGTGGAGTACCGTACACAAATTCTCGGTGGTACCCTGGCTGTGGTCCCCTTGACAACGGCCCCTTGGCACATTCAATCTGGTTTGCCCCTTTATTCCAACATTGTTCGGCTTAGATTGTGAAAGGGCTTTTGCAGTTTTTAATACAGAATGGGAAGCAATTTCTCAGTACCAATGGGATCAACTGGTTGTCTCAAAACATTGGATTTTTTTTTTTAAATTTAATCAAAGTAGCGTTACAGTTTAAATGTAACTACAAATGGCGAAAAAGGTGAGAAAATTTATGCCGCACACAGGTGTACGATCAATCAGCCATGACACCTTCTGACAATGGGACTCATTGGTCTGCTCACTCACTGCCGTTCAGAGCTTTTTATCTTTAAATTATTATCTTTAAATTACTTTATCAAGGCCATCCTTTTCAACACATTATGAAAAGAATAATACAAACTATCTTTACCTGTTCATGAAAGTATTTATCCAGTATTTATCTGGATAATAAATTGTCGGCTCAGAGGTCATCTGTTACAGTCTACCTGTTTAGATATCGCCTGTTCCAATGTCTTCTGTTCCGATGTGGTCAGCCTGGAATGATTCTTTCCCTGCCACCGTGGGCACGTTGCGCACACCATGGCTTTTATCGCTCGCATGTAGCTAGAATCTCCCGATTTGTCATTAAAATAGTTAACAGATATGGCATGTACTGAGGGTGTGAAATTTACATGGTTTTTTTTAATGTTGTGACGTACGTTTCTGTAATTTATCAGTGGCGCCAAAGCTTTGATCAAATGATAAGATTCGAGTATTCAGTTTATTTTCTGTCCATGTAACCATGCCAACACTTGCAATATGTTGACATTAACTTGCTTAATTCATGAACTGTCGCTTGGATTAGTTAATATTTTCTCAAAACTTCACACAACCATCACTAAAGATCGTGAGTTTTTTTATAATTGCTGTGAATGAAGTCAACCATGTGTACACAAGTCGCAGTGTCAGAGGATCGTAACGCACTTTTGGTTGTTGGCAGATGTGGGTTGGGGGGGGGGGGCACTTATTAGGGTATAAGAAAGATTTGGGAAATTTCAATTTTGAGAGCGCCCGGGGCGCTTATTACGTCGAATACGGTAATCATTAGTCTCTAATCCTTCCAATAAGGGTTTGCCACTCCAGTTCTTGTCACTATTTGGTAACACTATTGTTATTGATTCATCTGTGACCATCATCAAAGACCAGATAGGTCTAGGTAGTTTAGTTGGCTCTCTCCTGGCTGAAACCAGTACTGTTCAGTGAAGTACTCTTCTGTAATTAGCCCCACTGGTCATCACTTAAATAAACAGCTGGCCCAGCTTGTCCTGGCAGTAGGCCCATTCAAGGCAGTCACTGGACCAGAAGAGAGTCTGTAAAATATTTTCTCCTCATATGCATAGTGAATTAGTTAGAAATTGAATGAATGGGAAGTAATTTTTATGACAATTGATATGTAAACTAAGATTTATGTGATCTATTACTCCCTTGTTGCCTGTCACTGGCTTCCTGGGTTTATATAAATTGGACCACGCACGGAAACCACCCCTTGCTGTAAATTGTAAAGGGAAGGACTCAGGTCTGTAATACATGAATTGGTCTCCTGACTTTATATAGGAAATCACTCTTACATTGATGCACTTTGATTCAGGGACTTCCTCTTTAAACACCACAAGTATATCTGTCAGCTTAGAAACACATCCCTTTTGATACACCCGGTACAAGTAACCCACAGTCACATTATTGAATGATTTGACAAAACTGCCCTGAAGGAAACAACCTGGGGTAAAAAAAAACACAAACCCTCCCCTTCCCATAAATCCATTAATATTTTTTATTATCTCCTGTTTACTTCAACAGTGCTAGAAATGCAACCTAATAAGAAGAATCTAGTAATGGAAGTTTAAGTATAATCAAGACAAAGAAATTTCATATGACCTGGTGTGATACAATTCAGTTTGCCAGTATTTACAAGCAAATGCCAGCATCTTGCCAACCCTGCTTTAACATTTGCCTCATCTATGCATCACTCAATTCGATTCACACTTCATATGTATGGATCTTTTTGCTTGAAGAAATAAATTTTTGATTTTGCAATCAGCTGGTCAGGAGGTCAAAGGTTGCAGGTCAAAGTTATTCACACATTGGTTGCCAAGTAATTATTCCAGTTTTAAGTAGTTAGTGGTTACCTGGCACTCTAGAAATAACCTGTTTGATATTTGGGCAAAAGGCCAAAGTCATGGGTCAGGGATGTTCACAATAAAATCTTTATTTATAGACCATCTCTATTTTTCATGTATATAACTATTGCACTTCAACTGGTACATCTCACTGTGAGGCGGTAATTGTGAATGACACTTGTGATTCATGGCTCCCTTTTGTATCAGCCCATTGAATGAAAAGATCATCATTAGTGCACAACAAAAACCATCTGCTGGAGGTACTATGAGAGTATTGTATTGAGGTTTGGCTACTGATTTAAAAGATGATAGGAACATTTTGCATTTTATTTTATGGAATCATAGCAATAAACTTAAGTTTCCTATATATCTATATATTTTTTTATACAAATCATCAGATATACCAGCAAGTGTTTGTTAGCTCAGCAGACTATAAGTTATCTGAGCTATAGTCATGGTCCATTGTCCTTCGTATGTCCATCTGTCTGTCAGTTAGACTGGCATGTTTTGAAACCATTAGACCTACGAATCCAAAATTTGGCATACTGTTAGATGTCCCAAAATCTCCTACCATACCAAAAATTGGGTTAATATAACTTTGTTCTTTAGGATATTTAGGAAAAAACCTCAAATTTCCATTAAAAACCTATTATCACACTTCAGGACTGCCTAATATCAAAACCACTTATCTGTTTTCCTTAATATTTACCAGAAGTAATCTCCTATATATTTCCTATATACATGCCAGAAATTGAATCCGTTGAGTATTATTTTTTTTTAAGTTATGGGCCCGAACATAATGGACTTTGTAAAAAAATCAGGAAAAATATTTACTTACTTAATTTGAAAATTTATAAAAAGAGACTAGTTTCCCAAGTATATAACTTTGTTTAAGATTCAATTGTTTACCTAAAATAAGATCTGAATTTTGTAAATTTTTAAGTTTTTAGCATAAAATAAAATCAGAACCTTAAATTTTGCCCAAATTTGACCATGGCACGTTTTTTCCCTTAAGTACTATTTATTTAATTTTCACAGCATGTAAACATAAGTATTTAATTTGTTAAAATCTGTTCTTTGAAAATAAAGCTTGAAAAATAGGCTAGTTATTGATTTTTTTCCTGAGGCTCAATTGTAGTCATTTACTTTGTCCAGATGCAGGGTCCCACTCCAGGTCACTGGAAGTCAGCTATGCCAGGGATTCTGATTCAAGTCACTGGGGGAGATCCCTGCTGTGACAGGTGTACAGTTATTCTCATATCACCACCCCTATCCCCCCCCCCCCCTGCAAACCAAAACCACCAAGTGTTAAGCAGTAATTGTATCCGCCAAAACAGAGTTTTGCGGATACTATGTTTTCAGCTGCACACCGCCGCCGCCGCGTAGGTGTCCGGAAAACTCCTCTGTAACCGCTGGGCGGAATTTTACGAAACCCGGGATTATGTTCGGGTCACATGTGAACTGCTGCGCCCCGATTTTGTTTTGACCTCTGACCTTTCCTCTGCGCTCTGCATCCGTTTGTGCGTCTGTTTCCACACATAAACCCACATATCTCGGGAACCGTTTGACCGATCAGGAAAATTTTTTTGCACAAATGTAGCCCTTGGAGAGCTTTATAACATACACAAAAAAATGGTGGCGCCACCTGCAACCATGTTTGCACAGTGTCCATCTGTTTGTCTGCCTTGGGTAAAATCACTCATATCTCTGCAGCGATTTGAATAATTCACCTGAAATTTGGCATGCGTATACATCCTGGATAGCCTTTCTGATTTTGTGACAGGTGGCGCCACCTACATTCACGTTTATGCTGCAGACATCCAAGCTCATATCTCGGGAACCGTTTGACCGATTTGGCCAAAATTTTGCATGTGTATAGATCTCACATAGCTCTTAATCACACACAAAACTTGTGGCGCCACCTGCAGCCATTTTTGCACAGTTCCCGTCTGTTTGTCTGCCATGGGATAAAATCACTCATATCTCGGCAGTGGTTTGACATATCTGCCTAAAATTTTGCAGGTTTATACATCCCAGACAGCTCTCTTGATTTTATGACAGGTGGCGCCACCTGCATTCTAGTTTATGCAGCAGACATCCAAGCTCATATCTTGGGAACCGTTTGACCGATTGGGCCAAACTTTTGCATGTGTATAGTTCTCACATAGCTCTTTATCATACGCAAAACTGGTGGCGCCACCTTCAACCATTTTTGCACAGCATCCAACTTTTTGTCTGCCACGGGCTAAAATCACTCATAAACATATAGTGGTTTGACCTATCTGCCTAAAATTTTGCATATGTATACAACTTGGACGGCTTTCTGGATTTTGTGGTAGATGGCGCAACCCACATACACCATTTGGCTGCAGAAATCCATGCTAATATGCAACACTTCACTCTATTTCCCCTTGCCACTCAATCCATGCCTCACTTCACCCATTCCACTCTGATTTAGGCGGATACACGTAGTCGCTTGTCGACTACCCGTATTCTAGTTGTTATTGTTTTCACTGTATCTCCTTAATTGTAATGCTGTATATAAAAAATAGATTCAATTGAACAAATGTGTAAACTAGTGAAATGTCAACAGTTAATCAAAAAGCCAACTAATGATCATGGTAATAGTACATATCATTTGTTCACAAATTGCTCACATGCTTCAGTTTCAACATTAGAAAACACATGGTCAGGTCACAAAATATTATTTGCATCAATTTCTTGCTCATAAATATAAACCAATCATATAAACCAACCATGGCCTATATTACCTCTTCCTTTATCACTTTATCCCCATTTGATATTATTTTAGATTTTTACCTTTCAAGGTCAACTTCAGCTGAGCAAAGTGACCCATGAGTCCCTTGTTTTGATTATATGTTGGTCTGTACCTGGATTCAGGATGGCTTTATTTGTTTTACAGGACACTTAGTGATGCTTTCTGCATTTCTTTTCTTTCAAGTTATGCAGTTTATCTACCCTGCTGATCCAACCTAAAAGCAAGGTGATAATAAAAAAAAATATTAGACTTGAACTTTTTACATTTGCATGTCCTTAAATCTGGTGTGAGAGCTCTTCAACCTGATCATGCCTCTTGAATTGTTGTGGACATTCATTACTTTAAAATTCTTTGGAGCAATTGTCAAAAGTCTCATCTCTTATGTGTGATATCAAATGTCAGACTTGTCAGAAATTCATTATGTCTGCCAGGTAGCAACCAGAGAAATCCTTTTGTCAGTGCAGTTTCTGTGATTTTTAGCTCAGCTGACTATAAGTCATCTGAGCTATAGTCGTGGTCCATTGTCCGTCGTCCGTCTGTCCGTCCGTCCGTCCATCCGTAGATGTGGCACGTTTTGAAACCGTAAGACCTAGGAATCCAAAATTCGGCATAATGTTAGATGTCCCCAAGATCTCCTACCAAGCCAAAAACTGGGTCTTTGCAATTTTGTTCCTTTGAGAAATTAAGGAAAAACCTCAATTTTTTATTAAAAACCTATTTTCACACTTCAGGACTGCCAAATATCAAAACCACTCATCTGTTTTTCCTCATATTTACCATAAATATTCATCTATATAGATCCTATGTACATGCCAGAAATTATGCCTGTATTATTTAATTTAAAAAAGTAATGGGCCCAAACATAATGCATTTTGTAAAAAATCAGGAAAGATATTTGATAACTTAACACAAAAAATGTTAAAGCTATGGACCTTTTTTCCAGTAATATAACTTTAATTAATCAAAATTAAATTGTATACCCAAAATTAGATGAAAATCTTTTAAATTTTTTAAAATATTAATAAAAATAAAAAATTGGTACCTTAAATTTTGCCCAACTTTGACCATGGCAAGTTTTTTTCCTGTAAGTACTGTGGATTTAATTTTCACAGCATGTTTTTGTTAGCATTTCAACTGTTAACACCAAAAATTTGAAACCAGTTGATGAAAAACTGTAGATTTTATTCAAGTTTTCAAGCACCATGTAACATATTGTTTACATCAAGCTAGTGTTATGCAGTTTGCAAGAGCTCAGCTCCCCAGCTTCAGCTCTAAGTTCCTCAAATTCGGCATACAGTTAGATGTCTCCAAAATCCCCTACCATGCCAAGAATTTGGTCACTAGGACTTAATACCTTCGAGATATTAATAAAAAACTTCATTTTTCCATTAAAAACCCATTGTTACACTTCAAGACTGCCTAATATCGAAACCACTGATCTGACTTTAATCATAAATAATATACATATTTTTCATTCTCTATGCACATGCCAGAATGATGTCAGTATTGCGTAATTGTTTTAAGTTATGGGCCCAAACATAATGCACTTTGTAAAAATCAAGAAATATATTTACTCCCTTAACAAGGGCATTGCTGAAGCTAGAGATTTTTTTGTCAGGGATGTAACATTATTTAATCAAGATTCAATTGAATACCCAAAATAAGTTCTGAATTTTTCAAATTTTATAAGTTATTAGTATAAATATAAAATTAGTACCTTAAATTTTTCCCAACTGTGATCATGGCATGTTTGTTTCCCGTGAGCACTGTTGATATAATTTTCATATCATGCACACATAAGGCTTTCAGCTTTTTAGTTGAGAAAGCTGAAAGAAATTGGCCAAAAATTGTAGCTTTTATTAATGTTTTTTTATGAGACCCTGTCAGACTTTGGCTCTCTCCAGCCCCTCTTGAGTCACCTGTATTATGCATGCTTGAGGCGAGGCATACACGGAATCCAGGCAGCTTATGGCCAGCCACAGTTGATCCGGGTGTCCAACCCAACTCATCTAGTAGTTTTAACCAACAACATAACAATAAACAATAAATAAATAAATTTTTATTGGTTTTTAATAACAAATTAAAGAAAAATAGAAAAGGAATTTGTTAGTTTATAATAACAGGAAATTAACTTGCTGTTACTGATGATATAAGAATCTTGTATTGATGGGTAGAATGTCACATATTCCAAATAACACCATGCAGTCTCCTATGACATTTTTCAGTTCAATTTTAATGATAAAGAAGTAAATCATATTATTCATTACTAATCATTAGGGATCATATGAAGGAAATTAATGATAGACAAAGATGCAGTTGATAATATTAATCTAGATTCCTACTGTGTCTCGTGTGTACATTGATGTGAAATTAGTCCAAATTGATTTTTTACAGTTATTTTTTAATATAAATAAAAGCCATAAAACCAGGTACTTATGATCATTATTTAAATGTGTGAATTTTGTATATTCTGAATTCTCAACATCATTGTTTGGTGAAAACTGAATAAATACCAGACATGGTGCGAATACTTTGTAATTGTATTTAAATACGAATATGATTATGTACTCCATTATAAAGTATCTAGCATAAAGAAATGGGAATTCAGGTAAAAATGAAAGTATATGAATACTCGTGCAAATACTTTCCAAATGTATTCATGAATGCATTCATGAATATATTCTTTAATATTTTTTTAATAATCATTTCAGTTACATTTCATTTTAAAAAATCATATGATTCTCTTATTATTTTAAATAAAAATTATATTTGGGACAATATTTGTCATTTTTTTTAATAAATAGTTAAACTCTTATATTATATGTTCTGCTTATAAGTTATATGGCCAAGTCAAAATCTGTGTGACAATAGTACTCCATTTGTTAATAAAATAAATGAAATCAATCCTCTTCCCTGTCTCCAAAGGTACTATCAAAATCATACATAAGCTAAACAACAACAACTCATAATACAGCTTATATTTATTACCACACAAAACCAGCATGTGCCTCATTTCTAAATCATATTTTTTTATCATATATAACAGCTGAGCGTCGTGACCCATAGGTCCCTTGTTTAAAATGTTTGGTCCCTTTAGAAGATCATGCCTCTTGAATTGTTGTGGACATTCATTACTTTAAAATTCTTTGGAGCAATTGTCAAAAGTCTCATCTCTTATGTGTGATATCAAATGTCAGACTTGTCAGAAATTCATTATGTCTGCCAGGTAGCAACCAGGGAAATCCTTTTGTCAGTGCAGTTTCTGTGATTTTTTAAAATGTTTGGTCCCTTTACAAGATGTTTGTTGTTGGATTTCAGACCTGTCAGAAATCCAATATGGCCACTAGGTAGCCATCTTTAAAAATTTCCTAAATTTCTTTTGAACATATTATCTAAAGACCTTAAAAAGTGAATGCAATGGAATATATATTAATGTAATCTTCCAAAGGATTGGTAAAAAATTTCTTTAAAAATATAACTATAATTTATGAAAGTTCAGTACAGAAGGTTTGTATTGGATAAAAATTCATACAGAAGTAACTTGTTTCTGTGTTTCTTGCATGGATTTCCTTGATATTTTGCTATATATTTTGATCTTATGTGTGGCCTCTGTGGTGTTACTTTTGAGACTGACAGGTATCAAGCAAGCTTTAGGATTAGTACCTGATAGCTCAACAACCATACATTTTGCCTCAGTCCATTAAGTCACTGTGTTTTAACCAGACATAAATGTGATATATATTTCTGTCATAGTATAAAGTTTCAACAAAATTAGCAAATAGGTTCTTCAAAGTTTTGACTGGATGTTGTTAATATCAGCCCATGATGTCACATGTCGTGCTTGGCAGCTGAGTGTCATGACCCATGGGTCACTTGTCACATTTTGTGAATATTTGAAGCAAACCAAGTGGCTCTGACCAAAGCATCCTTGTCTCAAAGAAGCCATTTACCACTCACACTGTATATACTATTATACCCTACTGTCTTGACACCTATGTCTTGACCCTCTACCCCCCCCCCCCCTCCCCCCCCCCCCACCCCAACCTTGATTATGCTCCTCATGCAGTCATTCCAGGTCTCCTCTTGTGTAACCACTGCTCTCGTTCTTCTGATTTCACTGTTTTTGGCACAGGGTGAAGATTTAGACCAATCAGAGTGAGTGTCCTGGTGTTATCAGACCAACAAGAGCAGGTGTCCTATATTTAAAATTTTTAACAGGATGCACTATGCAATAACAAGCTCTCATTGGTCTGATTAAATCCATTGCTCTACCTGCACCTTGGTGATTGAACCCAGAAAAAAATGCTTTGCAAAGCAGCAGATGAGATTTGGGACACTGCAGTGTATAACCACTAGGTTAGGAGCATAGGCCTTCATCTTCAAGATCAAATCTTCTGAAATCTAGTATAATTGTGAACCCTTTATTTCTCAGGAACTGAAGACTTCCCCCTCACCACAGATATGGCACATATGTTTTTTCCACAATGCTCTTTAACTCGATGAAAACTGGTGACCTTGATCTACAAGGTCATATCAGCCTAATTATAGTTCATCTTGTTGAGGGTTCTTGTGAACATTTTCACATATATTTTGTCCTCATATTTGATAGAAAAAAAAATGTTCAACCATTTTCACAGGGGAGTTTGTAAACCGGTGACCTTAATCTTATTCTTCTCTTGTAAACTTGTATAGACCAGTCATGGTTAGATTCAGTCTTCACATATGTGTGACTCATAACCTAAGGGAGAACCCTGTTGATTTTGTTGTCAGAAGGTCAAGATAAAGACTGAAATCAATCTCATCGTGGCTTTCAGATGAGAATATGCCTGTTATGAATGATAAGCTTACATGTCATGCTAGTCATCTGAGTGTCATGACCCATGGGTCATCTGTTTCAAATCTAATTTAACTAAAATATATATAAAGAACTTATCTTCAAGTACAAAGCCAAGGTTGTACTCAAGTATCTTGAGGGTTCCTGTATTTGTAACTGTACTTTTCATTGTCAAATACTGATGTACTTGTAATTGAATAGAGACCTCCTCTACTTGAGCCTTGAAAAGATATTGCCCCCCCCCCCCCGAATCCCCCGAATACACTGGCTGGATATTATGCTGGCAGATCTGAATGATTGCAGGTCTTGGTTTAACAGTAATAAATAACAGTTAACAGTGAAAATAACCCAGGTCTATTTTTCAAGGATCCTTTCAGACAGTTTGAACTACAAATGATTTATTAACTTTTTTTAGCTCAGCTGACTATAAGTCATCTGAGCTATAGTCGTGGTCCATTGTCCGTCGTCCGTCCGTCTGTCCGTCCGTCCGTCCGTCCGTCCGTCCGTCCGTCCGTAGATGTGGCACGTTTTGAAACCGTAAGACCTAGGAATCCAAAATTCAGCATAATGTTAGATGTCCCCAAGATCTCCTACCAAGCCGAAAACTGGGTCTTTGCGACTTCGTTCCTTTGAGAAATTAAGGAAAAACCTCAATTTTTTATTAAAATCCTATTTTCCCACTTCAGGGCTGCCTCATATCAAAACCACTCATCTGTTTTTCCTCATATTTACCATAAATATTCCTCTATATAGTTCCTATGTACATGCCAGAAATTAAGTCTGTAAAGTATAAATTCTATAAGTTATGTGCCCAAACGTATTGGACTTTGTAAAAAATCAGGAAAAATAATAACTCACTTAACATAAAAAAATTTTGAAACTAGAGTCTATTTTTTCAAGTATATAACTATGTTTAATTAAGATTCAATTGTTTACCCAAAATTAGATCTGAATTTTGTAAATTTTTTAAGTTATTAGCATAAAAAAAAATCAGTACCTTAAATTTTGCCCAACTTTGACCATGGCACGTTTTTTTCCTGTAAGCACCATTGATTTAATTTTCACAGCATGTAAACATAAATATTTAGTTTGTCTAAATCTGAAATTTGGAAATAAAAGCTTGAAAATTAAGCTAGTTATTGATTTTTTTTCTGTAGTCACTTGCTCTGATTACAGATGCAGGGTCCCACTCCAGGTCACTGGAAGTCAGCTATGCCAGGGTTTCTGATTTGTTACAGTCACTGGGGGAGATCCCCTGCTGTGACAGGTGTACAGTTATTCTCATATCACCACCCCAATCACCCCCCCCCCCCCCCCCCCCGCAAACCCAACCCACCAAGTGTTATGCAGTTATTGTTATTGTTTTCACTGTATCTCCTTAATTGTAATGCTGTTTCCACTCTGATATGCAAAAACTTTCCTTGAAAAAATAATTCAAGGTGTAATCCAGAAGATGCAATGTTGTGTAATGTAGCATTTTTAAAGAAATCAATTTTCTTTTAAAAATGATTTTAACAAATATAAAGGAACCCATCAGTATGCTTATTATAAAATATGAAGCACATTATGGATAAATAAAGACACAATTAAAAATTGTGAAATCTAAATCAAGTATTATTTTTAGATATTTATTGTTTTGCAGATTTAAAAGATATATTTTTGTGGTAAAAAATAAATAAACATTTGTATGCATGATGTGGTGTTATCTGACAAGATTGAGATTTATGATGATGCAATTGAGAATTATGAAACAACTTTTATATTCAGATATATATGTTAAATTGGAAATGTATAGAAATATAAACTTAAATTAGAAAATAATTGATGTGATAAAAAAATCAGGATTTAATACAAACATTTCTTCATTATTTTCCTGCCTCAGCAGAATTTGAGATCAGGCTTTGTTTGCCCTGTTTTATGTTGTTAATTAGCTATATTTCAACTGTATACATTTCATAAATAAAATACTTATATATTCAATAATATATATTATACAAAAAAATAGATTCAATTGAACAAATGTGTAAACTACTGAAATGTCAACAGTTAATCGAAAAAACCAACTAATGATCATGGTAATAGTACAGATCATTTGTTCACAAACTGCTCACATGCTTTAGTTTCAACATTAGGAAACACATGGTCAGGTCACAAAATATTATTTGCAACAATTTCTTGCTCATCAATACAAACCAATCATATAAACCAACCATGGCCTTTATTACCTCTTCCTCTTACACTTTATCTCCATTAGATATTATTTTAGATTTTCACCTTCAAGGTTAACGTCAGCTGAGCACAGTGACCCATAGGTCCCTTGTTTCATCATTTATTGTCATCCTTTTGTCAAACCCTTTAAAATCATATTCACAGGTGTTTACAGCCAATTTATAAAATAAAACTGTCAGTCTTTATCATTTTCTGAAAAAAAAAATGCCTAAGAAACATATATCTAATTAATTCTTGGGCTGTTTTCAAATGTATGTATGGTATAAATAAAATTTAATAAATGGGATTTTGAAGGAAGTATTACTTGGAGCCCATTATAAGAATGTCCCAGACACAAGTAACAAGGTGTCACAAAGAGTTAAATTATAAATTTTCAAAATTAACTCAATTAAAATTTAAGTAACAAGGTGTCACAAAATAGTAAAATTTCTTAAGAATTAATTTTACCATAAAAAATTGATATATTCAAGTGTTGTGTACATATTTAATATTTTGGCTCTGTCATGGTTTATTGATTGTTTTGTTTATATATTATAGGGAGCTGATACCAGCACCATGAAGATGAATGAACCACGTTTAAGTTCAGGTGAGGAGGATATTAAAATGGATGCCATACAGAGCGTGAAACAGCAGCCTGTAAAACGGAGGAGTTCAGCATATCCTTCTTCAGGATTCAAGAAGGCTTGCTTCCCGTGGCAGATCAAACGGTCCCAGAGATCTTCTGCATCAAATCAACAACAAGGCTGTCCACACAGTCCACAGGAGGTGCCTTTAAGTTCTAATGTCCAACAGGATCCAAGCATTGCTCATATCATTTCCTCTCCGGAATCATCCACTGCAATCCAGGCCAAAACCAAGCACTCAGAGACCAAATGTGGTCAGATGGATATATGTCAGTCTAGGATTAGACGTGGTTCACGATTTGTTGGTGTATGCGTGTCTGAAATCTCTGAGTCGGATTTGTGTACCACAGGGATCAGTCAGTCATCAGTGAAAGTCGGGGACAGTAGCTTATCTTGCCAAACAGAAGAAGTATCCGGCTCACCTTCTCCTGTCCAGGATACCCAGGGACCACAGCTTACTTTATCTGGTGCTACAGACTGTGTTCCAACAATGAGCTCAGGATCTCCATGCATGTGCAGTGTACAGCATGACACATCGGAAGAAAATTCCCCAGCAGGTCATAATAGTAATTTAGATGTTACAAAAGAATTTGGGCAAAATGTTCATTCAGCAGTAGTACTACAAGAGCCGGAGGTGTTTCATGTACAAGAGTCGCCTGTTAATTCACCAGCTGTAGAGAGTAAGTCACACAACGCACCTAGTGAAAGCGTGACACCAACAGCAGGTGCTGCCCCCTCCAGGCAGACATCAGTATTACAACGCTGGCAAAACCATCACCTTGCCAAAGCTGTGGTCGATAACGCTATAAATAAAACGCTAGAAGAGATGGGCTTGTCACCAGGATGTGTAAGGACTTTATACACCGCCCAGCAACAGCAAGTGGAAGATGTGGGTGTATCAGAAGCTATCAAATCATGGGGACTTAGAAATAGAAACCAAATGCATACTGATAACCTGAGGCAGTTTGTGGACAGGTATGTCGTTGAAAGACTTACTCAAGGTATAACTCAAATTTCGGATAGTATTTTTACGCTGATGCAGGCGTCGGAGTCAAATCCAGTACTGCTCAGGGATGAGAGGCCTGCCAGTGCTTTGGATGCTGATCCAAACACGTCCATGCATTATATCAATGCTCTGGATGACGTTGTCGCAGATGACAGCACGGAATCTTTAATGATGACCGACGGGGAGCTAGGAACGATCGATCACCTTGTTGATGAACCCAGCAGTGTCATACCAGTCCAGTCTGATTTTCTTCCAGATTGTCAGTCTCAGCACCAGCAGAATTATAACCTATTAGAGGAAGCTGTGAATGCGGTGATTTCAGAGCGAGGACTTAGTCTTCCATGATACTTTGACGTTAATATTTATTCAAATCATAATATGTTATCTCTTAAGGTGAAATAATATATGATCAGTAGTGGTTTTTAATGGTGTGATTGTTAATTTTATTCCCCTCAGATGTTTAATTTGTTGTGACTGGTTATTAAATGAGAATTTAAGTACTTGGAAAAACATAGTTCAGCATCAATAGATTGTAGCAAGACTGCTTTAGATGTAAAACATGACGGTCAGAAGGTGCATTTGTACAAAGTGCAAAGACTGAATATGAAAGGTCGTATATAGAGTATAGAGTATATGATTTGAAATACCTCCCAGATTCCTTAGTGTTCCGAAGGTACAAAGACATGATAAAACACAGATGTAACCTGGTGTATAATATATAATTCTTAAGCTTAGGTGATATGCTATTTATTGATCAATGTAAGAGGGCCTATATGATAACTGATGGCCTTGAAATGCATCAGTGCAGTTATTTGTTGCTCTTACCGGAATCAGTTAAAAAATAAAAGCAGAAATTCATCAACTGGTGCAACAAGACAGCATAAGGTTAGGATATTCTGTGTCAGTATACTTTATTTAAGAAAATTAAGTGCAGTTGAGATATCTAGGAATTTTTTGTTGACCTTATCAAGATAATGCAATAAATTCTCCTATCCCTTGATTATGTTCAATGGTGTAGTTGTCAAAAATAAATTTTACAGACTTTTTTTTCTCAAAATTCACAAATAAATATCAGTATTATTAAAGTGAACAATGGCTGATCCCAGGTTAGGTAGTAAATAAAAAAAATTATCCTGGTACCCATCACTTATGATATCAATTATTGATCACCAAGTCAGAACCAATAATTAAAATAAACCTTTTTTTGAACTGAGCCCAAACTGATCCTATCCTGAAAGTCATATTACTATGTAGAGTACTGGAGAATACTCAGTAAATCTGCAGTTTTATGGTACTAAGGAAAAGCACAAGAAGTTCATATTTGGAGAACATTTTGAACAGTTAATCATTTGTCCAAGAAATAAATGTTTCATAAAATCTAATACTCTTAGCATAGGTTTCTGTTGAGACCTCAGTATAAGAAACCCTTAGAGAAAACACGGATATATATATCAAATATGTCAGAATTATGGATTTGATGAGATTATGTAATGTACTCTGGATTTGTTTTTAGCTCAGCTGACTTACAGTCAGCTTAGCTCTAGTGATCAGTCAGCGTCCAAAACCCATTTTCCATAATTACCATAGATTTTCTCACCTGATTTACATTCTCATCAAAATTCATGCATATGTAATGAGGTCAGAGGTCACCAGATACACCACAGGTGTATCATGCACTTTATGCTCTAATTTATATTTTACATGCATCACTCACTTAGTTCAGATACCAATACAAATATGTATTCATTGGAGGCTAACTGTTGCCACAATACCATATGTTTTATTTAAAAAGTATTCTCATAATCAATTTAAGCTGAGTGCCGTGACCCACAGGTCCCTTGTTTTTATTTTTGCATAAGGATCGATTCATTTTGTTCAGAATTTTACATCTGGTAACTATTGTTCTTTTTCACTGATAAATTTTTTAATATTATGATATATAATGATTTTTTAATTCATCATTATACTTTTTGTACAGATTTGCAATTTAATCTGTAATAAGATGCCTCTGCATGTAGAGACAGGCACTTGTCAATCATCTCAGCTCTGCTGTAATCAGTGGCCATTCCTGTAATACTTTTAAGGATAATTTTGTTATTTTATATCAGATCAATTTATTTTGTCAACAGCAAAACCATTGCATAATGCAGACGTGACCATGATATAAATTTAGGAGAATTGTAGAACTTTTAATTTAATATTAAGTGTATGCATTGCATGATTCTTCCAACAAAGGGTATGATGTCTGGAAAAACAAATTATTAAATATTTTCCATTGTATTTTGTATGTGAAGATGTGTCACAAAAACATTCTGTCACAAACTAATCATATTTGTACAAGTCAAGAAGAAAGAAGGGAAGGCACACAGGGTTTGTAAGGTCAGTAGCAATGGTTCATAATGCAAACCAGCAATTGTCATATCAATTGCACAAATATATAATTTTTCAAGAAACAAAAGAAACATGGGTTTAGATTGTAATTATTCTGCAGAGACAATACATTGATTCAATCATTTAGAGAGGGAGTTACAGAATATTAAGTATTCAGGTGGTACGTTCATTGGTTCAATTTCCATGATATGCAGAAGCGGATCCGGGGGGGGGGGGGGGGGGGGGGTCCAGGGGGTCCTGACCCCCCCTTTTTCATCAGAAACAACTTTTTTTAAGGGCTTCAGACAAAATTTTGCTGCCTTGACACCCCCCCCCCCCTTCCCAGACCTGGGGACCTTTTTTTTTAGGGTTTTCATTAGTCCTCCTGGGTTGGACCCCCCTTTTCCTAAATCCTGGATCTGCCCCTGATATGAATATATAATTGTACAGTAATTGTAACCAGACTATCAGTTGGAGATTTACTAGATAATGCAGTTTCCATAACTGTTAAATGTTCAATGTAAGACCATTTGTGACTTGGTTATATGATATTCATTAAAAACACTGCAACAGTTGTAAAAAAAACCATTGTGCTATATTTAAAGAATATAGGGTGTACACTATTTGTTTATATATCTTATTAAATAACTACTTGGCAACCATCACTGCCTAACACAGCCATCATAATATACTAAGCCTGCTTTTCCATTGGTTTTGCGCTTTGTTTCTGTTGTCCATGAAGTGAACACATCCCATTGCATTTTCACCAAGCGGCAAAAAAAAATGATTTCTTGTTAGTTTGCTGAGAGGCTTTCACTTTCCATGCAGGTGTTGCTGTTAAAATTGTCAGCGAGTCATATAACTTTTATCATGCCAGACTGGGACCCATCAGGGCCACTGTTTTCTGTTGTCCCCCAGAAAAAAAGGCCAATGTTTTTATATTTAATTAAAATAGGCATCCTCTGGTCTCTGGGACATAAGTGTCCCCATGGTTTGTCAGTCAGTCTATCTGCAGCACCTGAGAGTACTTAGTAACTGAACTCTGGCATAAAAGTCAAAACCAAAACTAAAATACATATTAAATAGTGGTATGCCAATAAATCATTTGAATTAAGTGACTGTTCTCTTTCATAATTGATTTAATCTATAGCATTTTTGCATAATTGATCACAAACAATTATGTATACACCTGCAAAGAAGTAAATATTATAAATTTATGAGAATTATGATAAAATATTCTTATTCTGTCAGAGATATAACAAAGACAGGCAGCAAACAGCATTAAAACTTATCCTTGAGCAAGGAATTAGTGTCAACAACCTGGTCATGACCTTGACCTTTCTGCGTGATGCACAAGTTAGACTGAATGAACTCGGCCAATATTTTGGGTATAATTCTATATACAACATATTTCACAGAAATGTAGATGTACATAAAATAATTGATTAAAAATCCATCATCAAGTCTTTTTTTTTTTATCATTCAATCACATAATAAGATTTTACAACCAAAGCCTACCACTGATATTAAATCATGTAACAGATGTATAGACTCATAACATTTTATCAAAGGGGGAATTACAATACAGATAGATGTTCAGCACCACTTACAGGTGCTCCTGTGTTGCTGGATTTTTGCCATAATTCTCCAATCTCCAAACTGCGTGCAATAAAAAATTTATTGCACAAATTGAAAGGGGACAGTGTGTATGCTTGTGAGATTAAAACCTAACAACAAATACACTGCTTTCTAAACCAGTGGAAAAGTGGCCTTAATCCAATCAATGGTTTCATATGTTGGAATTTTTAAAATCACTTTCGAACATGTTGAACAGAAATATGGCATGATATTGCAGTCAGAATATTTTTATGTAAGATATAAATGATAATTATTGTATGGATATGATGTTCAGTATTTTGACAAAATTTTTATGTCATCTCCATAACTAATGATATAATAAAAAAAGGGTTTGTAGAACTTGCTTCACTCTGAGTGGACAAAATACACATACTGCATTGTAATTGCATAATATTATACAGAAACTAAAAACTTGTAGAGCATTTTTGTGATTGGTTGCTATTTAAGTTTGTATGAATTTTAATTCACAAATATTATAATGGTACAGTTTGTGTATAGATCATTTGTAATTGATGTACAATTAAGCTGCATATAAATATAATAGTCATAAATGGGGAGAATTATTTAGCTTACTGGTTAACTGTATTACTGTATAAGTCCAGGTATCATGACTTAAACTCACACTTAAAGCTATCTATTCACCACCTTCATTTTTAGAATTTATATTTCTAGATTACCCTGGGTACATATTAATGATCTGTAGGTAATTAGTGCTATGAAGAGTTCTTATAATGCCACTGTGACTGATATATAGGATTGTTTTAATCTACAAGCTGCTTGCAAACACTGTACATATTTCCATGTTGACTTACTTATGTGACAAGGTAACAGAATGTGGTTGATTGCACATGTTCAGAAATTGTAAGATTTGATGCTGAGACCATGTGAAATAATGCAGTCTGTTGTTATTTGCAAAACCCATGTTCATCTGATTTGCTGCTAGATTGGGTTTTGACCAGAGGCTATTTTGGTCAGGGGGGGGGAGGGGGCAATGTTATCAACACGTGGCCATACACACATGGTACAGCCTTTGTACCATCTATCAGCACTTTTTTTGTGATTTTCTATGAAAGGTGCAAGGGATTACAGGGGTGGATTGAGGATTTAGGAAAGGGCGGGGTCCAACCCAGGAGGACTAATGAAAAACCTAAAAAAAGGTCCCCTTGTTCAGAAAAGGGGGAGTGGGGGGGTCCAGACTGAAAAAATTTTGACTGAAACCCTTAAAAAAAGGTTGCTTTGAAGGAAAAAGGGGGGTCCGGACTTATTAACAACAGATATCAGAATTAACCCTTTTAATGGCTGTGCCGAAAACAATACCATGCTTTAAAAATGTTCTAGTAACTTTTCTCAGGTGCTTCAGTCATATTGTATATAATATGGCAGTCATACGCAAAGCAGTTTAATTATTTCATTTAAGGACAGAAAGTGTATATATTTAATTGTTTTGTGCTCTGAAATGGAGATCAATCAGAGCTGGTAAAATTATCATGGTATAGTGTAAATTGTGTTTATGTTTGTGAAAGTGTCAAATATGTGATTTTTTTCATTGAGAAAAATTTGTAAAAATGAAATTTGGTGAATAATACGCCCGATCAACACAATACCTTACCCTCATTGGCGTCTCATGCATGATACTATATTCATGTATAAGATGTTGTAAGTTGAAAGGAAAAAGGTGGATATTATAAATTATAACATATATTTTAAGTTACTTGTACATCAAAGGTTGACATGATAAATAAAGGAGATGTTTCATAATACCTGTCAATAAAGAATGTTGGGAGTGTTTCCAGTTTGTGATGAAATAATGCATATTTTAATAATCCCTGTGTTTATTTCTGGATGGTGAGATTGCAAAATAATTGAACCCTATAAAACACTTAAAATGGGACAGCCACACACAGTATGGATTGTACATTGTAGATAAGGTTAAATTTAATAATTTTCCTGAATTACTGGATTACTTTATACTGTGCACCTCAGGATATACACATGAGAACCAATGGAAAATGATTACCTCTGTTATAAATATATATATATATATATATATATATATATATATGTGTATAAATATGTCACACTGTAATTGTAAAATGTTCTGGTACTTGCAAAGTTTTAATGGAAAATTCTCATTGAAGTGTGTATTAGTGCCATTTACTTTTTACGAGACATGATTATATTTTTCAGCAAAGTATAGCCTGTTTGTGTGACTGGGATGAAAGTATGTAGGAATAATTACAGCCTTGGGGTGGAGGTAGGGGATACTAGTAAATACAATTAGATATTAGGTTTAGTATTGTTCAAGAATATGCTTCACTTTTCTTAAACTGAAATTTTGAAGAATGGGGAGATGTGCTCAATTGATCTAAAACAAGAAATTTTAATTATATTGAGTTTTTTTAGCCCTTCATGCCGTAATTATTTGCGTTATCTAATTTCATGATGGCCTGAGCCTAAAGTATATCTTTTTTTAATGAGACAAATTTATTTTAAAATATTTAAACTTGTGTCAGTTTTTTACAAAGGTCAAATTAAAGATGCATTCATTAGTGATTTAGGCAAAGCAATACTGACATTAAACATAATACCCCAAATAAAGCGATACCATATAAATATTTGTAAGTTAGCTTTAAGTTACTGGATGCTTTAATTTTTCTATTGGAATTCAACTTTAATGGTATTGAGATGTTATCTTTTTTTGCAAATATACTGAATAAATTACACTAAATGTCTCAGAAAAAGCAGTGCAAGACGGTATATAAACAGTTTTCTGCACTCGCACGTTTATTTATATATTGGGATTGGGTAATTTGTGCTTCACTTTAGTGTATAAAAAAACATTGTTTAGGCAAGATAGTTAGTTACACATGGCTAATGTATTATTCTATCTTTATCAGGTGCACACGCATGAGCACAAACAAAAATATACATATATGTATAACTTTTTAGTAATGCATACCATGCATAACATACCATATTCCACGTGAAAGCTGCAACTATTATTCAATAAAACATGAGTTTGCTGCCAATGCTTTGTTGTTAATCATATTCACTTTGATGCAAAAAGTGCTACTTCAAAGATAGACTTGATCAAATGGTAGCAAAATTGGCTTCAGGTTGACTAGAAATGGAAGTGCCAGTTGGAACCAGTTCACTGTAATCCGGACTAAAGTACACCGAGCAGCTATAGACAGCTTTTCAAGCGAGTACAGTAGACCGAACTGATGTCGAATGGTGATCTGGGTTATTTGCTAGTGTGGAAAAGGGCTTATATAAATATAAATATATATATATATATATATATATATATATATATATATATATATATATATATATATATAATTGCTCTTGAAAGAATTTAAATTTACATACATATATATATATATATATATACATATACATACATTATACATACATATTTACACAGGGTTTCTGTGCAATGGTACCAATGGCTTTTTGTACCTTACCTTAGGTGACTGAATATACTTCTGTTATTTTGTTAAAGCAGTTATTTTGGTGATGTGTACTTGATTTGATGCATTCTTTGTAAAAAATGGGTTACCTGTATATACATAATTATATTATGTGCTGTGTAGTCTTCAAATAAAGTCTACCCCTAATAACCATTTTGCTATTTTATTGCAGCTCACATGGTATATTTTTAGCTCAGCTGACTATAAGTCATCTGAGCTATAGTCGTGGTCCATTGTCCGTCGTCCGTCCGTCTGTCCGTCCGTCCGTCCGTCCGTCCGTCCGTAGATGTGGCACGTTTTGAAACCGTATGACCTAGGAATCCAAAATTCGGCATAATGTTAGATGTCCCCAAGATCTCCTACCAAGCCGAAAACTGGGTCTTTGCAACTTCGTTCCTTTGAGAAATTAAGGAAAAACCTCAATTTTAAATTATTCACACTTCAGGACTGCCTAATATCAAAACCACTCATCTGTTTTTCCTCATATTTACCATAAATATTCCTCTATATAGTTACTATGTACATGCCAGAAATTATGTCTGTATTATTTAATTTAAAAAAGTTATGGGCCCAAACATTAGAACTTTGTAAAAAAATCAGGAAAAATATTTACTCACTTAACATGAAAAATTTTGAAACTAGAGTCTATTTTCCCAAGTATATAACTATATTAAATTAAGATTTAATTGTTTACCCAAAATTAGATCTGAATTTTGTAAATTTTTTAAGTTATTAGCATAAAAATAAAGTACCTTAAATTTTGCCCAACTTTTACCATGGCACGTTTCTTCCTGCAAGTACCATTGATTTAATTTTCACAGCATGTAAACATAAATATTTAATTTGTTTAAATCTGAAATTTGAAAATAAAAGCTTGAAAATTAAGCTAGTTATTGATTTTTTCTTTAGGCTCAATTGTAGTCATTTGCTTTGATTACAGATTAGAGATGCAGGGTCCCACTCCAGGTCACTGGAAGTCAGCTTTGCCAGGGTTTCTGATTTGTTACAGTCACTGGGGGAGATCCCCTGCTGTGACAGGTGTACAGTTATTCTCATATCACAACCCAAATCCCTCCTCCCCCCCCCCCCCCCCCCCCCCGCAAACCCAACCCACCAAGTGTTATGCAGTAATTGTTATTGTTTTCACTGTATCTCCTTAATTGTAATGCTGTTTCCACTCCGATATGCATAAACTTTCCTTGAAAAAGTAATTCAAGGTGTAATCCAGAAGATGCAATGTTGTGTAATGTAGCAATTCTAAAGAAATCAATTTTCTTTTAAATGATTTTAACAAATATAATTGAACCCATCAGTATGCTTAAATTTATAAAATATGAAGCACATTATGGATAAATAAAGACACAATTCAAAATTGTAAATCTAAATCAAGTATTATTTTTAGATATTTATTGTTTTGCAGATTTAAAAGATATATTTTGTGGTAAAAAATAAATAAACATTTGTATGCATGGTGTGCTGTTATCTCACAAGATTGAGATTTATGATGATGCAATTGAGAATTATGAATCAACTTTTATATGTGATATTGGAAATGTATAGAAATATAAACTTAAATTAAAAAAAATTGATGTGATAAAAAAATGAGGATTTAATACAAACATTTGTTCATTATTTTCCTGCATCAGCAGAATTTGAGATCAGGCTTTGTTTGCCCTGTTTTATGTTGTTAATTAGTTATATTTCAACTGTATACATTTCATAAAAAAATACATATATATTTAATAATATATATTATACAAAAAAATAGATTCAATTGAACAAATGTGTAAACTATTGAAATGTCAACAGAAAATCAAAAAGCCAACTTATGGTCATGGTAAAAGTACAGATCATTTGTTCACAAACTGCTCACATGCTTCAGTTTCAACATTAGGAAACACATGGTCAGGTCACAAAATATTATTTGCAACAATTTCTTGTCCATCAGTACAAACCAATCATATAAACCAACCATGGCCTTGATTACCTCTTCCTCCTACACTTTATCTCCATTTGATATTATTTCAGATTTTTACCTTCAAGGTCAACATTAGCTGAGCGAAGTGACCCATGGGTCCCTTGTTATGATAATTGTTATCAGTAACTTTTTTCTATTTGCAAATAAAAATACAGTTTATTTGAAGTGAATATGTCGAATATTAAGCGAAGCTACCAACCGCGGGACTTATGCGCCGCCGACATGGGTTCGAATCCTGGACGAGCCCCCCCCCCCCCCCCCCCCGGCCCAGTAGTTTCCCCCTGAGCAATTTGTCTTTCGTAACAGCATTTACATATCAAGACTACCTGTCCGCGGGTGCTATGCGTAATGACGCGGTTGTCTTTAAGTGGCCTAAAACTGTAGTGTATCCTAAAATGATCAATGTTAACATCTTAATTTATAGATTGGATACACTCGGGGATCTAAAAATACCTTTGTCATAAAATCCCAGAGGGGTTGCATGGTGACCTTTCCTAGCCCATTGACTATTATGAAATGGTCATAAGATTCTTGTATTCAGGGAGTGAGAAAATATTAGTAGACATATCGTCTTAAGATATTTGCGTTTATTTTAACATAACACTGTTGTTAAATGCATATATATTGCCAGATGGGAGATATATTTATACCTCATACCTGGGATATATATATATACCTTTATACCTTCAGACCATTTCCTAAAAGTTTGATTTTGCTGCGGGTTAAATAGAGGTACGGTAGCTCTACGATCTTCATTGAAAGTTAGGGAGGTTATTTAAACTCAGCCTATTTTGTTCTTAAAGAAAGAAAATATTCGCCCTTCCTTCTTTATTTTAACATTGTGTCCACCCCCTCTCCAAAGATATTTATCAACCAGTTTCAACCTATTAACACTCTTTCATAAACGAAGGAATAAGCATAATTTAGACCTGTGAACATTATTAATGATCTCTGTCAACAGATGGCGCTGCACGGCGCGCTAGTTGTGGCTGAGGTAATATTGAGCTGATCCATGAGGCATAACTGTATAGCCCGAGCATACATGTACTACGCATGTACGCAGAAACTCAGTGTCAAGGGTTCAGCAAGAAGTAGCAATGTAGTCCTAGCAAACATGCAGACCTACAACACAGACGCTGTGTCAAGGGTTAAGCAACTCCATGGCTGAATCACGGTTAATGGTAAATGGTGAATGGTTTACCTGCTTCCGCTCTGATTTGACTCTCCTAGTTCTGTATTGGTATGGTCGGTGTCCTCTTCTAGGACAAGTTTAATTTCTGTTGCGGGATTATATCCTTTTAAGCATTATTAATCATTTGAATATTCCTCCAAAGGTGCTTTTTTTGTGCTTTAAAAACCTCCAGGCGTGTAACTTTTTTAGGATGCGCCCGAAGATTTTCCTGCATTCCGAGCTCACTGGCCCATTAAAATCATGTCCAGAAAGCATGCTCTGCCCAAACTCGGAGTTTGCGTGCAATACGCGTATTCGGGGTCCACAAAAATTCAGTTGACCCCCGCCTCGATATCCGTTATAACTTTACTATCTCAACAGGAAGTACTGACGAGTACCAATGCCAGACAAAGACCGAATGACTCCGCCTTCAATGAGAGGGGTTTTCATTTTGGTCAACACTGGGAATCGAGAACTGTCGCAAGGCCACCGTTTGACATCGTTTACATGGATTAACAGGTATTTTGTTATTCACCGTTCACGATAACTACGGTCTTAACAGTTCGCAAATATTTAGTTGATTTGAAAAAAAAATGTTCAAAAGGAGGTCTCACAATTGTTTGGGGGGGGGGGGGGGTATTAACAAACCAGATTCTGCATTCAGAGTCTACAAACCATCGCCAGAATATTCTTATCAGTCATATGCTCATGTGCACACTTTTCATGTATAAACATGCACTGTAACGCTTCAGTAACCGGTTTCACCTGGCGAAAAGGAGAACATATCCATTTATAAAATGACATTCTACTTGCATGTTTGTTTGATTTCTAGAATTTCCTCTTTCTAGAAATTCAATGATGCTGTATGTATTTTTTCATCCTGTGTAAACCAGCCAACACTTTATCACCCTTTTTCATTTAACTTCTACATAAAACAAACGCCAACAGCAGCAGATATTTTGCGTGATTAGGTTTTAATTTTTATAATTAATTCACGTAGACGTGTGATGATCAGTTATATATCTGGCGACTCTCTGTTATCTGTCAGATTAAATATATTAAAACTAATTAAAGTACAGCATCGCCAAAAAAATGCCACTGACTCTGTGAAAAAAAGTGAACCATGTGCTTTTGCTTATGGAGTTACCTGTACACATCAGGAATTGATGTGTGCGCTGGACTGGATATTGCATCAGTTTTCGACTATTCATTCATGTTTTCCTCATTTCCTGTAACTTTCAGTCTAATGTTTACAGAAATGTTGGCACATTGTAATTTACAATGATGATTAAATTGCCCGTCGTCTTTTAGGAATACATCAAATTTTAATCTTTATCAAAATCGGTCTTTTATTCTTTTTAAAATACAGAAATATGTCATCATACAATATACATTGATAATGACTTATAGTGACAACTTCCAGAATATGAATTCTGACCATACACAAATAAACAAAATCGGCCAACTTTGTCGCAAACATTGGCTCACTACACGATTTCGCTAATCGCCCGATAAAATCGGCCGATTTTCTTTGACAGTGCCAAACTCTTGGCGACGGCGATTTTTCACGCCGACGCCGACAAAACCGCATCGCTTAGGGTGTCACACTTCACGACAATGTACCCCCGTCGGTGCATAGTCGGACCGATCCTATGAATCGGCCGATAAAATCGGTTAGTGAGCCGCCTGCTTTACTCCAGACGTTTTAACTCAATTTCTTTTTCGTTTTCTAGTCTGTCTCTTTCTTTTTCTTTTTCAAGTCTTTCTCTTTCTATTTTTTTTCTAGTCTTTCTCTTTCCAACCTTTCATGTTCTTCCCTCCCTTTTAATGCTTGCTCATGTTGCATTTCCAACTTTTTTCATTCTAATTGCACAGCAAGGCTGTCATTTTTTGTTTCCACGTCACTCTCTTCAATTAAACCTTTGCTTACTAGATCTTGCATGATTTTAGCAATGATATCAGGCTTTCTCAAAGCTTTTTTCACACTTAGCCCCAAGTGTTATCCTAAACGCAACAACTGTTCCTTTGTCAATTTTTCAAGTTGATCAGGGTCGGGATCCTCAGCAAATGTCTCAGGTTTGAAATCTGCCATGTTTAGATGTTTAAACAATTACAACAAGCAAATTCGTAGAATAAATGTCCCACACTTTGGGATCTTGTTGTTTTTCATGCTTGATAAAGGACGGACAGACAGAGTGACAGACAGACAGACAGAAGCCAGACACTCCAAAACAAATCCCAACCAGGGTAAGCATGAGCGCAATCAATGACCAAAATTTGAATGAAATCGGATAATTTAGAAAAGTTATCCCACAGAAACGAAAACCTAACAAACTGACAGACAGACAAAGTGAAAGACAGACACTCCAAAACTAATCCCAACCAAGGAATGCATGAGAGCAATGTCTGACCAAAATTTAAATGTAATCAGATTATATTTAGGAAGGTTATCGCAGGGAAATGAAAACCTGACGGATATACAGACAAAGTGCCAGACAGACAGAAGCCAGACACTCCAAAACAAATCCCAACCATGCAGGGTAAGCATGAGCGCAATCAATGACCAAAATTTGAATGAAATCGGATAATATTTAGGAAAGTTATCCCACAGAAACGAAAACCTAACAAACTGACAGACAGACAAAGTGACAGACAGACACTCCAAAACTAATCCCAACCAAGGAATGCATGAGAGCAATGTCTGACCAAAATTTAAATGAAATCGGATTATATTTAGGAAGGTTATCGCAGGGAAATGAAAACCTGACGGATATACAGACAAAGTGACAGACAGACAGACAGAAGCCAGACACTCCAAAACCAATCCCAACCAAGGTAAGCATGAAAGGAATCACTGACAAAAATTTGAATGAAATTGGATAATATTTAGGAAAGTTATTGCACGGAAACGAAACCTGACGGAAGGCCAGAGAGACAGACAGACAGACAGACAAACCCAAATAATTGACCCCCGCATCCGCGAAGCGGGGCACAAAAAAAAAAAAAAAACTGAGATAAATCTTGTAAACAATGTAATGTAAACAATATGCAATCTTGTAAACAATGTATTGTAAACAATGCGTCTAAGTCAAGGCCTAATAAATTTTCAAAACTATAAAGCCTCCAAGACGAGCCCATTATGTCATATTACGGAACCTAAGATCAACAGATCACCTATGCGTGATGAACGTATATTTTGTGATGGAGAACAAAAAAAAAAATAATCAGATTCTGTAACACTAGGCAGCGTGAAATGTCTAGGGGAATGAATATAGAAGTCAGTGGTTTTTTGTTAACAAATAACCATGATTTATTCTTGAAACAATCCTAATATTACAATACACTAAATCATTACAATTTCACAGTAACAACAGTACGATAGCAAATCAACACATGTATATAAATAAAGTGTACAGTATCTGGATGCCACCACTGTCACAGCGACAAGTCCTTTAAAAGGTATAAACCGGATGAACAGTTCACACAAATCTTCTGATTCGAAAGGCAAACTGAAGGCTATATATAAAATCCGTCACAAATTTAGAAGAAAATCTACAATTGCCGCACTTATCGGAAAAGGTCCACAACTGACTTACACGCTTCCGTGTCCGCTGGAATATTTCTCTCCTCTCCTCAGCTCTAAAACGCAGCCCCTGTTTATAGCTTCTCATCTCAAGCCGAGAACTTTCCATTTCCCGGACAATCTAAAGAACAATACATAACACACAGTACACACGCGTTACAGGAAACATCTAGAACAAGAATGCTGTGTTTCTACATGTCAGGGTTCACTCGTGAGCCGGCCTGGCTCGGCAAGGCGAGAAAGCCCCAGACTAGCTTGACCGCTGTGTACACATCAGACCCCACGCACGGGCCGGGCTATGCCGTCATAGCAACAGACAACGCTAGCGCTTCACACAATAATAGAGACATCTGTGAAGCTATTAGTAGCCTTTTCGCGTGCAAGAGCCTTCAGTGACATATGTTTTCCTGATCATACCCAAGACTTAACAACGTCACTTGATAACTAGAAATATCATTTTTCTTGATGTCCTTTGAGCTTCAATATAGACAAATTATATATCATAAACTTTCATTTTTCTATATGCAGTCATGTAATTTCTTCTAATTATTGTCACAGTGTAGCTTGCTTATATATACAATTGCCATCACTCGGGCAATGATGATTTCGTGTCCATGTTGTTGTCGGGGAAACAATAAAAACATTCTCACGCAAAATTCGTATAGGCCTACCCTATTTTGCATGTATTTTTTTTTGTGATTTCTCTATGTATAACAGGCCTCTTTCGTAAGCAGAATTTTATTCTGATAAAATCTGCCCTGAAAAATGAATCACATAGCATCACATTGTTCTCATAGTAGTCTATTTTTCAATATCAGTTCATACAGTTGAATTATGCAGTACATATTTTGGAGGAAATTCATGTAAATTCATTTTTTAAATAGGCAGATTTCGTGTTATAATATATATTAAAGGTTACGCTGAATTCTAAAGATATATGTTAATAAATATGCAATAGATTCGGATTGTTGTAATTGTTGTCTGTGTTTTATTTTTTCAGTTAATACAAGAAATGTCTGGTCCTGATATTCAGGAAATACACGAATTTCCTAGAATATTTAGTAAATACATGAAGTCCCGAGTGAATTAGGAACTTTACGTATTCACTGAAAGTATAAGGAAATACGTGTATATTTACTTATTTCACACATTCACTGTGACATATATATATATATATATATATATATATATATATGGCTTTATCATCATTCAAAAGAATAGGGAGGTTTCAGAATAAAAATAAGAAAAAAAATAATAATAAGAAGGATAATAATAATAATAATTGTAATTATTATGTTGATTATGTGATAAGTGAATGCTAAGTATTATGATTATTATTATTACATATATTATTAATATTATTATCATTAATATATTGTCGTCGTTCTAGTGGGGCAAAATAAACATTCAAGTGTTAATATAGGAAGATAAATGATTCGATGATGGATGTCGGGCTAAACTCTGATTTAAAAATGATTAAAATATCATAAATTATAATACGTAGCCATGCATAAGAAGTATGCTGATTGATATACATGAACTGGCCACGTTAATATTGGGTCTACTATGTTTTTTACAGCTCGGGAATAAAATAAATTAAAACGTCCCCTGTATTTTAATTAACGGGAAAATTAATGCAACTGGACTTTCAGCGTCAATGGTTTAATAAAAAAGGAAGAAAATGGTTTGTTTTCTTTCATTTCAATTGATCGTGAAACAATAAACATTTATCAGTGTTTATTGTAGAAACATAACAAATGAAACCAACTAGAAACTAAAAAAAACCCGCATTCTGCAGACAACCAATAAAACATGTTAAAATAGTTTGTTGGTAAGTAAATTGGAAGTGTAAATATATATGGTTATGGCAAATACAGTGTGAAAAACATACGAAAATCACATATCTTTCATAATTATCAGATTTCATAAGGCTGAGAGAGGGAGTGAGAGAGATCATGCCATGAAAAAAAGCACCCGTGACGTGGCGCCATCTTCTGTGAAGTAAAGGCGTGAGAGGTGTCAAAGCTGGTAGTAAAATAGTGTGAAACGGGCAGTCTATTTCGCATGCCCAATGCCGAGAAATCCCCGATTTCCTAGGACCAGTGATCGATGCGGCCTGTTATGAAAATTATGTATTGTCAACAGGTCAATGGCGACTGATCCCGGCTCCAAGAAGATGCAGAGATACCAACATACAAGATTCAGGACAGCACAGGAACTGTAGCAGTGCTGAACAAGCCTGGAAGCGGTGAGGCGTGGCCTGCTTCTAGGAATAAGCCGGGATCACCAAGACGCTGTAATAAGGTAGGTCGCTCTGAGTGCTCTATCTCTTACCACTGCTGGTCAGCGCTATGGCTACCGGCTACTACGGACTGACTACTGTCCAGCCTGTCACGGTCAGCCTTTAATCTAGCATGATAACACAGCAGCTGATCTCTATATGCCGCCAGTGTGTGTCACATGTCGTTCTAAGCTAGCATTCTGCATGTGGCGGTTCAATAGATAGGCTTTTGCCATCGATGCCTGGGTGTGAGCATAACATAGTAGATCATGTTTCTTGAATGAAAGGTTATCAGATTATCAATATATTGTAAGGGGAATAAGAGAGACATCAGATTTGTTTAAATACATGTTTTATATATATATATATATATATATATATATATATATATATATATATATTAGTTTTAATATATATTACTATTATTAGCTTGTTATTTGGTCTTTACATTTATCTGGTGCAATAATCATTTTTTTATTTTTTTAAGTTTGTTTTATAAATCTGCACAGTACTTAGTGTAATTTTATATTTAAATTGCACTATTTAATGAATATATTGACCAGCAAGTCTTATTTTTATAAATCATTGACTTACCTTTTCATTTATTGTGTTTCTTTTGAATAATTTAGTAACATGAGAATATATTAAGCTTATATAAATCATCTTTGTAAATACTTAATGTCTTTTTTTTTGCATGGAAAAAATATTCATTGTTGCAGCTAACCTGATAACTATTAAAGTTACCAGAAGATTTCATTTCATTTTTGATAAATTTGAAAGTCAGTATCTATTTTATAGTTACTATTAAAATTTATTATTATTTGCTGCATTTTAAATTGTAATTTTTATGATTTTATGTAAGTTATTATAGAAAATAAAAATGATCCCTTAACAAAAATGTGTAAACTTTAGTGAACCTAAGGATCAAGAGTATGTATGTATTTATTAGTCATTTATTAGTGCAAATTATCAGTTATATGTAAAGAATAATAGCCTGTGCCACAAATGGGGCTAATTAGGGTTCTTGTATGGTGAAACAAATGACAATAAATTATTAATTTAACTAAGTGTATTGGTGAGATTTGATGTGAAGAATTTAATCAAATTAATATTTCAGCACTTGATAACAGGCTTATAAACATTAAAACAAAGCTTTGCAGTATTAAGTATCTTAATATTCATTGGAAAATGGAGGTTATTTTAAGAATAATTCCAAGTTATGTACTGATATTTGTATAGATATATATGGGAATATGGCATTTTAGTTAAAGCTGCGACTTAATTGTAATGTTCATGGCAATACGCCATAAGTCCAATCATAATTCCTAATATGCATCGATGAAGTTAATGCCCCTAAGGAGCATCAGCTTTAGCTAGTACAGCTAGATGGGGATAGGTGGCACTGATTGTACTGTTTCTCCACCTCATACCACTGATACAGGTATCATTTCTGCTATCTATTAGTACATTCATTACTAATTTTGATGATTTAAGACATCATAACAACAGATCTGGCCTAACCAGGCAAACCTGAACACTCACTCAATTATATCACACTTTATATAAGATCAGTGACAGTACACAAGGAGGTTTCTCATAAACCAGCTTACCCAGGTCTATTGCACATCCAGGTACTGCCAAATAACAAACATAGCTTTTCACAGATTGTATACCAATATGTATATATATTTTTATGTTTATAGTCTTAAACAAAATCATATTTACATCCTGATTAGATATGACAGCACTTTAGACTTTGATTTACTTGACTAACGTGTATTTTTGTCTGAAACTGTGTGTGTGAAAATATATCCATTTCTATGATAAATAATAAGATCTAGCATTATTGAACTAACTTGAAAGTGATCAGTCATTACTCACTTCTAGCTGCTGTACTTACCGTAGTAGTGGTAGGAATTGGTGGCAAAATTATATTTGAAGACTCAAAGATAAAGAACGACCAGTGATCAATAAATAATCAATTATTTAATGGACCATCATTTTTTTCGTGAAATCTTCTGTATTGAGAAATACCTAAATTATTGACAGGTTAAATTCAACTTGTACATCATGCTGAAAGTTCAAGGTTGTTGCTGGGTTGTTGTCACGACTACAAGTTTAAAGTTTTTTGCTGTTTTGTGCCATGTCTTTCTTATATGTCTGATAACAAATTTGAATACTTTATCTGGATAATATGACATCTTTGGATGTGCGAACATAAACGTTTGGGATAGATTATGCCAAATTGCTGTCAGTTTATTTGATTATGAGAGAATGACGAATCATCAATATAATCATTTAATTGTCACACCACTGCTACATAATACAGTCTTTTCTTTTATCTTTATTTTGATAGTCTGCCTCCCACATATTTAAAATACCCTGGTGGATGTTTTGAACAAGATGTTTCTGTTGCATTTTTTCTGACTGGCATAAACATTTGTCATGATTTATTCACTGCTAGTGTACTACTGCCATTAAAAACTAAGGCAAAACCAAAATGCTACATTAGCAAATGGAGTGCATGCTGTATAATGAAACAGCAGATTTATGAAGCTGAGTAGAATGTTTAGTACACAAAAGTGACCTCATAATTATTGGATTATGTATGGTGAATTAGGAATTACATATATCAGATTATATACATATATGGTAAATTATTCATATTTGATAACTTATGGTAGATGATATATTTAATTATATATGGTAATTTATATTTATTGGATCATTTGTGGACATGGTACAATGAGTGAAATGACCACAGGTCAAACTGAAACTGTCTGGTAAAATGGTGTATCAGCTCTCATCAGACTGATCTTAGACCTGCCAGGACATAAGTAATTAAACTTGCCACTGAAGTATGTAAAATAAAATGTAATTCAATGCCTGGCTAGAGGTAACTTTATCAGAACATCTGACCGTATGTACAGGCTCATATTGGTGGCATGTCCAGTGAATGGGTTTATCTGTAATATCTATAAATCAGTCTGTCCTAAGGCCACTTGAGGAATTGAGATATTCTCTATTATTTGCATACTATTTGGTCAAGCTCTAAGGCAAGGATGGATATTTGCCATTGCTAGGTGTTGGCAATAGGCCAATAGCAGTCGAATGGCCAATCTATAAGAAATGTCATTACCAGATGGCCCAAGATAGTCTTGCTGCAAAATACTAAGAGAGACCCCAGTTGCTGCATGATGTCACTGGAAAACACCATCACTTCTGCAATGCAGTGACAGGTGGCACTGACTACTTGCCTCAGATTCACTCACCTAGTCTGTGATATGTAGTGGTACAACAAGTGCATTATATATATAATTTGCAACCAGGTGGCAGAATCCACATCTGTCCTACAAAGGTATTGCCATGCAGCAATAGTAAAGCATATTGACTGGTTGATTTTAATCTCATTCACAGGCTTAGGATTTTTTTTTCATGTTCCACCTGATCTTATAAATTTTAAAGAGCTGTGTTCCCAACTTCCCATAGGTCAAGGATTCACAGATTGTGCTTTATTCTCACCAGTTACTACATAAGGCTTAGAATGAACATAAATTCACAGAAAAGTCAGATCACTCCTTATGGGTATCAAATCCATGATGTTACTGTGTATTCATGTCCTCCAGTACAATAAACAAGCATGGCTATTCATACATGTATATCTCTACATTAGGCTTATTCACAAATTGCCAATGTCAACCAGAAGTGTCCCAGTGTGCTGATTTGATGTCACCTCAATGTGTCCCAATGTGCTGACCTGATGTCAACCTGATATGCCCCAAATGCGCTGTCATCCCAGCATGTCCCAATTTACTGACCTGATGTCACCCCAAAGTGTCCCAATATACTGACCTGATGTCACCCCAAAGTGTCCTAATGTACTTACCTTATGTCATCCCAAAATTTCCCAATATACTGACCTGAAGTCACCCAAACATGTCCCAATATGCTGACCAGATGTCACTCTGACATGTCCCAATGTGCTTACCTGGTGTCACCCTGACAGATGTCCTATTGTACTGACCTGATGTCACTTTGACATGTCCCAATATGCTGACCTGATGTCACCCTGACAGGTGTCCCAATGTGCTAACCTGATGTCAGTCTGACATGTCCCAATGTACTGACCTGATGTCAGTCTGACATGTCCCAATGTGCTCACCTGATGTCACCCTGACAGGTGTCCCAATGGACTGACCTGATGTCACTCTGACATGTCCCGATGTGCAGCTGACCTGATGTCACCCTGACACGTGTACCAATATCCTGACCTGATGTAACCCGAATGTCTTCCCCAGTGTGACAAAGTGTAACCCCAATTCTAATTTTTTTTAAAGATGTTCCAGTGTCTCCCAAATCTTCTTTCACTTCCTGATGTAACCCTAATGTATCATGGTGTGACCCTGATGCTAAGCCAATATCAGATAAGGACATATTGGTGATGACATCTGTGAAGTGTCAGCCCTTCTTATGAAGCCTTTGGTAGTCCAAGTAAATATAAATTTAACTGAGTATACAGTATAGAGTATATTTAAACATATTATGTTTACATCAACCTCATTCAGGTCATAGTCATTCACATTTTCGTGTCAATCATTAATTTTCTGTTATGTTATGCTTCTTTTTTTATTCACATTTGTCAATCATTCACTGTCACTTGAAATCATTCAGTGTCACCTGTGATTTTAGTAAAACTTAATTAGTGAGTGATTTATAAAATTACAAGTGACAATTTACATTTTTTGTAGAAATAATATGAGAGCATCAAGAAACAGTATATGGCCTTGAAAGGACAGAGATGATACTGATTTTCAAGCATTTCTAGCATAATTAAAACCTCTCACCTGTTATTTCATTTGAAAACAATAATTTATTAAGACTTGGCTTTAAATGATAAAAACATTTGTGTGTTTGTTATATCTTTGTATCTAATAAAGCACAGAACTTGGGAACTTGTTTACCAATGTCTGATACCATAAAACCTTAAAATCTTGCCTATACATCATGCAAACTAACATTAATAAAATGTAATGTATAAAAAAGGGTCTCATATATTTCCTGGCAAAGCTGAATGAGTATATATTTTATATTGTTTCCTTTGATTTACTCATACAAAGCAGAAGGGTTCTGGCACTTTGTAGCGGCTGTCTCTTCTTTAAAGGATTAGGCAAATACTGATATATTCCCTTTATGCCAGTATCAATTCTCCACACAGACTAAAAGAAATGTTCAGTTTATGGGCAGCTGGAGACGTACTGTCTCTGCTGGAGAGTGGCTGGGTGGGCATGACAATGACATGTTTATTGGACGATTATGTCTGCTTTACAGTCAGTCAGGAGTTGTAATTAAGGAGCTGAACAACAATTCTGCTGTCATTCTTAGGCAGTTGCAAATCAGATATAAGGCTTCTTAACACTCGATTCATTATTGGTGTTCTTTAAAATTCCAGATATTACCAGTTAGACTTGGTCTGACTCACCAAGTCTGGTTTTGCCTAAAGTCCTAAAATAATGCTGTGTGTTAAAAAAATTTGTATTTTATCAGGTATTTTACAATATTTTTGAAGGTAATCCAGTTCTTACGTATATTTTCATAATTTGCATTCTTATATATATATATATATATATATATATATATATATATATATATATAATTCTTTTCTCTTGTTTAGATCCACATACCGGGAGGTTCTCATGTGGCTTGAATTTATTTATACCTTGCATTAAGGTAGCTGCTAGCATACACCAGAGTTTAATGAGGATCCTGATACTCAGGATCTGGTGGTCCAGAATTTTGGCGAAGGTATGCAGTTTCTGACTGCTTTCTGGTTGACTGTCACAAATCAGTGTGTAATTTATCATTTTACCACTGAGCAAATATTGTTTGTTTTTGTACATTTAAAGTAAAATGTAAAGTCAACTGTTCTACTCAAGATCATAATTCATTTATATAACACCAATTTCTTGCTAAAGCTTTGAAACAAATTAAAAAAGTGAAAGGCCAGTAGTTAATCTCTTAGTATATGACTGGCTTTCTGACCTACTTAGTTGTGTAAAATCAGTTAAAATTACAACTGAAGCAGAGATTATCTCTAAGCTGTTTCCTCAAGATGGTAAAGCGAGTCCAGTCACTTGCAAGTAGGATATAATCTGTTGTTAGAGCATTGGACCTAGTTATATTGAAGCTCTTGAATCTGGCAAAGCTTAAAGGAAAATGGGGTAATCATGTCAGAATCTCAAAGATGTTGAGAAACTAAAAGTGTGAGGTGTGAGAAACAAAAAGTGTCTTTACAACAATTATAACTCCGCCATTGTAACTAACCCTGAGATGCTGAAGGTTTAATGAAAATATACAGTGCTGCCACTCTATACCTTTTTAAAGTAACATACTTTTTTTCAAGCAAGACTTGTTTTTATACTTTTCTTCATACTTTCCCAGGGGTTAATACTTTTTTTTCTAAAATCACCATCTTCAGGTTATGATTATAGGCTGTTCATCTGAACCAATTTGATTGCAGTAGACATGCTCTGTCAATATTTCATTAGAGTGACATCTTATTAGCAATAATCATTTTCTGAAATCTTGCTAGTGTTTAACAATATCATTGGGATATATGGAATACTGGAAAATTCATGTGCTTTCATACATTTATCTTGTTTACAAGTATCAGAAGCTGTACAATTGTTTAAAAAAAATCTTGAAAGATTTTATACTTTTAACCCAGAGGGCAGCACTGAATATGTCATTCTTATGGGATGGTTACCTTCAACTCATTCAGTAGACCAAGCCGCCATCAGGCCAGGGTCCTATAACCTAGGTTAAAAGGTAAGCAAGTCCCACCAAACTAAGTCGTTTAAACAAGATGATCATATTAAAGGTTGTAGCACTCTCAGTCACTGAAGAATAAAACATATTTTGGAGACTAACTCAGCTATCTTAACAGCACACCATGTCAGTATATTCTCCTTTGTAGAGGGGTAATGATGTTATTTACAACGGCAGGGACACAGCGCAGAGCTCTAAGTATTGGATTTTTAAGCTGAACGGGCACCGATTCACGACCATTCCAGGGTGCATGATGGCTTAAGTCATGTGATCTCTGAGGCTGTCTTTACCACGGTTACGACCTTAGTATCAGCGCTATATACATAACCCTTAAATGAATGGAGCCAAAGAGGAAACTGTGTTTTAGACCACCTGCTTGGCAGGACCAGCTGACAGTCAAAACCCCATCACCTATTCCAGATGCATGACATTATTGTAAATCAATTCTTACAGAATAAAGAGTTTGGGACTGTAAAAGTGATTCTTTGGTTACTGTTATTTGGCACAGTGCATCAGAGGCAGAGATATATTTTTTTTACCTTAAACAGGGGGTAATATATGTTTTTTGCCAATATTTTGTTGGTTTTTCTCACTTAACAGCGAAACTCAAAAAATTACACAGGGAGATAATTTTTTAGTGAATCTTTATATGCACTTATCATCTCAAGTAAGTGTTTCAATTATTTAGTGAATCTGTATATGCACATATCATTTCAAGGCAAGTGTGTCAATTAAACTGTCCAGATTTTATTTGCATTATTTACCTATGGAAATCTGAAAGATATATTTAAAATTTTGTGTGTTAGGAACTCTTGTGAGGGCTCATTTGGAAATAATACTGATACCATCATAAAGGATTTCTCCTTTAGCTCCAAGATTTAACCACATAAAATATAAAAAAAAACAAATATCAGAAGACAATATAGAAGAAAAGAAGGAAAAAATAGGGTACTTCTATATCATGATATTTTAATTTACAGTTATACCTAAGTTGCATTTCAACACGGTCTGGTGTTCAATCACTGAAACAAAAAAGTGCAAGTATCCCAGAAAACACACTTTTGGTTGGGGAACCAGTAATATCTTGTTAATTTTATATATTGACTCCATTAGGGTAGTGAAACAATGTAATTTGTTCACTGCACCAAGGTACAAGTAATTAGTATGTGAGTGAGACTTTTAAACTGAATAAACAGGAGAGAGGGGACATTTTGTAAGCATTGCACAAAAGATTGCATGGAGTCATCACGACAGGTGTCACAGTGGTTTGCTTTGTTCTGCGAGACCGGTTGTGATCAGTGTTACATAAACATGTTTCTCTCTGGCAGATTTACAAGATGTAATCATGGTTAATTTCCTTAACTGTAGCCAAAAGCACCCCATCAAAGAGTTTATATTGATTAGGCACAGAAAGACTTGTTCATGCGTTTACAACAAAAAGCTAAGTCACCTGCACAACTCAGGATCGGACAATTAATCATCAAGGCAACTTGTGTGTGAGCTTCGGAATCAAAATGTCACAGGACTGAAGAAAAAGGTCACAAAGTGAAATAGTCACAATAAACTCTCATGCATAGGTGTGGTTCAGTATACTGAGGAATTTCTACAGGAAAAGCCTCACTGAGAGTGTTATACCACTGGTTTTGTATTTTGACATACCTGTCAGACAGGGTCCTTTTTCTTCTGGTAGTTATTGTCTCTTTATAATTAGGTTTATGTGACAGTGGATGATTGGATATTATGATTGACAGTTTTGTTGCATGTTTGGACTAGTGATAACTCAGAAAACCATTGCCATATGTGAAACATTTAAAAAAAGTATCTCAAATCCCTGCTGCATTTATAGAAGGGTCCAATCAAATGATTCATAAAATGCCAAAAGAATAAATGTGCCATTATTGACAGACATAAATTAATTTTGTGTATATATTATATGTAACAGGTCCATTTGTTGAAATGATAATAATTGGTTCCTGTTTAAATCTCAATGATGTTTAGATTTATTTTGGTATAAGAATATGACAGTAATAATATTAACTCCAAAATAGTGTGAATATTGAGTAAATCCTCTTAAGTATGTATCAAAATTAAACAAATTCTTATTAGGGACATTTCTATTCAGGACATTTCTTTCAGAACATTTCTGTTCAGGACATTCTTGCCAGAGACATTTCTGTTCAAGATATTCCAGTCAGGGACCTTTCTGTTCAGGACATTGTCAGGAACATTTCCATTCAAGACATTCTTGTCAGGAATATTTCTGTTCAGGACATTCTTGTTAGGGACATTTCTGTTCAAGACATTCCTTTCAGAAACATTTCTGGTCAGGACATTCATGACAGGAACATTTCCATTTAAGGTATTCCTGTCAAGGACATTTCTTTTCAGAATTCTCTTGCAAGAGACATTTCTGTTCAGGACATTCCTCTCAGTAACATTTATTTTCAGAACATTCTTGCCAGAGACATTTCTGTTCGAGACATTTCTGTCAGGAACAATTCTGTTCAAGACATTTTTGTCAGGGACATTTCTTATCAGGACATTCTTGTCAGGAACATTTTCCGTTCAAAACATTCTTGTCAGGAACATTTTTGTTCAGGACATTATTGTCAGGAATAATTAATTCTGTTCAGGATATTCTTGTAAGGAATAGTTCTGTTTAAGACATTATTGTTGGAGACATTTCTGTTCAAGATATTCCAGTCAAGCATTTCTGTTCATGAAAATTGCTGTAAGGAAAACTTTAGTTCAGGACTTTCTTGCCAGAGGTATTTCTGTTCAGGACTTTCTTGCCAGGGAAATTTCTGTTCAGGATATTGCTGCAGATGTTGCAGCCATGCATTCATGTATAGGTTTGAACTTCCAAGCCTCTAAGCCTCATCAAATTAACACTGCATGATATTTAATATATATATATATATATATATATATATATATATATATATATATATATATATATATATATATATATATATATATATATATATATATATGGTTAATGCAAATTAAATTCATAACAGTAATTGTTTAAAGTGCAGAACATGTACTGTATAATATCATATGACTGAGGTCTTAGAACAAAGTATTTATTAGTGTGAGCTATGATAGGTTTTGGTTGATATAGAAACCTGCAGCAGATAATTGATCCCTTTAATCTTTAACTAAATCCATTGTCATATTTTTTTGTTTCATGAATTGACAATTTTAAGTATTTATTTCATTAATCCTTCATTAACTCTTTAATCTCAGAGCTAGTTCATTAACATTCCATTGCTCTTAATTCAATGCTATTTTAAGACACAGGTAGTTTACTTAATTAGGAAGTTAATTATTAACCAGGTACCCATATGGCAAGCACTACTTCCATAATTAATCTTACCTCTTTTTGGAATGTTTATATGCATAGCTCTCCCTTAGGACATATTGCAGTGTAATGTTAATTGTGTTTTGGGAGGTTTTATCTTCTGTGGCACTAATTTTAATGGGCCCTCAAGGATGGGCTTTCCCTGAACTCATGTATATTCAAAACCACTGGGTAAGTGTTAATTTAATAATGGTTATTAGATGTTGCAGTTTAGTGACCACTGTGTACAGATTGATTTACCAGTAGTCACTGAAGCTGTTTGTTCAGTGAACAGGGTAATGCATAAAAATCCTTGAATTTGTAATGTATTTTCAAGGCCTTAAAATGCATGAATTTGACTAGGATTGAAAAATATTCCTTGAAAAGACCTTGACTTTCACTCTGTAGTCTGTGCCACAGTTGGGTGTCCATAGAAATTTGTGAATCTTTTCTTAAACTGACGGATCAGTTCCAAAAAGTAAGCTGCAATGAAGGAATGATTAACCAGAATGAAATTAAAACCATACTTGCAAAATGTTTAAGTATCTCATTAAAAACAATACTGAAAAAAGCAGTTTTTTACAACAACTCAACCCCATTGATGAAAGTCAAGGTAACTGTTCACCTGCTCAAATAATTACATTTAAAACCTGCTGATTAGTTGTTTAGCATAATAAATATTATAAAAAGTATAATTGTCAAAATGAGGATGCGAACCAGTGACAGATTCCATGTCACTTGACATAAGATTATGAACCGTTAGGTTGCAAAATATAAATGTTGTTCTTTGTTGTGCAGTTCTCTTAGTCTTAATACTGGCTTTGGTCCCTCATTGACTGTAGTGGGAAAAAGGTGCCACAATTTTAAGAGAATGATCTCTTAATGATATCCCCACTGTGGAACAGCCTAAAGAAGCTGGTTATGACAAGCCAAGAGAAACAATGCATTCTTTAACTTGGTCAACAAAGTTCTGACATGTTATATGTTAATATTTAATCAGGAAAACATGCTTAAAATTAACCATGACACAACTTCCCATTTATTTTTAAATTAAAACATGGCGAAGAAAAAAAGAGCAGCTCTTGGTATATTTGACTGAGAGAAGCTGTTCCAAGCACCCTTGACAATCTTAATTCATGTCACTGAAAAATCTTGAAAATAAAATCCAAATATTTATGCGAACTTTGGTGGAACATAAGATTGTAAGGGTACAGCACATCTATAATATCACTAAAATTCATGCCAAATTGACCTGACCCAGAGGGAAAAGTCAAAATATACCAATTCCTATATGGTCACACCCAGTTGGATAAATGTATCTGGAATATTCATATTGGACCAATATTTGCTAAGTGACATGCAGTCATAAAATGAGTTCCTTAATCCTCGATATTTATATCAGCATTAGCCTGTGCTTATTAACATTATTCATAAATCTAACCTATGCATATTTGCTGTATTCATTTTTTATATATCTCACAGGCCTTGTACAGATCCAACACCCCCATGTGTCAAATTATCAGAATTGTATATTTTAGTCTGACCAGGTTCTATCATAAAAATCCTAGACATGTCACAGTTTACATCCCCATTAATTTGAGTCAACCAGATTTTGTGGATTTTTTTGTTCATTCAATTTATCTTCATTACATTTGTCAAAGGACACAAGTTAAACAGAGGATTTGTTCAGAAATTATTCTGGGTAAAGTCTATTTTTCAGAAGAGAAAAATTCAATTGGATTAATGGAGTGATGTTGATTTTATGAAAATCTAGAGTTAATCAAAAGAAAGCATGCTGTTTGCACACATACTGTGGTGAGAGCTGGCATGTACCACCAAGTAATTGAAAATGCCCCCAGGGTCACATTTCTGAAATCTACAAAGGATGAAGTGAAATGAACACAGGATCATCTGGTACAGCGGGTCAACAAAGTAAACAAAATAATAATGTGAACAAATAAAAGGGTTATCTTGTGTCATATTCTCAAATTGAATGACTTTTGTTTAATAATCTGAATACACTCAAGTGAAATGACAAAAGGAGAAGCACCTGATACATGTCTTAGAAAAAAAATAGGTTGGTTAAATACTTGGTCACTGCCTGTGTAACTTTTGACACCCACGCTTCAAAAATTTTATTTTGATTTTCAGTAGAAATTAACTGATTATGAGCTCCAGCTCTAAGACATATATTGCAATTAATAAAACTTTAATAATATTTTCTGTTGTTTTATATATATATATATATATATATATATATATATTAATACTTTTCCTCTTCAGCAAAACTTTTCTGTTATCATCATATTGCTCCCTGATCATATGATTTTTTATTGAAATCCTATAATAAAAAAGTAAATGAAATATGAAATTTTATTGAAATCCCATTATAAAAGGTAACAAAATTGTCTGATTCATGACAAGTACACCTTCAAAGTAATGTCATGAGTTTTCACACAAACCTCATGATATATGCATGAATTTTGCTGAGAATCAAATTCAGGTGTAGAACTGTATTAGTTAATAATAATATTCACCTCATTAAATATGCATGAATTTTGCCAAGACCTTAATGAAGGTGAAAAACTGTGTTTGTTAATATTTATAATGAGTTTCATGAATATCCATTAGATTTTTTGTGAGTCATGATGGTGCCAACAAAGTTTGGTGACCTCTGACTCATTAAATATGCACAGATTTGCCAGAAATCAAAATTAGGTGTGATATTATATTGGGTAATATTTCTTGAGTTTTATCAGTATCCCTCCAATTCGTGGTTAGTTATGGCAGAAACACCTCAAAGAAGCCTAGTAACCTCTGACCTTATTGAATATGCATGGATTTTGCCCATAATCAAACTCAGGTGAGATAACCTATTGGTCAGTGGTTATGATGAGTTTCGTCAAAATCTATCAAACCCCAGTAAGTTATTGTGGCAACACAAAAAGGGAACAGACTGAGGGCCCAACAGAGAGGCAGACGGACCATGGGTATACCATATAATATGTCCCATCATAGACGGCATATAAATTAAATCAGGTGCAAAAGAGACACCGAGTCTTAAAGCTTGGGTGGTTATGCCTGGAACTTTTGTATTAAGATAAAATGAACTATTATCAGAAAAAAAGCACACATTGCAGCAAGTGACTAAGTACCTTTAAAATAGTTAAGGCACGGCTTCAACCTTCACAGAATACCAACACCCCCTCCGAACTACTCAGTGGGTTTCATTTACTGTAATTTGCTTGCACTTGGAGGGGGATTATATACCTAGCCTCAATTATATACCTAGCCTGGATCCAATAAAGCAAGCATTCTACCTTTAAGACTTTGAAAAATCTGCTTTTCTGTGAAGCGAGAGTAACTGACAGGTTTCTTCATGCTGTATTAGGATTATTCCACTAAGGAGGTTTTGTCTGGGAATCGCTGGTCCATGTTAAATTGTCTGGTACAACTTTTTAAAAAAGAGACTTTGGTTTAAATGTTGTAAATCTTTCAAAAGAAGTATACAGTATTTATAAAGACCATGTAAATTAAGGGCTCGTTTTGCAAATAAAATCTATTGCCAAATAAGAATTTATGGGCAGGAAGGTACAGATTATTAGGGTTGGAAAATGTTCTTTCCTGTCCTAAATGTTAGGGTTGGAATTTGATACCTTCCTGCCCTAACTGTTAGTGTTGGAATCTGTACCTTCCTGCCCTGACATTCGGGGTTGGAATCTGTCCCTTCCTGTCCTAACTGTTAGGGTTGGAATCTGTTCCTTCCTGCCCTGACAGTTATGGTTCAAATCTGCACCTTCCTGTCCTAACTGTTAGGGTTGGAATCTGTACCTTCCTGCCCTGACTGTCAGGGTTGAAATATGTACCTTCTTGTCCTAACTGTTATGGTTGGAAATTGTTCCTTCCTGCTCTGACAGTTAGGGTTGGAATTTGTCCCTTCCTGCCCTGACAGTTAGGCTTGGAATCTGTACCTTCCTGCCCTGACAGATAGGGTTGGAATTTGACCTTCCTGGCCTGACAGTTAGGGTTGGAATCTGTATCTTCCTGTCTTGACTGTCAGGGTTGAAATATGTACCTTCCTGTCCTAACTGTTAGGGTTGGAATCTGTCCCTTCCTGCCCTGACAGTTAGGGTTGGAATCTGTACCTTCCTGCCCTGACAGTTAGGGTTGGAATCTGTACCTTCCTGTCCTAACTGTTAGGGTTGGAATCTGTACCTTCCTGCCCTGACAGTTAGGGTTGGAATCTGTACCTTCCTGTCTTGACTGTCAGGGTTGAAATATGTACCTTCCTGTCCTAACTGTTAAGGTTGGAATCTGTTCCATCCTGCCCTGACAGTTAGGGTTGGAATCTGTACCATCCTGTCCTAACTGTTAGGGTTGGTATCTGATACCTTTCGTGGCCCAACTATTTTGGTTGGAATCTGTACCTTCCTGCCCTGACAGTTAGGATTAGAATTTGACCTTCCTGTCTTGACTGTCAGGGTTGAAATATGTACCTTCCTGTCCTAACTGTTAGGGTTGGAATCTGTTCCTTCCTGCCCTGACAGTTAGGGTTGGAATCTGTACCTTCCTGTCCTAACTGTTAGGGTTGGAATCTGTACCTTCCTGTCCTAACTGTTAGGGTTGGAATCTGTACCTTCCTGCCCTGACAGTTAGGGTTGGAATCTGTACCTTCCTGTCTTGACTGTCAGGGTTGAAATATGTACCTTCCTGTCCTAACTGTTAAGGTTGGAATCTGTTCCATCCTGCCCTGACAGTTAGGGTTGGAATCTGTACCATCCTGTCCTAACTGTTAGGGTTGGTATCTGATACCTTCGTGGCCCAACTATTTTGGTTGGAATCTGTACCTTCCTGCCCTGACAGTTAGGATTAGAATTTGACCTTCCTGGCCTGACAGTTAGGGTTGGAATCTGTACCTTCCTGTCTTGACTGTCAGGGTTGAAATATGTACCTTCCTGTCCTAACTGTTAGGGTTGGAATCTGTTCCTTCCTGCCCTGACAGTTAGGGTTGGAATCTGTACCTTCCTGTCCTAACTGTTAGGGTTGGTATCTGATACCTTCGTGGCCCAACTATTTTGGTTGGAATCTGTACCTTCTGCCCTGACAGTTAGGGTTGGAATCTGTACCTTCCTGCCCTGGCAGTTAGGGTTGGAATCTGTACCTTCCTGTCTTGACTGTCAGGGTTGAAATATGTACCTTCCTGTCCTAACTGTTAAGGTTGGAATCTGTTCCTTCCTGCCCTGACAGTTAGGGTTGGAATCTGTACCTTCCTGCCATAACTGCTTGGATTATAATCTGTACCTTTCTGCCGTAACTTTTTGGGCAGGAAGGGCTGCAATGAGACCACCCATGGGATTTGCCTAAAAATTGTCTTAATTCAAATGTGGTCTTATATGGTTATACGGTTACCAATAAGAATGCTTTTGGGACACTCAAGGATGGTCTTTACAGACATTTGTTTTCATTATACAGGTGGCCTCTCCGACAGTTTCAAATGTATCAACTGTAAATATATGTATAATTACTATTGGCATCATACAAAAATTGTCATTCTTAAGTTTATAATTTTGCTTTTGAATTCCATGCTTAAAAAATGTACTTGACCACCCTCTCACTCATGCAGCCATGAGAGATTGCAGTTTAATTCCCAGTTTACTTCTAAAACATCTCATATTGAAATGGAAAGCACAACCGGGTGTCGTCAATTTTAAATAATAACCATTTGAAGTATAATATGACAAAAGATAACAGTTCATTCAATTAATGTTCATTATCCAAGTATTTTCAAGGAGGGTGTTCTAGAGATGATTGTTCCCCTGACAAATGTTCCTTTGGATAAATCATCCCATGATAAATTTCTTCATATCCCATTGCTTGGTATTCTAATTTGTGTGGTCTGCAGGATGTACAAGAACAATCAATAAAGTGTTAAGAGGTCATTTCTAGGGAGGTACACATGTGTATGTGTGCGTGTTTCTGATCGTACCTAATAGGGAACATAGCTGCTGGCACCGTTTCAGCAGACAAGTTACCGCTGGCAACAGTCAATAGTCAATAAGAAGAGGTTTATGTGCTGTGAACACAGCTAAGGCAGCGTGTGATGTGCACTCAGACAAACATAGGCCTGCATAATTGAAAAGCCTCTGGTGCCTCTGTGTGATGGGGAAACGCGGGTAATGTCCGAAAGAGATATTCTGCTTTTATCACACACGTAGCAATGGTGTGATAATCAGCAGCTTAATGTCTTCCGCAAAATTGGAAAATGTGCCAAACCATTTTGAGAAACTGTAAACTCTGTTTTGGTTTAACTTTCTTTTATAGACATCTTTTAATAAGGTTGGGTCCCACGTACTCCTGCTGTTATTATGTCATACTCACTATAGTTATAAGTCCCTCCCTGATAAGATTCTCCTGGACATCTCAAGATTAATAACACGCATTTTGATTAATCACTAGCATTCCAGGAAATTCTTGGAAGTTTGTCATTTCTTTTGGGCAAGTTGTAGCCAAACTATTTACTGCAGTGGTTTGTGTTCATTACTAGGTGACCTCTATGCATATTCAGAGGAACCACAGGAAATTTACATACTAGTTTATTATTATAACAAAACTGATAAGGATCTGTACCATCACCAAAACCCAAATTATTCTTCCTTAAATAGTAGAGAGCTGAGTAACTTAAAGGCAGCTATTTATCTACATTTGTCTGTGGCATGTATGTGATTTATGGCTTTATTACTCTGTTGTATGTATTTATGAACTCTAATAGATTCCTTTTAAGAAACAGTTCATATAAAACAGCTGTGACAGTTGCATGAGCTTATTTATCTACTGGCTGTTAGTAAACATAGAAATGTTGACAAACAAAAAAAAAAACATATAACCTTACTTAGGTGGTTAGTTGAAGTTTAAAGATCACTAGTTGCAAAATGTCCTTTGACAGATGTTCCTGTTGCAAGTTTTCTGTTTATTTCAGCAGCTCCTGAAATATAAACAATGTAAACCATCTGCATGTGGTAAGACTGACTCTTCTAGCATATTTTTATAAAAGGTTCAGATGTATCTTTAGTTTATAAACATCAGAATAGGCCTCTTTAAATTTTTGGTAAAGGATCAATTATTATAATGGTCATAAGACAAACATGTCAATCAACCTGATCAGGTTAATTTATGGGTTGTAAACTTTTACTTCTGGAGTGAATGTGGCAGATATTTGCCGCTGGTAATGGCCAAAAAAAAAAAAATACCACAGTTTGAGCAGCACTAGCTGTATTAATATCAGTGTTCATTTACATCAACCTTATATGATGAATTTACTTAACATCTCAGCATGCTAATTACAATTTAAATCATGCTTAAAATTTTTGATATAATACCCATTTTCAGATATTTCAGGTTAATTTTCGTAAGGTAATTGACCCTCCAGTGTGCTTCATTTAAACACCTCATCAGGTTTCAGTTGTGGAGAATGTTTTAACCCTTTTAACTATCCTGTTAGCAAGACCTATTTCAAACAAGGAAATCACATGACACTGCTACAAAAATTAATTCTGTTATGTCTGTTAGCTCCTTACTCTTTTTGCCTGGTCTTTCTGATTTAAAAATTGCATAAAAATAACATGGTTTAGGCAAAAAAAAATAAAAGGTATGATTCTCAGGCACTGCTCGCATCAATTTTAAACCCCCGCATAAAATATTTTGATTTTGATTTTTAATAGAAACTTACCAATTATGACCTGCAGCTGCTCGGACATTTCTTTCAAGAAGATAAAATCATACAATTTCCTTTGTTATGTAGTGCTTTTACTTGTTTAGCAAAATAAATCTGTTATTATCATGCTTTTCCCTTATCATTTGACAATTTTATCAAAACATACCAAAATATTAAATATAAAAATAAAAAACCCGCATTGATTTATGAAAAAAAGTGCCTGAGAACCATACCTTTTTTTTATTTTGGCCTTACAGGTATATTAAAATTGCTGTGTCAAAAACCTAATAGGTTGGTCATTGCATATAAATTACCATATATGGATTTCCCTAGATTGGTCCTTAAAATGTAGACTGCTGAAAAACACTCCCTTGATGTATTATTGAAAATAATAAATAACTAGTTGCATTGGATTTTGTGGTTACTGATGAGGTAATAAAAATAATTCTTTGTTTTTTTGCCAATCAGTGACCACTGAGATAACATAGGATGAACAAAGCCTTGTTAAGTTTGTGGGCCGTAATGCACAAAAATGATATTTCTGTGTGTTACGATCCCATTGATTAAATAGAAAGTTGTTTACTTGTCAGATACTGAAAGCAAGATGAAAACTGTTGTAGGTTGGAATCACTTTGGGATGAGGACATAATGGAGCCTCCTCGGTAAAAGTTTGTGCATGGGAGAAAATCCCAACTGACAATCTGACCTTTGCGAGGATATATTTTCTGCAGCGTTGCATTGTTTTTCCCCAGAATAGGTTCAATGGAACTTGATTCTTCCAGCAATCATTCCAACCCACTGCTGGGCAAAACTTCCAAATTGATTTACATTGCTGTGAACTGAAGCAGGCTTTCTGTTCTCAGCACTGCGCAAGCCCAGGTTAATTCTGAATTTGGCTCCAATAAGGTTATTCAAGGTCCAGGCTGGTTGGTGCCGCCTCTTGAAATAGAGTGATTTCTGGTTGGCTGCATCATGCTGGCACAATAAATGGATAATTAACAAAGCAAGGCTGTTAGTCAAGATCAGACATTGCTATGCTATTAGTCATTATGGACAAATTTGCATTCCTATTATGAACTTGTGTATTGGAAACTTAACATGTATATATATATATATATATATATATATATATATATATATATATATATATATATATATATATATATATATATAATTATATATATATCCCATTTTCATAGCATAACAAATTAAGATAATTAAAATTTGCAAGGCTGCTTGCTGGTAAAACATCAGATACAGCTTGGCTGTTAGAGTCACTGTTCTCAAATTTTCACTTCATTTATTACTAGGTGTATGGAAAGTTTATAGGTATAAATGTATTATTCATAATTCATGTGATGGCAAAAAAAGAAATTTTGTGACTCGATTTGATCAAATCATGTATGAGTTCTTTGTTTTGATGATCTTTGGATCTATAGATTTAATACAGTGGTATTCCTGGCTTTTGTGACAGAGCACATGAATGAAAGCTGAGAGATAATGTGGGTTAGAATCAAAGCTGAAGAGCAGTGAGATTTTTCAGTCTGCCTCCACCCCTGGTGAGTGCTCAATCTGCAGGCTTTTTGGGAAGGCTGTACCCCACGGCTGTGTTTCACTCACAAATAAGTGCGCTTTTCAGGGGTTTGTAGGTGGTATACCACATCAATGTGGATGGTGATACACACCCAGGGCCCACAGGTTCTATAGGCACTAGTACTCATAGTTAACACCAGGATAAAAAATTAATGGAACTGTGTGCTACTGTCCCTGAGTCCAAAACTAGAATGGAATTTTGCAGATGTAGTCTTTTGCAGATGTAGTGACTTTGTAAAGCTAGCATAAAAAATGCTGATGGTTACTTCCAACAAAAAAAGGCAAAAAGGTAAAATTTATATTCTTTCTTAGTTAATTACATATTTCTGTCTCTCTCTTTGGAATATTAGGAATTACTGTATGCTTACTTCAAATTCTCATGTGTCACAGGAGCACTTCAGTTCAGTTGTAAATGAAACAGAATTTTCATTTTTCCTAAAAAAAAGGATTCTCATTTTGTGTCATCACTAACCCATAAATGCAGTAAATTTTTTCATATCCTGAAATGAATCATAGGATGTTTTAATTAGAATTCAGAGAAGAAACAGTCAGGGAATAAGTGATATGTGACATAATCAGAGTTTTATTATTTGTCTTCAGAAAAAGTGTTAAATATTTGAGACGTTGTTGATGCTAGCTAGCACTGTGTGCTATCAATACTAATTTTTGGACTTTATCTAATAAAGCTATCCATCAGTGACAATGCCTTCTTAATACAATTTTGTGTCCTAATGTGTGGCGTTTTAGAGGACAGTGCCATCTGTAATTAGTTGTTACATGGGAGGGAAATTAATAGGTCCTTCCTGCTGCCCATTAGCTGTTTATTAATCTGAGGCCTGGTGATCATGTGGTTACCATGGTACATTGGACATTGATCTCCTGAAAAGTCTCTTTAATCTGTTCCTTCCCATGATGCAGCATTTCTTCTCAAGATGCTGTTTTTTCCCATGATGCAGTATTATTTCCCCTGATGCAGTATTTGGTGTCTCAAAAGATACCTGAACTAGCCAAAAGCAAAGCCTGGATTGGATGCAGAAAAACAATCTTTAAATTAATTTTTAAAATCCTGGCTTTTATCTTAGTCCTGCCTTAAAGTGGAAGGAATGATTGCTAAAGGAATCAGGCCACAAGATAATTTCTAACTTTGAAATGCATCAGTTCTTTAAAAAAAAAAAATGGAAGAAAGTAGCTTGAATGTGTGATGCTGCTACCACTCATGCCAAGTAGGTAGATTGAAAAGTTGTTTTAAGCCTTATGTAGAGGTGATTTTAGCATAAAATAGGTTGATGGGCAGTCAAAGTAAGGGAACCACATTTAATAAGTGGAAAGGTTGGTTAGATAGGTGACAGGGGGATGGGCCCAGTGATGCTTGTAATATTGCTCACCTAATAAATACATTTTGCCAAATGCCTGTGGCTGGCTTGCACACTGACATAAGCAGCAGTTCCATGTGTGTGTATATGCGTGAAAAATAGCTCATTTATTTTTTAACTGGGGTGTTTCCATGTGTCCATCAGCATGTATGCGTATGTGTGTACATGCGTGAAAATCACCACAGAAGCGATTTCATGCATAGGGTCTGCAACTCAGGGATCCAGGGTAAAATGATGTCATTACACCATCTTTTTGTGGTAGGCCTGTTTGATCCACTGTACAAATATATATGTTTGCCAGTTCACGCATATACACATATACACGCACAAGGAAATGCTGCTATACATGGAGAGACTCGCACATGGCACTTTGATTACAAGACAACCAGTAGCATGTAATAGTTATAAATATGAAGCGGCCTTTTCTCAGGTGACGTGTAATTCAATGTTTGTCAAGCTTGTAGTATTGGACTATGTCAAGAAATGAATGTATTATCACAGGTCAGCAAAACGCAAGAAAGGGACTGTGTTTCAGCGGGATATAAATATGACAAATTTCCCCACAATTTATAAACAAAACTCCAGACTTGGTGCATATTCCCTCTTGGGAAATGATCTATTAAATAGTAATCGAATGAAAAGCCGGGTTTCTACACAGTAGCATGGAACTTGCACACAGTTAAATGATGTAAAATTACTAAGTTCACGACAGTCCTACTGGGTCATAACCTAATTACGTTTTTACTTCCTCATTAGCACAACGGAATAAATTTGCACCTGAAAGACATCATTCATGCAAACGTGATATATTTTGTGGGAAAATATGGTGACTGTGACATTGTTGTGGACAGGCCAGGAAAAAATAATTTTTGATAGTTTAAGATTAACATGAAATATTAATTGCGCCTGGTTAAGTAGAGCATCATGAAAGCCTTGGTTTCGTGTGCTGTCACTTGTCTACATTAAGCCACTTGTGGATATGGACATTGATGTACAGTGAGTGTTTGGGGTGATCTCCCTCAAATTATTCAGAAGACTGACCTTACTTTGAAATAAATTTATTTTTTAAAGAGTAAGGTGTCAGTGCCCTGAAATGAAGATTCTCTTGTCAAGCTAATTCTTAGTGGGTGCCATCTCCTGGACATTTGCTGAAAATAATTTATTACCTTAAATATATTTGGGCCCTAAAATTGACCCTCTGCTGTCTCTTATGATATTCATTTAAATTGTTGTATAATATACACTCTTTATATGTTTAGTAAATTCTGTTTTGGTCTGGGCCATACCCTTGTTTATAACTTTCCTGTTTTCACTTGTAGAATCATTAAAAATATATATCACTGATCATTTTAAGAATCAAATATTATAAAATCCCATTTCATTCATCAGTTTTTAAGTGATCATTAAGCTGTTATAGCAGTCATCAGAAGCTGGCAGCTCCAAGATGCTGGAAAACAATTTGTTCCAAAATTTGAGGCTCAAAATTGGTGGTCATCTTTACACTGGGTCGTCTTATACACATGTTTATACACGTACCTGAAACAAACAAGTAAACTGTTTTAACACTGTGAAGACAGCTGAGTCTTATATTTCCTTTTAATCAATAACTCATATAATGACATGATACCTAATCATAATAATGATACAATAATGACATAAAATAAAAAATAATGTATTCAGTTTTTCACAACCTTTCAAAATTTGACTCAGATCCTCTCCTCTTGGTAGAGTTCAAAAACTATGCACATATGTGACCTGCACATCCTGGACTCTCCAAATTTTTATCCTTTTCAAAGCCAAGCCAAAAGACATTTTTCTATTAAATATCATTGAACTTCACCAAGGATTTGAACTGGCTGAGGTAGGAAATTTAAGGTTAAGAGAATAATCTCCAAATTTCAACTAATTTCCAAAAAGGGCTCTGGCTAACAGTCATGTTAGTCCAGTGTTATTTTATTTTTATAAAATTAGAGGCACAAAATGGCTGGAAGCATTGTTAGCTAATGGGTTTCAACCGTCATGCAAGGGTATTCTTTGTAGTCTCAACCTTTGATCATTTAAGTCGTGCTTCTGCTTTATCACCAATTGTGAGTGTTTTTATGATGCATTTGTTGTTTAGTCACACACATTTCCCTAATTCTGTCAGTCCCCTAACAAAAGAACATGAAACTTTGTTAAAAAAAAAATAAATAGGCTTCTTTTAAATGGTGTCTTTTATGTATTCTTAATGCTCTCAGTAAAAAGCATGATCATAATCATGTAAAGATGAAAAATAAAACTTATTTAAATACCTTTCATGTCAATATATAAGTTCCTTTTTCACCATTGTAATGTCTATTTAACAAAGTAAATGCAATTATCATTGATATTTCCATTTTAAGCGATGCAAATCCCACATGAATAATTAAAACATTATACATTACCATTACAGATATAATGATTATGAACAACACTTCACTGACAGTATTGTATTAATAATAAGTATAAAATGGATATAACTGTGTACTCATTAATATTGAAATATAATATAATATTATGTTTTTTTACAAAGCATGCAGAAAAATGTGAGACATAACCTTCCACAACCACAATCTCACAGATCTTATGGGTACATCATCTTTAGTCATTGTTAAGCATAAAAATGTGATTGTTCTCACGGACGTTCAATTCTCACGTCTCCTCGGAGAGGTCCTCATATCAGATGCCCATCTGGCCAGCCCTTGTAGGCAGATCGTGAATAGAAACGAGACATTAACTTTTGTGCCCTGCCATCAATTGTGTGGCGTCCCCTGGGTGGATTGAATCATGCATATCTGATGTTAGCGTGAAATATCAGTTATCATCCAAAACCTTTCACATCATAGAAAATGTCAATTTTCAAACAGGTTCTTTTGAGTGTAATGGCGTCTGCAATACATGTTTAACTCTGAACACAGTGGTTACTTCTCATAGTATTTTTCCCTTAGTAATATTAATGTAGAAAATATACCTCTGATTGTTATATTTCAATTAAACATCAACAATTTTCTCCATTAATTAAGGCCATGCCAAAAGAAATTAATATCCGACAGAAGCATCACTCCCATTCTTTATTTTGGATTTTTTTTTTAATTTTGTGAATACAGCCATTAATTTCTTATTATAATGTTGCTGAATAATGCTTTTGTCTCAAAATCTTTATTCAAAATCCAACAAAATTTATATTCATGAATAAATATTCAGTGTAATAGGTTAAAATTTGTATTGTTCATTTATATATGAACTCAAAATCTGCTGAACATTTTTGTATCCTTCAGATACAGACAGTTATAGTCAGAAAATGCTGATTTCTGTACAAACAGGTTGTTAATTTTGTTTATATGCATGTGTTCATAACCAGTTTGGGGAGGGGACCAAAATAATCCATAAGGGCATCTAGTGGCAAGTCAGACAAATCAAAGTTTAGCAAAGGGCCTTTTAATACTGGTGACCTTTCAACTAACTGCCTTAGGTTACTTTTTTTCTGTTTGTCACTATGGTTGCATGTACCTTGTTTACTTACAACTTGCAGATAAACAAGCTCTGCATGCACCCATCATGGAGGATTTATAAGAACTTTTCTGACTAGGAATAACCTAATGTTCATTTATATCTACAAAGAGTAAGTCAGACATTGCATAAATTCTACAAAAAATTAATAATGAATCCCTCGCTCTGCTCCTTTTTGGCTATACCTTTGTTTTAATTTTTAGAGAAATCTTACAAGCTGCCTCATGAACATTGTGGTGATATGTTGTAGGATTTTTCCCACAGATAAAATACAACAATGCAGCAGTTTGAGTTTGGTCTGTCTGAATTTAGAATGTTGTTATTACTATGCCAAAACATGATCATGCTGCTAGTCTGTGGGGGTATGTGATTACTAAAGATATGGAGGGTTGCAGGGTACTCAACATCACTAGTGCTTAACTACCTCCGTCTCCATATATGACAAGACCCTGGCTACTATTAAACTAAGTGACTTAAACTAAGAGCCATAGAATGGGGTCTACACCCTAGCCTTGCTACATAGATAAATGACAATCCTCCTTGCCTGACACATAGGGGCACTTAATTTAAATTATATTACTGTCATTAATGGGCAAGTCCACGTATAGTGTAAGAGGGGTGTATCTATTAAGGGTATATGGAACATCCTATAATGTTATATTAAGCTGATTGACCCTTTAACTGTCCATTACAGTGACTTTCCTTGTGCAGTGCAGACAGAATGATGAGGACTTGAATATTAACTTCCTGGACATTATTCACCGGCTCAGCATCAGGTCATCATTGTCCAGTCACGGGGCCAAGGAGATTACGGAGGGCATGAATCTCTGAATACTGACTATAGTCTGTCCCATAGACAGTCCCCATTGTATTTAGCAACATTGATTTTTTATTTTGACATAAAATGTTATTTCCAGTTAAAAAGGCTCAGGATTCATTCATTAGAAGGAAATTAAAATACTGGTATGCCTTACAATTTAGTTTATATATTTGGTTATTGCCTTTAGATTGTTAAGAAATATTGGTTTTCAGTCTTGTCCTTAGAGGGAAGGGGTCAAGCATATTGCTGTTGGGTCTGAAACAAAAAAAAAATACTAGTACAGCAGGTTTCCACTGGAAAACTCTTTGTATCTTGGGTTGGGCAAAAGTTTATTTTGACATTATTGGTTTCAGCCAACAGGTCAAATAACATTTAAAAGAAATTTGGGTGAATCAGAGTTATGTCTCAGATACATTCGTATTTACTAGCAGGTAAGTCCCAAACTATCCTACTGCAAGATGGACCTTTTTAGAGAAAGAGAAGTCAAAACCAGTGAAGTCCCTGTGTCAGATAAATAATAATGGTTTCCTCCATCGTCAACAACACTAAATATTTTTTTACCTCCAAGACTCATTAGTAACTACATTTATGAGCAAAGGAAAATAAAGGGGTCACAATTATAGATATTCTCTATATTGTTAGATTCCTTAGCATCATTGAAGAGGTTGCTGCAATTAATGTGTTTATGTGACATGGACTGTCTTTTTTTACAGTTTGTTAATCACTATTGTGGTTATATGCATTCAGTATTTTATTTGGGGAAGAAGGGCTTTAGAGAATTACAAAATGGTGACCTCATTTAATATTTTTCTCCAATATCTCATAATCTTTATCATGTTATAAATCCTAATTTAACTTCTTAATGGTTATTTACTTTTTAATGTATAATTGTAAATCACAAAGTAACAGTGCTCTAACCATAATTACAATAAAGCCTGTGGCAGCCTCTAATATGGAAAGTGCAGTTCTCTAGTGAAACCCATGGGGCACAAGGGTGTGCTGAAAGTGAAACCATAATTAAAAGCACCCGGAAAAAGTTGTAAAAAGTGACAGTGCAAATGAGATCAAATCCTGTTATGCCCACTGTGAGTGTACTTTGTAGCCAGTCGGATAATACCAGGTAACAAATGTTAATGCCTGTAAAAATTTGTTCAGTATTTATTGCATTAGTGTCAATTTGACAATGTCTGATTTATGTATGCCCTGCATCTGACATGAAACAGTACTACAGTCACCTGGTAATGGGCTGTTCCTTGTGGTAGTTTGTTAGGATACTATGTGCTAGCTTCTGTACAATCGATGGAAAAGACTTTCATTGGGATTTTGTCTGTATTTCATGTAAAAAAAATATTTAAGTACTGTATATATATCCCAACCCCCTTGCCAAGGCATCCATTGGATTTAATCTATGCAGGGATGCCAGTTATCTTTTTAAAAGAATTATCTTTTTCAACTTTTTACATATTCATACATACAGGATGGATTTAGCATCATTGGGTTGTTGGTTGATTTTGTTATTAGCAATTTTACTTAAAAAGTTGTGACATATTTCTGTGGAAGATTATGATAACATCCAAGGAATTATCCATTAAATGTTATTCTTGGCCCCATAAAGTTTTTACAGATTATTTAGCATTGCAAGCCTCATACTCAAAATCAAATTAAATCCATATCAGAAAGGGAAAAATTTAACACAATGGACTCAGACTTATAAAGAAGACTTTTGTTTGCCTCTACAAATTAACTTTAAAAAAGAAGTAATTTGGCGATTTTCAAAATTCAAGCACTTTCATTTTTTTCAAATGCATAACAAATTGTCAGGGATTTTCATGCAGTTTTAGGAATGTTGGAAATCTATTAAATCATTACATATGGACTAGGACAGTCATGGGGTAATTGATAATTATTGTGTGATGCCTAGGATGGTGTTGACCTGTCTAGAAAGAGCTGAAAAAAGGATGGCGTACATTCAAGAGGCCATATCTGTTTATCCATGTGACGTAGGAGCCTATATGTGTGACTTAATGAACATGTGACATATAAATACCACTGTGATATCATCACTACAAATCGTCAAATGTGTTTAGTTTAAGATCATTAGCTTACATCGTCACTGATATGTTGCAAGACTGTACACCTGTTCAGTCATATATCTTTCTGAATTAATTATCAATATATGGAATCCATACATGGAAGAGTATTATTTTGTTAGATACCAGTAATTGTCACAATTGTCTGACTTACCTATGAGTTAAAAAAAGGTCTGCTATATAGTGCATTATATAAAAAATATCACAAAACGGATGGTTAGAGGTTTTGGAATGGCGTATATAGTTGTCTATATACATTCAGTGATAATATGAGTGGCCCCAAGGCAGTTGACTATAAAGCTGGAAAATGCAATTTTAAAACAACATAAAAAGTCACATTTGTTTTGATGTACAAGATTCTGGTCAATGCAAGTAGCAGCATCACAATTACATCTTAGATTATATTTTGGCTGGTAGACTTATCTGAGCTGTTTTACTTTCTTTTTCATTGTTACTGTGTCAAGATTGTTTCAACCAAGGTTTTGAGTTTGTGCCCATGATCGCAAGTTTGTTTCCTTGTTGCCTCTTTGACATTGCATTATAATCTGAAATTATATGAATGTAACTTACAGCATAATAAGTCAAGATATGATTTGGTTTGGTGAGGCACACTTTACAAAGCATGATCCATTGTTTAAACAATGTTCAAGCACCCTACGTTTTGTGGTTCATTTTTATGTGCATTACAGCTAGAAAAATACGTTTTTGACAGCTCTTGATTCATACCTGCATTTGGAGAGAGAACTTACAAAGATAATTCCAGTGTCATATAGCCATGGAACTTACAAAACACAATAAATGTTTCCCTGACTAGAAAAACAGATTTTTATGAGGTTTTAATGTTCCCACTAGATTTTTTTTTCAAAATTTTATGAAAAAGATAATTAATCAAAGACTAAACACTAATTAACACAGTTCTCAAAGATTGATAGAAATCTTTTGACTTTCAAAAAAAAGAGCTACCAGTATGGAACTTTCCAGAAGGCCTTACCTTGGCTATTTCTCAAGCTTAAACCATGGGCTGATTTCCTTGTCCTAATTATACTTGAAATAAAGAATGTCCCTGCAAAAGGGCCTATTTTAGCATCATCAATTTTGAAAGTACGGTGTAACAAAAAATAAAAAGGTTGGGTTAATATTCTGATATCACTGACAATATCAGTTTTATCCATGTTTTCTTATTTCCTGGTCTTTCCTGTTCACTCTTGTAGATTTTCTCAGATCTCATGGGAGTATACATCCAAACACTCCATAATAAGTCCTCAGAGGTTAAAATGATTCCACCATATCTTCCAGTCCTCACAATGAGAACAGATGGAAACAGGACTTGAACCCATAACCTTGTGATAGGAGCCCCTTGCCCATATAAATTACACACCCACAAGTCTCAGGGATAATTGATTATATATATTAAAGGGGACCAATCACCTATCTGACCTTTTTTAAGTTAAGGAAATCTCTTGGAGCTATTATAAAAATAGGCCAGAAAAAGTGGATATCATCACACATAATTTGCTTGGTTATTTATATCATTGTGTTTATAATATGTGGGGGGCCCACCATATTAATCCACACAAATTCAGCAAGGGCATCTAGCAGCAAGTCTGATGAGCCAGAGCTTTGCAAATGGTGTTTTGCAACAAGTGACCTTTCTACCTCCTCACAAATGCAACCTGCCATCTTTCATGTTTTACACGTTTGTCAACAAAGCTGTGTTTACAAATATGTTGATAAACAAATTCATACATCTTTCATGGAGGTGTTATATAAATAATAACTTTTTATAACCAGCATAACCCTTAGATGATTAATATATACACAGAGGAAGCCAGAAATCACAGAAATTCTATTTAAAAAACAAAAGGTAGGTGATGGGCACCTTTAAAGTAAAATTTAAAAGTGTTACTAGTACTAACACTGTTTTCTAAGACACCTGTGCTATACAACAAATTGTTATCACTGTTAATAACTCCATTACCAATAACAAAATAAATGTACATGTGCAATTCACACTGGATAATTTTGAGTATACTATTGCTTACATATAGTGGAACTTTATTAAAAAACATTTTGTTGTTGGAGGAAACTGCTTCCATTTGTTAACAATAGCTTAACAAAGTATATGTATATATCTAATATATATATATATCTGCAGAATACCATTCCGGTTTTGGACTATGTGACAGGGCAGTATCACATTCCTCTCATTTTATATCCTGGTGTTAACTAGACCTGGTGACTACTGCACCTGTGGGCCCTGAGTGTAAAATCATTTCCATTGCTCCATCATACCACCAAGGAATCCCTGAAAGGTGCACACGTTTGTGAGTGAACCATGGCCGTTGAACATGGCCTTCCATTAAGCCTGCAGAGTGCTTACCCTTAGGGGTGGGGGCAGACCATGGAAAATCTCATCGCCTCAACTGAGATTCAAACTCATGATCTCCCAGCTATGAGACTGTGCTCTACCCTTGAGCCACAGAATCTGGTATGTATGGTGGATCTTCTGCCCCTTGAGATAGAGAGTCTGTCCATATGTCAAAGTGGCAGAACTCATCATATCAAAAGTCCTTCTAAAATTTTGATGAAGAAATTAACATATTGCTATCATTTTTCACTTTGCTTTAAAGTCCACTAGTATATTTCAACTTACATAAACCAGACAAGCCATTAAATATTGTTTGTTTGCAATATTCAACAACACCCACCATATGCAAAACAACTACTTTATAACTCAGCATATTGGTTAAATCCCCTTCCAAGTTGGTTGAATTTCTGACCATTTATGAAAGCTTGTCTCACACATGTTCTATGTAATTGACAGCCAGGTTGTGTGAGGTACATGAAATGACAATGGATAACAAAGAGATGGGCTTTACACTCAAATGTACTTTCATATATGTTATTCTCTTTGTGTGAATTGTTGAACCCCAAAACATGAAGCCAACCACAGTTAATATTTACATCTATCTTATATTCATATTATATTTTTCAGGACATTTTTCAATAGCAACAGGTCATTAATCTGGCAGGGTATGACCTTTATCACTGGATACTGCTGAGAACACTCCCTGTTGCCTTGTTTTGTCACTTGTAAATCACAGTTTGTGGACTCAGTGTTTGTACAGTTACTGTGACAACATCACCAGTGATATTTGCAAATGTCACATTCTGAGGTTGTCACTCACAGAAATGGTCCCAGTGGCAGCCTTCAATATCTCGCTGAATGATGACTGCTTATGATCGCAATGTCCGAGCAAAGGTTAAAGGTCATTTACAGCAATAAGTCTCTACTTTGCAGCTTTAATAAAAGTCACATTGAGTTGCCAAAGGGTTAAATTGTGATTGTCAAGTGAAACTAAAGTGGTTTCATGGCCAAACTTAAGGTCATTAAGTTACGTCATATGTCAGATAATAAGGTGTGAAGGGTCACTTAAGATACTGTTACTATAATCTAGATTCAGTTTCAGTTTTTGAGGGTTCTTAAAATACTAAATTAGATGATATTTTAGATGAGATTCATTTCAGTGACCTTAATTAAGATCTTAAAGACATTTGGGAGTCTCATTTATAGGAATGGAAAAGTGACAGGGGGAATGACGACAGCAAAGGGTATTCATTTGTGGATATTTATATCCATTGACAATTGAAAAGATAGAAATTTCAAACTTCTAAATCATTCAGTGTTTGAATACCAGATGGCACTGAGAAGCAAAAGTGGTAGTTACCGAAAATAATAATAATCTTGTTAAAAGGTACACCGTTCATAAACTAGATGGCTTTACAGACAGGCCAAACCCCGAGCATTGTGTGATTTTCATTGATTTACAAATTCTTCCACCATGTGTCAACTTTTGTGGCAGACTTGCAGATCCTTAATAATAGATGATGTACAAGTTAAAGACAGAACACCTGTACTCTAAAATTTAAACATTCTTAAAGTGTTATTGAACAATTTAAACTGTGTTATTGAAATCTCTCAACAACTTTTTGCTGTCTTTAGATTGAAAAACAAACAGATGAGTAGACCAACAGAAAGAAAGAAAACTGAGGAGAAGTAGTAATTAAAAAAACATTTACTAACATTTACCAATATTCTTTTTTTTTTAAATCTACCTGACAGTCAACAAGTGATTCTTGTCACCAAAGCTAATCAGGTGTATGTAAATAATTTTTGTTACCATTGGCAACCAGGTGTTAAATCAGGCATTGTGACTAACAAACAAACAGTCTAGGTCTGAGTTCCAGGCTGCCATCCCTATAAAATACAAATGGTTCAGGCTTTGCTGTTGTATGAGAACAATCCATTTATTGGATGAGGAGAGTCCATTAAGCTCAAACAGCTTTGAAATATCATATTCCTGCATGTCTTGCTTCCGGGATTGGTTTCCGTCTCATCTGTCAAAGATAGGCCCCATTACATGTTATTTATTTTTTTCTGTCCTGTTTTGGCCCGTCCCCAGTGGTATCATTGGTAAATGTGTTCCGTGGATATGATTGGCGTTCAGTGCTAGCATGCAGCCATGCAGAAGTACAGGGTACCTACAGAAACAATCACAGAAACAATATCATCTTCCCCCTGAGAGGCCATTCAAAGACCCCCTTTCCATCCATTTTTGAAGAGTCCATTAACTTCTGTTGTATGAGGTATGTGTTTTAATTTACTTGTATCTGTGGATATAGTCATCCAAAAAAAAAATTATATCATGTTGTAATGGTTGAAACAGAGGTAAGTACATGTACATGAATCAGACTTAATATTTATCAAGAACTGAAGAATACAAATTAGTTTGACAAAACATTTTATCATCTTTTATTAATGCCATTTAGGGTATAGCAGAGAGGAAAACATTGGACATTTTTAAAGATTATTTGTTTTTTATACGTCATTTTACATTATGGATGTTTTGTTAATGCCTTTTAGAGTATATAGCTTAGAAGAAAAAAAATTAGATGTTCTGAAAGAGATTTTTTACTGTTAGTGTCGTCGCAAAAACTTACCAGGCCTTTGATGAATTTTTCATAAAACTCACCTTAAATACTTGCAAATACGTGATCTCGCCTGAGTTTGATTTTGGGCAAAAACCATGCATATTTAATGAGGTCAGAGGTCACTAGGCTACTTTGTGGTGTTGCTGTGTTAACTAACAAGGTATATGACAGATTTTGATAAAACTCAACAGAAATATTAATCAATAAAATCTCGCCTAATATTGATTTCCAAAAAATTCCAGGCATGTTTAATGAGGTCAGAGGTCACCAGACTTTGGTGGCACTGTTATGACTACCAAAAATCTTATGGATTTTCATGAAACTCATTATGAGTATTACAATCAAAACATTTTCTCACCTGAATTACCTTCTCAGCAAAATTCATTTTTTAACATAATTAATGAGATGAGATGTCACAATAAATGTGACTGGTGTATTATACACCTAATGCAGTGGTCTTCTTCATGTGTCATTTTGCATTATTCATCTTTTATTATGTTTGCTTGTTAGGGTATAGCATAGAGAAAAAAAGGTGGAAATTTACAAAGATTATTTGTTTTTTAGAGGGATAAATAGTAGTTGGATTAATTCCAGAATTATGTCTGCCCTCCCAACACCATAACTTTTGAACCAAATGATATATTTTCATGAAATTCAACTGGTTACATTTCTCTACCAATATCTCAGACAAGTTAAAAATCTAGTGACCTTCACTTTCATCAAGGTCAAATTGGATGAAATAAAAAAATGTTGTGAACCCTATAAGTTTTGAGGTATCACATATTTTTTCCTCAAATTTGAAACAATAATTGTTTTAATCAAGTTCCTTTAGGAGCTTAAAAAAAATGGTGCCCTTCACCTGGATCTTAAAGGTCAAATTAGTCCAGAAGTAAATATCAGATCAGTTCATAACCTGGATACTATGATCATCACACAATCAAGTCAGAAGTCAAGTTTAGAAGTCCTGGGGATTTAAGGTGACACCAAACTTTTGAAGTGGTCCATTCATTTCCATTAAATTTTGGAAAGTGAGGCCCATAGTGAGGGAAACAGTTGTTTTTGTGTCACAATAACCAGGTCCTCTAAGTAACAGTTATTTTCCTCAGCATTTTCTATCTCTTGCTTGTTAAATTTGCTCCTTAATTGTAAGAATTATCACTTATGGAATTTAAAGCTTCTATAAGCTTTGTGTAGCCAATGTGAAAGTAAAGTCCACCTTGGCAAGTAGTTTAGACAAGTATTTTGACAGGAATTGATTTTTCATTCAGGGGACATATTACAATAGCATATAGATGACATGCAACAATGGATTGAGCACTTCAATTTTTTCATGAGATTTATAGTTGTTAATAAAGAAGAGAATGTTTTGCATTATGAGGGATAAGTTTTGTTGAACGAATTTGATTATTATAAGTTAAAATCTGTATAAATCCTTAATAAACTTAGCCAGTGCTACAAATATTTCCTTGTGTGATGTTTCATATAACTCTATAGCTGTAGGGTGAAATATGATCCCTTCATCAATGGGTGGTGATCACTGGGTGGTCATCTCTGAGATGTCATCTCTGGGTGGTCATAATAAACAGGTTGCCTTCACCACATGATCTTCCATTCACCTCATCTTCAACCATTTATTAAGTCTTTTAGATGTGTATGTTGTTTTCAGATTGAATTTACGGATGATGTAATAGAGCTGTTAAATTTGGTGAAAATGCGCAGTTCCAACCTATCAGGTTAATGCTGATGGATCTGTAACAGGGGGAGAAATAAATGAAAAGAGGGCGTCACATTAATGAAGGGCTGTCAGCACAAAGGGTGCTGATGGAACAAGCTCATCTGCTACCAGTTAAGCATCACAGGGGTTTATGATTGCGCTCTATCTTGCCATGGATAAATGACTGCCAACTTAATACCCCAGGGACCAGAATTCAGCGTTGGTATTACATCTTGTGAACCAACAGTGTTGCAAAATAAGGGGGGCCGCATTGCTTTGTAATGAGAAAGAAAAACTTGTATGTGTCAGGTAATGCAACAGTGTGCGACACTTTCGGCTTAAGCTACAGAACGCAAACTTGAGTTATGGAGGCAAATATTGTCTCGTTTATGGGCAGTTACAAGCTTTTGTAGGTACTGTATGATCATCTATCAAAAGGCTAGCTCCATAATAGGTATTAGGTTTCTTTTCTATAGCACGTTAAAATGGTTGCTTTATCAGTGTAAGCTTGGTTGTGCTTCAATAAAAACAAGTACATTATATAATTGGGATGTAGCCTTACATAGTTGTTATATCAGAGATAACTTGACTATCCCATGCTCCCAGATGGATCATTAAAAACACACCGTAGAGGCATTGTTAGAGTGATATACTCAGGCTAGGTGTTATATAATATTATTGTTCCGCAGAAGATCTAATAATGATCTAACAAACCAAGGCAGAAATGAAAAAGGACAAGCAGGATTCTGTACTGGTATAATCAAATCTGGACTCACTATCCTCTTGGGTTGTCTGTGAAACATATAAAGCATGTATTTATGAATTGGTTGTTATTCATCTTGGCATTGTACGACCTTTGTTGACATTGTTGGACAGTGTGTACTTTAGATTTGAAACAAACAGCAGTCTCATATTTTTTTTATCAGTAAGGTGTCAGCAACTAACTGTGAAATGTATGAGTGGTGTGGTATATTTTTCCTGCCCAGGTAGTAACACAGATTCTGTTTCTTCTACAGTTTGTTTCTTTAACTCAGCCAACCTACTTATAATCACTCTGAACTAGAGTGATGGGTCCTTGCATGTCCATCTGCAATCTGTCCAGCCACATAACTGTCGATCTGTTAAAACCATTCATTATGGTGAAAAATAAATTTTCTGTAAGCAGGACACAATTATTACCATTCAGTATGGTAAAAATAACTTAACATCCTGACAGGCCCTGGGGATATCTTCTTAGATGCCAGGACTTTTCTGAACATGGTGTAAGCATCTATGACGCTCAAAATCTCTTTCCGAACCTTGGACCCCAAATATTGAGTGTTCACAAGAGATGTCAAGCACTGACATTGCAAGATATGCATGCAGTTTCTATAAATAAAACAGCCTTTAGGCCCCCAAAAAATAAAAGGTATGGTTCTCTGGCACTGCCGTGTTTTAATTTTAACCCCCCCCCCCATCAAAATTTTTATTTTTATTTTCATCATTCATGAAGATAATACAATACAATTTTGATAAGTTTTCCTTTGTTATGTAGTGCTTTATCTGTTTAGAAAAAAAAATTATGTGAGTATCATGATTTTCCCTGATCATATGACATTTTTATCCAACATACAGAAAAGGGTTATAAAAAAACCTGCCCTCACTGATTGATGAAAAAAGGTGCCTGAGAACCATACCTTTTTTCTTTTGGCCTTAAGTCCTTGCTTTGTAAACATATTCACAAAGAGCCATCCATCTTACACAAATGCAGTTCCAGCCAATGAAAATTTGATTTCTTTTTGCTTTGCCTGTGAGAGGTATCTTTTTTTTAAGCAACAGAAAAAATGTATGTAACATTTTGCCAGCGGCCACTGCCAGGAGAGGATCTCATTGCAATATTTGTGTAATTTAAAGATTGGAACAGTTTATTGGTCAGTAAATGCAGGCCTGTCTACAATAACAATTATCAAAGACTTAGATAAGAATATAATAAAAACCATAACAAAATTACAGTTTTCATAAATCTATTAGCAAACAAAATCTACATGTGTGTATCAGTCAGTTTTTAGCTCGGCTGACTGAAAGTCATCAGAGCTATAGCAATCACTCTCTTTTTCCAGCCGTTCATGCACCCTTCTGTTCATTTACAGGGCACAAATTATAAGTGTTGAACTTTGAAACTTTAAACCTTAAATCCAGGAAAATCCTGGACAAACTTCATGAGACACCTGAAATTTGGTCAGGATTATCTAAATATGTATCTGCATGACCTATAGTAATGTATAACATTCAGCTAAGCTTCATGGCCCATGAGCCACTTGTTTATCAGTATATTGCATGGAACTATTGTGGTGAAAACATGATAAAATGTCAATGCAATTCAAGGCAAATTATATGAAGCTGAAAAATGCACATGCATATGGTTTGAACCAGGAGCAACTGCATGTGGACATAATCATTAAACTGCTTCAAAACAGTTCAGAACAAACACGTGCAGTTTTCAAAGAGTTATTAACAGATTTTGATGAAATTTTTAGGACAGCTTGGTAGTGATAAAAGGAACAATTGATTAAATTTTTTGGGTGATCTGTATCCACAATTTTTTTAAAGAAAAATGCTGCATTTCTGACAATGCCATATGGTGGAGGTCTGCACTCAGTGAGTGCTAATTTCAAGTTGTTCCTTTAAATGTATACATATTTAATTATTTCCTCCCTGAGCAGTAGTGAACAGCCTGGTTAGCCAATCGGGGATCTCTTCAGCTTTCCCGATCTGACTAGTGTTCACATTTGAACTTTATATATATAAAAAAACAAGCGGCAGTTGAATCAACCTGAAATATAATTGACATATGTGCAACGTCAGTCAATATTTATACTGCCAAGTGCTTGATAGTAGAGTAACACCCATGTGTCATGATCAGAAATGAAACTAGACCTAATGCATGTTTTATCAATAGAGTTGAAAGTTTTTATATTAATACTGTTAGTTGTACCATATATCACCATGACATCATCAGCCAGCTACAGTTCTAGTGACACTAGATGATGATACTCAATTATTTACAATGTTGAGGGCAGTTTATTCGCTGATGATGGTATGGTTCCACTCTCAGGATATAATGCATCCTTCACATTAGTCAAATAAATATTTAAATGTGAATACACCAGCCCAGAATCTTAATACATCTTCTAAAAAAAACAGTCAACAGACACAAACCATTGTATAAATCTTACAAATTTTCCTTTAGCTTCAGAATGATGGTAAAAATATGAAAAATTGCAAAAAAAGGAGGTTGATACATCCACCAGAGTAATACAGTAGAACCTGGAATATCTGAACAGTTGGGGAAATAATTTGTTCACTTATTTGAGGTTAAAGATGTGAGGTACACCATTGTTATCAATAAATATACTATGACTACAGGTTCATGGGGGTGTATCAAGGTTCCAACATGCTAATGCTGTTTAATACTTATACTGCCAGTATTGTTATGTCATCAGAACATTTTGTCTAAATTTTATTTAAAAAAAAAACAGCGGACTATTCACAATCATTGTTATCCTCGAGATAATATGTGGTATTTTGGAAAAAATATATTTTTCCATGTGTTCTATTTCTACTTTTCAATAAATATAGGTAAATTTCGGTCCCTCAACTTAACTTTTGGAAAAAAGAGTTTTCAGCAAAAAAAGAGATACGGAAATTCAAGGTTCTACTGTATTTAAGGAATTAACATACAGCAGAAGTAAGAACCAGAATGACACTCACCAGACAGTAAACCTCTGTCAAGTTAAACCATTGTGTTGTTTCCAACACTTTATCCAAACCCAAACCAAAATTAAAAAGGGCTGGTCCTGACCCATGTCCCACACCTTAGAAAGTTTTGTGAAAATCAGGTCAGTAGTTTTTTAGCCCTCAGCATTGGCAGATCTAAGGGGTCTGGACATATTTGTTACACAAGATATATTCATACAACATTTGGACATGAAAAACAATGATTTTCTGCAGGCACCTGTGTCAATTAGGAACGGAATAACCAGAAACAAGTTTAATTGGTGCACATATTATACACAAAAGGTCAAATGAGCCAGTGTAAGTCATGGCCAGGAAAACTCCACAACTAGGACTTACAGCTGGTAATGACCACCCTTTAGGTTACATTTTACAAAAAAAAATTTTTTCATCCTGAAGTAATATTCTCTAGAAAAATTGTCTAAGACATTGAGTCTATCTTGAATTGACAGTTCTAGGGTAAACACCAATCCCCTAAAGAAATCACCTGTCACAGGTAGGTCACTTTGTTTTAGTTAGGATCTTAAAGGTCACATGATCAGTGCATAGCTGAAAGAAATTGTAAGTCCATTAACATTTAAAAGCTCCTCTATATAAATGAGTTTAAGTCACTTTATTTTACTTAGATCCCCAAAAATTATTTGGTCAGCTCATAACTACAGAAATTTGTAATCATTTTGCATTTTCGAAAGCTCTTTTATAAATGATCCCCGATAGTCTGTTCAACCAGTTGGTGCTTATTGAAATGTGTTGATTATCATCTTAAATTGGAGTATTATAACACACTAAGACACAAAAGCTAAAGAGGAATCAGTGGCCTATAATGAGGTATAAAACTTCACAACCCAAAACCAACATGTATTTTTTGCTACCTTCTGGTTCTTCTGACACTCCTACCCAAGTGACAGTTACATTTTTAGAATATTTATGACTCTAAACAACCAGTCAAAAGTATTAAAGTTTAGTTGTTTGAGCATTTGACCAATAATAATCTTGACCTTCCTAAATAGGGTTGATATGTTGTAAAAAAATATACTGTTTACTAAGACATTGATTTTATTGCACTACCTAAATAATTTGCAAGGTAAGGCTATCATTTCATTATAGTTAATTAGGCCTTAATTATGCGTCAATCGTTCACTGCAGCATACCATTTAGAATTAATCTGTCTGTTTATCTGAACTATTGCCATAATTCAATGTCTACCCCATTATGGAAAAGACTATACTTTGGAAAAACTTGCTTGTGAGTTGGATTTATTCTGTTGTACATTTCAAATTATTGGAGAGACTATGTTAGGAAAAGACATCACTTGTTTCCTAGAATTTTACAAAATGTGCACTTAGGTAATCAGGGTAAGATCAAATGTAAATCTGATGTAAATAAAATCTTTTTTTTCTCTAATATTCTGAGCCATGCTCATAATATTTTCCATTAAAATCTAAAAAAATGTCTAGTCATAGCTTAATTTGTTTCCTCAGGAAAGGCTGGTTGGATTATTATCAGATTTGTTGTGCTTATGGGGCTTGGCGAGCTTAAGCTAATATGCATGAACAATGATGCCACCTACATTATCAAATTAGTTGCCTGTGCAAGGACATTGTCAACATGTCAGTTGGCTGAGCGTCATGACCCATGGGTCACTTGTTCTATTATTTTATATTCTATTATAATTATTGAAAAATGTGTTTTCAGAATTTCTTATTTCTGCTTTTAGTTAAAAGAGGTATCTTGATTCTTAATTAAAATTTTGGGGGGAGGGGTTCTGAAAAAAAAAATTTGAAGATCTGCTGTTTTATAAATACGTTACCTTAAGAAATCATAACAGGAGTCTTTTTAATAGATTAGACATCCAGACCAATACAACACTTGTTTCAGATAACTTGTTGCAAGAAGTGCAGATGGTACCTAAAACTTGATGATGGGATACATGACATAGAAGTACTTCTGCTGAACCAGAAAATGATACTCATTAATGGGGTGAGTGGGAATAGAAATCAGGAAATGAAAGTCACTGGGGAGTGAGATTGCTGCACTAGAATAATGGAATTCATTACTGCAAGGTGCAACTTACTGAGCTTTAGTACAAGTAGGTTCACTTACAGTACAGTGAACTAGATCTGTAGTCTGGGCCTACAAGTTTACCTCTGTCAGGAACCTGATCAAACTTTCCTGTGTTATAAAATAGCATTTATGTGTCACATTTCTTTGTTGGATCATGGATCAGTCAGCTCTAATAGAACAAGGAAACTTTTGTGACACGACAAACCATTCCTTCAGGTCCTGGGTGTGTTACACTTAGGAACCTCCAAAAGGCGCACTCGTTTGTGAGTGTAATAGGACTGTGGGGTGAGGGCCGACCATGAAAAATACCATGCTGATCCTCAGCTGAGATTCAAACTCATGATCTCCCAGTTTTTAGTCCTGTGCTCTACCTCAAGACTATGGAAGCTCTTTTTCTTCAAAGATATTCTTTAGAAATCAATAATTAAATTAGCTATTATTCATGTTCCAATTAAGGCCGTTAGTCTATAATGTTTAACAGGATCATGTTATTATTTTTACAATAAAAGAAGCGACCCCCGCATTATTTTGAAGGAACAGCAGTTGATGTTTGGCCAAGCATCTCCAATAATCCTATTATATACAGAGTTGTGTCCTCTGTTGGCACCAATAAAAAATTATAGGAAGTATTAAAACCCTGTGTTTGTGATAAAATTATCAAATGTTATCGTTAACACATTTGTGAAGAATGTTGGGCATTATCTGTTATTTTATGATGTAGGGTACTTTAGTCAAGATATCTAGCTGTTATAGTATGATGTAGGATACTACAGTCAGGGGCAACTTTAAATCACTGATATCTGCTTCACAAATTTCTCCTTGGAAACAAATTTTTCCTTCAGAAAATAACCTGTAAATTATATGATAAACATTAATGCTTCTATATTGACTATAAACATACAAAAAAAAAGCCAAAACTAATGCAGAAGGAATTGACAGATGGCTTTATTTGGTGAGAAACTACTCCTTAATGTGCAATATCCAAGTGAGAAAAGTCTGACGTGATACATATATCTTTAATATGAATATTAAGAACACATGATATTGCAAAATAGATTTCTCTTTTATGATCACAAATAATTTGATAATTCAATTCTATTGTTATGAATGCTAAAGACATTTGATGACTCATTACAGAATTCTTGGTTATGATGACCAAATACTTTTGATAATTATTAGGTATTCAATTGAGATGTCCATTTGGGCTGGCTGTTAGAAACAAGATAAACATTGAACGTAAGCTCCCCTTTGGCAACTGATTATTAAACAAAGGAAATGTTGGGGGTAAAATATTAGCCTTGATTATTGGTACAGTTTTTTCCATTATGTAGATACAGGGTTTTTCTTATGTTTTTTTTTCTTGATGTATCAGTACTTTTTATTACAAGAAAATCTTTGAATATATTTTATATATATAAAAGTAACCAACCCTGGCAACAATTATATACTGTAAAACCTTGAAATTGTGACCACCAACAGGACCTTGATAAAGTGGTCACATTTTTTAGGTGGTCTTCTAAGAGATGTCTGATATAAAGAGCAAAAAATAATTAGGACTGACATTATTTGAGGTGGTTGCAAAACTGAGGTGGTGGATAAGCAAAGTTTTACTGTATATAGTTGATCTTGAACAGTATTAGAATTATAGTACCATGTACATTATCTATGTGAAGTAAATAAAAGCCAAAATTGATAACTCAGCTGCACTTGTTGCCTTGAAACATCTCAGCTGCACATCAGTTGCCTTGAAACATCTCAGCTGTACATCAGTTGCCTTGAAACATCTCAGCTGCACATCATTTGCCATGAAATATCTCAGCTGGACATCAGTTGCCTTGAAACATCTCAGCTGGACATCAGTTGCCTTGAAACATCTCAGCTGCACATCAGTTGCCTTGAAACATCTCAGCTGTACATCAGTTGCCTTGAAACATCTCAGCTGCACATCAGTTGCCTTGAAACATCTCAGCTGGACATCAGTTGCCTTGAAATATCTCAGCTGCACATCAGTTGCCATGAAATATCTCAGCTGCACATCAGTTGCCTTGAAACATCTCAGCTGGACATCAGTTGCCTTGAAACATCCCAGCTGCATATCAGTTGCTTTGAAATATCTCAGCTGAAGTCAGTTGCCTTGAAAAATCTCAGCTGCACATCAGTTGCCTTGGAACATCTCAGCTGCACATCAGTTGCCTTGAAATATCTCAGCTGCACATCAGTTGCCTTGAAACATTTCAGCTTTACATCAGTTGCTTTGAAATATCTCAGCTGCACATCAGTTGCCTTGAAAAATCTCAGCTGCACATCAGTTGCCTTGAAAAATCTCAGCTGCACATCAGTTGCCTTGAAACATCTCAGCTGGACATCAGTTGCCTTGAAACATCTCAGCTGCACATCAGTTGCCTTGAAATATCTCAGCTGCACATCAGTTGCCTTGAAACATTTCAGCTTTACATCAGTTGCTTTGAAATATCTCAGCTGAAGTCAGTTGCCTTGAAACATCCCAACTGCACATCAGTTGCCTTGAAATATCTCAGCTGCACATCAGTTGCCTTGAAATATCTCAGCTGCATATCAGTTGCCTTGAAATATCTCAGCTGCATATCAGTTGGCTTGAAATATCTCAGCTGCACATCAGTTGCCTTGAAACATTACCGCTGTACATCAGTTGCCTTGAAATATCTCAGCTGCACATCAGTTGCCTTGAAATATCTTAGCTGCATATCAGTTGCCTTGAAATATCTCAGCTGCATATCAGTTGGCTTGAAATATCTCAGCTGCACATCAGTTGCCTTGAAACATTACCGCTGTACATCAGTTGCTTTAAAATATCTCAGCTGCACATCAGTTGCCTTGAAAAATCTCAGCTGCACATCAGTTGCCTTGGAACATCTCAGCTGGACATCAGTTGCCTTGAAACATCTCAGCTGCACATCAGTTGCCTTGAAATATCTCAGCTGCACATCAGTTGCCTTGAAACATTTCAGCTTTACATCAGTTGCTTTGAAATATCTCAGCTGAAGTCAGTTGCCTTGAAACATCCCAGCTGCACCTCTTGCCTTGAAATATCTCAGCCACACTTCAGTTGCATTGAAGCACCTCAGCTGCACTTCAGTTGCCTTGAAACATCTCAGTTGCACATCAGTTGCCATGAAACATCTTAGGGAACTTTGGGTGTCTTGAAATGTAAAATTTTGATACAAGGTTGTAAGTACCTTCATCTGTTAAAGACGTTTCAAAAAGACACAAAGATATATAACATGGCAAATGAAAGGATACATCAGTTTTATTTATGATTCCTGTAAAATGGTATTAATAGATATTCCAAAAGAGCACAAAAAAACATTTTGTAGAAAGGAATACAAATTTTAGCAGCTACCTTGGGGAACATGGGTTTATCCAGACCGTAATCACAAAATACATCATAGAAGTATTAAACACATTGACTTGAAATAGACATTAAATGTAAGATATAATCAGGCAAATATAAGATAATCACACAAATATAAGATAATCAGGCATATTTTCATGGGAGAATGATCTGTTATAAGTGCATGATACCATGGTGAATTTAGGTTTCACCTCCACAAAGGGATCACCAGAACAGTAAACAATAATTATCCTCATTTGTAAGTGACATTCCAAAATTATTTTTGTGATGATGCATTATAGTTCATATCACAGGAAACTGGGGTTTCACTCCCCACTCAGGAAGCAAGGAGTAGTGTTAATGTGGACCAGAAAAAAAGCTACGATAGTGTTATTGATCCATAGAGTATTCCCAAGTGCAGTGCCCGAACCCATGAGGGAGAAGAATGGGTGATTTTTACTAAAGGGGGAAGTTCTGTTAAGACAGCGAGGCCATGTGGTTCAACGTGGTGAGCCTGGCATGACGATGGCATATAATCAGTCATTGTTAATGCCGCTGGTCACCTTAAAATAAGACCTCCACTGTGTACCTTGCGGCCGGTGACACAGTGCTCTCGTTTGCTCCACTCCTTTAGCGATCTCGCAGCAGTGTGACATTCCAGCCACAGCATCGGGCAGTAGTGTTAAAGCAGCGAGCCACAAGAGTTTATTGGCAGCCAGCAGCCACGAGAAGATCCAGTACAGCCTGTGCTGTGTAAACTCACAAGTAATGCCGACTCGGTTGCCATGTAACCTACCAATCCCCTCATTAGCGACATGATAACCCATGCTCTCAACAGCTTTTGGACTTTTTTCTGGAATATTAAGCTTTCTGACAAGTGGAGCCACCTGGACATTTTGACAGCTCTTATCCTGTAGAAATATAAAGTTAGATTTAATGGTCGCAGCGTTTTTCCTGCCCTATTTGCTATACATTGATTCTGGTGAGGACAAAGTCCACAGAGTAGGCGAGGAACACTTGAAGAATCCCAACAGTTGTGGATAAATACCAAAGGGCCGCCTGCCAATGACTTGGTTTGTGTATACCTAAACCTATTACCCTGAGTTCCAGTAAGTAGTACTTATTTGTTCACCTTTAGTTTTAAAGTTTGTGTAGAGGGACTGTTTTTATCAATTTTAAATTTGAAACTGATGCAATGAAGTGCATTTACCAGGTTAATTCTGCTGAATTCTTGTCACCCTTGTTAACATATTTATTGCACCAGTTTGATTTTCTTGAAAATTATAAAACTAATTTGCTATCAGTCTAAGTATTTTATTTTTTCAATGTGAATATATTTAGAAAAATATAACTTTCATATTCTTCTTGTCATACCAATTTTCACACTGTAAAGCCTGTAATGTGTTGTATTATCTCATGATCATTATACTCAACAAATGTTTCAGCAAGAATATAAAAGACTTTTTTCTTTCTGCATGTTGACAATTAATATATGGTACTAATCTCAAGGAAATCTTGAAGGAAAGTACTTTATTTGACAGTATATGTTTGGAAGCTGAATTTTCACTTGTGTATATAGAAATGTAAATAAGCCTTCTGTCATATAAGTTTATTTGAAAACCATAAATAAAATGGATTTCCAAATTTTTAACCAATCAAATGCTACTCCACTTGTTTCTGACCAATGACTGTTTACTGTAGATGCAGTATACGGTAGTAAGAGAACTGTTTTCTTATGAAATGTGTTGTCTTCCATCAGACGATCAAATTACATCAATGTATTGATACAGGGGCAACTGTTGATATTTGACATTATATCCTGATGTGTCGGTGAAACAGTGAATTATTACAGCCCTGCTTCGAAATTTAACTAGCCACATAAGAGCCACAATAGGAGCCTGTTGATATTCTGAATGAATGAGACATTAAGCTCATAAGATTTGTAGGTAGTTAATGTGACAGGAGTTAGACTTGGATTTTGCACGATGAGCTGTTTATCAGGTACTGCCGGCACTGCATGGAATCGAGACCATAGATTGCCGGAGTGCTGTTTTTTTAACTATGCTGACTTGTGCAGCCCAGCTGGAGCATACAACACATCCGTTAAGAAACATTAAGAATTGGCTGAAGAAAAATTGGCATTTAAACACATTTTTGGTTTCAAAATGAAATTAAAATTTTTCATTGAAACAAAATTTTAAATTGAAATCTAGAAAGAAACTTGGTAGAGGTAAATTTAAAAGAAATGTTTTTTGGTTTTGTCATGTAGTTCATAAAAGTGGATATTTCTAAAAGGTTATTAAAAACAATGAATTTTTAGCTCACTTGTGAGCTATAAATAACTATGGTGTGGCATATCTGTCTGTCCAATGCTTCTGGTTGTTAACACTAGCAGTTTTTCTGAGCAAAACCTGGACAGATTATCCTGAACTTTTGTGTTCAAGTGTAAAATGGACTAAGTAGGTCACACACACCAAAATTGTCATCTCCACCTAAATATATGATGAATTTATGTATGTTTTTGTGTATTATGAGCCCATAAGATTTGCCCTTCTCGAACATTATGGCTGATTATGCAGTCATGGTGTAACTAAAAAAAGTATGTCCATTATCCTGGTATATATGTATGTATGTATATATATATATATATATATATCCCTGTCCCCATGCATACTTTGAAGAAAATTGGCCCCACCAGTTTTTCTGAACCATGTCAGACACATTGGTACTTAGGCCCTTTTCCATTAAACTCAGACTCAACAGAAGGCATTCCTCAGCAAAGGCTGTATGAATTCTCACATTATTTTGCATATATATTGAAATTCGTTAAGCATTTCACTTAGAGTGGGGGGGGGGGGGGGAATCTTCATTTTTGACAATATTATTTGTTTTTATTTAGTCATTTCTCATCACTTTAAAATTAATAGTCATGTGAGTCTATTCAAGCATTTTTCACTATCATCTTTATAATTATTTAATAAAAGAAAACAAATGTGCATCCTCCTCAGATGTATTCCTTGCAAAGTTGTTGACAATTGGATGGACCATTTCTTCTGATACATTACAGACAACTCTTTTAAGATGGATAGCTTGAAGGTTTGGCTAATCATTGTACATGTAGTTAATGGCCTGCACCTGAAGAGTCTAATTCTTAATCCAGTTTGAGTTATTGTTTGCTGGGCACCTGGCTGTTGGCTTTTCCTGAATTCTGTTACTGTTGTATTGCTTGGGTCTGATCATATTGTTAATTTATCTAATCATTACATCTATACAGGTCTCAGGATTTTCTCTTGAGTAGGTGTAAATATTTTTTTCCCAAAGTTTTCCATTAATAATAACAAACTGCTGCTTTTGGGGTTCCTGTTTTCTTGTCTTCAGGTGCATGGTTAGAATTCCTTAAGCCAGCCCCCCACAGGTGATTTTTATCCGTGACCAGTTACAGACATTCAGTGATCTTCTATGACTGCTTGCAACTGTCAGTCGTTCACCAGTTGCGGACAGTCTGCAACCAGTCACCAACAGACCATGTACCAGCAAGTTGCCGACATTCTGCGACTGCTTGCAATTTGCATTCAGCAAGCAGTCACAGACTCATATCATGGTGTTTTCCTCGTTGCTTATTTTATTTGGAGATGATAAATTTGTGTAAGTACAAATGTCATTTATTAAAACTATCACAATATCAGACACACTTCACCAGAACAGCAAAATGCCATGCCATATGCCCTTAGTATATGGTTTTGGTTGGGTAATTTTGGTGACATCTGGTTGTACAGACATGGTGTTTAATTCCACATCAACATCAATTTATCTTCCATTTTAGGGGACAAAAAAAAAACTGGTGACCAGTGGCAGATCCCTCACAATTTTTGTCGCATCGCATCATATCACAACAAAATCGCCAGTGGGGGGCAGGCTTTATAGTTCTTCACACTGGGAAATGATTTGGTCTAATCAGTTTTCTCTCAGGTTTACTTATGATGAAAGAAAAATTATTATTATTTTTTTTCAGTTTTGTGAATATCATAAACAAGAGTTTGTGCAGAGATGACAAAACCTTCGAAAATTCACACATCATTTATCATATCTGTTTGCAGAATTGTGCTTTTATATTTCTTTTATTGTTGTGGGATCATTGTATTCTTTTGAAACCATATGGCCGGCTCAATCAGATAATTATGTTGTGTTAATAAGGCCTAATCTGATTTTATCTTTTAAGTTCTTAAGACTTTCTGGAGTGTGTATAAATATTGTTTCAGTTTTGCTTGTTGTTTTCCCAGTCTGAGTGATTTTTATAATTGTTATAATAATATTATAAATTTATATGTTTACAAATTACCTTTAAATATTTCTGAGCCAGTATATATACAAAACATTCCTTTTTTATATAATTTTTGGCCTACATTCAATAGAAATTTAAATTTCATTGATAAAAAGTAATAAACATGTACTTCATTATTGTAAATTGAACAATTATCAAATAAAATATTAAATTATCAAATGAATCATAATGTCAAACCTTAACACCATTATTAAAATACTAGTATGGGTTATTTAATTAAATAAAAAAGCCCAGAGGTCTTCTGTACCTAAAAAGATATGCTGGAACATATTCATACACACTCCTGAGACAGTCTTGAAACAGTTATCCCATTGATGGGGCAGCTGGGTTTCATTTTCACATTACTTTGCCATCATTTTTCAATTTCTTTATAAAAATAAGTTGCATTTTAATTTTCTTTGCATTGAATATTATTTTTTGAGGAACATTGATCTGTTTCAGCAGTGTGCATGATTAGCTTGTGTACAGGCATTTTACATACCACTGACTAGATGATATAAAAGCGTATTCATCATGTATGCTGCATAATATCTATCATGCATAGTTTTTACTTTTACTGGAGATTTATGCCTGATAGTCACATTGTTGTTTAATATTATAGAAAATTTATACCAGAACTCTCTTTATTCTATTGCAATCCTCTGCAGGCCTTCTTAGTGGTAATCAACTATTATTTATCAAAAAGTTTCCTGTATGAAATAAAATACTTCTAGCTTTTACAGTTTTATCATATGGGAACCATTCACAAGTGAGCTTTGGGTCCTTGGGCCCTTGTTAAATTTAATTTTACTAATACTTAAAAAATATCACATGAAAATGATTGTTTTTGTCTAAACATATTTATTTGAACAGGATTATAAAATAGCCTGGTAGCTAATAAAAATGTTCTCCTGTCCATACAACAGTATATGAATAAAGTTGCAAGATGCAATTGCAGGTTCAGTTTATAATTGTGTGTTTGTACATCTGTCTGTTGGCAGTTCAGAAGGCTTTGAAAGTAAGGCTTATATCTGTTTAAGGAGTATAGTACCATTATGTTGGGTAGATCTTGTGACAAAGGCAAGTTTGTTCAGCTTAATTTGCTTGGTGATCTGGATTAAGAACATAAAGAATATACATTTTTCAAACACAATCAAGATAACATTAAATCTGTTATTATATTAAATATTTGTATTTTATTTATAAAATGGTGTGACTATTCTTATTGTTAAGTCCTTTGTACAAGCTCTCAGACACAATTAATTTACAAAAGTTTACTTTTTTGTAAATAGTTTTTCAGGAATATGGCACTGTAATCTCTCAACTCAATGTTATTTGAAATCCTAATATTTGTTTCATTAGTTGGATTACTAAAGATTATTGAAAACAGAAATGGGGGAAAAAAATACCCATACCTCTATATTCATAGGCTGTCAGTTTTAAATTTCCTTTCACAGAGTTTGCAGACTTTTTATATCAAGCCTATTAATTATTAACATTTCAGGGTGGTTAATTATGTCAGGGTAGCTCACCTAATGTTTCATTTATGTTTGGTGATTTTTCACCTGTTGTGGTAGACCGTTCACCTGTATGGCGTCTGAGATTAAGCTCAGGCATCGTTCAGCAATTACTGCTTTCAGGTCCCAGGTGTTCAGCTGATTGGATGTCTAATCCCGATGGGTCGCCGTGGTGACCAGCAATTAAAATGTGAAAACACTCAGGATAATGAAGCACCAAAGAGTTAAGATTTGTTTTGCGGTGCCGCTCTGCTTATAGAGCCCACCTGACAACCAGTAATAAATTTAATATGGCTAATTAAACTTTTCATACACTTAAAAAATATCATGATGTTAATGCCTTAGAATCAAATGAAATGGTTCATCATCATAATGTGCAATATTGTCAGTGACATGCAACAAGAGTTAGCCTTCACACCATTATCTTTCTTTAATAGCCTCGGTGTCATTTTTCTCCGGAACTCTTTTTAAAGTAGTGATTGATGTATTCTGCTGGTGTGCGCCAAGGATAAGGTCTAAAGCTTGGCAATATAGGAAAATAAGTCCCATATATCCCCTCAAAGGAGTCACTTTTAATGTCATGATTTGATGTCTTTGCTCCAGGTGAAGCATTTTGTAGAACACGCCCCTGGCATGATTTTTAACATTAGATTTTCAAACTCAGAAGACCGCATTAAGAAATTTTGATTGATCTTCTCAAACATCAGAAATGATGGACTGAAAATGACCTTTGTTACAGGACCCTAAAAAAAATGTTCGATCTGAATGAAGCTAATTTTTATCTTATCATTAAATAAACATAGTTAGGATTTTTTCCTTGAGGTATCTTATTAGCGAGGCAAAGCCCTTTTTATTTTTTATTTGCTTAGTTGCCTTTTTCTCTCGATGCTAAGTTTTTGGGGTCTCTGTCATCCTTTGTCTTCCATATGTGTAAAAGCGGAGCCTATAAATTGATGATTTTAATCAGTTTTATGTATTAAACATATGACTCACATATACCTTCTGCAATACGTTACACAGTACTTTCAAGAAATAAAGTCATGCCATAGCATATATATATGTGTTTGTGTGTGAACTGTGATGCTTGACTCATGATAAGTATATGATACAATACATGTAAGTAGTATCATAGTTCAGTTTCCAAGTTTTTGCTTTTCTTTGTTCATGTTTGCCATGCTGTTGATCCACATTTCAGGAATTAAGATTTATAAGAACCCAGCTATCAGTTTGACCTTGTACCGATTAGCCAATCAGAGGCCGGTAAACTGATTTCTGGCCAATGAGGTTTCACCATACATGCACTTTCAATGTTGAAGCCACAGCCAGATTTCTGTGGGATGGTAATCTATGTATCATAAACATATTGATTCAGGGGCATCTGAAGATACAGATACAGTATTATAATTTTTTAAAATTTTTATACATATTTTTTGTTTGAGGTAACTGCTTTAATTTTTAATGCTAGCTTAACTAAATATATGTTCATCAGAAGAAATTCCACTCCAATTTTTGGACTACATGACAGGGCAGTATATTTTATCTTATTTTATATACTGCTGTTAACTAGGACTGGTGACTACTGCACCTTTGGGCCCTGGGTGTGTATGGTAATCTTCCCCATTGCTTGGTCTTACCAACAAGGAACCCCTGAAAGGTGCACTTGTTTATGGGTGAAATGCCTGTATTATCTAATTGACATTGTATGGCCATGTTTTAGTGCCCCACTGAATAGATTCAGTCCTAGTTAAAGAATTTTAATTTTATTGTCATTAGAAGAAGAAATTGAAAAGTAACAATATGTGGCATTGTGGAAATGAATTGATGGCCTCCAGTTCTACTGAGTGGTGGCCAAGAGAGCCAGCCATGTCTATAAGCCCATTATTGAATTATATCAACAGCCACCAGGACTAACATAGGGAATGGACCGACTAAAGTTATGATGGATGTGTAACATATTTAGTCAGCAGGAGTTCCATTTATGATCTCTGCAGGGGATTGGTTTCATTAGAGCAGCAGGCTGGATGGTTATGCATGTTCCATCATGATATAAAGGTTGGCTTTGTTCAGACATGATAAATCTACAAGTACTGTAAGCAAGAGTGTTTGATGACAACAGGTGGAATGGTAAAGAGTACTTTCAAACAGGAACACACTTTGCAAGTGCACATTTTTGTAAAGATATTTTCAGTTTGCAATGCACTTGGAGAGTTTTCATTTTATTAAGAGTTAACATGTTAAAGATATTTTTAAAATAGGAAAGCTCATGGAATATGCATATGTCGGCAGAGCCATTTTCAATGAGGAAACATTTAGGCATTCAGTGTGAAACATTTAGGCATAACCACACTATTGAATTTGACCAGGCTTTTCCTAGAGATGAGATGTTTCTTCCTTTCATTCAAAGACTTCCCTTCTTATATGGAACTCTTAGCAGCAGCCACAAAACAGCACTGGCGGATATAAAGGCAGCTTGTCATGATCTGGCCCTAATCTCACATATAACTTGTTTTACCGCAGGTGCATGACTGCACATTAACATCTTAGTGTGTAACTAGATACTGGTGTGAATTTACAAAGCCTTAATGTACCCAGTAGAAATTATCTGATGTTGCATCTCCAGGAAAACAGGACTCTGCAACCTGTAGAGGTTAATGATTTGGCTTGTCTGCAGTCACAAATCTCTCCGTCTGCCCGAAAGATGCTGTTTATTCCTCTAACTGACCTGTCCGTAATGCAGTATAGATGAGTAAATGTAGGCTTTATGTTTATAATGGTTAACAGGACAGTTTGTCAGACTGTAAAAGTGTCATATTACAGGTCACATACAAAATTTGCCTTCTTCCTATATCTGCAGAGTATGAGAATAAATAAATACATACACATTGTCACCTATCAGGGCTAAACTGTTTGCTAACACTCTGTTATAGTTTTTCAAGAACTGTTCATCATTGCACAATTTAATGCCTGTGAAGCATATATACACTCACACCAGGAGCTGTCACATTTAGCAAATTTAATACGTATGAATACAAATTTGCATAAGAAATTTGCATCAGTGTCTGTTCTGTTTTACCCTGAAAAAGGTATTCATTGCAAATAGAAAAATAAATGATTTAATGGTGAACTTCTGCCACAAACATACTGTCACCCCTGGCTTAACGTGAAAACTTTACAACTGATATATCCTATAAAACCATACGATGGGTTTACGCTCGCCACTTGATTTCACTCATCAAGAAATTAGATCCCAGCCATTACAGGTGACATTTCCAGGTTCTTTTAAGGACGTGTATTAAAATACCAGACAATCATACACCCAGATCAATAGAAACTATGAGACATCAGGTTAAATTCACAAATATAATTCAAGACAATACTTACAGAGACACAAATGTGAGTGTGTGCGTTGATGTGTCAATACGACCGTTCTTCACATTAAAATTACAGGATATTTACTGAGTCCATGGTTTGTATAAAAACAATAAAGTCCAGTTCCTTCAGAGATCTCTGGTTACTGTTTTGTGTAGAATCTAGCGTATGGTAAGCAACATATAGATCTAGTCTTTCTGAGTTTAGCGATCTTCAACTGATCTTGCTTGTCAGCGTCCCGGGTAGGTTTACGTTCACATGAATGCAATAGCGCTCTTTGTTTACGTAGAGCTTAGAGTCCTTGACCTTGCTCGTGTAGTAATGGTTTCACGGCTTACGGCGGTTATGTATTTAGGTCAAGCTGAACTAGGCCGGCAGGTGACGAGCGCGTTCTCTCACTTTATCGCCAATACGAGCTCTGTCGGCAGCACGGCTGAGTTCTCATGAGCTGGGTCTTTGCCTCATGTAGAAGCTTGCTTCTATGCCGTTCCTGGCGTTTCAATGTTCGTGCGTGCGTGCTGCCACCTCAAGCTTCAAGACCCAACTGAACCAACGATCAGCGTCTCTTCTTGAAGTCTGACGTCACAATCGCCTGTTCACTGTGTACGGCAATCCGGTTCTCTGATTGGCTTATTTCTCAAGTGTCCCATATAAGGATATATGTGACCTAGTTTGACTGTTAGCGTCACCATGGCGACCCACATACCACATAATAATAATACACACGATGCGTGACACGGATAAATCAGCTGATAGCCGATGGGATTTCATACAAGAATACACAATATATATATATATACAATCAAGACCTGTCAACGCTTTAGGATGACGCTTCACGTCAATATCAATAGAGAACAGACTTCGTTAAACTATGATACAAAACACCGTACATATTGTCACCTATTGTCTGGTGACATCACCCCCTCCTTTTAAAGAAAATACACGGTATTTTCTCGATACATCGTATCGTTCTATCTCACAGGGTCCAGCTAAACATATTTACATATAGCAATACATAAAAGTCATGTAACCAGTTGTCATTAGTACATGCCCACGGTCTATGACACAGGGCAAAAAAAATCCTGTACATGTTTAGACTTACCTGGCTAGACATTATGCTCATTACATCCTAACACTCGGGCAGTCTGCTAAGAAAATCAGGTCCATGGTTTAGTTTACCTGACACTGCTTCAATATCAAATCTAAACTCTTGTAGAACCAGTGCCCATCTCATTACTCTCTTATTAGCACATTTTGATTTGCTAATACACTTTAATGGTTTGTGGTCGGTCTGAATGGTGAACGGTCTACAAGCCAGGTACATCTCAAATTTCTGTACAGACCATACAATTGCTAATGACTCTTTCTCGATGGTGGAGTAATTTCTCTCCCTGGGCAATAGTTTATGACTGGCATAAGCTACTTGGTGCATGATCCCCTCGTGTCTTAGCATCAGGATACAGCCAATACCCACATCAGATGCATCACATTTCAAATAAAATCGTTTACCGAAATCAGGTAGCTTCAGTATGGGAGGGTCTGACAGTTTAGCCTTTAGAGAACAGTACGCGTTCTCGTGTACGGGTTTCCAGTCTAGTTTGTTAGGTTGACCTTTACGCGTTAGATCAGTCAAGGGCACCGCTATTTCCGCATAGTTTGGCACGAATTTTCGATAGTACCCTGTAAGACCTAGGAATGCTCGCAAAGCCTTCTTTGTCTTAGGTCTATCAGTGCTCTGTATTCTCTTGAGCAAAACTGGATTAGTGGCCAAGTTGCCCGTGCCTACAAGGTGTCCCAAAAACTCTAGGCTCTGGTAGCCTATGAAGGTTTTAGCTGGTTTAGCTGCTAAGTTTGCACATTCTAGTCTAACTAGCACTTCTCTAAGAGTTCTTAAGTGCTCGTCCCAAGTCTCTGCGTGTATTAACACGTCATCTACATAACATACTACATTCGGCATGTCGCTGAACATTTTCCGCATCATGTGGGTGAAAACCGCTCCGGCAGTTACCAGGCCGAATGGCATAACCCTAAATTGGTAATGGCCATCGGGTGTAACAAAGGCCGTCTTATCCCTGGATTCCTCAGAAACAGGGATCTGCCAGTAACCTTTCGTCAGGTCAAGCTTTGTAAAATACTGGCTTTTCGCGACTTCGACAAAAAGTGTTTCTGGATCCGGCATGGGTTCAGGATCGAACACGACTGATTGGTTCAGCTTTCGGTAGTCTATCACGAATCTAGTCTTACCGTCAGGTTTCCCAAGCAGGATACGGGGGGACGCATAGCTAGAATCTGACTGTTCAATAATGCCTAAGTTTAACATTTCCTGGATTTCTGTTCGCATTGTCTCTCGCAGTTCAAAAGGCACCCTATAGGGCCTAGTTTTTACAGGTACATCAGATGAGAGTTTAATGCTACATTCCACAACATTGGTAAGCTTGGGTACATCTGTGAATACATCCCCATATTGCCTAAGCAGACTGAGTATTTCACGGCGCTGACACTTGCCTAGGTCAGCATTTACCTGAACATCTCGCTCAGTCTGGCGGCGCGCATACGACGGTAACGACATGTGGGCATCCTCATCAATCCCTTCTGGGTTTAACTCTCCGAACACAGGAGGCTCTGTTTCCCCGTCTACACCGTCAGGATCATGTATAGAATCAGGTGCGCCCTTGGCTACCGCTGCCAGAATATGCTGGGGCTCGTTTCTAGCATGGTACCGTTTCAGCATATTCACGTGGAAGGTTTTAACCTTATCGCCAATCTTAATCCGATAGTCTAAGTCCCCAACCCTGTTTACAATAGTATAGGGGCCTTTCCACTGTACAATTAATTTGTTCCGCTCCGTCGGGAGTAACAACAAAACTTCGTCTCCGGCCTCAAACCTGCGCGTGCATTTACCTCTATCATATAACAGTTTGTGTCTGTTCGCTGATTTGTTCAACGCCTCTCTAGCTAACGCGCATGTGTCGCTTAGTTTGTCTTGTAGGTCCAGGACGTATTGGTACGTGGTTTTAGTCTCGACGCTAGTATCTCGCTTGGTCCACAGATCCCTTAGAATCCACATCGGTCCTCTAACGATCCTACCATAGAGCAACTCAAAGGGTGAGAACCCTGTGCTCTCATGTGGCGCTTCTCGGTACGCAAAAAGCACGGCGCTGAGGTACCGATCCCAATCTCGCGGTCTTTCCTCGCACATCCGTTTCAACATTAACTTTAACGTTCCATTGAATCTCTCCACCATTCCGTTGCACATAGGATGGTAAGGAGTAGTGGTGAGCTGTCTTACAGACAAAACACGGCTAACTTCTCGCATGAGGTCTGACGTAAATTGTGTTCCCATGTCAGTAAGCACCTCTGACGGCACTCCTAACCGCGCATAAATATCAACTAGTGCATCAGCCACAGAGACTGTATCTATGTTCTTTAAAGCAACAGCCTCCGGATATCTAGTGGCATAATCCATAACGGTCAGAATATACCTGTGACCTCTCTCAGACGCTGGATGGATCGGCCCAACCAGATCCATCGAAATTCTACGCCAGGGCTCATCAATTAATGGCATCTGGCCTAACGTAGCTCCAGGCACCTTGCCTTTCGGTATGGTTTTCTGGCATATGGGACAGGACTTGCAAAACTCAGCAATGTCATTATACATCCCTTTCCAGAAAAACTGAGTTCTCACGCGGTCGTGCGTTTTGTCTATGCCCTGATGGCCCGCCATAACCGCTTCGTGGCCCATCCTCATTACGTCGTACCGTAACGTCTGAGGTACCACCACTCGAGATCCATCTTGATCTCCCCGTTTATCACTCACAACCCGAACTAAATATCCGTCCTCAATTCTAAATGGACTATCATTTCTAGCCTCTCTAGCTAGCCTCCAATACGGCGCTAAAGACCCATCCTCCTCCTGCGCCTTCAAAAATTCGGCCGGACTCACATCGGCAACTGGGCTTGCAACATTCAAGCTACACGTCGGTATCTGTTTCTCTCGTGCAGCGCTCCGTGTCTCCACCGCGGACGACACCTCCTTTTGTGACTCTACACCGTCACACACTATGCCTGAGGACCGCTCAGACTTCCACGTCGGGTCCGGATCATACGGATCACGCGCTCCCGCTACGTTACCTAGCGCTAAATCACATACAGCATCCCCGACCACCATTGCCTCGATAGTACCGACAAAGTACGCACAGTCCACATTAATCCTAGCCGTAGGAAATTGTCTTACAGACCCGTCGAACAACCTACACTCGACCTGGTGTCCGGTGAACTGATTCGGCTCCACGTACGACTCACGTATTCCTGCCGAGGAACATCCCGAATCCCGCAGCACCCTCGCTGACTTACCATTCACCAGCCCTTCACACACAGGTAACGAGATTCCGCCTTCTGTCTGGGCAGCAAATCCTAACGACTGACTCGGACTCTCTACTTCCGGTTTCACCGCACCGACTGTCTCCGTTTCCGCCTCGACTACTGCCATTGACATAGTCTCCGGTTTCTGTTTTGGGTTATACGGGGGGCTAAAATTAGTCCTATACCTCTGCTGATCGCCAGCAGCACGCCCTACTTGAGGGGAAGACCTAGGCCTCGACCGGGCACTAGTCTTACATTCCCGCGCCTTATGTCCCAGTTCATTACATAAATAACATCTGATGCCTCCTGATGGCTTAAATGTCTGACCGCCCGGACTGCGCTCAACCTCTCGCTTCTCTCTAGGCTGAGATACCGGTTGCGCTGGACGCGGCACATTATTGCCATAACGAGGACCTGCTGTAAGGCTGTGTACACCGTGAGCCTCCGTATAACTCTCGGCTAAGTCTACCATACTATCAAAGTCACGACACCGTCTCTCTTTCAAAAACATAGAGAGATCCCTACTACAGCAGTTTACGAACTGCTCACACATCAACAGGTTAACTACCCCGTCGTAGTCACCTCCGACCCCTGCCATCCCTATCCAATGGTCTAGGTATCCACTTAGTCTCACAGCAAACTGACTCGGCGTTTCGCCTCGCTCAGGCCTACAAGTCCGAAACTTGTGTCGATAACCCTCTTCGGTCATTTGGTATCGCTTTAACAAGGCTATCTTTAACTTATCGTAATCCATGGCCTCATTAACCGATAACCGTGTGTAAGTCCCTAGCGCCTTACCCCGCAGTAACGGACTCAGGTGTAACGCCCAATTCTCCCTATCATAGCCTTGACATACAGCTAATCGTTCAAATCGCTCAAGAAACGCATCTAGCTGATCGTGAGCCTCATCAAAAGGTGGAAGCTGGATTTTCGGGAATACATCCCTACTTCTCTCTTCTTTAACCCCAGAGTCAGACTTTAACCTTAGAACCTCTAATTCGTGGGCTCTAGCCTCTCGCTCGCGCTCTAATTCCCGCTGCTCACGCTCTAATTCCCGCTGTTCCTTCTCTATTTCACGTTGCCTAGCTCTTTCCTCACGTTCCTCATCCGCACGCCGTCTAGCCTCAACATAATCTTGTAAAGCCTGGTCCTTAAGCCCCAAGGCCTGTCCGCATCTAACAAGTGACTCTAACGTTTCCATGGTAACGCTCTAACCTAGTAAGATTCCAGTATCTAGTAATATCCGCTCTTAAAAATCCGTAAATACGTACTGTTAAAGCCAACCTAACGAACCAGCGGTATCCGTACAATAACACTACGGTAGCTCTACGCATCAAAATCTACTTATACGGACGGACGGACGGAAGGTCGGACGAAGGGTCAGACGGATGGACGGATGGATATCAAGATATCAATAAACACCATGCACCTATGATTACCATGCCAATCGGGAGGGGTAAACTTACCTGTCAAGAGACCCTACCACGTGACCAATCACAAACTAGTGTAGAAAAAATTATACCAGGGCGTATCTAACAACATCAAAAATTTTCACTCTAATCTGGGTTTATATCAACCCAATAATGATGTCCAGGTATCACTGAACTAGCATTACTCACAAAACATGCATGTGTTCTAGCCAAATCTACAAAGTATATGCCGATCTTGAAACAATGTTGTGCTTCAGGTAATATTCTCACTGAATAAATATTAACTCCTAACAGTGGGGTAATTTCATTGTGCAAGTATACACTACAACATCAGTTTGGTGTCATTTCCACTTATTAATTCAGATCAACTCTAGTTTGAGTATATGAATGTCTGGTTTCAGTACTGTTTTCTCAGTTCAAAACTTCTGAAACTTACTGTAATTAGCCAGTTTTTTTTTTAAGGCTAATTATATCCTGGCACGCCATACAATGTCACCCCTGGCTTAACGTGAAAACTTTACAACGGATATATCCTATAAAACCATACGATGGGTTTACGCTCGCCACTTGATTTCACTCATCAAGAAATTAGATCCCGGCCATTACAGGTGACATTTCCAGGTTCTTTTAAGGACGTGTATTAAAATACCAGACAATCATACACCCAGATCAATAGAAACTATGAGACATCAGGTTAAATTCACAAATATAATTCAAGACAATACTTACAGAGACACAAATGTGAGTGTGTGCGTTGATGTGTCAATACGACCGTTCTTCACATTAAAATTACAGGATATTTACTGAGTCCATGGTTTGTATAAAAACAATAAAGTCCAGTTCCTTCAGAGATCTCTGGTTACTGTTTTGTGTAGAATCTAGCGTATGGTTAGCACCATATAGATCTAGTCTTTCTGAGTTTAGCGATCTTCAACTGATCTTGCTTGTCAGCGTCCCGGGTAGGTTTACGTTCACATGAATGCAATAGCGCTCTTTGTTTACGTAGAGCTTAGAGTCCTTGACCTTGCTCGTGTAGTAATGGTTTCACGGCTTACGGCGGTTATGTATTTAGGTCAAGCTGAACTAGGCCGGCAGGTGACGAGCGCGTTCTCTCACTTTATCGCCAATACGAGCTCTGTCGGCAGCACGGCTGAGTTCTCATGAGCTGGGTCTTTGCCTCATGTAGAAGCTTGCTTCTATGCCGTTCCTGGCGTTTCAATGTTCGTGCGTGCGTGCTGCCACCTCAAGCTTCAAGACCCAACTGAACCAACGATCAGCGTCTCTTCTTGAAGTCTGACGTCACAATCGCCTGTTCACTGTGTACGGCAATCCGGTTCTCTGATTGGCTTATTTCTCAAGTGTCCCATATAAGGATATATGTGACCTAGTTTGACTGTTAGCGTCACCATGGCGACCCACATACCACATAATAATAATACACACGATGCGTGACACGGATAAATCAGCTGATAGCCGATGGGATTTCATACAAGAATACACAATATATATATATATACAATCAAGACCTGTCAACGCTTTAGGATGACGCTTCACGTCAATATCAATAGAGAACAGACTTCGTTAAACTATGATACAAAACACCGTACATATTGTCACCTATTGTCTGGTGACACATACCAAGAATACCTTTGGTTGTACCGACACACAGATAACTGATAACTAACAACTACTAGTCCATTCTCTGTTTATATCAGTTTGTGGAACTGGGAAGTAGACAAACGCTAATGATGCACTTGAAATTGTTAATTGTACAAATTTGAGTGCAAAAACAATAACTGGTAATTAAAAAAAGGTAAAAAATTCAGTTTTCATTTTTTATTCAATTTAAATAATACTAATTATATATATTGAAAGAGGGACACAGATTTGGACAGAGAGGAGTCTTTCAGTTCCCAAAATTTCAAAATACCATGTATAAATATACATTGTTTACTGAAATATGTACAAATAATCTTTAGAGAAGGAGGATAAGAGATGATATTCAGACGGAAAATGACTTTAAAATATATCAGTATTGTAATATAGTATTCAGATGTAGGTTGATCAGGGAAATATCAGTATCAGTAGGTATAAGTTGCTGTTAAAACAGGCAGAGTTTGCTTAAGAAGGTTCAAGGCAGGATGAGTCCTAATTGACTTGCTGAGTAAGATTGAATGAGATTAGATTTTATATTTGACCAATCACAAAAGCCAAATTATTGGAGGACCTATATAGAGCCAGGGGGAGGCATAGACACAGCCCTTAGTTCCTGACTTAATTTAAACCTCCAGAGCTCTGTGACACCACAGATGGAGGAATCGTATATGCTGGCTGTATAACTCCCACGCTGCCTCTGTCATTATATTAATGCTGTTGGGATACAATCAGGACCTTGACATGATAGCACTGGGGTCATGTGACCTTGCTCTGATGTTACGGTGTGAGTGACAGGACAGTTGTTACGAATAAGTTAACGGTTTGCATGCTTTTTGTTTGTATTTGTATGTCTGATCTTTAATTTGCTTGATACAAAGGTTTCTTAATTAAGTTATGGTGTGATAGTAATTGATTAATTTTAGCATGAAAGTCAATTAGGTTTAACTGGATGTTGACATTAACTGTTACTGAGAAATGTCTATTTATGTTCCTGACGTTTGTCTTGGTAGTCAGTTGCCAGTCTTTATTTTCCAGTGGTGCAGTCAATTAAAACATTATTTCAACACAATCACCAATCTAATTGACAAGAACAAGATACTGACATGCCCCAAACTTCTACTTTCTATGGAGCCAAAAGTTCTGACATCAGTCACAAGATGCCGGCACCCATATTTAGGTATCTCTTTTATGGCACCCAAGGTAGTCATGGCATCACAGGTCTATGAACTTTCTAATACTGTGGTTGGGATCTTGTTTGCAAGGGTTACAAATTTACGATATTTGTGAGTGAAAATAGCACAAAATTAAAACCTTTGTGAATAATATTGCCCCATCTACACAGTTGAACAGTTCTATAAAAAGTTGAAAGACTGGTATTATAAATAATACATGTTTTATATCATCCATAAACCAAACACAGATATTATAAATAGTATCAGTCTTTTGTATTATCTGCCAGTATTGAACAAGAACTACTATTGCCTAGGTTTTCCATACTCTCTTACATTTTAGTCAAATTGATAGGATTTTTTTGCACAAATTATTTTAAAAAAAACAGGAAGGGATATACTGTAGATTACTGAATGGTAAGATCACGAAAAATGGAACCCTCACAAAACATTGTAAAAACAGAAATAGCGAAATTTTAAGAAAACAACCATTGTGACAGTATATATGGGCTTATGATGAAAAAACTTGCTAATATGGTCTAAATGGCCGAAACTGCATGTATAAAATGGCTGTCATCTCAAAGCTCTGTCCTTCCACAGATTGGGTTCAACTCTCAACTGGCATGGCTGGGTCTCCGCTGCTGGGATCAGTGAAGGGAATGTAGGTTGCTTTTGCCTTTGTGGCTGTGGGTGCTGTGGCTTTCCTGTAAAGTCACTGGTGCGGATTAATCGTTGGCGGTCTCTCGCGGCTTTCTGCTTGGCTTGGTGGCATCGCGTCTGTTGGCTTTGAGAACTATGCTTAAGGAGTGCACAGGGTTGGGTCTTGGCCACAGCAACCTGTAGCTGCTGGACAAAGTGAAAAACAACTTAAATTAAAAAAAAAAGTATATGTGGGCTATCTCATGTCCCTAAAAGCAGAGTTTGCCATACATATATGTTGATTTTATGATGTGCATCAATTAATCCATGCTTTTAATTGCAGCCCCTCAGTTAAATTGTAATAGATTATTAACCACCAAAATTACTCTTATTTTTTTTTGGCATGTACCTCTTGTGAGCTTTAAAATGCATGTATTTGCATTCAAAATCAGGCCTTTTATATACATCTGTACCTGTGAACTTCAGCCAGAATACACAATCATAAAGGTTCAAGTATATTCCTTGAATAATCCTATCAGGAAACAATCACTACTCCACATGAGTGCGGCAAGGTCAACTGACCATGTTAAATCTTCATAGCTGGTCTGTTAAACCTCAGCACTGCCACAGGGGAAAGACAGACTGTAACCATGGGAGCATGTGCTTCCCAGAGAGTGAGCCCAAAGCTCGTTTATCAGCATGGTCCATTTGTTCACAAAGCTGACAGCCTACAGAACATGTCATTTGGGTTCCAGCATGCATTATGACACACTTTCAAGTATCTCTGCAGGCTTACTTGGTAATAAATATTTGAAGCAATTTTAGTTATAGATGGAATGAATTAGGGACAATGAAATTGTATTTGAGAGCACTTTTACTCCATTAAGATTGATAGCTTATATGCTACCAGTGCATTTTTTCCAAGGTGATGAAAACTATTATTTTTCTGGAAATTCATCCTGATTTCTGCAATGAAAATTTTAAAAAATCTGTCCAATTTGATCAATACATGTACATGTGTAATAATTTGTTATGCAGTGAGACATATGTATTTATGCACATATGAAAAGAGCTGATAGATATTTACAATGCTGCAATTATCTGCTCATGGTGTACTGAATCTGGTCCTGATATACTTATTCTTATTTAGGACAATTAGGACTTTTAACAATGTATATACATTGGCTTAATGGTAATTGAGCATTTTAGCCAGTTTTTGTAAAAGACTTATTGTACCATTTTTAATGTATTATTTCCATTTTGTTTATTCTATATTATATTAGGAGAAATGTTTACTTATATTAGAATAAAGCTTATAATGTTTGAAAACCAATACATTTTAGATATAATGAACAAAAATGCTCAAATATAGCTTGTTTTCTTGGTGACATCTTCATCATCATGCATAACATTATGGCGGATGATGATGAATAAAATCAATAATAATAAATAACTTCGACTTTTGAGACATTTTGTATCTCAAACAACACCATCTTTCATTATAAAACCTTTATTTTTCTAAAATTAAACATAACTTGTATATTACAGAATATTACTTTTGTTTATAATTTGCATTCAAGATGGTAAAATAAGCCTCTTATAAAACCTGCTAAAATGCACAATTACCGCCTTAATGACACCTCATCCAAACTGCTCTTAGTTAATTCCTTCTTTCCTGGAGTTATTCCTTAGATTTAATTAACAGTTTATGATGATTGCCTGTGATTTTGCGCTCATTATGGCTAAAGAAGTACTTGGAGAGTGGTGTTATTAAACTGATCATTCGGTGCCCTAATCAGCTGCAGGCTGGCTTAGAAACAAAAGACGAATTCTCATGAACTTTTCCCACCGTCCTCTGTTTTTCAGTGATTTCAGAAGGTATAAAGCAAGTCATATTTTTGGTTCATCCTTTTGGCAAATGTGATTTGTTCTCATTCATACCAAAGAGGACTTATCTTTCTCTTTTGTTTATGTTTGCATTCTCTCCTACAGCTTATTTATATTCATTTACCTTTTGTATTTGAAGATTGTCCAATTTCACTTTTTATATGTTCGTCATATGACGGGAGTATTTTGGTGTACCCTCCATCTGTCCTTCCTTTGTTTCATCGATCCATTAACTGTAAGTGTCACTGTGATAACTTACTGGAGCTTTGATGTATTTTCATGAAACTCACCATAACTACTTGCCAACAGAGTTTACTTATGGGCAACATCCTTGCGTATTATAAATAATGTCAGAGGTTTCTTGGCTACTTTGTGGTGTCACCACGATGATTTCTGAAGGAATTTTTATAAATCTTATCAGAAAGGTTTAACAATAAAATATCTCAGTTAAGTTTGATTTCCAGCAAAATCCATGCATATTTTATGAGGTCAAAGGTCACCACACGTTTGAGGCACCTTGGTAACTTACAAAAAAATCCTATGGTTTTCATGATTCTCATTAAACATATTACCATTGAGTTTCTCACTTGAATTACCTTCTCATCAGAATTTCCACATATTTAATGAGGTATGAGGTCACCAGATACACAACAGGCATATTATGCACATTTGTGGTGCTCTTGTTTTCATTTAAATCTTTTCACATCAAAACTATGGTACAGTAATACCTGTCTAATCTGGATAGTCAGGGGACTTTTGTATTCATCAGATGGAATGTCTGAGGTTCTGTGAAGATTATGAGATCTAGATACAATTGAATTGCTGGCATAAATCATTTGGGTACCTTTGAACAAGGTTATTGTTATTTACAGTAACTCCTGCTTTTGCTTATCAGTGCCATCTTGTGTTCATTTAGTGAAACACAACGTTTGAGTAAGGCATTAAACTGGCTAATTCCTTTGTTTATTATTATAAATTTGAGTGGATCGCTAAAAGGAATACATAAAGCTTCACTACGTTGCATTGAAATATGATTAAAGTTAACATTTAATCGAAAAGATAGATATCTTAAACTTCTAAATCGTTCAAAGTTTGAATACTAGATGGCGCTGATAATAATAACAATAACCTTGTTCAAAGGTACCCAAATGATTTATGCCAGCAATTCAATTGTATCTAGATCTCATAATCTTCACAGAACCTCAGACATTCCATCTGATGAATAAAGGATATGTCATTATTTTGAATTTTTCTTCTGCATATGAAGCCTATGAAGTAAAAAAACCATTCCAGAAAAACCAGGAATGTTCAGGAAAATTGTCTGTACAAGGCATGGAATCAGGAACATGTCTTGAGACTTTCACATTGAACTGCTGGTCTTCAAAACAGCCAGTCATGTCGTCTGCTATTACCATAAAGATCCTGAGAATGAAAAAATTCAAAGTAACAGGTGGCAAGAAAAAAAACTGAAGTTGTGACACCTTTTGACAGCCAGCAAAATTCTCTCTATTTGATGTGTAAAATACTGATTTAGCAAACGTATAGCCTAGCCTTAAACCATTGTGGCCTTTAGCTAACTACGTTAACTCCCCAACCCAATATGGTGAACAGTGTTTCACATTAATCTACAATAAACTATAGAGTCGGAATACGTAATAAGATCACCCTGTTTTTAAGTACGCCTTTTGGCTACCCATTTGGATTGCAGCTATCACCGGTAATGCCATGTATGCTGTAAAACTGTCATATTCTCAGCTGTTGGCAAGGCATGCCTGAAAGGACTGTCAATCAAAGGAGCGTAATATTTCCCTCCTGGGATGTATAATGCTTTATTCTATAGAATAGATGCAAATAAATGAGTAGACATAAAAAAGGACTGTCTCCGCTCTGTGTTTTACCTGCAACTTGAGTGCCTTAAGTGAAGTCTCTCTCAACAAAAATATGCTGCATTGAGTCTGCCACCTGATTAATGCACACTATTTGTTAAATGGGGTTGGGATGAACAGGGGGTCCTCATTGTGTTATTAAATAAAAGTGGAGAAAATTTGCCCCTTGGGAGTCAATAAGTGAACATACACAGCTGTAGGGGTTTATTTGGTTAAACTGGGAGTGGGCATAAACCAGTGTCACTGTGGGAAAAAAACAAATGAGTGTATGGTGATGCATTGAATACTGTAGCTGGCTTCCTATTTGTGAGGCTAATTTTTCATGATTTTCATTTTTAATTGTTTCCTAAAGGTACAGTTATTGCAATCTGACCATGCAGTAACCTACACATGGTATATCCATTATCAGTGCATTATTCAATGTGCTCTACACTCTTTACACAGCGCTTTAACTATAGGCCTAGTACTTATATCGTAAGCGCTGTTTGTTATGACCTCGTATCCTGAATTGCTTCACCGGAGGGGAGCACTGTATTTTCGTCCAATCAGGTGAGACCTTGTTCTGGAAGACACTGCCAAGCGAGAAATACACGGAGCCAATCATGTTCATTTCGTTTTGATTGACAGCTCATCGCCCCGGTAACCGTCTGAACAGGCCGCAGGCTCAGAGAGAATTGCCCAGGACGTGCCCCATACATGGCTACGCTAACACAGTCATAATGTCATGAACGAATCGGTCGATGTTGCAAGAATGCAGAGGGAGCAATTAAAATTCGACCCTAAACTCATCAAAGGGCGCTTGAAGCTCAGCTATGGGCGGAGCCAGGATGCCTGTCAAGTGTTTGTTTATTGGCATCTGATTGGCTGCTTGTCACATCATAAGCAAGTTTTTCTCAGTGGACAACGAACTGCCATCTGGTGTCTTAATATATCATAAACGGTCAAAGCTGGCAGCGTGAAAAACAGTTGCTTCTTTAGAAGTGCAAGATTTCCGCTGCCTCGGGAGCGTAATGTGCTCTAAGTATTAATAGGTTGACCAGGACCCACGAGAACAAGTTTAAATTCTTGCCCCCTGTCTATCGCTATATATAGGCAGGTAATATGAAATATCTCATATTATTTATCATGTCAGCCTAAAAGACGCTCCAATGAGTGCATTGCACTCACGACACAAATATAACCTATAGTGTCCCGTGCTCATGAAAACTGAAAGATCAATGGGGACTGATTGTATGCAAGTTTTCTAAACCAACCAAAATATGCATGGTCAAAAATCCCTCATAATGCCTAAATGCCTAAAATGCAAAAATGTTTTGTCCTACACGGCTTGTGGATGTTTTCCCCAGCTCATACTACCCAGTTTGAAAATGACAAAATAGCCATTCAAAAAGTTTATGGTAAATGCCAATAATCCTGTCTTACACCCGATTATGTTTTTAGCATACAAGTTGCAAAGTCATGAAAAATATGTCAGATTACATGGTTTTGTAGCAGAGTTAAGATTAATAAGACACCCTTGATAGGTATGTTCAATTCTCACTACAAGTAGAGAATGATCTTTTAACTTACAGGTAACATAACATAAATTTGATTATTTATGATATCTGTCTTTCGCCTTGCGACTTTAAAATGGGTGTGGTAGCCTGGATTATACATATATGCCTACATAGGACGCCAAGGAGGCTTAGGAGGCTAGATGAATGACGGTTCATCTGCGTAGACAATGTACGTATTATTTGTGAAGGTTTCATTTTTTTGCCATTATTGTGAATTTGAAACCTTTGCAAATAAAAAGCCAACCAGTACAGTATATATTATGAGATAAGGCTGGGTGGTAGAAGATCAAGGTGAGTATAATTGTATGAGGATTTATTTTAAGTTGATATGATAAAAGTATTCAAATGGACTCAAATGTTAGTGAAACTAAACCATGACTGAGGTCCAAACATCATTCAGGACTCGAGCATTTGTGTATGCAAGAATATCAAAAATGAATTATCTAGCTTCTTATTGATTTGTTTTTTAAAAAATGGTTAAAATTTAAAAGATATAAGCCTGTCAAGCCTGTCAAGCCCTCTCTTTCAGACTTTGCCAACTTGAACTGATTTGGACTTATTTTCACTAAATTATATATATTACTATCTATCTATATATATATATATATATATATATATATATATAAAGGGGATCAAAGAGTAGATTATCAATCACTAATTGTGAATATAACTTGATCATGGCATTTGGTTCTCTCAGTGGTTGGTCCTGATCCGGCAGTCGTTCCAGATGTACGTACAATGTTCTACACACTGATGCCACACAAGGTTATTTGGGTATCTTTTGATCATCATCATGCGTGACATCTGCTTGCCTGTTTTTCAAGGCCTCGATATCTTATATTTAATTCATGCAATCATCGACCTTGCACCTCCATGTTGCATTTATAATTCATGGCAGCGTCAAACTCGCACCTAAGAACCAAGACAATTACAGGAAACAGATGGTAATAAATATGGCTACTATTGCTCTGCGAGAAGTTTATTGGGTTATCCCGTGTTACCATTCAAATGCCCACGTGTCTTGTAATAGCTGTTTTAATATCAGAGACCATCAGACCATACACCAGGCTGAGTATTGCATTTGCCAGATCTTTGTTCAAGTTCTGAATTTATAAAATATGCCAAAGGCCCAAAGTGTTTGCCAAAGTATCAAACATGGAAGCTAGTGTTCACATGATTATTTCCCATATGGCATAAATTTACTTAATCATACTTGAAAGTTGTGAACCAGTAACAGTAGTACAAAAATCCTCCAACAGATGTCACAGGGGTTTCAGTTTCAGGCAGACAGATGAACAGATATACAGTATCTGATTCTGCATCTACATCATGATCCTCATAAACAATACATTTTGCTATGTTGTAACAATACATTGTATTATAAGATACAAACACTGAAGCTGTATTATAGCTTAGATTCCAAGGCAGTATTCCTCCTTTATCATGCAAAAGTTACCAAACATTTTATAGGATGGATAATGATTGTTGTGCAGTTTTCTAAATGACTTATGTCATGACTTAAAGTAGGCCCTATCATGTTTATTAAACAAATAAATGCCAACTGACTCATGTATTCACAGCTATAATATTTCATGTCACTTGAACTCCAGGTTTTAGATCATCTCTGAGAAATGACATACCATCATATATTCTGGCATGCAATATGAGACATTTAGACATTTAACAGATAACTAATTTTTATTTGATAATCATTTAATATCAATATATTGATACAGGGACATCTGATGATACAAATACAGTATTTGGATTTTCATCTTAGAGTTTGAGTATACTAGCACCTGGATTCATAATACTTTGAAATATTCACCTGTACAACAGAAATTAAGGCATACATCTAGTTTTGCCTTTTTGCAGGAAAATTTGCCTTTAGATGCATCTTATCATTACATCAAACTTTCACTCATGCTCATATATTTTTTAATTTCTATCATACTCAGCTCTATAAAGGATCTGCTGTTCTGCAAATCACGTATCTCTGTGATTTCAACATTCCTGTAAAGCCATAACAGCAGGGAATACCAGTGTAACGGGGGGTTTCAAAGTTACCATACTGTTTTTTTTTTTTTTTTCATTATTTCAATGTGAGTTGGAAACATCTGGGAGTTCAACTTTTCAACAGATAAGTAGAAAAATGAAAATTTCAGTACATTTGTTTGCCTGTCTGAGACAAGTGGAAAGGTGTTACTTGACTATGTATATATTTGTGTTAGTTCTAGGGTCAATTGTTAAAAGTCAACCACTCTTTCATGCCTAAAAGCCAAAATTTGTAAAATATATGTCAGTAATCCCTTTGATTGATACTGCCTTTTAACATGCATGGTAATTTGATTAAAATGTTATGAGCGTCTCTGATTATGCTCTCGTATTGGCTGGGCGAGGGCATCTGTATCTGAAAGCTTCATAATATTTTAATAAATCAGCCAGGCATGCCATTAACCACACACAGTCACTCTTACTAAACACCTACTTGCATTATATTCTGTATCTAAAAGTGAGGTTTATTCAGTATGCCTGACATATGTTATAGTTGTAATTAATATTAATGTGAACATCTCACAGTTATATTACCTGGCAATGTGTAGATGACCTCAAAGTGAGAATTACATCATGGCAGTCGGGGCATAGTGTTAAAAAAATTAAAAAAAAAAAACAGCTGCATTGTGGATTTCATCCCAGCTAGGGCATGGTGTATTATACCCAACTGCATGTAAGAGAACTGATATGGCTATGTGCCAAGCAGATATAACCTGTATTATGTATAATACAGACCAGGCATCTTAACATCATTTTGTGTGGACCAATGTAAAACTACATGGCTCTAGGTACAAGTAGAGATCATAACATGTGCTAAGGTGATAATGACCAGCAACCTCATGGGAATCATGTATACAGACAAACTCAGACACATATAAGGAGGCATAAGAACATAGTAACTATATCATCTCTGGCCTGTGGAGGTAAAGGAGGTAAAAAACCTTAAAATCCATTAATTTAAAACCTTTCTCAGGGGGACTGTAGCAAAGTATGCACAGCTGAAGCATTGACTGAGTAATAACTTAAAGTCTAAAATTCTCTACTGGTACTGCATGCAGATGTGGTAAAAAGTTCTTTGAGAGTAATAATGCGTGGAGTTTCATTTCCCTGAGTGAACAGAAATCTAATAAAGCTCTTTACCAGATTGAACTCTTCTCTCTTCTATTTATTTTAAATTTTTTTTACAAACTTAATTTAAACACGAAACAGCTAGAGCAGTGGCCCTTCCAGAAAATAAACCAGACTCCGCTGGTTCATCTTGTATCCCAGTAAAATAACATGTAAAATAAAAAAAAAATATAACATGCAGACTGCCCATGTCAGTGACCACTCCTATTAACATTTGATTGTTTGTCAAAGGACATGTATGAATATACAAACTTGTTAGTAGGCTACTGTTTTCCAGATGGGACAAGCCAAGATTAACTTACCAGCTAAGTCAAGCCGATGGAGTTATGACATTTTTGTTATTCTTACTTGTTCATTGTCATTAACTCCCTTATAAGACCTTTTTATTGGTATTAACTGTTATTCCCTCAATCTAAACAGAAAAAAATTCCCAGAATCCTGTATCCCTTCTTTTACATATACATGTGCCAAGCCAAAAGAGGTATATGCTCATCGAGCAGCTACAGGTTACTGTGGTCAAGACCTCAGCCCTGTGCGCTCCTTAAGCATGTTCTCTGAGCCAACAGTCGCAGTGCCACGCCAAGCCAAGCAGGGAGCCGTAGAGGGCGCCACCGTCCAACCCGAGCCGTTGACCTTTTTTAGAAAGCTACAGCATCCACAGCCACAAAGCCAGAAGCAACCCACATTCCCTCCACCAATCCCAGCAGCGGAGACCCAGCCATGCCATTTGAGAGCCAAACTTGATCTTGTGAACAACACTGCTTCGAGACCCATAGCCCTTGTACTTGCGGTTTCAGCAGTTTGGACCATATTAACCGGGTTTACCCGATAATGCAAGTTTTTAGCAAGTTTTTCGTCATTGGCAACATATACATGTGCATCAGTTATCTCTTTTTGTTTAGGACAAATCCTTCTTGCATCTGTTAACTTTTTCAATTGATACCATATTCATTTGGTACTATGGTGACCTATTTAAAGTCTCTCTCTCCCTAAGGTCACCTTGAGTGCAAAACTATTGATGATATTTAAAAAAATGTTCTCTTTTTTCATTTTCTTAGCTCCTCTTCTGCCTGTGTTTTTGTTTAATCTCTAGAATGGTGGATCTGAAAAAAAATGGCTTTAGTCAGTGATATATATATATATATATATATATATATATATATATATATATATATATATATATATTGTCACAGGTGAAAGATTTGAACCTGATATTTATTTTTGACCTTGACCTAATTCACAAGTAGAAATTACATGAATCCTACCATGGTCAATTCACAAGGTCATGACCATGGTAGGATTCATGTGATTTCTACTATACCTGATTGCAGACCTCAAGTGTGCAACTTTGAATTATCACCAAACAGCAAGGCAGATCAGACAATAGTTCATCAGTGTTTGGTTGTCAGTGTATATAGATTTTGAGACAATAATTTTTGGTCTGATAATTTCATGTTGTGGTGCTCCCTACAGGCAACCTTTGATTCTGAAAAGAAACTTTTGATAATGGACCACTCTGGTTGACTGGATCTTTTAATTGCTTGCTATATTATTCATAATTATTATTTATTAGTCAGGTCCACGTTACCTTTTTATGTCCATTCATGATTTATCTCAACAACATTTCCGCTGAATCAGCCATATGGCGCATTTGGAGTTAAGTCATGTTGCTTGCTGATATGAATATTCACACGATGTCTCATGTTCTTCAGTTATTCTGTTTGGAACCGTTCAGGGCAGGGCTGATGAGATGGAAATTCTCAAGTCAATATGGATTCATAAATGATTGTTCAGGTCGGAAATATTCTTATAACCGTACATACATTTATTATTTTAACTCAGATAAAAGAGTTTTACAGGAATTAGTAACATATTTATTGCTGTATGGACTTTTTGTATACAATCTACCCATAGTGAAAGTCTATCATCTCTTTGGCAGACTACAATTTCCTTTCATTTCTGGCATCTCGTCCTCATTTGTCCAAACATCTGTCCATCTGTCCCCTGCTTAAACAAGCTAAGACTGACTTATTGTTTGCATGGAGGTCTTCAGATGGTATTTCCTTTCATTTCATCTTGTAGATAATGGGATGGTATTTATTAACATTAGATCATGCATTATTGAATAATAAATGATTAATTCAGGGAAATGTCCTAGCTTACTGAGACTCTTATGAAGTAATGAAGGTAGGATGTGGCTACAGAAGATCTTTGTTGATTCAACATCACCCAAAGAATGCCTCAAAGTCAAACATGATGAAAACTTGTGATAACTTGAGAGATTTGCTGAAATGCTTTACTGACCCTTGTGTGACAGTTGAGGAAATCACTATTTTTGTCCTAACAGGGCAGTTTATGACATACTTATATGTCAAGAGGACTGTTCATGTCTGGTATGCGAGCTCTGCATTCATCAAATGATGCCGATGATTTTAAATGACTGCATGAATAATTTCATTTGATGCTATGGAGTGAAAAGAGACAATTTATTACCCTCATATATAAAATAAATGCCTCAGAGTGCCAGCACTTAGACTAATGGATCTAATCAGCAGCTACCTGCATGCAGACAGTTTACCATTAAGGTACACTTCTTGTGCAGCGCAGTTTATTATACACTGAAGTCGTCCCAAGATTCTTTAGCAAAATCTGTGGGTTGGACCACCAGGGTGGACACTGAGCAAAAAATTTTAATCAGACCAATGAGAGCATGGTATCACATTGTGCATCCAGCTCCAAATTTTAAACATGCGACACCTGTTCTCATTGGTCTGATTACACTGGGACACCAGTTCTTGTTGGACTAATTCTTTGCCCTGTGCCAGGACCAATGTTGTCAGACCAGTGAGAGTTGGAAGTAGCATGTTTAAAATTTGGAGCCAAATGCAAAATGCAATACTTCGCTCTCATTTGTCTGATTACAGTTGCTTTGTTCCCACCCTGGTGGTCAAATCCAAAGAATCCTGCTATACAAAGCAGGAGTTGCATGATAGGACATCTAGGACTTCTGCAGTACATAACCACTGTGTGAAAAGAATACCATAAATTATCCAACACTTCCACGGAACGGAGGACTTTTTTTTTGGTTTGTCAGTCTGTCCATCCATCTGTTTGTCCCTTTGTCTGCATGTCTGTCATGTTTTCATTTACTTGCAATAACTTTCATAAATATTATCCAATTATATTCAGTTTTGGGTCAGTGATTGCTCTCAAGCATACCTTGGTTAGGATTGGTTTGGGAGTGTCTGGGAGTATTATCACCAGCTCAAACTAAACATATTGAGAATGCACAACAAGGGGCGGAAGCAGGGGAAATAAAAGCTCTGAATTTACTTGTTTGGATACAGTCTGAGTTCATTTGTTTTCCACCTTGTCACTTGCCAGATCCACCTCCCACTGAATGATGTTGATTTCCAAATGTTCTGTTGACATAGTTTTAACCTAGATCACTAGTCATGTTCAGGTGGAAATTTTACTTTGTACTATTAATTGAACTTATTTGATATCTGACTTCTGTTACCGGTAACACAAGATAATTTTTACAAATAAGCCATGCCCCAGACATAGGCTGTTCGTTTTGTTTATATCCATGTGTTTATAAAAATGAGAGGGATCAAATAGATCATATATTTGTTAACATGATAATTTTATCAAAGAATATATCGAATTTGTCATTTTTATTTGTTTGCAGATATACATGAACATTAAAGATGATTAAAGTCAATCAAACTATGAAGAATTGGAATATGACATACAAAACCTTTCACATGCTCATGAACCTGGACATGGAGATTCATTATTTCTGTTCAAGGACAAATCCTTTAAGGTTTTTATTGGTTATTGACAAACTGGTATGTGCAGAAAGGACAAAAATGGGCAGATTCCTTTTTCTGCTCTCCTTTATTGCAAATTTAAAATTCATACAGTTATATTGTAACTATTGTAGAGGCCATTATCTTTAAATATGAATAAGTGAGTTTGTATATAAAAAAGCAGCATGTACCAGAAAAGCTTTTAACCGCAGTCATTAGTTTCAATAATTCACTCGCACTCGTAGATTAGTGATCTTCTGTGAAAAGCATATGGCTAGTGTGAAAATGGTTATCTGTGTAGTTGCAAAATATGGGTAAATAGGCTGTAGCCAATTAGATGTAACCATTTGAGGGTTGCTGTTAGAGCTCAAATGCTGATTAAATCTGAACATTTATCTGGTGTATTTATAACTGGAATGGGAAGATTAGATTTATATATATATATATATATATATATATATATATATATATATATATATATATATATATATATATATATAAATTATTTCCCAGTTGTGAAAGCATATTTGTCTCCGTTAAATTTTCTTTTTCAAGTAAAGATTGGTTTTGCATATGTAAACATTAGTGTTTCAGAAATGGATAATTTATAGAATATGAAAGAATGAGTTTTAATTTGTTTAATGTACTTTATCTGAGTTTCATTTTAGTTTCATTTTTTTACCTTGGAGGTATTTAAATCCATCAATCCCCTCATGTGCACCTGTTTTTACTTAAATTTTAGCGATAACATTTTATAGTATATTATAGTTGCATTTTAGGGGGGGGGATGGAAGATAAAAAGGCCTAAGTTTCAACTAGGTAAATAAAAACTTACTGACATCTTATTTAAGGAACAGAACACAGGAAACAGGTTGGTGGAACAGCTAGAGTATCTAGGCTTCATCCTATCCCTTTAGTTTAATCTGGCTTATACCAGGACGCAATCTTAAGTCTGGATCTGTACAGCAGAAAGAGTATCCATAGGCTTCACCCCATCCCTTTGGTTTTCTCTTATACTCAATCTTAAGTCAGGATCTGTAAAAGTAGGTAACAATCAAGTGCGAGCTAATGTCCTGAGGGAGGTGTTTATGTTCCACCTTGTATAAATCTAGAGAAGATCCATTTATTTATTTATTTCATAAGAGGCAAAATTTTATAGATCTGTATATATGAGAAATATATTTGACAGATATATAGCATTATTAGTTTAAATAAAAAAAGGTTTATGACTCGCATTCAATGGAGGAAGGGGAAAATAAACTCACTTATGTCCTGAGAGAAATTATTGCCCACAGATTGAATACTTATTACCATAAATCATTTTGATGGAGGTGGGGGTTTATTGATATTGCAGACAACTTATTATCTTGTCTTTTAGTTTATGGTCCGTAAGATCAAGGTCAAAGAGAAATGTTAGCTCCCATGTGATCCCAGGTCATGAAGGATTAGAATCCTTCATCATATTACCTTAAATACACTCCAAATTATTATAAATTATGCAATTTCAGTACTGCAAGTGTCAGTTGAATATCAGATTATATTGCACAGTTATCTAGAAGGTAAATTGGAAGAGAAATTATGAATTGAAACACTTTTTCCCTTTAAAATATATTGTACATTATATAATAAATGTTTTTATTACCACAAATATACCACAACTAAGTTTTCTTTATCACCACAGTCCACAAATATCCTTAAACATAATAAAACAATCAAAAGTAGTTTAAGGTATATTTTTGTGGTCCTGGTCCATTGAGATGAATTCCATCAAGATCAAACATGAAAGCAGAGGGTCCTGCAGGTCAGATAACAGTTGGTGGAGAATAAGTCTTGATCTGTTCCTTCTTTGAATAAAAATAATAATATATAGTATTTATATAGTGCCAAATTCTCCGATGGTCGGACTCACAGCGCAATTCACCCACACACACACACATACCCACATACAATTTCATGGAAACTACTCCCTGTGCCTGTCCCCCCCCCCCCCAAAAAAAATAATGCACATTAATTACCAAAAGCTTGCCGAAAGAGATACATTTTTAAATTAGTATTAAATGATACAGGAGTTGGAGATTTTCTAAGTGTAATGGGAAGTGAATTCCAAACTTTTGGGCCTATGAAATGGAAGGAACGTTGACTGATTTTCATATTAGTCACTTTGGTACTTTAAGAAGATTTCCGCAAGCCGAGCACAGCGTACGCAAAGGCCGATAGGTTATTATTTTTTCAGTCAAATATGATGTAAGTGAGTCATAAAAACGGTGGTAAACAAAAACATGAACATGTGGCTACTCAACTGAATTATCTAAAATGCAGAGTCAAATTACATACAGTAATTAGTTCATACTATCACAACTTTAAAGCCAGTTTTTTACCTTAACCTTTTCTATAGAATGTTTTTTTTTTTTTTTTGGCTTATCCTGTGTATACAGAACAAGTTTTAATCAGGAAAAAGGCCTCAGGTCCAAAGTTCCAAACATTTCAATTAATATTCAGTCAAACAAATACATCAATACAATGCAAGGTAGCAGTCTTATATTTTCTAATAAACAATGCCATTAACACAAGTAACATAACTGCATACCTACATACACTATGTATCTATTTTGCCATCATCAGTAAGTATAAACACATATACATTTCAATTAACAGTCAATTCAACAATTACAACAATATAATTAATGTAAAGTAACAGTCTTATAATGACTAATAAATCATACCATAAACACATAACATTTTTGCATACCTACACGCACAGTGCATCTATTTTGCTGTCATCATGAAGTACTGTGTAAAATACATAATTCAACCATTTATCATTTTTTGTCTCCTCAAAAAAGAATTAAACACATACGCAGCAACTTTTGTTATTTCAAGTGGATTATCTAAATTAAATAATTTGATAAAATTTTGTTCATTTGTATAATGCAAGTCTTGTCTCATGTATTTTAACCTCAAATCATGATATAATTTACATTCTTGCATAAAGTGAGCTTTATCCTGAACAGTATTGAATCGATAGCATAAATATTTACAGATCCTCTCTTCACAAGATATATTATTATGGCATCCCATTTCTATAGCTAATTCATGATTCGAACATCTAAGTTTAGCAAGTGCTGTTAGGTGTTTTTATTTGGGATACAATAAACATTTTTTTTCAAGAATGAGCATGGATTTAAAAGTACTTAATAGTATAGTTAACTGCACAAATCAATATCACCATGCCAATTTTGAATGGCCAGCTTATTCTGTGTATACATATAAATGAACTAGGTAATTCCAGTTAAAAAAGTATAAGAACTCTTTGATGGATGTTGGAATTTGTTAATCTACAAGTTGTCTGTAAACACAGTCATATGACAGTGCTATCAAACAGAAAAAACAACAGGTGGCCTGAGGTGGTAGGTTGCATATATATGTGGAAGATGAAAGGTCACTTAGTGCAAAACATCCTTTGCAAAAACTGTATCATTTGAATCGCCACTAGATATGCCCCTATTGAATGTGTTTTGATTATTTTGGTGCCCCCTGAAATTTATCATAACATGTGGATATAAACAAAACAAACAGCCTTTGTGCAGTTGAAATAGTGTTTTCTGACCAGTTTATATAAAAGTTCAAGGAATTATTGATAGTTCTCGGAACAGCCGATTTAATAATCTTCCTGCATTTATAGCATCATTACACTGGGGAGGGTCACAGTATATTAGCAAAAATCTGTTTATGTCTATGTGAAGGTCTTATTGATAATAAGAATTTTTGACCCAGGGACAAGGAAAACACCATCTTAAAGGTTTCCCTTTGTAAAATCGTGCTTCTCAAGTGTCTTTGGGACAGGTTTTCAAATTCCTCACTTCCCTCAGAGGACTCTGCCTCAGGAGGAGGATATGTTTTTTACCATGTTCGCACAACACGCATATTTATTTATAAAGCAAAAGGAGAGTAATTAATGAACTGGAAGAATTCTCAAATCAGAAAATGTTATGGTTATATACAAATCAATGTACTTGCTGTCTGCAAGGTTCCCTTTCAGGATATTTATGCTGTGTTGTTGCAGGCAGGGTGGGTGTTATTCTTATAGATATTTAATTTACTTTACCAGACTCTTGCATGTGGCAGTTCAAGCATGGACAGAAACATGACCTCCTTGTGAGGTTAAAGCCACACTTGCATGCAAGTCGTCGGAGCCAGACTTTACTTTGGGTCTTATCAGTGGTCACCAGAATTCCCAGGTATATTAACTGACTTGAAACAAAGCAAATACCTCATCCCCTTAAATTCCTCTGTGGCTGCATGTATTTTTTGTTCTTGAATCAGAAACATGCATACCATGTGGACTTTAATCCCCACGCAGCATATAATACCAAGACAGTCTATGTTGTGAGGTATGTATTGTTATTTATTGAGGTCAAGAATAGTTCAAAGGTCAGAGTAGCAAATCTGTCCTGATATCGATGAAACTGAACTCATGTCCCTGTTCACAATACTAAAGTCTGATCTTTTGACATTGGTTGCATAATGGCAGTCATAGTTCAAACATATTTTTCCTTCATGTAAATCACATTGCATGCAAGTGTAGCTTAAACCTCACAAGGAGGTTATGTTTCTGTCCATGCTTGAACTGCTGTGTGCCAGAGTCTGGCATAGGAAATTAATTCATTATTTAATCCTTAATAATGTTTTTGATCCTGCACATGGCAGGGTTTAGAGACAATACAAATGTTTACACTGAGCTCCAATGCCCCTGTTTTTCTTTTGTGATAATTCTTTTAAATAATTTTTGCTTAGATATTGAAATCTGCAGAAACAAGAGGGGAAAATTTTAAAATTGTTGTTTCAGTAGGTCATTGAAATTTAAAGAATATAATACCTTTTGTTTTTATTACAATATTGAGTCTCGTGGTCCTTCTTTACAGTATTATCCCCTGCTCTATACTCTAACTTATTTTCCTGCACCTTCTTGCCACGAATAACTTTTTTCACCGCCTGCAGTGTCAGTCTCACTTAGTATAGTACCCAAAATTTAGTTCTGAATTCTTTTATGCCAGACTCATTGCAGTTTTTCACTCAAACACCAGATGTGTTGAAATTTTTTAAGAAGCTTTTTATTTCCTTACTTTCCAACAGTGACCCATAGTGTCTTTTTGCCAATTTCACATGAAAGGGCCTTGGCTTTACTTTTACTTTTACTGTCTGTATAAGTTTTTCTGCATAATGTATGACAATGCAAAGTTTCCAGACGTAATGGTATAAGGCAGGTTGCCATCACTAATGGAGCGACGGAGTGAAAGATGACAATCACCCAAAGAAGACAGGACCCTGGATTTCTAAGTAATGCAATGGTCTGGCATATACCTGATGGTCCCAGTCTAAATGTCACAAGACCTTGTGTTGGTGTGGGGTCCATGTAACAGCTTCAGCTTTCAGTATTCCCCCAGAAAAATAGAAAAATTTGATATAAAAGCTCGAAGTATCTGAAGAACTAATGCATTGATCACCATGATTCTTTGCATGGATATTGATCATGGAGTGTTTCATCAGTTTCTGCAGACTGGTGGCGCCACCTATATTTTTTCTTTTTTATACGATTTTTTTTCTCTAATTTTGAGATCTCAAAAGATGCTGTCATCTGTTAACAGGGCACAAATTGTAACAGCTGAACCTGGAGTCTTCTCTCTTTACATCCAGAGAGGTCCATGAAAGTTCTTCTTGGAAACCTAGAATTAGGTCTCTGTTACCCATATTCTTTGAGCTATGGGGCTCCGAAGTCCCCCCCCCCCCCCCCCCCCCCCCCGAAAAATAGAAAAATTTGATACAAAAGCTCAATTATCTGAACAACAAATGCATTGATCACCATGATTCTTTGCGTGGATATTTATCATGGAGTGTTACTTCAGTTTCTGCAGACTGGTGGTGCCACCTGTATTTTTTAAAATTTTTTAACGATTTTTATCTCTATTTTGAGACCTTCAAAGATGCCTTCATCTCTTAACAGGGCACAAATCTTAAACACTGGACCTGGAATCTTCTTACATTACATCCAGATAGGTCCATGAAAAGTCTTCTTGGAAACCTGGAAGTAGGTCTCTTGTACCCATATTCTTCAAGCTATGGGGCTCTGAGGTACCCCTCAGAATAATGAAAAAATTGATACAAAAGCTCAAGTATCTGAACAAATAATGCATTGATCACCATGATTCTTAGCATGGATATTGATCATGGAGTGTTTCATCAGTTTTTGCAGACTGGTGGCGCCATCTGTATTTTTTTTATTTTTTACTATTTTTTATCTATTTTTTGAGACCTCTAAAGATGCCTTCATCTGTTAACAGGGCTCAAATCATAACAGCTAGACATAGAATCTTCCTACTTTAGATCCAGAGAGGTACTTGAAATATCTCCATTGAAACCTGAAATTAGGTCTCTGTTTCCCATATTCTCTGAGCCATTGGGCTTATAAGCATCCCCCATCATAATTAAAAATTTTATACCAAAGCAGGGCACAAATCATAAACATTGGACCTGGAATCTTCTGACCTAAAATCTGTGAAAATCTCCTTGGAAATGTGTATTTAGGTCTCTGTTACCCATATTTTCTGAGCTATGGGAATTATAAATATAAGGACCCCTCAGAATAATTGAAAATTTGATACCTAAGTAGGGCACAAATCATAACCTTTGGACCCAGAATCTTCTAACTTGACATCCTGAGAGTTCCTCAAAAGTTCTCCCAGGAACCCTGAAATGGGGTCACAGTGAACTATATTCTCAGAGTTTCGGGTATGTTTGAGCACCATAGAAATAATGCAAAATACACACAAATTGCCAGATTCCTCATGAAAGGCCGGTTGTTTTGTCATCAGATTTGTTGTGCTTATGGGTCTTGATGAACTTAAGCTATTATGCATGAATAATGATGCCACCTACATTACCTTAATTAGTTGTCTGTGCAAGAACATATTGTCAACATGTCAGTCGGCTGAGCGTCATGACCCATGGGTCACTTGTTTAAAAAGACAGAATGTTTTAAGGCCATACTTTTCAGGTTGGCACCCATATAGCAAGTGGAAAGTGACTGCTTCATGCCTGTAGATTGCAGTTTTAAAACTGCACTTTTTTAACCATGGTAATTGGTAAGAGTTAATAGGTCCTGGAGTATTTCTTCTTCAGTAATATAAAGTCTTGACTAACACCCCCAAAACTGATCAGTTCCTATTTATTAAAAGTTAGCTCTTTAAGGGAGAGAGAGAGAAATAGATTGCAGGTCCTTTGCTCGACTGGTAATTGGTCATGGGTTTGATTCCTATCAGCAGTGAACCAACCTTTTGGTGTGTATTCACATTACATTGTAGGTTTCCCCCACAGATAATGTAAAACAACACAGTAATTTATGTTTAACATCACCAAATACCCAAAAGGTATGCATTGACTGGCAGTATACTGTTTTGGCTTATAATAAACAATCATGCATTCTAAATTCGCACAGACCTTTCAGCCATTTGGTGATGTTAAACTTAAATTCCTTTATTGTTTTATATTATCTGTGAGGAAACCTACACCATTTCTCTGTATAATGACCTAGGGTGGCTATTCTTTCATCTCTATATTTTAGATATAAGTCAAGGCCCAGATCCCGATCTGGACCAATAGGGGATAGTTTCAGACATAATCTCGATTGGGATATAGGCTGGACCAAATCCCGGTCAGGATGTGGTTTGGACCAATGTCCAATTGGTCCAGACTAATCAGCAATTGGTCCAGCCACCATCCTGATTGGGGTTTTGGCAACTGGATCCCGATCAGAATTTGCTCTAGACCAATTGAGATCAGGATCTAGGCCTTGACATACATAAGAAATACATGTAATCATTAAGTCTCCTGGATTTCAGGTTTTGTGACAAATGGGGCTAGGCATAATCCAGAAGTCATAACCTGTCATTAAGATAATAGAGCGATTCCTGAGGCCTTCTTAGGATTTTGCAGTTTTGCCTTATTTTGGATGTTCTGATGGAGACTGAACCAAGTACCTCCAGCTTTGAAGTTCAAAGCCTTAACATATTGATTTTGTTTAACTCTGATTTGCTTGACTGACTTATTTTATAACACAAGTTCAGATGGTACGGAGTGAAAAATTACCTCAATCAAATTTTATACAATTAATGAACATTTAAATGCAATATTTTCATAATGTGGTAAAGATTAATTATCACTAACATGCTGTTGTTTAATGTGTGGTGTACCATTATAATTATTATCATATATTGTTCTTGGGTAATGTATATGCTCGGGTAGCCACCATTTGGGGAAGCCTGTGAAAGTTCAGACTGTAGTGATTAAAGGAGTGATTTAATTAGGCAACGTAGGTAAAATAATTTAGCTGGAACTGAGAGAATTTATTTGCTGTATGTAAAATATAATTTTTATATCATAAATGACACAGTAAAGATACCGTATTGTTATATTAGGCTGAAGAAGCCTAGATGACTTAAATCCAAGACATTTGTACTAGCTGTGGTAATTAATTCATTACTTCAGTACAAGATCAGGTGTACACCAGTTATACCCTATATTACCTTGATAAGGCCACGCTTCTATTAGAAGCCACACCATGACTTTTCATAACCCTGCCCAACATTCCCTAAATGAAGGAATTCTCGAAAACTCCTATTTAAAGCCGCACCCAGTATTCCTGGTGCATGCAAAAACTCCACCTAATAACACTCATGAAAAACCCACTGATGGGCCTAATTTAAGAGAATATATGGCACTTGCTTTGGGATACGTATTTGGAAATTTATGCAGAGTATTAATGAAATTATTTGTAATACCTATATAAATCTAAATCTTAATTTATACATTTTCATTTTAGGGTGGAATTGAAATTTCAGTTATCTTGTATATGTACAAGTAATCTAACATAATTAGAGTGTTAACAAGCAGTCATTTTAACAAGTGCAAGATGTAATCATGACATAGTCGCCAGTGTTTGCCAAGAACCGTGACCTTGACCTTGGACTGATCATGGCCAAAAAGAATAGGCTTGGACAGTTACCGATTTTACACTTTTCCTGTAAGTTTCAGATCAATTGCTGCAAAACTGCGACCTGTAGAGTGCGGACAAACAGACCCACAAACAAACACACAAACTAACAAACAGACACGACGATTAGCCTATAGTCGCCAGACCTAGGCTCACGACTATAACAAATGCTCCTGCCTAAGTTTGGTAAAAGCTTGTATTAGTTCTTAACTTCAAGATTTGCTAATTACTAATAAGATCCCTATGTGTACCTAGATATTACTCTATATTGTCCAAAAGAAAAGTATTTGAATGTCTAGCTATAAATTTTAACAGATGCCTCCTCTCAGGACTATCAGTATGGGTAATCAATGAGTCTTCATGGAACGTGTCTGGCAGTTGAAGCCTGCGACTTGATCCAGGCCTTTCTTGTGATCTAGTTTAAACATTTATCAGGTGTCTATCCAGCTCAACTTTGGAAAGTGGTTTTTGTTTGTGAATCTCATTTAGACTTCACTAGACTGGTACTGATTCTCACTATTCCAGACTAATATAAATGGAGAGCATTCTGTAAACTGGCTGTTCCTCTAGTTAAGTCTTGCTTTATTTACTGAGACACCTTAGGTACCCAGCAACCTCAAGCTATACTTTGAAGCCCAAGAAACCTGTGCACCTAAATAACATACAGTAAAACCTTGCCTAAAGACCACTTCAAAAGTAATGACAACTTGTTCCTGGTCCCAATTCTTGTTTGCCTTATATGAGGCCTTGATTAAATAATTACCTAAAAGTGCTACCACTTGTAGTACAAGAATAGGTTTTAATGCTGTACGCTACTTTATGCCCAGCTGTTTTTCTCATATCCCTGACAGAATATCAGTATTATATATTATATAATTTCTTTGGATGTGCATATACACAGTCATCTTTGATTGATTATGCAAAAATGTAACCATTTTAATCAGTTAAGGAAAAAACAACAACCAATCGTCAATTAAATCAAATAATTGGTCCACCACTATAAACTAATTAAGGAGAAGATGTCAGTTGGGTAAACATGTAGTCCAGAAGTTTTGGTTGGAAACTCTTTGGTCTTGGATCCCACATTGTAGGTGTGGTCCAGGTGCAGAGTCTTGAATTAGCCAAAGGATGAATACAAAGATCAGTTCTCTGCATCTGGACTTTCAGTAAGTTAAATTTGTGAAATAGAAAGAGTTAAAGTGCACTATACTGGTATATGTGCAAGAGGCTTTGTACAATTTTCAATGGCTCTGACAAGAATCAGTATGCTACAGAAGAATTTTATTTTATAAAGTGGCACAACAATCAAGATAGGCTTTGGAATATTTTAAATCAGTACCTCATAGTAAACATTGCAACACAGATCATGAATCTGTTAAGGTATTTTAAAATCAATTGTCATTGACACATCAGGCAATTTTGTTGGTTTCTTCTATACAATTAGGTACTTGATTGCTCACCCATGTTCATGTTACCTTTCTTGCTTATTTAGATGTCTTAATTTTATGGACTGTCTTTGTAAGCATGATAATCAAGGGCATACCTGAGAAAATAAAATGGACAAGCACAAATCCAAACTTCACGATCACATTAATGGGAGCACCAAATGCACTTGTCATTAATTTTACTGAAAAGGTCAGGTAGGTTGCTTAGGAACATCAGATATGAGCAGCAACCAGTTTACCACAGTCTTCCAGAAAGGAAATAGATAACAATCTTTTCATCAATGCTAAAACATCCAACAGTATTCTACTTCCATAGTGTATAGAGAAAAAGAGTTACAGAAGTAGAGATAAAGAGCTACAGAAGTAGGGAAAAAGAGCTGGAACAAGTTTTTGCCTCCTCAGATGCTATTAAATTTGGGCCTCCCAGGCATGCTAATTGATCTTTCAAAATTTAGCTCTCTAGTGCAAGTTCATGGTAATTACTAATGAATATATTCCCAGATGTCTTTAAGAAAAAGAAATTTTTTTTTTAAGTGCAGCTATTAGGAAGATCGAGGTGCCTTTAATAGACATGTCATCAAAATAAAGGATTGCACTGAAGAAGAAAAAAACTTGCTTATAATAAGAGATGGGTTTAACCATTATTTTGTCATATATTGATGAATAATTTGTCATGTAACTTTGCAACAAGATCATCAACTGGTAGGCTTTTGTCTTAACAACCAGTGAAAAGCCACTGCTTTCTGTCTGTTAAAGGTAGTGCCCACATTTTTTGCTTAATATTAGTTTAAGAGTTTAAGATCTGCAATTTTTGAATATTTATTGGTAATTGTTTCAACTTTAAATAATACAAAATCCTAAGTCCTAGTAACTAACCAGAGGATAAAATCCTACATTACTGGTATTAAAAATATTTAGCTTTCTGGATCAATTTCTTAACATTTGTATGTGTGTGTGTGTGTTTTTTAAGGATATAGCACATTTGAATGATATATTGGAAAATAATTGATATTAAAGGAAGTGATTGTGGAAGCATAAAAAAATATGACCTGCCAATGGGAGGCCCATTATCTGCCATTCCATTGTTTATAAGTGAAATGGTTGGATGACTGTACTTACCAAACTCCATCTTAACGCAGACAGAACATAATCAATATTCAGGAGATTATAAATATTTAAATCTTGGCACAGCGACAGAAGTATGGCTTGAACACCTGTTATGACTACCAGCTGAAAACTTGATGACTTAACCCCACTGGATAGACATTATATGATAATCTGACATAAGTGATTTACCTCTAGTGCTGGGCTTAGCTAAATGTTTACACAGAAACTCAATATATCACTTCCTGTGAGGAAAAATTGGATATTTTCTCCAGTAATTTGTTGAAGGTTGTGTATGCATCGTTGTTTTATACAACTGGCAGGCAGGCTGTTATGTCAAAAGTTGACAAATTTATGTGAGGGACATTGAAAACCTTGTATGCTCCAGAGCTGATTTGAAAGGTTGGCCTTGTGGCTGCCAGGAACATTGTCCTGTTGCCGGGTCATGAGAATTACACATGGTATGTTGAATTAAATAAATAACATGTTGCTAATTTCGTCTGCTAGGCTGGTGATTAGTCGAACAGTTTGTCATCACTTACAGACTTGATTAAAGCAGACACAGATTTAAATTATTTTTTTTTTTTAGGACAGAATCTGCTCCAAGTAATGCCACGGGATGTAGCGAGTCAGGGCTGCTCTTTTATCATGGTTTATGATATTTTCAGAGAGTTGCTCTTTTAATAAACTTGATGGAATTAAAAAAAAAAGATGAGTATTTTAGGCAAAGAGTATTATAGAAATCATTTTCAGCACAGATGTTTCAAAAGATAAACATTTGCGTATATGGTAGAAATAGTAGTTTGTATATTGATGTGAGAAAGTTTGTTGAAAGGTATGGTCATTATTACAGACCATGGAACAGATTTAGGTCAGGTCAGTACTTAATTAGAGAAAAAGCTGAAGTGGTAAGAAAGAAATAACCTAATATTCTCTAGATATAATGCTTTGTTTCCATCTGAAATAATTTACACAACTAAATTTTAAAGGTTCCATATATAGTTTTCATCAGTCACATTGAAAACTGAATTATCATGATATCATTTACTTCTTTTGTGTATTTCACGGTGATGTCATAAATACATCCATTGATCAAGATCTTGATTGATCATGAACTTCTTAAATACCTTTTTTTTCCTGCACTAAATTAAACCTTGGAAATTAAGGTAAAAAACAAACAGGTAGTTTCAGTAATATGATATATCACATATACATGCTGCAGCCCTATGGGAGCCATGATTACCGGAAGCCTGCTAAGTGCAATATAATATGTGTATACCAAATACATTTTTTCATTTTATATTCATGAATATGGTTTTCTGATTTCAGACACACATGGATATTTAAGAAACATCTGAAGTGAGGACAGGAAAGCTTCAAGATGGCGGGAATTGCCAGTGTGGCGTCCACACTCCGTGGAAGAACAATCCGCCGGAAAATGACACTGGAGGCCAAATATCATGCAATAGACCCAGGTCACATCAGTCTAAGTCCTTTAGCAGGAGGACCTCCTTCAAGGTCACCTTCATTTTCAAGGCAGCCAGTGTCAAGGTCACCTTCAAGTGGACCTGCGACCCCTGGGAACCCACGGGGATCAAAGATGGTCCATCAGGACTTTTGGCCAAAATGTACAAACCAACATGAACCAAACCTCTGGATGGTGCAGTTTGAAAGTTTTGAGTAAGTACCAATTATTTTATACATTAATCTTTCGGGGCTAGATATTATGGGTTAACTGCTTGAAAAGAGCAAGTAAAGTTCCAGATAATGGGGGTAGGGTAAGCAAAAGTGAGCTTCTACACACTTGATCATGATTGGGCAAGAGGGTCTAATATAAACCTTTATAAAAAAATCCCCAGTTGGCCATTGTCTTTCTTGTAGAAACAAAATCATATTGTTGAGATCTCTTTTCTGAAAATTTGATTTTCCACAAAATTTAAAGTAAGGAACCAAACTTTTCTTCTGATGAATGCTTAACTGCTTTTGAACGAAAAATAGGATTAACAATGATTATAAATGATCTGATTAGGTAATGTTCCTGTATGCCTAGATTAGCATATCAAAAGATGTTGAGAAATTATTGATATGCCCAGTGTACCTAACAATATACAAGCATTATGCTTCTTTAAAAAAGGTCTTAATTAACTGATATGTCATTGACTCCAATTATCCGAAAAAATTTATGTTGACTAAATCAACTGGATATTTGCAGTTCTACTGTATACACATTCGTATATTCATTATGGATGTGCTGTTGCAGTGGACTACTTATAATCATAACAGATTTTAAATTTTTGGTACTGGAGATTTTGATCTCATGATTTTAAACCAGTATTTTACTAACAAATGTACAATATGATTAGAAAACAGGGCACAGTCCTATATTCAATTTTCTTCTGTTTTACAGTCATTCAGTATCAAGATAATACTTTTGTCAATAAAAAACAGTATAAATATTTAATGTATTAATTGGTATATAAGAATCAAAAAGGTACATTGTAATTGCTTTATTGCAGTGCCATAATGGTCTAAAAAATACATTGATTTATATGGTTATAGCATCCTGTACAATCTGAAATTACTCAGAAGTTAATATAATGGAATAAGAATCAGGTCCATTTTTATAAATGTCAACCATTCATACCTGGAGCAGATGTTATTAATTTGTCCCGGTGGTTTTTATCAACCGCAGCCGGTAATGGCATCCATTGGTATTCAGAATCCATGCAGGATTAACTGAAGCTGCAGACTCAAGATCTCAGTTGCTAACAAGCTATTGGGAAGCAGTACTTGTTAATATCCTCTGGTATCGCTGAACTAATTGGTTGACATTCCTGATTAGAATGCTTCCTACCTGGTGTAGCTGTCAGTGTACGTAATACTGCACGCAGGGCTTTCCATTACCCTGAAGCTGATTCTGTGCTTTATCATATATATAAATATATATATATATATATATATATATATATATGAAGAATGGTAGGGAGAGGCTAATGGCCGGTGTGTGACACCATCTGTTGAATCAGAAAAAGGTAACTATATATGATAGACTGATATGTCATTATTAAACCTACTGGTATTATATGCTCAGGACTAGTAATTAAATCCAGAAGGAATAACCTCTATAATCCATCCAAGTACCCCTATTGGCATGTTTTTCTGGGATATTTTATACATGTAAGAAAGTATTAAAATTTCAGCCCTGTAGGTTGCAGGATCTGTTCCACTGAGTGACAAATTTTTTACCTTGCATCAAATTTGTTTGAGACAAATAATTCAAAATATGACTGAAGAGTCAACAATGTTTGTGACATATGTTCATCTGAAATAAATAAACCATTCCATGTGATGATATCAGACAATATGTCATATGTGACCCACCTGTCTGACATCAAAGTGACATCACTATTGTGTTACAAACAGCTCTCAGGTACATAGACATGGAAATTCTTGGATAATGGAGAAATTGGAGAAATGTATTTGTATCCAGCTGTGGAAAGACACCACCCTCAGGCCATTGACACATCTGTGCAACAAGGTCTTAAAGTACAGTGGAACCCCACAAGGATAAAAGTTATTTGTAAAGAATATTCTTAAAACATGCATATATCATGGGAAAACTTGGAGACAAGGGCCCTAGGACAGACTGTAGTTAAGACATTAGAACAAATCTCTGAGATTTTATCTATGCTCCTTAAGCATTGGCAGGGTTTGAAACAGGGACCTTATGTAATATAGAGAAAAGTAAAGAGAAATATAGGAAATGGTATAAATATCAAACAGGTACTTTAATCACCTGAGTATTACCTCAGTTTACCTGGATTTACTGAGGTTAATAAGCTATTATATATGATACAAGGCGTATATGGACATCAACATTTATGCAGCTGTCTTTGCATGGCCTGTTGAAAATTTTGTATTGATACAGCTATGACAACTTGAGCAAATCATCATAGCAGATATGAATATAAAGAAAAAAGTGAAAGTAAGCTGGTATCAATCTGAGTAGTAATGGATTAACATACCACTGTAATTTGAGGATTTGAGCATGGTCCAAAAAAGGGTTGTTCTGTTTTAAAGTTGGCTGACCAATACATATCCCCTTTTCCACGAAACTCTCACTTCAGATAGATTTTTACCTGGACTCTGTTCTTTGAGTACTTCTGTGGCTTCTACCTGTTACAGAGTACACACTTATACATACAGGTCTAGGCGTACACTGATGTCCAGGATATATATAGAGAGAGATAGAGTGTTTTCTGTTCAAGTATATTCTTCATTTGCAACCAGGTCCTTATTTATATATCTTAGAATAATAGAGTATCAGGTGGGCCCCATTGTTCTCTTATGTACATGTATGCCAAGATACCTTACGTTATTTAATTTGCCAGTTATTAATCATATTTCAGTTGATAAATTAAAATCCACATGGTATAATCTAAGTTTATTTTTCATTACGTACTAGTTAACCCTAATTCGTGATTACGTCACAATTAGTATCACTGATTAAGAGTGCGGTAAGCTATCTGGCAAGTTAATATTTATTGTTGAGCGTATAGTAGTCTTTTGATTATATCCATTTTAAGTGTTAACAAGAAACACACTTTTACTCTGACTTGACTAGATAGCGATATCAGCACCAGCTTTGCAACCCCTGTTTCGTTAAGGTCCTCACTCACGCCTCTAGAATGTATAAGAGTACTGGGATGGCACTGAAAAGGGTCTTGGCTAGGGCTCAGGTCTCGAGTCCAGATCTAGAGTTAGTTCTCCAATAGCCTGCTGTTTTGATATGTATAGCATATGTGCATGGTGCAAACCTGTACTGCTGTGTTATATTGATTAAACACCGTTTTATAACATCTGCCTTGAGTACGAGTTTGACGAGAGAACCTGCGAGTCAGCAGCCCCTGACAAACCTATGCCTTTATCCAACCCAGAGAGCTTTATTTCTCCCAGTTTATTAAAACTGCCACTGGGGGCTGCCATTTTGCGTACACTATAAACTGGATGTGCAGGTCACATGTCGAATTATAGGTATATTGCTAGTATTTATAATGATGCAATGTGAATTGAAATTGTCACAATAAAAACCTTATATATAAGCCATGCACTAGGTGGTCATATGCATGAATGACGAACATTCACTCTTAATTTGTAAATCATTTATGTAGCCATTCATTCTTCTCAAGTGGTCTTTGCCTTTTTCTATGTTTTGTAAAATTAGTATTATAATATTCCAAGTAATTAAAATGGTCATTCATCTTTTTTACATCTCTACCAGGTGTTATTTTTTCTTAATTTTGTTCAGTGGAGTATAATATACTTTCTTTATCTATCACTCTCTGATAATGAATTGTACTCATTACTGAAAATGAGAGGGTCCTGGAGAGTGGAACAGACTGTATGAATAATATATTGAGAACTGTAATAAAAGTAAGATGGATCTGTTGCACAATTAGGCAAGTCTCATGGGAACTTGAATACAGGGCACTGTATCCTCCCACAAGACAGACAAATGTATATGAACTCAATAAAAAGGCATGGAAGATCAGTAACTTGCCTTCAAGTGTTGGAATTATGTCATTCCCTCAGAGTTCTCACTTATAATCTAGTTGTCAAACACACCAGTCAGCCATGGTGTAGACAACCATCAGTGGGTCTGCAGACTTTGCGGGGGATGACAAATCGTGCTTATCTTATGAACTGTCTGTCTCTAGTCCCCAGGTGGCTCTGCCAGCCATGTGTCACGCCAAGTGAGTGCTCTTTCCAGTGTAACAAAGACATTGCCTGAATAGGGTCTTCTCCCCGTTGTTAAGAGTATCTGGAATGAAGATCAGACATGAGCTGTTGTTAAAGTTCTCGCCCCATGGTTCTTAGTCACACCATTCCCAGCACTTATAGATTATCACTTTTCTCGAACAGTTAATTTCATTCATCCTTGACGGATTATTTTACGGGTGCCCCAGTTACAATACATGGATGAACGCCATTTATGAACAAGTTCCTGTTTATCATTCATCGAGTGTTTTTTTTTCAATTCCTATCATTCATGCTATTTATAATATGGAAAAGTACCGGTAGTATTTATAAAAAAATTTTAATCAGTGAAAATGTACATGGTTGTTTAGAAAATCAGGCTAGAAGCTAAATATATTTACCAGTTTTAGTTTTCCAACCGGATGTCTTGTGTTTAAATTCAAAAGCTGAATTTTCTTCTTTTTGGTTATAGGAAATAGCTTAAATTTGTCTGCCTTTGAAGTCTGTACTCTTTGATATAACAGAGACCTTGCAAATTAGAATTGGATATGTGACTGTTATTTGTGTTTTAACAAGTATGACATAATATGTTTTAAAGTTACTTTATTTTTCCAATCTCTTCTCTGGGGGGAAAAGAAGTGGATGAAATAAATATTCCTGCTTTATCTGATCTGTTTAAAGATAAGGTTTCATGGTGTTAGATCTCTGGGATACAATTAAGTTTACACTGTGTTTGATCTCTGAGGTTCCATTAAGGTTTCACTGTGTTTGATCTCTGAGGTTCAATTAAGGTTTCACTGTGTTTGATCTCTGAGGTTCCATTAAGGTTTCACTGTGTTTGATCTCTGAGGTTCAATTAAGGTTTCACTGTGTTTGATCTCTGAGGTTCAATTAAGGTTTCACTGTGTTTGATCTCTGAGGTTCCATTAAGGTTTCACTGTGTTTGATCTCTGAGGTTCCATTAAGGTTTCACTGTGTTTGATCTCTGAGGTTCCATTAAGGTTTCACTGTGTTTGATCTCTGAGGTTCAATTAAGGTTTCACTGTGTTTGATCTCTGAGGTTCCATTAAGGTTTCACTGTGTTTGATCTCTGAGGTTCAATTAAGGTTTCACTGTGTTTGATCTCTGAGGTTCCATTAAGGTTTCACTGTGTTTGGTCTCTGAGGTTCAATTAAGGTTTCACTGTGTTTGATCTCAGAGGTTCCATTAAGGTTTCAATGTGTTTGGTCTCTGAGGTTCAATTAAGGTTTCACTGTGTTTGATCTCTGAGGTTCCATTAAGTTTCACTGTGTTTGATCTCTGAGGTTCAATTAAGGTTTCACTGTGTTTGATCTCTGAGGTTCCATTAAGGTTTCACTGTGTTTGGTCTCTGAGGTTCAATTAAGGTTTCACTGTGTTTGATCTCTGAGGTTCCATTAAGGTTTCAATGCGTTTGGTCTCTGAGGTTCAATTAAGGTTTCACTGTGTTTGATCTCTGAGGTTCCATTAAGGTATCACTGTGTTTGGTCTCTGAGGTTCAATTAAGGTTTCACTGTGTTTGATCTCTGAGGTTCCAGTAAGGTTTCACTGTGTTTGATCTCTGAGGTTCCATTAAGGTTTCACTGTGTTTGATCTCTGATGTTCCAGTAAGGTTTCACTGTGTTTGATCTCTGAGGTTCCATTAAGGTTTCACTGTGTTTGATCTCTGAGGTTCCATTAAGGTTTCACTGTGTTTGATCTCTGAGGTTCAATTAAGGTTTCACTGTGTTTGATCTCTGAGGTTCCATTAAGGTTTCACTGTGTTTGATCTCTGAGGTTCAATTAAGGTTTCACTGTGTTTGATCTCAGAGGTTCCATTAAGGTTTCAATGTGTTTGGTCTCTGAGGTTCAATTAAGGTTTCACTGTGTTTGATCTCTGAGGTTCCATTAAGTTTCACTGTGTTTGATCTCTGAGGTTCAATTAAGGTTTCACTGTGTTTGATCTCTGAGGTTCCATTAAGGTTTCACTGTGTTTGGTCTCTGAGGTTCAATTAAGGTTTCACTGTGTTTGATCTCAGAGGTTCCATTAAGGTTTCAATGCGTTTGGTCTCTGAGGTTCAATTAAGGTTTCATTGTGTTTGATCTCTGAGGTTCCATTAAGGTATCACTGTGTTTGGTCTCTGAGGTTCAATTAAGGTTTCACTGTGTTTGATCTCTGATGTTCCAGTAAGGTTTCACTGTGTTTGATCTGTGGGGTTCCATTAAGGTTTCACTATGTTGGATCTCTGGGGTTCCATTAATGATTTTATGTGTTTGATCTATGAGGTTCCATAAGGTTTCACAGTGTTTGGTCTGTGAGGTTCCATGAATGTTTCACTGTGTTTGATCTCTGAGGTTCCGTTAATGTTTTATTGTGTTTGATCTCTGATGTTCCATTAAGGATTCACTGTGTTTGATCTCTGAGGTTCAATTAAGGTTTCACTGTGTTTGATCTCTGATGTTCCATAAATGTTTTAATGTGTTTGATCTCTGAGGTTCCATTAAGGTTTCACTGTGTTTGATCTCTGAGGTTCCATTAATGTTTTAATGTGTTTGATCTCTTATGTTCCATTAATGTTTTAATGTGTTTGATCTCTGAGGTTCCATTAAAGTTTCACTGTGTTTGATATCTGAGGTTCCATTAATGTTTCAACCTGTTTGATCTCTGGGGTTCCATTAAGGTTTCAATGTGTTTGATCTCTGAGGTTCCATTAAGGTTTCAATGTGTTTGATCTCTGAGGTTCCATTAAGGTTTCAATGTGTTTGATCTCTAGGGTTCCATTAAAGTTTCACTGTGTTTGAACTCTGAGATCCCATTAACATTTTACAGTTTTGCCTTACAGGCTCTTCCGAGAGTTGAGCCTTTGCAGGGACCCTCAGCCATATAGTTCAGTGCCATAACAGCTACATATCTTTAAAAAAATGTAAACAATCAAATAAAGGTTAGAAATAGTGGATATTAGGACATCTTCGTTTTCTGTATTATTTGTATACAGTGGATCCTGTTTAATGAGTCCACCAATGGGAATGGCCAATAGTGGTCTTAAATATCTTTATACAGGTCAGTTTAACCAGTGGAATGCTTTCAGTTCCCCCAATAGACAGGTAGTCTTTCAGACAGGTTCTGCTGTTATTCAACAAATCCACAACACAGTGTGCTCTCTTGTGAGCCTATGCATGTGGGGTTATATGTGTCATGGCCAAGCAGAAAATGAAATCTCTCTGGAAGAGAGTCTGTGACAGAAACAGATCACACAGAGTACACAAGGTTCACAGCGGTGAATAGTGTGGAGAGGGAAAGGAAAAAAGACCCTGAGGGTTGAGCTTGATATGATTACATGACCAGCATGACAATGATTCTATTGACCTGGATCTCCTGAATGTTAGGCAGTGACTTTGTAAGGCCATTTGAAAGTGCAGGATTCTAAAAAGGTAGTACAAGATTGTCCTGTAGCAGAGTCAGATGCGGGTACAAATGGGTCTAGACATTCCCTTTTTCAGCTGCCTAAACCTTTTTCTGAGGGTTTCATACTAATGTTCGTGGTTAAAAAAAAAAACCTATACCCCCTTTTCCCAGACCTTACCCCCTCTTACCCTAACTTCAGGGCCTTTTTTAAGGTTAGGTTCTTTAACTGTCCTTTCCTGCCCCATATTTTTCGTAAATCCTTGATCTGTCAGAGGTCCACGATTGTTACAGCATCATGAAATATACTAAAATCAGTGGTATGAGACCAACCATGATCTTTTACAATGATTATATTGTCATACCTCCACCAGTAGCTAATGTTTTTGCCTTTGTTGCATCATTGGTAGGTTGGTTTGTTAGAAGGCTGCCAGCTTAACTCATAAAATTATCAATGCATGGAATTTGATGAAACTTTATGAAAGGTCAGGGTAACACCTAAAGAACAATCAAATAAATGTAGGAACACTATACTATATTATTTTTTAAAACAATGCTATATAATCAGAAATTTCTTTATCCCACCTGAAGTTAAGAGTCATTCATTGGTATTAGAGCCCCCCCCCCCCCCCCCCCATTCTGGCCATGAGAGCTAACTAGATGCTACCACAGAGTTTGTGAATCGTGATACACATTCATATAATTCATATATTTTATTTAGCACAAACCAAAGTCTGATCAGGAACCTGGCTGAGGTATTTATGTGGTCTCTGTCCTCACTTTCTAATTAAAGTAGGAAAACATTCTCAATCAATAGGTCTTCATGTTAATTATAGTAAAGTTTGATTCAGGGCTCCATATGTTTTAAATCTAAGTTTATTGTTATATATAAAGAACTGTTTTTTTTAATTCCTGAGAGTTGTTATAATAAAGGGATATAACACTTGCTGCGATAAAAAAATTGGACAGGCAATTTTAAGATATTGAAATTGTGTTTATTAATTGTAATCCCATAAACAAATTTGATAGAAACAATATATCCAGCTAGTTAGCTACATTGTGATATTAAAAAATCTACTTTTCTTTAGTTTGTGCAGCAGAAAAAAGGTGAAAATTACAAGCACTGGTAATAATTATTCACCAGGTCTTGTATTTGATCACTTGGTTGTGTTGGGTTCTGCAGCTAGGTCAGAGTCTTCTGGAGGAACTGTCTACTATACCAGGATGTATATGAGGCTTTTCTCTCTGGCTGGCTGTTTCTGATGGCTTAGGAGACGCTGAAGGCAAGCAAAGAAGATCCATGTCAAAATGTACTTTGTCCGTGAAAATACGATGGCCGGAGACTGGGTCTGTCATGGTGTTAGTGCTGAGATAGAGGTTGAAAAATGAGCAGCATCTCTGTGTTTTGTTTGTTTTATTTTAGAAGAGATCTTTTCAGGAATCCTGGTGCTTCTCATGTCATTACCGGCAGTGTCGAGGGTAATTGTCTGTGACCGAGATAGGTATGATGTAGCCACGCTGACGGTCAGCTGTAGTGGTGATTTGTTTAAAAGAAAATCAATAAAAGTCACACTTGACTTTGGGCACATCATGCTTACAGCATCACTCATATTTGAGTGTCTTCCTATATGTGTGGCTTCTTTTGTTGAACTTGTGTATTATATGTCGGCTTCAATTTAGAGCATAAAAAATGAATGTTTACCATATTATTAAATCAAAGCATGACATCAGCTTTGCTTTTTAGACTGCCATTTATTTTTTAAATAAAATAAAATTTTAGAAATGCAGAGCATTGATAAGTTTCTTTTTTTAAATGCCTACTTACCTACAATATGTACATCTGCAGAAATACATCCTGGTTTTGGACTACATGACAGTGCATTATCACACGCTTACTCTCATTAAATATACTGGTGTCGAACAGGCCCAGTGACTACTGCACCTGTGAACCTGGGTGTTAATTGTCCCCATTGCTGGGTACCACCAAGGACCCCCCTAAAGGTGCACATGTTTGTGAGTGAAACTAGGCTGTTTGGCACGGCCTTCCCATTAAGCTTGCAGAGCACACACCCTGGGACTGACCATGAAAAATTTTACTGCCTCGGCTGAGATTGGAACTCACAATCTCCTGGTTTTGAGTCCCGTGTAGTACCCCTGAGTCACAGGAGCCATTTAATTATGGCAAGTTTACATTAACCTACAGTTGCAAACTAGAGCTGCTGAAATATCTTTCTGTCTCATTTTTTCATCTCTTTTAAAAGGATATAATTTGCATAAATGACAGGCTAAAATACATGTACCCTTAGCCACATGTACAAGCTAAGCTTATATTATTAAGGTATTAAAGCAAATATTATTAATACTGAAAAATCATCATACCTCTACTAGGTATTCCTTTTTCTTTTAATTGGATAATTTTATTTATTTCTTTCTCTTATGGTAACCACCTCACATGGGTTCAAATCCCGGGTCGGCCCAATATTTTCCCTTGAGGTTTGTCTTCGTAACACCATGCCATCATTTAATTGATTAATCTGCACACCACATTTATTTATAACCTAGTTTCATCTCTGCAGGCCCTGTAACTTCCACACCCATAGGTCCTGGGTGTTTAAAAATTTGTCCCAATGCTTGGTCATAACACTGAGGAGCCTCCACAATTTGCACTTATTCTCATTTGTGAGTGATACAGGACCATCCCATTAGGTTCCTCGAGTGTAGACTGACTGTAAAAAATCTCACCACTCCTAAAGCTGAGATTCATATAACTTGATCCCAATCACTTGGCATTGAGTCCTTGTTTCTACCCCATGACCATAGAAGCCAGTTCCTTAATGGTGGGCTTCTTGCTCAGGTTGAATGTTTTGTTTGTAAGTTGCGATTTATGCAAAATATAATGAACAGATATGTTTGATACAGTTTTTTCTTTGTCCAGATTGAGGACCAGGTAATTCATAGGTATTGGGGCTTGTCTTTGTTCTTGAATTTAACTGTGAACCCTTTTTGTGAAATATGATAGTGTGTACAACACAACTAGGATTATTGTTAGGATTCTTGTGAAGGTATATATACCCATATTACATCAGACTGCATTACTAATTTACGAGTTTTGTGATCTCAAGATAAAATAATCTCCACAAGAATATCCATTATCCCATGAATAAATCATATTAAATTATATGTGTACGAAATCCTAACAATTAGCCATAAACAACAAATGAGTCAAAATTGTAGTTTTTCATCGGTAGTTTATTTGAAAGTCCTTACATCATTTAAAATAGCAAATTTTTATATATGGCTGTATATCCATCTTTTGCCTTCAACAATAACGTATGCTTCTTATATGTGAAGGTTTCATTTTAGCGATATTTCAGTTTCTCTAAAATATTCCAAATGTAACACCCTCCTAAACACAGCATATATCCTTCTTTTTAACATCAAGCTTAGCACTTGTTCAGAATAATATCAATGTTATTCCAAGTTTAATTTATATTGTGCCTTTCAAATTCAGGCACATTGCCATTTTTCAGCTATAGAGCTCTTATTGTGTGATTGCATGAAACAAAGGTCAGATCTCTCAGTAGTTGACACTCAGGGTCTCATGTTATGACACATGGGGCATCTCTCATGAAACAGCTCTATTACATTCTCTACTGAGCTGGGATGACACAAGGTCAGATCTATATTTCTCATGTATTGACCCACAGTAACATCTCACTCAGGGCCGGAGCATGGCATGTCATATAGGACATCACCCCTGCAGCGAGGCTGGGCAGTCAATGGCATAATTGATTTCTTGACCAGCAGGGGAAGGCGGTTAAGATTTTGCTTTCGAGACCATGAGAATTTAACACCAAGGGCAGCTGAAGCAGTTCTAATGATGGACAGGTAGAGCTTCTTAAGGCTCCCAAGTGTATGACTGCTGCTTGGCCGCTGACTGTGGCATTATGGGTATTCACGCAAGCCTACCATGTTGCCATTCAAGGCTAAAAGCTCAATGACAGGATGAAGGTGGATTTAGCAGTATGGGATCAGCTGAGGCCGGCCAATCTGTGTAAATCTAGACGTTCTTGGATCTATTATGTGTCAAGTGGCTCCATCTAGATGCCCGGGGCTGAAATATTACATGTGAAAATAGCATGCTTCATGAAAGGTCACATGACTACCCAATATAACAGACTTATATACATCTCAAACTTTTGGATTTACAGATTAGTGATTCTAGATTTAGGACCAATATTCAAATACACATATAAGTATATCAAAACCTTGAGTGCTGTTCTGTAATTCATGCACTTACATATACCGGTATACGATAAGTGAACAGAAAATTTTTACATTCTCAATAAAATGATCAATATATTCTAATTTAGGTAAAGTAGTGTTAACAAAGGAAGCATGTTTAAAGCAAAAACAATAAGCTACAGAGAGGTAATAATGAAAAAAATACAAGAGAATGGCGGGACCCCTGGTGGGAGCTGTGAGTACATGCATATACAAACTAACTAAGACTATAAGTTTAAATGTTTGATAGAATTTTAAAGCAGGTTATGACACAAAAATACATGTTCCAGGTTAAAGGGAAGTTCCCCAGTTGAATACATCAAATCTGATGAATGGCTGGGTGATTTAATTTAAAAAATAATTAACTGAACTTGATTGGTTGGGATGGAGATCAGGTGACCAGTCCTGGCCTAACTGTAGGGCAAGTCAAAATGTCACAAGATTAAAGGGGCTGTGTGATTGGCTAATTATATTGCTGCATCCAGTCAAGCTAAAGCAGATTGAATTTCACTTAAAAAAATGGACACTGTTACTTGGTCACGGAAGCTTCCCTTATAAAAACTCTGATATCCTCTTGTAAGTAATATAACATGGAACAAAATTTGCATGATTAAAAAATTCTATTTGCATTTTTTTGGGAAGAACTTTCACTTGAAATGTAAAAAAGGTACTGTATTATTTGCTTTGAATGGATTTTATATCCATGGATTAAGTACATTATAAATTACATTAGGACTTGCATGTATTAAATTCACCAAAGTTTCCACATTAAAGGGATTTTTTTAAAAATTGCCTCTTGAGTCCTGCTTTGAATGTTTTGTGAAGAGTTAATCCATTTGGTTACACTTTTTCAACCATATAGCCAGGGCATCTCATTTTTTGCTTAAATTAATGTAATTTTGTCATTAAATAAACTAGGGTGTACCTGCAATTTGTAAAACATGCAAGTTGTTAACAAAATGTGTCACAGGAAATATGTTGTGTTTCAGGAATGAATAATATAGCAAAATGACTTACAATCTGGTATGGTTCCCCCATTTCCATGACAGTGTGGCATTCAGCCATTGAGCGTTCAAATAAAAAAACATGCCGGTTTCATAGATAAGATATTCTAAGGAAAGCATTTTTACTTCTTATTAGTGTCTGAAGTGAAACTTGTCCCTGTAATTATGCCCCCCCCCCCCAAGCAATATACTTACAGGGCCATCATCTGCCATCTGTTGTCATCTGTAGGATATCTTGTGAATATTAATCAGTTATTATATGCAAAATCTAAATAATAATGAAATCTGCTGTAAAGAATTATACCTAAAATATTGACCAAGTAAATTCAGTCTAAATTCTACATCACGCTGTAAGGTTAAGGAAATGGCCAGGTTTTCTTAAACTAGGTTTTTAAACTGATTTTTAATGCTGTTCACTGTTTTGTACCCCATCTTATATCTCTGACAACAAAAATTAAAATGTGCATACATAATTGTATTTGATCGATAATGCAAAATAGCAATCAGTTTAATCCATTATGAAAGAATATGACCAATCATCAAATTGATTGATTAATTGGAACATTAATTTTTAGTAGTATAGTTTATCAATTTGTTATATCTCTGTTAGGAGATATTGTTTTTATCCCTGTTTGTTGGTTATTTTATTAGGTTTGCCTTTACAAGTTTTACTCAGGATTTAATGTAAGACAATGAAATTTATTGAGGCGTGATCATTTTGACACACAAGAAATAATTCATTAAGATTTGAGGTTATCTTGATCAAAATATTTTTAAATTATTCTTTACCTTTGCAAAATATGGCAATAATTACGGTTTGAGGACAATGCACAAAATGTTCTTTTTTTAATGAAATCATGTGTAGGGTTGATACATAACACCTTTTTATGTGCTCTGGATCACCATAGTATACTTCTGATTCAAGGGGTTCTATGCCATTTTATAAATAGGATCATTTCTTTGTCCTGGTGGTCAGTTGGAGCCATTCATTGGTATTATTGGCTTTGTTCTTGAGTTGACCTGGCAGTGATCAAACCACTGAGTTGGTGAACAATGTGTGGCATTTTGACAGTGGAGCACAAAACAAAGTTTGGTTAGGATATCCTGGCAGAAGTGTATATGTCAGATCAGGTTATGGGAGTTTCCATAATATGTAACCAGTGAAACCTTGTCTGGTATCTAGGACCATTGGCAATAGTTATCATGTATGGAAGCTCCTGAGGTGACAGACTTAGTGCTAGGGGCGGGGAGACACTAATGCAGTGTTTCAGCTGGTTATAAGTGCAGGAAAGGATGCCAGAAATGCTCAGAATATATTTTCTTAAAAGAGAATAACCTGACAACTTTTTATATTCTGGTAAACTGAAATCACTGTTTGTGTGAACATTGACCCAACTTGACCCAAATGTATTGATAAAGAATGTAGAAAGAAACAGATAGAGTTACAACAGTGAATCCATATCAATCAACAGTTCTATCAGATTTTACATATAAGACATCAAGCTACATAGATAAAGATTTATATTGCATTTTGCTGTCTAATCATATCAAGTTTTTGGCTGTTATGAATGTTTATGTAATATAAGAGTGCTACATTGAAGCATTTTTTTTACATATTGACAGATAAATTAACACCCAATACTACTTTATGTCAGACAAACAGATATATTCCCTTAAAGATTAAAGCAAATGCATGATTTGTGAAGAGTTATTCATTGTCTATCACAAGCTTGTCATGACTCCATTGGACTTCCTGTGAGTGATGGTAGGGCTATATTTGAGATAATTTTGCTCAAATGGTCAAGTGACAGCCAAAGCCCCAGTTTTGTCCAAAAAGGATTATACACAAACATATATGGTAGTATGTTTCAAAGCATGGGTATTCATTTAATCCTGGAACATATCAGCAGTTCCTTTAAGCAAGGGGTTGGGGTGTTTCAAAACTGCTTTCTGCTTGTTCAAATCTGTATTGAATTATCAGTCCAAGCATGCATCTTTTTTTAATATTGTTTTAATTGATAAAATTTTAGCAGTCAACATGGGAACTTCATATAGATGTGGAAGTATACTGACTGTTTCAAGGTTTAAACTGCCAAGAAGCTTTTGAAAAAAAAAGTTTTATAATTTATTAGGGCCCCACTTGACAAGCGGTGACCTATAGTGATCACCGTGTCAGTCCGTCCTTCTGTCCATCCGTCCTTCCGTCAGTGACACTTTCTTTAGTGCGCGATAACTCAACGACAACCTAATGCATCTTTCCCAAATTCACAGGGATCACAAGTACATCCAAATTTTTGAAAAAAAAAAATCATAATTTCTGCATGTTGACATGTACAACTCATTCTCCTGTGAGGTTTATGAATTTAAATTATGAAGTAATATTGACTTAATGATCAATACAGTGACCAAAATATAAATTGGCTGAATATTCTTCTACAATCATTTTGAGTTAATTTAGGTCAAAGTTTCATCAGTAATTTACTTCTTGTAAAATAATTCCGGTTATCTTCAAAGCCTGGTGACAATTTATGATGTTTGCCAGCAAGAATCGGATGTCCTTCATGTTTAATGACTTCCATGCAGTAAAACTGTTTCCTCATTTTCTTTAACTATTTACTACTAAGAGTCTTATTCTGTTTATTCAGATTATTCATTTTTACCCTTTAACCAAAAGTACAATGTGAATAATGAAGGGTCAAATATGATTTACTGAGGGTAGTATATAACAACTCAAGGGTAGAAAATAAATAATCCATAAGGGTAGAATGGAAAAAGAATAACTTAGGGTAGAATATGAATTTCCCAAGGGTAGAATGTGAATAGAATATAGAATAGAATATGAATAACTGTCAGGTGGTTGAATATGAAAACACAAGGGTAGAATATGAATAACCCAAGGGTACAATGTGAATAACTGAGGGTTTAATTTTTGGAGATCTAGTATTTAATCACAATTTTCCTACCAATTTGTCTTTAATATCCAGATATTTTTATGTTAGCTTAAGTGCACATTGTGGCATTAATATTTGTTGTTTTTATAAACTACGGTCTCTTCCAGTTCATTTATTTAGTAACATTCTTAAACTAACCAGTATGTAATTATAGTCTCTGCTTATACAAATACAAAGCTACAGCTTAGCACTTGAAACATTTATAGCACAATTATGATTACAATAAGATTTTGCTTTGCTTTATAAAATCACCGCAAATCATTAATAAAATGTCATTGTAAAATAATGTATTCTGGTTATTCAAATAATTAATTCTCCCAGTCTTGAACTTGATACAACTGAAGCTAAAAGAGATGTTTGACAGAATGATTGATTTGTATTATTTTGTTGTGTATAGCTCATATTTATTTTCTTAGGCTTGTAAATCCTGCCAAAAAGTCTGCAAATAATGATACAATCTGAATCTATGACATCTTCATCCAAAAAAAAGTGTTTTTGAAACAAAACAAATACATTCATTTATCAAGATACTTAACTACATGGTGACCTCTCGGTGTGCTCCAGGAAGTGGAACCAATTTTCTTGAAGTTGATCTCATCGTCTTGGATGTCATGTGGCTGTGATCGGCTCCCGAGTATCGCTGTGCCGGCTACAAGGAGCTAGGGTGAAAACTGTGGAAATTCAAGAGCTTTCTGGCACTTACTGCTGGGATAATTTACAAAGCTGTCCAATGACATTTTTAAGTCATAATATAGAGCACCACAATTTATTCAAGGCCAGTGTTTTGGAAGATGTTGTATTTACTAAAAGAGGTCACGGCTCAGGAGCCAGTGAGTCTGTATTTGAGAAAAGATCAAATCCAAGTTTTTGAATCATTTAACGTGTTATATTTTGGCTTTTATTATCAAGCCATTGATGGTAAAACATGGCCAAGTGGCAGTCAGATATATTGTGTGGTAATTAAATGAAATATTTATGACATTATTAAAATCACAAAAAGCCAAATTATTGCTGCTTGCATCAGAGGGAAAATTTGGATTACAGGCAATTAAATGTGAGGGGAAGTGAGGCTTTGTTATAAATACTGACCAGTAATGATACTGTTAAAATGCTAAATGATAAATCTCCACAAGTATTTTTTTGCTGGAGGACACTTTTATGGGTTCAGACTTGTATGCAAGGTAGAAATGACAATAATTAAATAGCCCAATGGAAAGACATTTTGTGATGAGATAAGTAATATTAAAATTTAGATTTCCATCAGTAGTGCCTTATAAAATAATTTTATGTATTGTTTTGGATATATTTATAGAAAGTGCATCTCTAAAGCATGTTTTCTTGAATGATCACAAAGTGTAACCAGAGGTATTTGTTTACTATATAAGTGATCACTGGAAACCAACTTCTGATGTCCACAATAAAAAGGAAAAGGCTTTGCAGCACATGACCTTTAAAATCAAGTCAAGGTCAAAATAAACATCAGGTGAAATTTGTCTTGTGGTGGCCAAAGGTCAGTTTTGAAAATCAGCCATATTTGAGATCTGTCACAATGACTTGCAGAAAATAGAATGAAATAGAGGGAAAAGAGAAAAAGAAAACAATTTCTCATTCATAGTGGTTTTCATCTTTGGGAGCACTTTGATATCCCTACAAAATATCCTGACCCAGATATTGTGGCTGTTATGTCAGCCAGCTCTTAACAAGTCTCAGTTGCCTCCATTAGGGCTAAAAACCATGTAATTATAAGTCCATTGTGATCTTGGGGAAAGATTTCTCTGACACATCAACTGAGGTCACAGTGATCTTTATTTCTATATGTTATGTGACAAAACATTTTTTTAACAAAGTGGATATGTAAGGCCAAAGAAATGTTTAACCCCATATCAAAAATATTGATTTTGATTTTCATCTTTCAAGAAGATAAAATAATACAATTTTGATTAGATTTCCTTTGTTATGTAGTGCTTTTACCCGTTTCGCAAAAAAGAATCTGTTATTATCATGTTTTTGCCTATCATATAATATTTTTATTGAAACAAACTAAAAAAGGTGAAAAATTTCCCACCTGCACTGATTTTTAAAAAAGAAAGTGCCCGAGGACCATACCTTTTTTTTGTCTTAGTCAGTTTTTTTTCTCATCCATTCACATGGATTTTAAGTGATTTGTGAAACTTTCAAGGAGCTGTGATTCCAGTCATAAAGTGTAAAAATAGCCAGTTCATGTCAAGGTCAGTTTAATGGATATACCTGTCCTTTATCCAAAACTCTCAGAAAAAGTGTAAAATGGACTATAAATAGCATGCAGATCAGGAGGAAAATTGTAAACCAGCCAAATCATTAACACTTTCAGACTTCATTACTGTTTCTTCTTTAAATTATGTGGAGACCAATCCTGGACACTGAACTATTGAATTTCTGTTTCCCCTGGTGAAGGAGTTATCCCAGTCAGCATTGCAGCTCATTCCCCATCTTTCTTCACATTGCATATCCAAAAAAATGTAAGAAAAGTGGCTTATTTGCATTTTGCAACAATAAATTGAAAAATTTTCTTTTTTAAGTTTGGTCAAATCAGTTTAATTTTCTTGAATTAAGCTTTATTTTGTCATGTTTTGGTCAAATGGTTGTCAAAACATTCCATTTGCTGGCTTGTTCGGAGAAAACTGAAATTATTCTGCTCAGCCAGTCAGCGCTGAATCGTAGACATTTGAACTGCTCTATCGCAGTGTGTACATTGGCTTTATGGTTCTTCAGGGGTATGTAATTGACTACTCTATGGCTTCACAGTACTCCCTGCTGCTTTGGAAGAAAAAAATGGATGCTGCTGAAAAAGGTGGGAGGAAACTAAAATAGGGACATTTCATCAATCAAACTGCTTTATGTCAGCCAGTTTTTGTACTGTTCATGGGATGAAATTTATCCTGATGTTGCTTGATTCACACTGTAAAAATGTTTCAGCGAGGTTCGATTACCCCAGGGCAGTGTGTGGCCCATTGAAAATAAAGATGGACATACTGCACTTAATGATTCACCATTGCTTTGTTTCATGACTATATAAAGTTAAATATCAAATTGATATTGTCAGATAACTTTGTATTGATACTTTAATAATATGTTAGGTGATTCAGAAAAATGTCTGGAAGTTTAGGGGTTAATAATTTTATAAATAATACATGTAAGTTGTTGGTAGTTGGTGTGTTGAAAGATATACCAGGTATATAATTTAAATATGTCTGTAAAATTTCATTTGCCCAAGAGTTCAACTTCCTGATTTATAAAAAGTTTGCATCGTTAAATTTGCTATACCCAGTGCTGGGTACTGCATGATTTCTCCTGTGGTGTCAAGTGTCATCTGGGTACAGGACATTGGGTACAGGTGTAATGGCATTTTGCCCCAGGGTGACTAGGTACATCCTTTCATGCCAAAAACAAAATAATATTCGGTTCAGTTGAGTTCAATACCTTGCTGTATACTGAATGGCATTCAGCTATGCCGATAAAGAATTGATCAAGTGTTAATTGCTTTGTGGAAAAGGGATGGAGAGGGGCAAGCATTGCAAGATAATTTTCAGGGAAAGGATGGAATCTACATTCTGTGAATAGGGTGATCATACTTCTTGAAAGAACTGGTTAAGTTGATCAGCAAACTGGGAACAATGGCCAAGGACTGCAAGAACTGAGGCAAACAAGGATTACACTGAAGAAAACATTCTTTTTGAAGTGGACAATCCGGTAACCCACGAGACTGGCATGAGTCTCAGAGAAAAATTGTCAGTAACTTGGGGATAAGTCAAACTTCAGTGGACAGATTTATATCTCTCAGTGACAAACTGTTAATGACAAACTTAATGACAAACTGTTAATGACAAACTTAATGACAAACTGTTACCAATAGGTCATCTCATCTGTAACCTATGACCTGTACCTGGATGACACTTGACACTGACCGCCAGGTGCAACATGCAGTACCCAGCTCTTGATATATAATAAATTTCACTATGAAAATTTGTTCTTGTCATAAATCAGGAAGATGAACTGTTAGACCAATGAAAATGTTAGTAACCTATTCAATATAAACACATATTTAAATACCCCAAAAACTTACATGTAGTATTTATAAAATTATTAACCCCTGATGTTCAGGACTTTTTTTTTCTGTATCACCTGATAACACCAATCAAAAGAAAGTCCAACATCTAACTACCAACCTCTTGAATTTAAGAATTTATAGTCAGCGGCCCAGTGCCTGTAAGGCAAAACACCATTGGCCAGTAATTAGTGATTCAGCATCTCATTGGCTAACTGCAGAAGGTCAGACCAATTGAAGTGATGTAGTCTAGTGTACACCATCTAGTTTGAGAGCTAGTCCCAGTCAAGGCCACTTGAGTCCAAGTCTCAGTCCTTGAGGTTCAATTCCAAGTCTGAGTTATTTAGATACTGAGTCCAAGTCAGATTATAGATTATAGCTGCATCGCAAAGTTGTTTTAGGAACATCTCATAGTTTGGCAGTGTCCATCCATATATGTCTTAATTTCTGTATATCTCTTTGTTTTTGGTCTGTCTGTTAACCTTTACCTAAGTGTCACCATCATAATGTCAGGGATGTTATATATTTTCTTAACACTCTAACTATGTATATTTACCCCAAAAGTGTCCTGTGATATTTGTACATATATTTATGAGGTCAAAGGTCACAAGACATACAGTGAGGCTATTATGTACTCTTGTGGTGCACATACCTATATCCCAAATAAACCCCCAAAAGTAAAGGTGTTAAATTGTTATCTGATATCACTGACAATGTCAGTCTCATCAGACTTCATGCTTTTAGATTTTTCTCTTCTGTCATCCCGTTCCTGACAAGTGACAAATTTGAAAAAAATACAAGTGGAACATACATCCAATAAACTAGCAGACACAGAGGAAGACAGATGTCTTTTCTCTTAGAGGGAATATAAGGTATTTGAAACCGCTGCTGAATTATTAAGATGTCATCTGCAGGCAAGTGGCATACCCAAAGGTCACGTAGATTTACCTACTCAAAATCTTATTGTATTATCATGTGACACAGCTGGCCCAAGCTGATTATGTTATTAACATAGATCTTAGCTGTATCATCCAAGGTCATTTCCTACCAAAGAAATCCATTTCTGGTTATTTTCCCTACAGCAAATGGAGGTGGTGAGATTTATTTTTTTTGCTCTCTCTGGTTACGGGAGTAGTAATCTCCAGATAATTAGGTACAGTCAGTCTGCAGACAAATGCAGCAAGGCAAGAACCTTATATCTCCATAACAACATGACAGTTCTTGTGTTAATTGTCAGCCTTTGAATTGTGAAGGGGTCTTTATTCTATTTGATTAGTAAATCTTTAAGCTAGATGCAATTCTAGATTTAATTATAACTAAAGTAGTAAATTTCAGACATTTCAAATAAAAGCAAACATTTTACTGCAATGGATTAATTCCAGCTAGCTTGAAGAAGAATAATTTGATTCTTTTTGATCAATAATTCTTTACATTAGGTGCAGTTCTTGATTAAATTATTACTCAAGTAGTAAATTTCAGACTTTTTTTCCAATAAAAGCAAATATTTTTCTACTGGATGTATTTCTCAAAACATGTTTTATTAAAATAAGAGGAACTTGTAAATTTACAGCTCGCTGAGGGCTTGGGACTGGTTGGTTACAAAATATTAAAAATAGACAAAAAGTTCAGAGGTTGAAGATTTAATTGAGGGGTTGCAATTGAATGCATTAATCGTTTGATGCAATGTTACACCTGTAGCTAATATTTCCAATCATAAAAAGGATAATTTAGAAGAAGTGTTGATGGTGAAAGTTTTAATTCCATTTATTTCTGTATATTTAATGAAGTCGCATGCATTCACATATAGTGCTACACTGAGTTAAAATTCTGACTTCTGAACAAATATAAGCTTATGACCAATATGTTAACTTGACTCATATAATCTATTGCCAGGGCACCTGGAATATATGTCTAATGGGGAATGGCAGTCAAGGGACTATTATATAAGATTTCTAATGTTCCCCAGGATCTTTGGACCTTGTAAGCAGAGGTGAATCCAGACATCTCTGACAAGGACATGTCCCGCAGGCACGGGCCACCATCTTTGTTGAATATCATCATTTCATTCCTGACAAAACACGTCAGAAAATCCACCCATCATGCTTAGACATCATACGGATTCTCTTTCATACTGATCAGGAGATCCCATTCTTTTGTCGAAAAAGTCACCATCTCCTTTAGGCCTGGATTAGTCACATGACCTTACGGCTGTTTTTGTTTCTGACTTATACCTGGTGCTTTTTACATTTTTCATTGGTGTTCTTGACAGACCTTTGGTTACATGGTAAATCATGCCACTGTTAGCATAAGACTTTTTCTTTCATTAGTCAGTTGTTTGCTTTTTCCTGTATCAAGTGAACCATTAATTGAAGTGGGCCTAGGCATGGACAGCTAAGACAGTATGAAGGAGAAAAGGAAATACCAGTCTGTGGAGAAAGCATTAATAAAAGACGTGTAGTCTAGCTGACTTGAATGTGCCAGAAGTATAAATTAGTAAAAAAATTATTAATTGTATTCTGTCAAGAAAGTGATGGCTAGGTAGTTTGTAACCCCTGTACCATGAACCACTGGCAGTAAAATATTTTTGAAAATAAATAAATATGTTTCTTGACAATGACTGCCAAGATTGTCTTGATATTACTTACGTTGTTATTGATTCTTAATTTACCTTTCTGAGTTGTATAGGAATATACCCCACTATTTTACTGTTTGTGCATTTGTTTTCCTTTTAATTACAGAAATTAAGGTATCAGTGAAAATCTATTTAAAACCATCTGGTATATTTCTTACAGGAGGCTTCCTATAGTATATATGTTATCTGTGTCATTCTCAGTTCTCTTTAGATTATTGTGTAATTGTCACCCGCTCCCACAGAACAAGGGACATTGATTTGGGTTTGTCTGTCTTTCCCTCTGTATGTCAGGTTTTCATTTCTGTGCTATAACTTTCCAATATATTATTCAATTTCATTAAATTTTGGTCAGTGATTGCTCTCATGCAATCCTTGGTTGGGATTGGTTTTGGGAGAGTCTGAAAAATTATTATCATCAGCTCCTAAACAAAACAAAAATTTCCTTTTTGTTCCCAATTCACCACAAAATTATGACATTTGGAGACATCTTCAGGGGAAAGTGAAAACTAAAACAGAGGCACAATGACATGTGGAGACTGTTATTCTTCAGGGGAAAATGAAAACTAAAACAATGAGAAGGCAAAAGGGGGACAACATGAGGCAGAAGCAGAGGTTATAAATGCCACGGATTTGCTTGTTAGCATTATTTTATATTTCCATTATATTAGTAATTTTATATGATTAAAGACTGAATACTCTTTACCTGGTTACCATATATGAAGTTAAGTGCCATGGCATCATAAATACTGCCAGAGAGAGACTGCAGAAAGGACCCCTTTAATCCGGAGCAGCAGCAAACATGGCTACAGCAGATGCCCCCATTTTAGGTTATATCAGTTTTACTCTTCAACTCTGTTTGAGGTTTGAGTAATTCCTTATAAGGGAAGTGTCAGAAAGTTTTCTTAATCCATATTACCTCCACAATTTAACAACTCCTTTTTGCCTGAAGACCCAGCTGTCCTGAGGTACAAAATTTTCACACCAGGTGTCAGGTTACCCGCTAGTTCCTTCTTGAAAGACAAATGTACAAAAGAAAAAATCATAGAGTCAGTCTTGCTTGTACGTCTGCAGTTTTAGATCAGCTCTGAATTTGAACCAGCTAAAATGTGCAAGATCTCACTAAGATTCATCAGTAAATTTTGATTTATATCTGGTGCCAAAACAAACATGTAAAGAGTCAGATTGAAAAATATTGGTGCAGGAATATCCTCTGCCTAAAGTAATAAGATAACTAATTAACATGATATAGCTGTGGCTTTGAGGTATATGTAGGAAGTACACCCAGTCTGATGCATCAATTATCACACCCAAGTTCATTGTTATATCCTGATACTTATATCACATGAATATTTTGGGCTACATTCCTAACACTTAGCAGTGCATGGGGGGTAAGGTTCTTATAAGGGTTAAATTAGGAAACTGTCATGGATATGCATGGATCTAGGTATGACAGATTGGTCTCACATGTAAACCTTTATTCTATCATCTTCCCATGGCTCAGAGAGATTATGGGGCCACATACAGACCGTCTCACAGAATCACTGCCTACCGTACTTCGTTGAATTCATATGGATTTTCCGCACCATGATGTGTTTCATTCATCCTTGTTCTCGCTTCCCATCAGGGCCAGATCAGGATTTTTTTTTCCATCACTGACACAGCTCGTGACAGCTCTGATGGTACATAGGAGGCTAATACAGATGAATGAAGACAGCATTGAAGAGCTAAGCTCTCATATTTGTGTTTCAGTCAGCACAACTTTTTTCTTTGAAATTTCTTTCAAATTTTTAATTAAAATTATCCAGAAACCATACTTATTCTGTTGCTCAGATCCTCTTTTATCTCCAACATATAAAAATGTATCTTTTTTTTATTTAATACCTGCTCTTTAAGTCAGTTATTTATATTTATAATTGTTGCATTATTTATTTTGGTGGTATACCTTAATTCTGGCAAGAAAAAAAAGCAACATCTGGGTTTTAGTCTATATGAAAGATGGCAGTGCATGAGGGAATTAATTGGAATAATTGTGAATGGTTCAGGGTTTGACAATAGTACAGAACTAAAATTTGCACTCAGAGAGTGCAGATTAGACTGGCCCAGTCAATGAAATGGCTCTTAATTGTTGCCACCAACAAAGAAATCAAAAGTTCTCTCACTGTATCGCACCTAGTGTTGGTACTGCCACCTTGCAGCAACCTATATTACTAATTATCTCTCTCTGACCCTTTTATTTCATCGACTTGTAAACCTGGGCCGTTCCGGACAGTCAGTGCCACACATCACCGCCTCCCTCAACTAACTGCCTCTTTTTCAAAACAAACATGGTTAATTCAGTAACCGCCTATTGTTGGCTTCCAGCTTGCTATTTATATTCCTATTTAATCAGTCTTAATATTTTTAGGTCCTTAGCTATTTTGAGTACGGCAAGACTTTCAATATATATAACCCTCAGCCTCAGTCACCGTTTATCAGACCATTGGGCTGGTTTAAAAATGTATCTCTAGCTCAGCCAATCAGTGTAAGATACTAGTATTCAGGTCCACATGCGACAAACGCAGTCAAACTGTAATTCATGTACCGGCTGGCTGAAACAATTATGACAATCAGCTTGTTGGCAACTTAACAGTGGCAAGACTTTCAAGTGTAACCTTAACACTAACAAATACATGGTACAAAATTGAAGCGACAGGGTCTGCAATGCACTTACATTTGGTCTATGGACCGTAATTTTTGAACAGCAGAGATATATCATAGGACATGAATGTACCTTTCTTAAAACTTGATTTTGGTGCAAATGATGCAAACGGGTTGAGCTGTCTATTGCCAGTGGAACCGCTATTAGCGTCCTCATAGCAATGATGCCATTCACAGGAGACGTGACAGCCGGATATGTAAATGAGAGGGGAATCATCAGGAGCCTTGTGACGCGCTAATATGCAAATATCAGGAATTCACCATACAGACTTTACAGGGCTTAAGTGGTTAGAGCTAGTACTGAGTTACATCTATCGGTACATGGAATCACATTTTATTTTAAGCATTTTAGTAGTAAACATAAATACAATAAAGCCCAGACAGGGCTAAGTGCAGATCAACGTTCAAGGCAAATCATTACCCCCATATGGCATTATCAGAGATGCAACATTTTTCCGTCAAAAGATTTCTTGATCAAGATGGAGATCCCAATCACCCCCAAAACTGATCAGTTGATCCTTTTATCATAGCGAAAATTAATTAATGATTTTTTTAATAATGTTGCTAACAGACAAAAAAAAAACCACAAATTAACCAACACCAGCAAAAACATAACCCCTGCCCCTTGGCGGAGGTTAATATGACATGCCAATACTTTGAGGACAGTCCCAAGGCACAAGTGCAGAGAATTTTGGGCGATTGGACTCATATTGGCCTAGAAGAGTCCAGAGAAAATCTCAAAGGTGACCATGCCTACATCACTAAGAGTATGATTGAACAAATGTGTAGTTTAAAATGAGTAAACTTTAGAATACAAAGCAAAACAGCTAGGGTTCCTTCGAAAAAGTTCAATGTATAATCAAACTCTTTGCATTATTTTTTCATTTGTTTTTATGGTTGGTTTTGAATGTAACTCTAGCATAGTGAAAAATTTTGGAACAACATTTGTAAATTAAGTGTCATTTGGCTGCCAGATATGAAAAAAATGATAATGAAAACTGTCATGGCGCGACATGTGTTTCTGGCAGGGAATTGAGAGGGATTAAGCAAGTCAAAATGTGTAACATGATTACAGGAAGAATGGCCTTCTATCTAGCAGTTGTTTCCCATATATGTGATAAACGGACATGTGTCCTGTCAGTGATGAAATACCTAACTCAATACTTGCCCACTCGGTAGACTCACTGGGGACCATTCCATAATATTTCTTCATTAATATTACACTAGCAGTATATGAAAGAGGCCTGAAAGCATGTGTAAATATTGTAACATATGTGGTCCTGGCAGTGGGAGTGGATACCACTCGATTCTGAAACTGTTACATGATTACAAAAAAAGAATAGTGCCAGAGAATTAAAAGAATGGTTTCTCTGGCAACAGGTGCCTATGTAAGTTTTGCTTTTAATGGAAAGTGTAAAAAGGGCATGGCCTTGTAGAGTATCTGATGAAGTATTTGTTGTTCAGCTGCTGAGTAACATACATTTGTGATATTTAAGTAGTCTTTATATCATTATATTCACCTTATTACTGATGACATTTCTTTCAAACTTATTTCAAGAACAACAAAAATTTGTCTTTTTTTTACAGGAGGCAGTGTGAAAATTTTAATAATTTTAATCAAATAATATATAACAAATGCAATTTATGTTGTGACTGTGTTGACTTGTGTACAGAGCTATATAGGAAGACTGTGGCCTTTGCAGTATGTGCCCTACTTGTTTAAAGCTATATATATATATGGTAAAGTGTTAATTTTTATAAATATTGTCACACTCATAAAACAAAAACCTGCAAGCACCATGGATGATCCTAAATGCATTTTGATTAGTAAGGTAATGTGATAATGCAATTTGATAAGTAAGGTAATGTGATAATGCATTTTGATTAGTAGGGTAACATGATAATGCATTTTGATGAGTAAGGTAACGTGATAATGCATTTTGATTAGTAAGGTAACATGATAATGCATTTTGATTAGTAAGGTAACATGATAATGCATTTTGATTAGTAAGGTAACATTGACTGTGTTCCCAGATATCAATCCAACAGGATAGGTGATCATTGCAGTACATTCCCCCATATGGCTTGTATCACAACTTGAGTTAGGCTTACCAGCCATATAAAAATCCCCAGTGAGTCATGTATTCAGCATCAGGAGTAGTAGAATGGAAAATATATACTGATGAAAGGAAAGTATGGCATATTGTAAGAATGCTTTGTCTGATCTCTTAAGACTCAGCAAAACCCCAGGCTCCTGTCTCTTATGATGAACTTCAGAACTATAAGACTGACAGATTTGTGTCCAAAAGGTCAGAGGGCTGAGGCTCATCCTCTGTCCCAGAATGCATTGCATGGTAATGTTGATTGACCTCGTAGACAAATGGGTTAGAAGGAGGATGTATGTCTATCATCATTTCGCTAGAGGAAGTAAAATTACCATTGTTCAGTATTGGCATTTGTTTATTTACCGCATCTCCCAGAATGTCATGTTATATTCATATCTGTTCAAAGGTCTGGCAGCTGTAAATGACCCCAGGATTTGATTTGATTCTCGTAACATTTATTTGATCAGTGATTATCAAAGATGGTTTAGATATACACTTGGGTCAATTATATAAAGATAGAGGATTTGGGCAATAACATGTTTGGATAATGAAATGAATAGACAATGAAATCCAAGAAAGATCCAGAAACATTCTGCATGGGTAATGGGACAAGAAAGATCAGGAGCTAGGAACTGGATAACCCTTGTCTAAGCTATTATGTATGGTGAGAATTGACAACAATTTTGGTCCCAGAACTGTATTCTCCCTGATATAAGTCCATGTAAAGACCTAGCTGATATGGATTGATTCCTACTTGTTCAAAAAATAAATAGGAATTCCCGTTTCCCCTTGAAAAATGAATATTAAGAATAAATAGGAATTCCCATTCCCTATGAATACAGAATATTAAGAATAAATAGGAATTCCCTTTTCCCCATATAAATAGGAATTCCTTTTTCCCCATAAATTATCAATGTTAAGAATAAATAGGAATTCCCTTTTTTCCTCATGAATATTGAATATTAAGAAAAACTAGGAAATCCCTTTTTCATCCCATGAAAAGAATGATTTAGTTTTTTCCAAAATTAAAAAGAAAATATACTGATTTAGACCAACATTTTACATGCATATAGCATACTTTATCATAAGAGGCTTAATTTCAACTTCCTCATTAATTTTCTAAATCCTCTTAAATTCTTATTCTTCTCCTCATATACAAAGAATTAATGGATTCTCACTGACAATTTCAGAAGGCATATTGTCTTAATGTATATGGAAATCCATCAAGACCCTGGCATCAACCTTTTGAGGTCATATAAACTGTGCCCACTTAAAAGTGGTCCAAGCATTGGACATGCAAATTTCTGACCATGGTAATGAGAGTATTATACAGACTACATCAAACTAAGTTTAACAAACCTGTTAATTATTTAAACACTGTGCTGAAAGTGAACCTGACATTTCATTATAATAATATGACACAATATTCAATCTTTATGATGATATGATTAAGATGAAATCTATGAAATTTCAAATTAACCTAATTTTTTTTTAAACCTGAGGGTCCCGCACTCTCTAATTTATCTTTCTATTGAGAGCCCTGTATAATTAAAATATTTGAGAGACTTTAGAGAATACTCTTCTCTGCACACAAAGGAGAAAGTTGTTTCTTTTACTTCTTATCATATAGTGGGTGCTGGTTTTTCACTAATAACCATGGCATGGATGTAACTTAAATGTTTTACAAGTTTTAAAGAAATCTGTTGTTCATGCAAAGAGCACTATATTTAGTGGTCCCTTTGACAACTGTGGAAAAAGTTACAAGAAATTCACTCTACAAAGTACTTAATTTACCCAGAGATGTGCTGCGAATGACAAGGGAAACATTTTTTATGAGACCCAACTAAGCCAACTGAAAAACTCTTACTATCAACAATAGGACCTCACAAATGGCAAGTAAACACATGGCACAGTTGTCATAGATGCCAAGACAGTCACTCGGTAAAAAATAGTTCTGTTGCCCCTTAATGATGCTTTGAGACCAAGGACTGTTGAAGAATCTCAGGGATGTAAAAATAAACATAAAGGAACGAGGAAGTGTGATTATCGTAGAGTTTTTAAAGTGATGATGTCCTCTGGGGAAATGTTAAGTCAAGTTTACGTTTGGAATGATCCAGGTCACAAAAACAACTCGACCCGTTGTCTACTATCAGGAGACATGGCCTATATGGGAGTTTGATTGGTTGTATCAGTCCTGATGGACAGTATGTCAGGAGTTACAAATAATTGTTTCATACCTTCATGACATGTAGAGCGCTTCTGTTTGCATCTATATGTTGTCTGTTCATTGTAGATAGAAATAAGGTGCCAGGTTTATCTTGAGTGGGGATTGTACTATGGGGTTTATAAGACCAAAAAGATCTCAAATGAGATGTAGATCTTCTTTTAGTAGATGTTGTTCCTTAGAGCAATAGGTTTTTAGGACCGTCAGTATCTTAATAATAAAAGGGGCTTGGTCTGGCTTCAAAGTGGGCCATCCTTGAAACAGGGTATATATGAGACCAAGATGTGTTCAGTTAGGGTCCGATTAAACAAAGATGTTTTAGAATAATGCAATGCAGAACCCTTTTGTTTATATGTTAATTGTTACATGGTTTCGATAGAAATAATGTGGAAGGTTTTGCTTAAGTAGGAATTGTTCTAAAGGACAGTTTTTTATAAGTTTTTCAATGAGTGATATGTACCTATTATTTAGAATTGTTCTGTAAAGTAGTGGGTTCATAAGACACTCATTGTCTAAATAATAAAAGGGAATGGGACTTTCTTCTTTGAGGTGTCCTTGAAACTGTCTGTTCACAAAACCACAATGTTTTCAAGACCATTGAAATGTTTTCAGTAAGACATAAGATTTGATTTAAAATATAAAATGTATATACTTAAAGCAGACTTTTTTTTTATGAGACCGTGCTAGTGTTTGGAATAAAATGTGGCCTTTTCATGTAAATGTGAATTCACAAGTCTGCTGCTATTTTAATAAAATGAAGGAGTTAATCCTTGTGGGTCAGACTTTTCATTAAGTGTGTAGTTGTGGATTAATTAAGAGCACTTTTCAAAATCCAGGAGTGCTGGTAATGTACTGTTGGTTGGAGAAAAATATAAATAAAGATCCTTTTCCCAGTGTACCCAGTAAATTATTAAAATTATATTATTGATTATATATACAGTGCTGTATTAACATAGACTGACATCATAGTCTTTAGGAGGCTTTTCCTTCATGATTCCCCAAACAATTAAAATTACATAGAATAATCAAAGTCAAACCCAATTTTCAAGGACATATTGTTCCTTTGTGTAAAACAGGCTCTTTATTCTACTATGTAGGCCTATTACGTTTATTCTAGTACAGATGTGCTGATCCCACTGCCCACAGGATATTCATTATGTATATATCTACATGTTTTTACATGTGGGAGGCCTGACAAATAATCCAGATACATTCAAAAGGGCATCTGAAGACATGAGTTGAGTTGTGAATTTTATTTACAGATTTTCGTTCTTTTTTCTATTTGTTCTGTGTGTTTATTGGTGTCTTTGTGGCAGAGGTTGCAAATTTAATAAAAAGGTGGATCTTGAGGCAAGGAAGAATTTGTTAAATGAATTCGAGATCATTTGATGTCCTTTTGTACCTCTGTCTATTGACAGGGTAATGCTGATGGTGCATACCTTTTGTGGGAAAATTTCATTTAAGCTTATATTTAACTTTGAGAGATAGTCATGAGAAATCTGACGATAACAGCTAAACGTATTGGAATTCATTTTAAGCATGTCAAGTTGATAATAAATACTGAGAAATGAAGTACTACCCCTTACCAAAAATTTTTATAAGTGCCATATATGTGAAAGTTATATGGCACATATAAGGCACATATATGTGCCATATATGTCCCTTATATCCAACCTTATAACTCCCATATATGTCACATATATGTCTGGTATATGGATTTTATATGCAAATTAGGTAGGAGCCTTATATGTCACATATATGGGCCTTATATGTCACTTATAAGGCTTCCACATATAGGTCCCCTATAACTCCCATATATCCCATATATGTCCCTTATAACTCCCATATATGTCCCATATATGTGCCTTATAACTCCCATATATGTGCCTTATAACTCCCATATATGTGACATATATGTGACATATATGGGACTTATAAGTGCCATATATGTCCCTTATAAATGACATATTACTCACATACAAGTCCAGTGTATGCACCTGCTCTGCTGTTTGTCAGTAGCTCAGTAACTGTCTGTTGTATGTTCTGTTTTGAAAGGTGTTTACTCTTTTCTTTATTCCACAAGCAATTACGTTAGATGATAGAAATTAAGCTTTGTGTGTGTGTGTGGTGAGCTTCCTGCACTGTGCAATTCCTTGAAATCAATGCTGGCCTGCAGTCACACTGGGGGTCATCAACTTCACACAGTCACATGGACGCAAACACATGAAACATAAAAGTAAGAAAATACAGTAGCCAAAATTAATGTTTATTTACACATTTGTAAACTGAAAATAATATTTTCATAAGATTTTTAAAACTCCCTGGTTCAGTCAGATTTGAGAGTGTTGTCATTTTAGGGAATGAAGGCTGGAAGGAAATATACAGCCTTGCCACACTCTAAATCCTTTTCTGTCCCCTCCTGTTTGACCTGCAAAAACAAATGTTACCAGTCTAAGTATACACATATAGTCATTATTGCTCAAATTAATTATTTTATTACATAAGTTTAAAGATAATCTTTTGACATTGATGCTTAGTATTGCTTTTCTTAACATTAACATTAGTTTACCTTATCTGGAGGCAACACACAAGTAAAAAAAGAAAAGAATTTATTTCACTGAAAGTACATCTGCTCTCTATATAGGGGTTTTAAATGTTCTGAAAATATGCCTGTTTAACATTTAGGATTATAATTTAATACAGTTGGACTTCTCAATTACTAACAGAGGAAGAGTTTTCCAGTTATACAGAGTATATACAAACATACAGATTATTAAATATACTGGTCACGGGACAGACACTGTGGCCTAAAGATGCTCATAGGTTCAGAAAGTAGGTTACTCAGTTGAAACAATTTTAACATGTAAGCAGTTATATTAATATCCCATATGCACAATAAATGTTAACCACCAAATTTGCACTTCAAATATGGTAAGTTCCAGCTATTTGATAAAAAAAACCTTACAATTCATAACATTTCCCATTTGCTAAAAGATTTAAATGTTCCTTTATATGATAAACTGAATATGCTTACCAGACAATTCTTGCAAGGGCTGGAGATATCTGGGCTCTCCTTATACTTTCTGCACCATTTCTTCATACTGGTTCTAAGAAAAGTAAAGAAATCATTACAAATCATAGAAACAAAGGTTGTTGGAAATAAATAATTAAGAACATGGAGTCTTGCATATTTTGACATTTAAATAGACAAATTATTTAACTAAAAAAGGGCCTCACATCAATAATATTACTAAAACAGTACATCAATGATATATTGGTGGTCAGTAATGTTCAAAATGACGTCTTGATCTTTTATGGTGAAATGGCACTAATACATGTACATGTAAAAAGAAATCATTCAAGGTGGACTAAAAACCCACTCTTGATTAACCTGTAAATTGAACCGGATTTGATTTCTCTTTGGGAATCAAAACAGTACCTAATGAAATCATCTGATCCTTAGTGAAACAAATTCCCAAATTATTATGCTTTTTCTTTTGTGATGAAAGTGAATATGTCAGAAAAACTTCAAAGGAAAAGAAAAGTCAGAGGACCAAGCCCTTTAAAGTGCTCATGACCTTTATAAAGAGTGTTCTTGATCTTCTGATGTCAAATTCAGATTAAATTCATACATATGGTTATGAATGGTTTATGGGTTGTTATGAAACAGTGTGTTATGTGTCAAATTGTTAATTAATTGGTGTTTACAGTATATGTAAATGACATGTAGAAAGGCATATTACTAAATTAAAGCTTAATTTAGGAGCTTTTGTGTGATAGACTCCAATAGTAACAAGTGGCCCATGGGCCATGACGCTCAGCTGAATTCAAGGAATGTTGAACAATGAGCAAAATGACTGCCAGAGTGCAAACAAATCATGAATTTTGTGAAAAGTCCTTAGAAATGGGTTTCAGTGGGCTTTTGGACATATGAAAACTTCATTTGAAGGTCTCATAAACAGAAAAAAAAAATGTGTAAAAATTTGAAAAAAATACAGGTAGTGCCACCAGTCTGCAGGAACTGATGAAACACTGCATGATCAATATATATCCAAAGAATCATGGCTATCATGGCATTAGCTATTCAGATACTGGAGCTTTTATTTGTATCAAATTTTTAATTATTCTTGGGGGTATTTATGAGCCCTATAGCTCGGAGAATATGGGTAACAGAAACCTAATTTCAGGTTTCCAAGGAGATTTTTCATTAGTCTCCCTGGATGTCAAGTAAGAAGATTCTAGGTACAGCAGTTACAGTTTGTGGCATGTTAACAGATGACAACTTCATTTGAAGGTCTCATAAATAGAGAAAAAATGCTTTAAAAATTAAAAAAAATACAGGTGGCGCCACCAGTTTGCAGGAACTGATGGAACACTCCATGATCAATATGCCTGAAAAGAATCATGGAGATCAATGCATTGGTTATTCAGATACTGGAGTTTAAATTTGTATCAAATTTTTAATTATTCTGAGGGGTACTTACTATGAAGGATATGGGTAACAGAGACCTAATTTCATGTTTTCACAGAGACTTTTCATGAACCTCCCTTGATGTCAAGTAAGAAGAATCTAGGTCCTGCGGTTACGATTTTTGCCCTGTTAACAAATGACAACTTTTTTGAAGGTCTCAAAAATAAAGAAAAAAATTTGTAAAAATTGAAAAAAAATACATATGGCGCCACAAGTTTGCAGGAACTGATGGAACATCCCATGATCAATATTCATGCAAAGAATCATGGTGATCAATGCAGTAGTTAGTCAGAGACTTGAGCTTTTGTATCAAATTTTGCATTATTCTGGGGGGTACTTCGGAGCCCCATAGCTCCAAGGATATGGGTAACAGAGACCTAATTTCAGGTTTTCAAGGAGATTTTTCATGGACCTCCCTGGATATTAAGTTTGAAGATTCCAGGTCCAGTGGTTACGATTTGTGCCCTGTTAACAGATGAAAGTTTCATTGAGGTCTGAAAAAAAGTGAAAAAAATTTGTAAAATTTTGAAAAATACAGGTGGCACCACCAGTCTGCAGGAAATGATGGAACATCCCTTGATCAATATTCATGCAAAGAATCATGGTGATCAATGCAGTGGTTATTCAGATACTTGAGCTTTTGTATCAAATTTTGCATTATTCTGGGGGGGTACTTCGGAGCCCCATAGCTCCAAGGATATGGGTAACAGAGACCTAATTTCAGGTTTTCAAGGAGATTTTTCATGGACCTCCCTGGATATTAAGTTTGAAGATTCCAGGACCAATGGTTATGATTTGTGCCATGATAACAGATGACAGTTTCATTGAGGTTTGAAAAAAAAAAGAGAAAAAAATTTGCAAAAAATTTGAAAAAAAATACAGGTGGCGCCACCAGTCTGCAGGAAGTGATGGAACATCCCATGATTAATATTCATGCAGAGAATCTTGGTGATCAATGCAGTGGTTATTCAGATACTTGGGCTTTTGTATCAAATTTTGCATTATTCTGGGGGATACTTCAGAGCCCCATGGCTCTGAGGTTTTGGGTAACAGAGACCTAATTTTCAGTTTCCAAGAAGACTTTTCATTGGCCTCTCTGCAAGTCAAGAAAGAAGATTCTAGGTCCAGCCGTTATGATTTGTGCCCTGTTATCAGATGACGGCATCTTTTAAGGTATCAAAAATAGAGAAAGAAAATTGTAAAAATACAGGTGGCGCCACCAGTCTGCAGAAACCGATGAAATACCCCATGATCAATATCCATGCAAAGAATCATGGTGATCAATACATTAGTTGTTCAGATATTTGAGTTTTTGTATCAAATTTTCATTATTCTGGGGGGTACTTCAGAGCCCCATAGCTTGAAGAATCTGGGTAACAGAGACCTAATTCCCGGTTTCCAAGGAGACTTTTCATGGGCCTCCACGCATGTCAAGATAGAAGATTCTAGGTCCAGTTGTTACGATTTGTGCCCTGTTAACAGATGACTGCATCTTTTAAGGTCTCAAAAATAGAGAAAAAAATCGTAAAAAATCGAAAAAATACAGGTGGCGCCACCAGTCTGCAGAAACTGATGGAACATATCATGATTAATATGTATGCCAAAAATCATGACCATCAGTGATGTAGTTAATGAGATATTGAAGTTTTTGTATGAAATTTTTCACTATTCTGGGGGGTACTTTGGGGCCCCATAGCTCAAAGGATATGGGTAACAGAGACCTAATTTCTGGTTTCCATTGAGACTTTTCATAGGTCTTTCAGAATATCAAGAATGAAGATTTCAGGTCCAGTGGTTAATATTTGTGCCCTGTTAACAGATGTCCACATTTTTAAAGGTCCCAAAAATAGAGAAAAAAATTCGTAAAAAATCGAAAAATACAGGTGGCGCCAGCAGTCTGCAGGAACTGATGGAACATCTCATGATCAATAAGTATGCCAAAAATCATGACCATCAGTGGTGTAGTTAATGAGATATTGAAGTTTTTGTATGAAATTTTTCACTATTCTGGGGGGTACTTTCGGGCCCCATAGCTCAAAGGATATGGGTAACAGAGACCTAATTCCAGGTTTCCAAGGAGATTTTTCATGGACCTCTCTGGATGTAAAGTAAGAAGATTCCAGGTCCAGTGGTTACGAATTGTGCCCTGTTAACGGACAGACGCCCGGACGGCCAGACGCCCGGACGGCCGACGGACAAAAGATGATCCCTATAGCTCAGATGACTTACAGTCAGCTGAGCTAAAAACATATTTGATTAGTTGATATGTTTTGGTTGAGGACAGCAAACCTCTCTTCAATTTTTTTAAAAAAAAGCATTCATCAAAATTGAGACAGTGGCTGTAAATTTAGCAATGATCAACAGTGTTAATGTTTACTTTGCCTGAAAAAAAAACTTATAAATATTGTATAATTAAACATTTTTAATCATATTATCACTTTTGGGCACTCTAGCAAGACAGAAAAATTCAAGTCAATTTGGAAAATTGAAAGGAACATAATTACCTTGTATCAGCTTTTCTTTTCATGACCCAGAGTTCAGCTAAATAATAACATGGTCAATAGCCATGTATAGGTTCAACAAATAAAATGGTAGTATGTGGTACTCATAGCATTTGTGTGCCGATTAAGCTATATGTAGGTTAACTGATCAACCCTTCACAGGTAGGGGACATTCAGAAATTAAATCAATATGTAACTTTAGGGCCTGCTCCTGACTCTTGATTTTTCCACACCCTATTGCAAATAGCTCCTCTGAAAAGAATATGTTCTTAGCTTCCTGTTGGTGCATAGAACATGCACATTGTCACTATATAGGGGCAACAGCATCAGCTTTTTGTAGAAAATGTGGTATTTTGTAAAAATGGGCCACCAAATAGGAAATGTTATCTTGAAACACACAAATTCTGTTTTTGCAGGGCAAACCAAGATAGGTGAAGTCATCTTTATGCAATCACTGGTTAACTATGCAAACATAACTTAAATAATGCAAGATTACTTACCAATGAGACATTTTTTCAGCTATACATTCCCCTTCTGCTTGAGCAGCTTGACAAAGAGCTTCTCTTCAAAGTGTGTACTCCCTTAACGGTTACCGGATGTTATCACACAGATGTAAACTGACTCTGCATGCCTTAGTTGTGCACAGCCTGTACAGTATTCATGTGACGTCACCACTATTCCAGGGCAGGGTACAGTAAGGTCAATGGCCCATTGCAGAGAGTGCTTGTACAGCAAGCTTGTCTGCTGGGGGGGGGGGGGGGGTAGTTACATATACTAGTGAAATTTACTGATTAGAATGCTGGTTATTGTCACAATAAGAATGCAGATACTTATTCTTTTTAAGTACCTCTGCTTTTATCAATGCTGTTGATTTTCAGTGGCAATATTTTACTGCTAAAATGTGTGGGTGCTGAGCTGTTTCTAAAACCAATATGATATTAGGTTAATGCCTATGTATTCCCATAATTGGTCAGTGGCACACTACATCAGTACCCTTTGTTCTGTATTTATGAAGTAGTTATCAATTGCAATTAGATGCTGAAGTACTTGTATATACACTACATTCCAAAAGAATTATTTTTTCTTATAATTATCAAGGGCACAAATTATAACCAATGTGAAATATAGTCAAATTATTTTTTTGTATTGTGTTTTGTGTAAATGATGTTTTACTGCATGCATGATTACTATATTTTAAACTTCTTAATGAATAAGTCAGATGAAAAAAAAAATTATTTATAGTATTATTTTTCTAATATACATAAAGTTCTGAGGAAGCTGGTTATTTTGATACCCATTTTAACATACTTCTTCAGTATTTATTATTCAATTATAATTCATTTTCTTAAAACCATAATGGAGCTGGGACTTAGAAGTTTCTGCAGCATTTGTGTTCCCTTGGAAAATGTCTAAGTCCTATCTTGTAGAACAGTGAGCTCACAGTATATAAACTTATAACTGACATATAACTGACATATACAGAACCCCTTTACGTTCACCTCCCTTATATCTCCCATACAAGTCACATATAAATGAAATGTACAGAATGGCCTCATGTGCAACTCCCTTATAACTGACATATAACAAACATACAACTCCCTTATAACTCACATATAACAATGCCTGACTAAACATATAGCTGCAATATACATATAACTCACATACACAGCACTTATATGGGAAATATAAGGGACATATAAGGCCCTTATAAGGGGCATATAAGGCACATATATGTGAGTACTTTCCATTTTCGTAAGGGACTGGATAATTATAGATTTGTTGGGACAGTATTTTACAGCTTTAAAACATACCAGTTTATAGAAACTATTTATAGATATCAATTAATTTGTTTTTTAGCATATTATGCCCTAAAGATTCATACTGGAGTTCACATTGTATAAATAATAGTACTGTAGTTTATATATAATTTAGGCTATCAGGCCTTAGGGTCCTGGTATGTGTGCTATAAAAAAAATATAGGTAACCATGAACAGACTATTATATAGGTCTAGGCGTGGCTTATAGATTTCCCTTGAGTCTGTTCTTTGTATAATATGCTTGTAAAATATTTGTCATGTGTGTATTATGGCAGCTTCCGTGGTCGTTTAATAAGTATTATGAAGTGAGGTCACAGGGCACCTTGGCTGCTCATAGCTGTTCCATGCCAATGGAATATTGTATTGTTCATAAAAACCTGAAGTGTATTATCATCTTACTGCTGTATTTAAAAATAATAATGGAGATCATGACACCCAATTTTTATTTATAGAATACTGCTGCCTTTGGACACAAGTATGGGAACAAGGCACTGTATTTTTTATTTGTAGAACACTTCAGTCATTGAACACAAGAATAGTTACAAGTTAATGCATGTTCACCTGTAGAACACTGCACTCCTTGAACACAAAAAAAGGAGCATCAAACTGCATTTTCAACTCTGGAACTGAAGATAATCATGAGCATGGCATTGCATTTTCACTCACAAGACATATTCTTTGAAAATTTAATAAAAAAAGACACTGACCACAGTATTTTACTCATTGAATGCCACATGCAAAAGCCACAAATATGAGCACATGGCACAGAAATTTTCCCTCATATGATCATCTTTGTCAATCACCTGGTGTTCTTTGAACAGAAACAGTATCATGATACGTACAGCATATACATCTTGGCCCTCAATAATGTCATTGAAGTAAAAAAGATGTCTCTATTAAGATATCTGACAGAGTTTTCCAATCACTTGAGGTTAACTAGCTCGGTGCTTTGAGCCAGGATATTTCCCAGTCTGATATCCTTTTTGGTATGAAATTCACTATGAATGTAGTCATCTCAGCATGGGAAATCATGATAATTGATACATTGATTAATGACCCTGTCACCGTGGTTGCCTTGTAATTTTAGTATCATCAGTCATCTGCTCTGTGTCTGTTCATTATGAAACTGTTTTAGGCGCCTAACAATCAAGTGGAAATCAATTTCTGGGGCTTTGTTGATCGATGGATGTTTGTATACCTTGTCACAGATTCTTTCAGCAAAGACTTTGAAAACTTTGAGGGATGCCGGTTTTTTTATGGATTATTCATAAATAATAAAGAATTCTGACGATCTGTTTGACAGTGAAGCTAATTGTATTTGCCTCTTTCCTACTTGATTCAAGTTCATACTCTGAGATGGTGACCTAAATTTGGGTATAAGTCTGTACTGAAGCAGACTCATTAGGTCTGGCAATGTTGCTAGTATGGAACATTTATCATTATCAAAATTCATCATTATCATCATTTATCAATATATAAGTCGCCCAAATATATACAACAAGTAAATTGCTTCATTTTATCATTTGTCATTTTTTTTGTAAGGTAATATGATTAACTTGCTAATCTAGTATATCTAAAACTATTAACAAAAAAAAAATATGCAGTTCAGCCCTGTATATAATTTCATGATATTGGAGGAAATTTGAGGATGATGGATAATTCTTATGAACTTATTTTATGAAAAAACATTAATCATAGAAACAAATATATATATATATGTGTATATATATATATATATATATATATATATATATATATATATATATATATATATATATATATATATAATTACCAGTAATAGAAAAATGTATGGTGCCAGATTGGTATTTGCATAGGGAGAATGTATTCACATCAACAGTCAGAGTGCAGATCGAGTTATAGTTTACAATTATTTTTGTGTTTAAAATAGATGATGACTTGCATGTAGATGACATAAACTGTCTTCAAGAGTCATTAGGTTTTAAGGAAAATTAAGTGACGTCAGGAATAATCATAAAAGTAAATAAGCACAGGTGACATTTGTTATATATATATTTTTAATTATTAACATAAAATATTAAAATCATCCCACTTATCATCACCTCTGCAAAGGAGGTTATGTTTTTACCAAAGCCTGTTTGTGTGTCTGTTAGTAGGAGTACACAAACTTCTAAGCTGATTTCCAAGAAACTTTACGAAGGAGAAGAAAAAAGGCCAGGTGAGACCCAATTAAATTTTGTCATGGATCCAGATAAAGGTGGATCAAGTAGATATGCTGAGCCTAGGCCAGTGTATATGCTCTCTACTGTAAAACATTGATCACGCAGTCATTTGAGTTTTATCTTAAAGGGGCCTATTCTGATATCTGCCATCTACCAAGTAAACATAATCCCTTTAACCTTTTATAAAAATAGGCCAGAAATCACCAGTGCCTCTGCACACCAGCTGTTTGTATTGTTTATATCCATGTGTTTATAACATGTGGGGGGCCACCAAAATCACCAAAATACATTGAATAAGGACCTCTTGTAGCAAGTCAGACATACCAAGTTTTTGCAAAGGGTTTTTTCTGCAGAGAGTGACCTTTCAACTTTCCCACAATATGCAGGCAAACACCTAAAGCTACATTGTTTTTCTATTTGTCAACATTGCTACATGTCTGACTGGCAGCTTATAGATAAACAAGCTATTACATCACCCACAAGGGGGTTGTAAAAACTTTTCTCAACGGGAATTACATAGAGTAAATTAATATGTACACAAAATGAGCCAGAAATTACACAAAGTTAATGGTAAGGTTGCTGAATTATAGCTGGATTTAATCAGATGCTTTATTAGATTTTTTGGGGGAGAATAATTATTTTGCAAAAAAGACATTGGCAGCTTTGAACAATCTTGAGGTGTACTACTTAATGTTGTGAGAGTTCATAAAAAACACTTGACTGCTTATAAGGATTAATGATTTATTGATCATGTAAGGTTAAAAGAGTGGGAAATATACCATATTGCCCCAGATGCAGATCTTAATGAGAAGATATGAGGGATGAAAAAGAGCCATCCTCTATTCTGAGACTCCTTATCATGTTGATGATGCGATCCATACCTCATCAACAGGTAGAAGCAGACCTTAGGAGTATGATTTTACCAGGATGCTCCTACCTTTGATGGGCATCATGCTAGATGTTGCAAAGAAAGGTCAGATCTTTCATGTAGCTTACTTTAAAGTGATTGTCCATCAGGGTTCTGACTTAGGGCATACCCTATATTCTACATCAAAGGTATACATCACTCCTCAGAAATATCTCAAGTATCATCTCTAGTCTTTTGATGCAGATATTAATTGATTAATGATTTGATTTATTTGAAAATAAGGCGGAAATCACCTGCCTTATCATAGGCTTAATTAACGCAGTAATGTGTTTTGTCAGTGCATCTCTGAACTTTTTCAATAAATACTTGTTTAAAGATGCAGCACTTTTTCAGAACATAATAGTTGGAAGACATGTCAGGGACACTGTTTTTAAATAACAAAAAAAATTCAAGGTTTCTGACCCAATAACCAGTAGGCCATATATTACCACAGATGAGTTTTTTCCACATGTAGTTTTGAAAATGTAAAAAAAATCTTAATTTCCTATTGTGTGCCATAAATAGGTGATGTATTTGAAATCAGTTTTCACGTGTCATAGGTGTGAATATGTGGAAAATTGCTCATATGAGTTTGTAACTGTTTTGTTTCCATGTGTCTACCAGTGTAATATATCAGTATGTGCGTATATATGTGAAAGCCATCATAGGAGCAATTTCATGCATAGCGCCTGCATGAACACAGGGATTTGGGATAAAATAACAGCACTCCACCATCATTTGAGGAAGACCATGTATATATCACCATGGAGATTACAATCCAGTAGGATAAAAAATTCAACCAGGGGAGATCATGATTGGAATCTTTACTGGCTTGAGTCAAGGAGAAATTACAATGGTAATTCTACTAGACTCAAGCCAGTTAGAGATCCCAATTGTGATCTCTCCTAGTAGAGGTCCCAGTTATGATCTACCCAAGTGGAATTTCCGATCCTACTGGATTGTAATCTCCAATGTGATATATGCACACATGGAAACACAGCTTTGGTAAGAAAAACATTTTCTGAAGGGATGGATCATAAGAAAGCAGTTGAGGCAAAAACTGATCAAAACTAGAGAGTTCTCATTGGAGCACATTCTGCAAAGGCAAAGCAACTCTGCAAGATCTGTTTCTTTTATAATCTGGATCTGCAACAAACTTTAATAGCCCTTGTCCGAGCCTGCCACAATGTTCCATGGAAATTGGTCTCATCATTTTTGAGCCTGCATGCTGAATATATAATAAACATTGAACAAGTTGAGGTTTTTGTTCATTTTAATAGCAGATAATTTGAAAGTCCTGATATCATTTAAAGTAGCAATCTATAAACATACAAGATGTATAATTATAATATTCAATATCAGTCTTTCACCTTTCCATTTGCCTTTACTTCTTATTCCTGAAGGTTTCATTTTCTGGATATTTCCCTTTTCACAGATATCACAAATTTGAAACTTTGCAAACATTACAGCAACCACTGTATATTGTAAGGAAAGATGTCATTATTGGGAAACTTTGTGGTGGATTCTCGTCAGACCAGCTAAAACTGAATTTATGGTTTGGAAAAAAATTGAGGTTTAGTTAACTCAATTATTATAAACAAGAAGAACATTTAATTGCTTTAGATATAAACCAGAATATGCCTCAGGTATGTATTGTATCATGACCCTTTTATTAGCAGAGTATCTCAGTATGATTATATCATATCTTAACTAAATCCATCATTACAGCCATAAAACTGACCCAAGCTGTCAGTTTTCTCCATAGCACAGTATTCCCAGCAAGTTTCAGGTTCTAGTTAGCATAGTTCAAAGGATTGTGTAAATACCTTTGCCAAGAGGATGAACAAGTTCTGCATAATTAAATTGATACCAGCCTCAGTAATGTCCCTCTTCAAGATTTAATTGACACATTTATTCTGTGTGTCAGTCTGCTGTTTTTCCATACAAGGGAGGACATAAATGGAATTATGACTGTACAATGTTTTTCCGGCTATTTAGGAAGGGTTTTAAGGGAAACATTAGAGAAGCTGTTACTGTGAAGAGTGGAAGAAGTGTGATATATGGCCAGATTTTGTAAATATTGAGACATTGGCTGTGAAAGGCAAGGCGGGAGCTTTATATAAAATGAAATATAAAAAGGTAATTTAGGGCGACTGTATTTCAAAAGACAAAGAGGAATAGGTTTTAGTGTAAGCTAATGTCACATATTAAAAAAGTTAACAGGTTATAATGACAGGTATATGATTAATTATTAAGCCATTTATCAATCAGTTAGTCCTTTTGAATCAGGCATTAATTATACTGTAATTAGGTAAATTTAGGAAAAATGATGTCATAGAGCAAATAGTGTTGTTAACTGTGATAATTTCATTTTGAAATCTAATGAAAATGTTATATTAGTTTCTTGTGGATGGCCTGATCAGGTTCTTCAATTAAAACAACATAATTAATTACGTTTAAGGTTGTCTTATGCCAACCCCAGTTACAAGATGCTGAGTGGTTGAACATTTCTCATTTTAGTCTGTGTTCTAATTAGAGGCCTGGTAAAATGTCATGGTAAATGTAGGTTTATAGAGTTGTTTAGGACAGCAAAAACTAGATTGATGAAACTGTATTCTTTTATCAAACCAGAAAAACTCCTCGCTGTCTTATGCCTGCAGAATTACAGTCAACCCCAGTTTCAAGATGCTGAGTGGTTTAACAATTTTCATTTTAGTCTGTGTTCTAATTAGAGGCCTGGTAAAAAGTCTTGGTAAATGTAGGTTTATAGAGATGTGTAGGACAGCGAAAAATAGATTGATTAAACTGTATTCTTTGACCTAACCATAAATCAAACCAGAAAAACTCCTTGGTTTAGTTTACTAAGACGATACTGTCTGCAGGAGCAGCTATAGATATAGTCAAGGTTATCCCAACCATCACATTGTATTGTTTGAAGTTATATATTTGAAAATATTATCTCAATCCCATTGAATAAATTATATACTAGATTTTCAGTGACTAAATTCCTTAAGGATCAAAGTGTGGTAATATTTTTTCTCATAAATTCTATAATTTAACTAAAATTTTGGTTTAATCTATATGAATGAGATTGTTTAAAAATGTCTGAGTATTTTTAAATTATTTATTTCAAATACTGCATGGATTCATCACTAGAATATAGGATGTAGCCTGGTAGTTAAGGCATCTTGAGCTCTGAACCAGTAAGGTCTCCAGTGTGATTGTAACTGAACATTCAAGGAAAATGATAAAATTTAAATATTACCCAAGAGATTTAGTCTATTTACAGTCTTACCTATATGATATGACAAGTGATTTGGTTCTTTATCCTGATAATGATATAAACAAAAACTTGAAATCCATGATAATAATATATAATTCTAATTGTATGGATACTATCTTTCTCATTCAACAGACCGTGTCACATAAAGGTCATGGACTGTTATTGTTGGGAAGGTATAAAAATGTCCTAAATGTATGTTCCAGGACATGGTATATTTTAAAGAAAGTTTAGAACTCCACAATCTTGTTATCTGGCATTAATTGCATCTCAGCATGAAATTAGGTCCATAGGACTTTAAAGCAGTTGAATATTGGGGACCAGGGTCTGCAAATAAAAACTGAAGCATTTTAGTTTTAAGTTGTACTATTACCAGTTTTTCTTGTGTTTGTATATTTAACTTTATTATTCAATATGAATATCATGAATTCATTTTGAATAAATGTTGACAAAATGTACATAGTCCTTACTTAAATATTACAGAGCTTTTGAAAACTTTTTTCCATGGGCACAACCACAAAAATCCTGTCATTGACAGGGACAAAATTTTAAATTTAGTACAGAACAAATCCAGAATTACAACTGTTTAAATAAAGGTCAACCACAAATTTAAATTAATATTTCTGTTCCAGGATCAGGCAAAGTATTAGAAAAAGAAAATGTTTGATTCAGACAGGTTATGACTGATAAAACAGATGTTTAGCTAAGAAATGTGGCTTCAGGATTATCTTACTATATCCTCACAAATTGGTCTGTTTTCTTATGCCCCATTTGGATTTGAACAAAATAACAAGCTTTTTCAGGAAGTCCCACATGCCTGACTTTGCAGAGGGGAAGGATTGGTTGACAAATTAGCTCATCAGTGACTCTTTGAAGCTGTTTTTTTTTGCAATTAAGTTAGCAACTTGAAGCAATCAGTGTTACTAGGGAATTACCAGAAGAAAAATCATTATAAGTTGCAACACTTCAATTAACTCTACATAAACATTCTCTCATCCCAAAGAATAGAGACCAGTGTTTCATCATCTAATAAGATATATATACAGAACATACTCTCTAGGCAAAATATATTTTAAGTGCAGAATTTCTATACATAGCACTCCCCATATTTAATCATTACAAGTGCAAGATTTTTATTCAGAGCACCTCCTGTATTTAATCATTACAAGTGCATGCTTTTTATTCAAAGCACCTCCCATATATAATCGTCTATATCCACCTGCCACAGTAGTGTCAAATTCCTCCGCCAGATGTCCATAGTGGGATATTTCTTTTCTTGGTTAGAAGTACAAACTAGCCATGAGTACACAACTCAGTATAGGCACTGAAACTTAACTGGTAGTGCTTATCTTTGAGTCTTGACAGCAGTCATTTCAAAAACTGCACACCAGTGGTTGACCATAGAATATATTGCAAAGATATTGCTGTGGAAAGCAACTGATATTTTGTTCCGAGTTAGAAATTAGCACAACAAAAAACCTGTAGAGATAAAATAATTTAATTCCCCATCTATATGATACTAAATTCTTCTTGTGGCTTGTATGAGAAAGCTGTCAGTCACACAACGCATGGGAAAAATGCTAGTCATTTGCCAGAAATTCCATGAACAAATGTTCAGGGAAATTTACTGATATGCCAAATTATCATGGATTTTTTTTTACGCCGAGTGGGAGTTGTTAGCAAGTAAAGAAACATATTTAATGGTTGGTCTGTTTTAAAAGTGACATGATACTTGTTAGTGATGCATTATTGTAAAATAATGAGTACAAGATTTGATTCCTAATGAGATTCACTACAGTTTTTTATATGACTTAATTGTTTTGCCAGTCTGTATGGGTTGGTTGGGTCCCTAATTGTCAGAGCAACAAAAATGATGCAAAGTACAAATTGGCAAAAATGATCCTGTTTCCGTATCTGAATCCAGATTAGCTCCAGAAACCTGTGTTGTAGTGGAGTCCACAACATCTGAGTCTACATGAGTGCAGGTCTGAGTCCAGGCCATTTGAGTCAAATAAAGTTTGAGTATTTAAGGTTGGAGTCCAATTCCAGTTTCTTTGTGTCCGAGTCACTTTGAAGCCAAGTACTACACAGAGTCTGAGTGGAATATACATCTCTTTTTTTAAAGAAATTTAAATAGATATTTTAGATTATCCTTTGTATTTTTTAGCACTAATTTATACTCGCCTTTTACGCAAATGTTTTAAATTATATAGCTCCGTATGTCAAACTAAAGCTTTGTTAATATAGTCTAACCTTGTATGCCTAGTATTCTGTTGATAATTTGTGCATGTGTATAAGTCTTTTTGGTATGTAACGGAGCATTTTTCATTTGACTCAAAATGGACTCAGTCTGATTTCAAGTCTAAGTACAAAACAAAAACCTTTGACTCCAAGTCCAAGTCCTTGGAAAGGTGGACCTGAGTCCAAGTCTGGACTTGAGTCTGACATCACTGCTGGAAAAAATCAAAATTCATTTTCTGGACTCTTTCTTTCAGGAGAATTTAGTAATCCTGTACAATTTTCTTGCAGACCTCTTTTGACAGGGTTCCCAGATTTTCATAAAAAAAAGTATTCTGATTTTCCCTGATGTACTTTCATATATTATTGGTAATATACTGACTTTTTTCCTGGCAGTTAGTTTATAATGTTGCAGTGAAAGGGGTTACAGTGAGTGAAAACATGAACTGAGATAGAAGTGCATGTATTACATACATCATCAGTGCATATATGTCCCATTTAGTTTTGATACAAAATATAACTGCCTTTAGCATTCTCTTTTTTGGGTCAGTCATATTCCCTGCCTTTTCACTGAATTCCTCGACTTTTCCCTGTCTGACACATCTCTTGAAATTTAATCAGCTTTTGCTTTCCTCAAGGTACGCTCGTCCACAAAATTCATTTTAAAACTCTTTTACAAAGATTTTTGGCAAGTAAAAAATAGATTGAGAGACATGGGTTAAAGTATGACCTTTTAATTTTTGTTGGCAGAGATAACAATGAAAAAAGCTTGACTTCTATTTTAAATAAAACTGCTGTGGGAATGAAAGTCACTGCCTTTGGTACCACAGGGGATAGAGACCAGTATTCATCTTCTGAAATTAAATTATAACATTGAGTTCAGGTTAAAGGTCAGCCATCTTGAATTTGGTAGGCCTTCAGTGTTTGACAGGGCATGCCCAAGAGGTCAAGAGCCTTGACTTCGCTCTGATATCATCCGTTTTTGGCCATGGTTCATCTAATTTTGGCCTTGCTGCCATACCAATTACCCATTGACACATGATCAACGCAGGGCTTCCCCACTGCTACTTTTATGTGATGTTTGAAAAATTGATAAAATAATGCAAAGTCACCAGCAAAGGTGACCTTGATAAAGTAATATTTCTAGAATACGATTACTCTGGTGTTTGTACTCTTGTATCCCCAATAAACCCTCTCCCCAAACTTCCTAAATCTAAATTTGGATAGGTTGCCCTAAAGGTTTCTCCAGTGATAGGATATGTTGAGCTCCCACACATGTGTATCTTGGTGAATATTCTTTATTTGTCTCAAATTTCTGCTACAGTGGTGCTCACCCACAGTTTTAAAGAATTTAAAATTTCTATAAACAACTTCCAACTGTTTTTCATGTCAATAAACAAATTTTAATATTCCTAATGTTTGTAAAATACTTGAAAAGTAAACACCATGCTCAGAAGCGGTTCCAGAGGGGAGGTCCAGGAACCCCTTTTTTGGCCACCGCAACCTGTTTTGAAGGTCTTCAGACCAAATTTTTGCGGCAGTGTAATTAGACCAACGAGAGCAGGTGTCGCAATGTTTTGCTTTGTGCCAGCTCTGGTGGCGTAACCCAGAAAAACTTCCTATACAAAGCGCAGGTAGAACAAGACAGATCGGGGATGATACCAGTATATAACCACTGCATAAGGAGCATAAGTAAAGGTCTGTTCTACATTCTACCATGTACCAGGAGCAGACATATAGCCATTTTTTTGTGGACTGTATACTCTGCAGAAGCAGATCCAGGGGGGGGGGGGGGAGGGGGGTTCCAGGGGGTCATCAGAAACAATGTGTTTTAAGGGCTTCAGACAAAATTTTGCCACCTGGACCCCTCCTATTTCAGACCTGAGGACCTTTTTTTCATTTGTCCTCTGGGTTGGACCCCCCTTTTCCTTAATCCTGGATCCGCCCCTACTCTGGAATGGGCTAAGATGTAATTTAATTGGTATTTATGTGACAGTATTGTGGTGATAGATGATTTAAATACTTTTTTCACATTTCTTATATTATCCTCATTAAGCCACTTTGATGTTGCCATTTGTTAAAGGTCAAGAGTTTCTTCACAATGACCCTGTCTGAGATCTTGTCTTATTTAAAGATTATTACGCTCATATCCTGAATTGCTACACCAGAGGGGAGCATTGTACTTTTGTCAAATCAGATGAGACCTTGTGCTGGAAGACACAGCCAAGTGAGGAATACACCGAGCCAATCATGTTCATTTCGTTTTGAGTGACAGCTTATTGCACAGGTAACCGTCTGAAAAGGCCACAGGCTCAGAGAGAATTGCCCCAGACATGGTTTGCTTAGGGCCTCAGGCACATAGAATGCCCGGCTGGTGAGCTGTAATTCAAACGAAAGGTAACAATAAAGGCTGCGTTCACACCTTGCTGTCTGGTTTCAGTTCTGCAGACAGAAGATACATGGCTACGCTAACACATTCATAATGTCATAATCAAACTGGTCGATGATGCGATAATACAGAGGGAGCAATTAAAATTCGACCGTAAACTGTTGAAGCGCAGCTATGGGCGGAGCCAGGATGCCTGTCGAGTATTTGTTTATCGGCATCTGGTTGGCTGCTTGTCACATCAAACACACGTTTATTTCAGCAGACAACGAACCGCCATCTGGTGTCTAAATATATCATAAACGGTCAAAGCTGGCAGCATGAAAATCAGTTGCTTCTTTAGAAGTGCAAGATTTCCGCTGCCTCGGGAGCGTAAAAGATTATGGGATAACCAGAAAAGGTAGGCTTGTAAGTAAACTGTTCAGTCTCGGCTGTTTCTTATTGTTCCTGTGGTTTTATCATTCATTTTTCAATTAATAGTCATGGCTCTGTATTTTTCTAGTTCATGGCTGACTATTGTGGACATTGAATTCATTCACTATTTGGAACATATCCTCTCATAAGAAGAAACTAGCATTCATTTAAAGTCAGTGCAGAACTGCATGTTACGTACTACACCTCAGCTGTCATACAAAAAAAACACATAGTGTTATTTGTTCGAATACTCTGCAGTAATTTTTGTTTTAGTTGAAGGGATTTATTGCTCAGTTTTGATGAACTATCACCTTGCAACATAAATTGTATTAAAAATGCTTTTAATGATTACTCCAAAATGCATAGAAGATATCTGCTTGATGATAACCTGTTTTGTTTTAATCAACTCTCATTTAAATGAAATATAAAATTAAAAATTAAATTAAAAAATGTTTCATTTTTAAATGCCACAAGAGAGAGGTTTCACCATACCCTCATCTTCTTTCACTGGAAATGTACCATAATGACCATTTAACTTGTCCTTTAAAAAAATCTTTGAGTTGTCACAATACTGAGACTAGAAAATATAGTAAGAAGCCACATACTATACCCCTGATAAGATCCTAATCAAACCTTGTTTTGTGCTGCACAGAAAATTGTATCACGATTCACCAACTAGATTGTAGCATCACAGGTTAGCACTGCAGCCAGAACATTGCAGCCCCTAATGCCAGTGGATGATTCTTGGACATGGTTGGGATGAAAAATAAAAAACACTATCTTACATTTGAAATGATCTTGTTGAAAAACATTGCAGTGATCCAGAATATCTGTTAAATTGAATGGTGTGTTCCTTGGGTAAATCCCTAACCCTCAGCAAAATTACCTACAAAACTGTTCATAACTGAGAAATATTGCTTACAATCCGATCAAGGAATCAATGACTAAAAAAAAAAAAATTATACCTGGTTACATTGCAAAGGTTTCAATATGTAAGCCAGAAACTGAAATCTTCATTAAGGAGTATGTTACAAACATAAGATGTTCTCTCTAGATATGTTACTCTAATTACAGATGAAAGGTAGAGCCATTAGGGATTTTAATAACAAGAGGCGACACTGTGCATTTCTTTTTCTCAATGTATGAGCAAATGTTGTCATATCTACTAGGTCCTACATTTAGACGCTTTAGTGCTAACCAGTAGTGGGTTATTACATTTAGATTTTTAGCTCAGCTGACTATAAGTCATCTGAGCTATAGTCGTGGTCCTTTGTCCGTCGGCTGTCCATCAGTCTGTCGTGCCGTCCATCCGTCCGTTAAACTGGCACGTTTGAAACCATTGGACCTATGCATCTGAAATGCATACCTTTAGATGTCCCCAAAAATCTCCTACCATACCGAAAATTGGGTCACTAGGACTTTTTTTTTCTTCGAATTATTAAGGAAAAACCTCTTTTTTCCAGTAAAAACCCATTGTTACACTTCAAGACTGCCTAATATCAAAACCACTGACCTGATATTGATCATTTATAATATAGTAATTCCTCTATATATTTCGTATATACATACCAGAAATTAGTTCAATATTTTTTAAATTCTTGAGGTAATGGGCCCAAACATAATGCACTTTGTAAAAATTTAGGAAATATATTTACCCCCCTTAACTTGAGAATTTGCTGAAGCTAGAAATTTTTTTCAGGTATATAACTATATTCAATCAAGATTCAATTGTATATCCAAAATTAGATCTAATTTTTTCAAATTTTTAAGTTTTTAGCATAAATATAAAATTAGTACCTTAAATTTTGCCAAGATTTTACCAGGGCACATTTCTTTCCTGTAACTGCTGTGGATTTAATTTTCACAGCATGTTACCATAAGCATTTCATCTGTTAACATCTGAAATTTGAAACCAGTTGATCAAAAACTGTAGAGTTTATTCAAGTTTTCTAGTACCATGTAAAGATTGTTTAGATCAAGCAAGTGTTATGCAGTTTGCTAGAGCTCAGCACCCACGGTTTCCCAGGTGAGCTCTCAGCTCCCAAAATTTGGCAAACAGTTAGATGTCCCCCAAACCCCCTACCATATACCAAAAGTTTGGTCACTAGAACTTCATTCCTTTGAGATATTAAGAAAAAACTTCAGTTTTCAATTAAAAACCCATTCTTACACACCAGCACTGCCTAATATCAAAACCACTGATCTGACTTTGATCATATATATATATATATATATATATATATATATATATATATATATATATATTATACATGTTCTTCTATTCATACTCTATGCACAAGCCAGAAATGATGTCAGTATTTCGAAACTGTTTTAAGTTTTGGGCCCAAACATAATGCACACATAAAAAATCAAGAAATATATTTACTCCCTTAACATGAGAATTGCTGAAGCTGGAGATTTTTTTCATGGATATAACATTATTTGATCAATATTCAGTTGTATACCAAAAATTAGTTCTGAATTTTTCAAATTTTACAAGTTATTAGCATAAATATAAAATTGATACCTTAAATTTTGCCTAACTTTGACCATGGCATGTTTGTTTTCTGTAAGCACTGTTGATATAATTTTCATATCATGCAGAAATAAGGATTTCAGCTTGTTAGTTTTGAAAGTTGAAAGAAATTGGCCATAAACTGTAGCTTTTATTATAGTTTGTCCCTAGGCTCTACCAAGTCCCTCTTCAGTCACCTGTTTGTCCCCTAGTTGACCTCTCAAGCCAGTTATGCATGCTTGAGGCAGGGCATATACTGGCCTTGGCTTATGGCTGGCCTCAGTTGATTCAGGTGTCCAACCCAACTCATCTATTATTTGTTTAGACCAACAGCATAACAATAAACAATAAATAAATAATTTTTTGTAGGTCTATAATAACAACTTTGAAAATCAATAGAAAAGGAATTTGATAATTGATGAGTAACAGGGAATTACCTTGCAATTACTGATGTTTTATGGATTTTGTATGGATGGATGAAAATGTATTCCAAATAACACCATTGAGTCACCTATGGTATTTTTCTTTTCAATTTTAATAATAATAAAAAAAATAAATTATATATTGTTCTATACTATTAGGGATTATGTTAAGGAAATTAATGATAGACAGATGCAGTTGATAATATTAATTTAAATTTCCAGGTCTTTTCCAAGTGTTTCAGCTTGTTAATTTATATTTATTTCAAAATTTAAAAAAAATTAAATATGTCATCATTTTTAAATTTTACTCAGACAAGTACTGAATAAAGATGTCAATATGTTTCACTAATGACATTAAGACACATGGCTGTAACAGCTGTCACAAGACTATGTAAATAATCAAAATTTATATTACTGGTTCCTATATTTCAGTTAATAAAATTTAACTTGCCCATCTCTAGTTTTCTCCTTGTATTATTTATAGGGTGTTCTTATCCTTGGGTTATTTTTTACACATATAATGGTTTCATAGCTGAGATTACTTCAAATTTTTTTCTGATACTTATTTGAATATGATAAAAAAATCAGATCTTAGACGAGTTCTAATTATGATTTCTGTTATGTAAATAATTGTCATAAGAATCTTGCTATGTCTAGTGTGTAGATTGATGTGAAGGCAGTCCAAAGTGAATATATGTTTTGAATATAAATAAAATTCATTAAACCAGGTACTTATGTTCATTATTTAAATTTGTGATATTTGTTATTCTGGATTCTCAAGAACTTTTTTTGGCTGAAATGGAATAAATACCAGACATGATGAAGTGCTTGCAAATATGAATGCAAATATGAATATGTACTCCATAATTTTTTGCATATTTCTGTTATTATATTTAATTTTAAATTATATTTGACACAATATTTGTTATTAATTTATAATAAATAGTTTAACTTTTCAAATAATTCTGCTGCAATGTAGGTAAAGTTTTATGGCCAAGTCAAAACCTGTGTGATAATACCACACCATTTCCAACTGTAAATAATATAAATGACATCAATCCTTTTCCCTGTCTCAAAGGGTATTATCAAAATCTTACATAACTTGAGTTAAACACTGTCAACTCATAATAGAGCTTATATTACCACACAAAACCAGCCTTTGTCTACCTTTCCAAATCATATTTTGTGATCATATATAACAGCTGAGCGCCGTGACCCATGGGTCCCTTGTTTCATGTAAGTTTTAATTTTATGATAATTAAAAAAAAATGGTTAATATATATTCTGTGGTTATAGCATGTAATATGGTGTATACCATATTAAGGCTTTAAATAATATTTATCCATATTTTACTGTGTATTAATTATTTGACAAAAATGCATGTATTTGGTCATGCTTCAGATAATATTTCAGTCTAGTTTCATAGTTTTCAGTGACTTTGAGGGTTTAAAATTTTATTGTTGATAAAATACATGATTGTAAAAAATAAGGGGGTCACCACTGATGTTAAAGTGTATTCTTACATGTGATTATTGTAAATAAGACCAGTTTCCATGTACTGAATAAAAATGTATAAGAAAAATTGATAAATTCAGTTCATACCTGTTTATTTAGGTTAATAAATAGGCTAAAATTGGTCACTCCTTTCACACTTCCCCATGGTTTACAGACTGGTTTTGACCATCAATCCACATTTCTTGTATTTAAAAAAATGTTTGAACTTCTTTACCTTAATTTATTAATAAAATTTTATATTTATGTGCTTTGGTTTGGAGTCGTTGTTGCAAGTTTTAATATGTACATGCATATACTGTGCATGCCACATACGCTAGATATGAAACTTATTTGACACAATTGTTCAGGATGTGGTCATGAAGGGTATGCCTATGTATCAGAGGTTATAAAAGCTGAGTGAAGCCAAAAAGCCCAGTGGAAACCAAAGTCTGGCCCCTGCGGATCTTAGGAGCATTTCAAATGTTCTTCTCAAAGCATTAGGACCCATTGACACAGAAATTGCCAGAGTGCCACTTAATTGATTCCAACAACCATAAGATAAATGAGAGATTATTAGATCACTTGAACTCTTTGTGACATTCTAAGTAAATTACTTTTTATGCAACTTGTAATGAAAATTAATCTCTATAGGACAGACCCCCAAATTGAGCTAAATTTTGATGAATGTATATATGCATGAATGGTATTAAATCAATTGTGATGTTTAATTTTGTTAATTAAGCTTCAGAAATTAAGAAGTAAATTTTCACCTTCTTCTGCTGTGACCATGGACCTTCTGTCATGTCTGTCACAACTGCTTTGATACAGTTTTAACCTTGAAACTAAATGAAAATACACACGTCATGTGGCATCTAAGATTTACTTATATCTAAGCAATGATAGGTAATATAATTTTGCTTAATTGCCATTGTATTAATTTAAAGATGAACTCATAATAATAAATGTAGCAGTGTGAAAAAATACCAAAACTTTTGTTAATTTACTGTCAGTAGTGCTGAGGCAATGTCTGTGATATCAGGTTGCATAAATATAAAGAATCATGTGCAAGGATCCAGGGCATATTATTTAAAACAAAGGTCACTCTGATAAATAGCCTTTAATTACTTTCCTGGGTTGCTTCTATTAAAATTAATGTTTATGTCTGAGCAAATTAGAATAATTGAATAAATTGTTTGGAAAATATCCTGTAGATAAGTTTAAATGATTTTCAAAGGGGTGTTTGGTATATCATTCCCTACAGCAAATTGTAATGGAATGATGTGTTGTTGCATACAACAGTTTCACTTACTAATTGCTGATTGTGAAAAGAAATCCCTTTGAAGCAATTAATCAAGTTTAAAGTGATTATTGGTGATAACGGCCCCATTTAATGGCATGCAGATGGAAGTGCAGTGTTTTACTGTGTTCTTACGGTACTTGGAATGAGCGGGATCATCATCATCAGTTGGAATTTCTCCACTAACTATTATTTATGTGACACTCTGGTGTTCAGTCAGCTTCAAGGTTCATGAAATTCAGTTGTTCACAGGTGTCTTGAAGGCTGCATGTCCCATTATCGACATCATTTACTGGGCTTAAACCTGCTTCCTTTTCCATTATATCTGTCATATTATGTGACTCACAGGGGCAAATGTAAATCAGGCCAGATGTGGACTTGGGATAATTGTATCCCCAGACAAAGTCGGGGGATACTATGTTTTCATACCGGTCCCGCCGCCGCCGCCGCCGCTGCCGCATATGAATCTTGTTGGCGCGATAACCCAAAAAATATTTCATGGAACTTTACCAAACTTGGTATATGTATAGATATGGGTAAGAGGACGACGCCTATTTAAAATGAGGTCATGACCTTTACTAGGAGAGTGTCCTTGACCTTGAATAGGTCCAATTTTGGGGAAAATCACACAAATTCTTTAATATCTCAAGAAATCTTGCATGGATTTATCCCAAAATCAAGTTGATGGAAGATCATGGATAGGGTTGTCATGTTCCAGAAACTGGTGGCGCCACCTATTATTCTTTACTTGTTTTCGTGCCGTTTAATACCCCCTAAATTGCCACCTTGCAGCACTGTGAGCATTATAAGTCAAAAACTAATGGACAGATTTCTTTTATATTAGGCATATACATAGGTATGGGTTATGGGATGATGCTTATTTAAATTGGGGTCATGACCTTTCCTATGATAGTGGCCTTGACCTTGAATATTGCCATATATGGTGAAAATCACACACCTCTTATGATATCTCCAGTGTTGATAGCCATATGGATTTCAAACATGACTTATGTATGGCCCACCACTAAAGTAAGAACCCTATAGGTTCTAGGGTCATGAGGTCAAAGGTCAAGGTCACTGGACTGGCATTTTAAAAGATACTGTGGATGCATTTTAAGCCAAACTTTCATCCCAGGTCTTCCATCTTGAATATATAGCTCACTTGCCAATAATGGATGATCCATATAAATTTTGGGGTCACAAGGTCAAAGGTCAAGGCCACAGGAGCTATCTGTCCAAAAATTAGTTTCTGGATGATAATTCCTGCTTTTATTGATGTAATGATTTCAAAATTGACTTATATATGTCCCATTGAAAAAGCAAGACCCAAATTGATTTTGGGGTCATGAGGTCAAAGGTCAAGGTCACAGGAAATCTCTTTAAAAAGATTGTGGATGCATTTTCAGCCAAACAATTCATCTCAGATCTTTCATCTTGCACATATAGTTCACCTGCCAAGAGTGGAAGACCCCTATCAATTTTGAGGTCACAAGGTCAAAGGTGAAGGTCACAGGAGCCATATGTCCAAAAATTAGTTTCTGGATGATAATTCCTGCTTTTATTGATGTATGGATTTCAAACTTGACTTATATATGTCCCATAGGAAAAGCAAGACCCAAATTGATTTTGGGGTCATGAGGTCAAAGGTCAAGGTCACAGGACACATCTTTAAAAAGATGTGGATGCATTTTCAGCCAAACATTTCATCTCAGACCTTTCATCTTGCACATATAAGTCATCTGCCAATAGAGGATGACCCCTATCAATTTTGAGGTCACAAGGTCAAAGGGGAAGGTCACAGGAGCCATCTGTCCAAAAATTAGTTTCTGGATGATAATTCCTTCTTTTATTGATGTATGGATTTCAAACTATACATGTATTTGACCCATTGGAAATGCAAAACCGGAATTGAATTTCGGGTCATGAGGTCAAAGGTCAAGGTCACAGGACACATCTTTAAAAAGATTGTGGATGCATTTTCAGCCATACAATTCATCTCAGATTTTTCATTTTGCACATATAGTTCACCTGCCAAGAGTGGAAGACCCCTATCAATTTTGAGGTCACAAGGTCAAAGGTGAAGGTCACAGGAGCCATATATCCAAAAATTAGTTTCTGGATGATAATTCCTGCTTTTATTGATGTATGGATTTCAAACTTGACTTATATATGTCCCATTGGAAAAGCAAGACCAAAATTGATTTTGGGGTCATGAGGTCAAAGGTCAAGGTCACAGGACACATATTTAAAAAGATGTGGATGCATTTTCAGCCAAACATTTCATCTCAGATCTTTCATTTTGCACATATAGTTCACCTGCCAAGAGAGGAAGAACCCTATCAGTTTTGAGGTCACAAGGTCAAAGGTGAAGGTCACAGGAGCCATCTGTCCAAAAATTAGTTTCTGGATGATAATTCCTTCTTTTATTGATGTTTGGATTTCAAACTTGACTTGTATTTGACCCATTGGAAAAGCAAGACCGGAATTGAATTTGGGGTCATGAGGTCAAAGGTCAAGGTCACAGGAAACCTCTATAAAAAGATTGTGGATGCATTTTCAGCCAAACGATTCATCTCAGATCTTTCATCTTGCACATATAGTTCACCTGCCAAGAGTAAAAGACCCCTATCAATTTTGAGGTCACAAGGTCAAAGGTGAAGGTCACAGGAGCCATATGTCCAAAAATTAGTTTCTGGATGATAATTCCTGCTTTTATTGATGTATGGATTTCAAACTTGACTTATATATGTCCCATTGGAAAAGCAAGACCCAAATTGACTTTGGGGTCATGAGGTCAAAGGTCAAGGTCACATCTTTAAAAAGAGGTGGATGCATTTTCAGCCAAACATTTCATCTCAGACCTTTCATCTTGCACATATAAGTCATCTGCCAATAGAGGAAGACCCCTATCAATTTTGAGGTCACAAGGTCAAAGGTGAAGGTCACAGGAGCCATCTGTCCAAAAATTAGTTTCTGGATGATAATTCCTTCTTTTATTGATGTATGGATTTCAAACTATACATGTATTTGACCCATTGGAAATGCAAAACCGGAATTGAATTTCGGGTCATGAGGTCAAAGGTCAAGGTCACAGGACACATCTTTAAAAAGATTGTGGATGCATTTTCAGCCATACAATTCATCTCAGATCTTTCATTTTGCACATATAGTTCACCTGCCAAGAGTGGAAGACCCCTATCAATTTTGAGGTCACAAGGTCAAAGGTGAAGGTCACAGGAGCCATATATCCAAAAATTAGTTTCTGGATGATAATTCCTGCTTTTATTGATGTATGGATTTCAAACTTGACTTATATATGTCCCATTGGAAAAGCAAGACCCAAATTGATTTTGGGGTCATGTGGTCAAAGGTCAAGGTCACATCTTTAAAAAGAGGTGGATGCATTTTTAGCCAAACATTTCATCTCAGGTCTTTCATCTTGCACATATAGTTCACCTGCCAAGAGAGGAAGAACCCTATCAGTTTTGAGGTCACAAGGTCAAAGGTGAAGGTCACAGGAGCCATCTGTCCAAAAATTAGTTTCTGGATGATAATTCCTTCTTTTATTGATGTTTGGATTTCAAACTTGACTTGTATTTGACCCATTGGAAAAGCAAGACCGGAATTGAATTTGGGGTCATGAGGTCAAAGGTCAAGGTCACAGGAAACCTCTATAAAAAGATTGTGGATGCATTTTCAGCCAAACGATTCATCTCAGATCTTTCATCTTGCACATATAGTTCACCTGCCAAGAGTAAAAGACCCCTATCAATTTTGAGGTCACAAGGTCAAAGGTGAAGGTCACAGGAGCCATATGTCCAAAAATTAGTTTCTGGATGATAATTCCTGCTTTTATTGATGTATGGATTTCAAACTTGACTTATATATGTCCCATTGGAAAAGCAAGACCCAAATTGACTTTGGGGTCATGAGGTCAAAGGTCAAGGTCACATCTTTAAAAAGAGGTGGATGCATTTTCAGCCAAACATTTCATCTCAGACCTTTCATCTTGCACATATAAGTCATCTGCCAATAGAGGAAGACCCCTATCAATTTTGAGGTCACAAGGTCAAAGGTGAAGGTCACAGGAGCCATCTGTCCAAAAATTAGTTTCTGGATGATAATTCCTTCTTTTATTGATGTATGGATTTCAAACTATACATGTATTTGACCCATTGGAAATGCAAAACCGGAATTGAATTTCGGGTCATGAGGTCAAAGGTCAAGGTCACAGGACACATCTTTAAAAAGATTGTGGATGCATTTTCAGCCATACAATTCATCTCAGATCTTTCATTTTGCACATATAGTTCACCTGCCAAGAGTGGAAGACCCCTATCAATTTTGAGGTCACAAGGTCAAAGGTGAAGGTCACAGGAGCCATATATCCAAAAATTAGTTTCTGGATGATAATTCCTGCTTTTATTGATGTATGGATTTCAAACTTGACTTATATATGTCCCATTGGAAAAGCAAGACCCAAATTGATTTTGGGGTCATGTGGTCAAAGGTCAAGGTCACATCTTTAAAAAGAGGTGGATGCATTTTTAGCCAAACATTTCATCTCAGGTCTTTCATCTTGCACATATAGTTCACCTGCCAAGAGAGGAAGAACCCTATCAGTTTTGAGGTCACAAGGTCAAAGGTGAAGGTCACAGGAGCCATCTGTCCAAAAATTAGTTTCTGGATGATAATTCCATCTTTTACTGATGTATGGATTTCAAACTTGGCTTTGTTATTGACCCATTAGAAAAGCAAGACCCAAATTGATTTTGGGGTCATGAGGTCAAAGGTCAAGGTCACAGGAAACCTCTTTAAAAAGATTGTGGATGCATTTTCAGCCAAACAATTCATCTCAGATCTTTCCTCTTGCACATATAGTTCACCTGCCAAGTGTGGAAGACCCCTATCAATTTTGAGGTCACAAGGTCAAAGATGAAGGTCACAGGAGCCATATGTCCAAAAATTAGTTTCTGGATGATAATTCCTGCTTTTATTGATGTATGGATTTCAAACTTGACTTTTATATGTCCCATTGGAAAAGTAAGACCAAAATTGATTTTGGGGTCATGAGGTCAAAGGTCAAGGTCACAGGACACATCTTAAAAAGAGGTGGATGCATTTTCAGCCAAACATTTCATCTCATATCTTTCATCTTGCACATATAGTTCTCCTGCCAAGAGGATGAACACTATCAATTTTGAGGTCACAAGGTCAAAGGTGAAGGTCACAGGAGCCATCTGTCCAAAAATAAGTTTCTGGATGATAATTCCTGCTTTATTGATGTATAGATTTCAATCTTGACTTGCATATGTCCCATTGGAAAAGCAAGACCCAAATTGATTTTGGGGTTATGAGATCAAAGGTCAAGGTCACAGGACACATCTTTAAAAAGATCAAGGTCACAGGACCAACATCTTCAACAAGATTGTGGATCGTTAGATGGAATAAACAATAAATATGCCAAGTGTCAGTATATGCTGCTAAAAATGGGGGTCTGTTCTTGTAGGAGGGGGGCCTACTATGTCTGGGGATACTCTGGTACCTGCGGTGCCAAGAAATGTCTAGTTTTTTTTTTAATTTCTGTTTGTCCATCTGTCTGTCAAAACGTTTACCAGATGGGTCTTCAGATGTAAGGAATGGTTTCAGTGAAAATATGCTGATATACACCCTTAGAGACCAGGAACACTTGACTGGAATACATATTGATTTATATTCAGATGTTGAATGCAGTATAATTGTGTCTGTTAATTTGTTCATCTTTTTCTGTCTGTACATCTCCTTATTAAATCGCCAAACAGATATACCCATCTCCAGATAATATGAAAATACTTTTGATAAAAAAATATGTGGATTAACATCCCTGGAGACTATTAAGGAACACTTTTTTTAATTTTTAATTTGGGCCCATCTTGAAAAGTGATGCCCTGTAGTGATTGCTTTGTCTGTCCATCAGGAAAGCTTTCTTTTGCACGCATTATTTTAAAAATAATACATTTGATATTTCTCAAATTGATAGGGCTTGTAGGTGTTTATGGAAGCTCCATGCTTATGAGAGCTCCGGCTATATCGAATTAAAACCTGCCTAATTTTTAGCTCCAGCCATATAGAATTAGCAACCTGCCTAATACCAAGTATGGCTGCCAGAGAACAATCAGTATTGTTGTTTCAAGAATATATTTGACAGAACATTAACACCCATAAAGGGATCAGTGCTTTTGAATTTCAGATTCCTGTTAAATCTTATATGGCTGCTAGGCAAATATTTTGAAAAAAAAACATTAGCTATAACTTTTTAGATAATTTACTGAAAATTGGCCCATAGCTTTAAGATTATTTGTGCTAATAAAATTCAGAGCAACCTTACATCCAATATGGACTGAGGGCTCTGATTCCGAGGAAGTGGCAATCGCAGGGCCCTATTTGAGGACCTTTCCAGTCCAAAACCTCTTGTTTGATATATATCCAGATGTTGAATACAGAATTATTTTGTATTTTGATTTGTGTATCTTTTTCCTAGAAATCTCATATATGATGGAGACACCGGTACTATGAGACAATTTAAAGTCAAGAAATATAAGGTTGTTTGGAAGGTAATCTGTTGGTGTTTGCAGATATATACATTTTCTAAATTATAGGGGTGCATATTTCTGTCAATATAATGTTTTTATAAAGGAATAAGGCTTCTTTAATCCAGCTCCAGGTGGCTAAATCATGCTGTGAACCATGGTACATACAGTTGCATCTTTATAGAGGGCTTGAAGCAATGATGTAAGACACTTAAAGGGCTGTGAAAGTGCTTTATTAACTTAATTATTATTCATGACCCATCTGAACAGGTTTTAGATTAAGTGACCATTAACATGAATATTTGATTTTTCCAGAATGGGTTAGTGTAATTGAAATGGGTTACTTTAATTTACTTAGATTAGCAGTGATCAAGTGCAGTGGTGGATCCAGAAATTCAAGAACAGGGGCGCTCTGATACTGGGTTGGTATGAGCTTGGTGGGTATAAGAATAATTAAGTTCTTAAATTGTGCATATTTTTGTTTTATATATATATATATATATATATATATTTATATATATATATATATTTATATTTATATATATATATATTAATTATATGAAGGGCTCACTGTAATGACCGAGCAGACGAAAAGACCGCCTCTCTCAGTGTAGTAATATTTGGAAGCTATCTTTATTAATGGAGCAGATCAAAGACCTGTTCATTAATATTCTCAACTCATGAATTAGAAAGTAATAAACTGTGGATAACTAAGTGACTCAATCGGTGGGAAATGAAAAAAATAACTTAAAGAATTAAAATTAATTACAAATAACTGGGAATATGATAAAATACCGGTAGATAAAATGGAGATGTTACAGCTCAACTGGTGCCACATGAGCCCCTCTCTGGGTCTGCTACTGATCCAGTGTTTGCAGTAGCTCACACAAATTTCTTGTGTGTGCACGTCTGCATTTTATGCCCCTAAAGCACTTGTTTACCAACAAAAATCCAAGCACACATAAACTCCTAATAGTATACCATTGTACATCATCATATGCAAAATATTTTCTTCTAATATAGTAACCATTTACATTAATATAACATAATAGATGTTTAAAATGTCTTTATTGCAATGTTGCATGTCAATGATGCATATAGATTTTAAAAAAACTAAATAAAAAAAAATTGTCAGTTGCACTTTCTAGTGAAGATTGAGAATTTTTTTTTGGTATAATCGATTCCTATCAAACCAATCAATAACCCAAGTGCCCATCTCAGTTTATTTATATATTAATGGATCAAGAAAATGTTCCTGCCCCATGTAGTCAATAAGTTTTAAGACATTTACTTGTTCTAACACACAAATTACAGACACATGGACTTGGAAACTTTGTTCTCATAGTGTCCATTGGTGGAATAACTGGGTCTATTGTATTTGGTTGTCAAAGGTGGTTGCTAGGTTCAACAGTATATCAGAGAGTGATAACAACATGTGACATTTACATTGGTTCCAGAAAACTACACCATTCCCCATTAGTGGAGAAGTGTTGTATTTGACAGGCAAATCCTAATATTATAGGGAAGAGCTCTCTGGCTTCTGCCACATGAATTGTTTAACTGAAGCCTCAAAGGTGACAGTTCTCCCAAAACTGGGCCATCAGTGTAAATTTATATATTCATCAGAATCACATAAGACAGATAAAAGATGCAGGGGAAGAAATTTCAGAATAAGACACTCTGCAAGAAGTTCAGATCCTGATATCATCATTGTGATAAGGTATATTAATCAACCATTATACAAATGTATATTTTCCTGATATATGCAAATGGTAGGAATTGTTTGTAAAATCAAATTTGATGATTGAAAGATAAAAAACGACCGATGATCAATTATTTATCAATTATTTTATGAACCATCTGTTTGAAAATATAATGGCCAAATTTTTTACACATATTAGTTGCTCCAGGTAAAGTTTTAATGTTGTTTGCTGTTTTGTATCCTGTCTTAATGATATCCCTGACAAAATAAGAATATTTTATCTGGATAATATGACATTTTTGAATATGGTTACATAATCCTTTATGAACGATTATGCAAAAATGTAACCAATTTAATTGATGATATTAAGATGGGGAAAAAACAGCAACCAATAATCAATATAATCAATTATTTAAATTTGCACACCACTTAAAATAACTACAACCAGCCATTCTCAGACATATGTCTGAGATATAATAGACTCAGTTATAGTACATTGTTATTGTATCGCCAGACATAGTCTGGAGATACTATGGTTTAGACACGGTTTGCGCTGCCGCCGCCGCCGCGATTTCTTTTGGACACAATAACTAAAAAAATATTTCAAGGATCTTTTTCAAACTTGACATTTATAGATATAGGTGAGAGGACAAAGCCTATTTAAAATGGGGTCATGACCTCAACTAGGAGAGTGACCTTGACCTTGAATAGTTCCATTTTTGGGGAAAATCACACAAATTCTTAAATATCTCAAGAAATCTTTCATGGATTTATCCAAAAATCAAGTTGGACAAAGATCTTGGATAGTGATGTCATGTACCGGAAACTGGTGGTGCCACCTAGTATCCTTTTCTTGTTTTTGTGCCGTTTAATACCCCCATCATTGCCACTTGACAGTACTTTTAGCATCACAAGTCAAAAACTGATTGACAGATTTCTTTAATATTATGCATGTACATAGGTATGGGTTATGGGATGATGTATATTAAAATTGGGGTCATGACCTTTCCTTTGAGAGTGGCTTTGACCTTGAATATTACCATATATGGTGAAAATCACATAAAATCATGAATATCTTAAAAAGGGATGCATGGATTGGTCCAAAAATCAAGTTGAAGGAAGATCTTGGATAGTTTTGTCTTTTGCAGAAGATAGGTGGCGCCACCTGTTGTCCTTTTCTTGTTTTTGCGACTTTGAATACCCCATCATTGCCACTTGACAGTACTTTTAGCATCACAAGTCAAAAACTGATTGACAGATTTCTTTAATATTATGCATGTACATAGGTATGGGTTATGGGATGTTGTATATTAAAATTGGGGTCATGACCTTTCCTTTGAGAGTGGCTTTGACCTTGAATATTACCATATATGGTGAAAATCACATAAAATCATGAATATCTTAAAAAGGGATGCATGGATTGGTCCAAAAATCAAGTTGACAGAAGATCTTGGATAGTTTTGTCTTTTGCAGAAGATAGGTGGCGCCACCTGTTGTCCTTTTCTTGTTTTTTGCGCCTTTGAATACCCCATCATTGCCACTTGACAGTATATACTGTGAGCATTAGAAGTCAAACAGTGATGGACAGATTTCTTTCATGTTATGCATGTATATAGATATGGTTTATGGAATGAGGTATATTTAATTTTAAATTTAATTTTAAAATTTTATTTAATTTAAATTTTTTTTTTTTTAATTTAATTTTTTTTTTCAAATGTTGGATATTTTGGAATGCAGTTTATTGATTTGGGGTCATGACCCTGACTATGAGAGTGACCTTGACCTTGAATATTCCCATATTTGGTGAAAAACAAAAAATCATGAATATCTTAAAAAGGGCTACTTGACAGCACTGTGAGCATTATAAGTCAAAAACCCTTTGATCAATTGTCCTTCCCAATCCAAAATATTCCTATATTTTGTACAAATGTTTCTCACATTCATTGCTAAAATACAAATACATCACATTATATCAACAAAATATCACAAAACCTCATTTGTCTGGCGATACTATGGCACCAGCGGTGCCAAGAAATGTCTAGTTTAATTTTTATGCACCTTTTATTGTTATCAGAAGCAAAATTTATATTTTTAAAAGGCTTTTGAAGAGGTATATACCTTTTTTTAAAGAAAATGAACAAAGTAGCAGTAAATATTTGTAGAGGAAAAATATTTTTTTTGTACAATCAGCAAAAAACTTATAATTATTGATTTTATGTTTCATATTAATAAATATATAACAGTTGATTTTTTTTTAATCTTAAAAGACAAAACATAAAAAAATATATTGGGTAATAATTAAAATAGAAAGTTCAAACTGATGAAACTGAATAACTTCATATTTAGCAATGTTTTTCAACTGAATAGTCTCCTTAGTGGTAACTTTCTGGCATAAATATAGAATATCATAACATTTTAATTTAGCTTAGGCATAGGTTCTTGAGTCTGAATCCATATACGGAGATAATTTGCTTATAACCCATGATAGAAAAGAAATGCCAGCCAGGTCAAAAGAATGTAGGTCTGAAAGAAAGGCTTGAGGGTTTAAGATGCTCATTTGTATGTAGTCCTTAGTTGTGTTATATAGGAGGCTTTAATTCAGAGAAGGTCATATCAATAATTATATAAGGATGCTTGGAAAAGTATGTCAACAATCTGTTGTTGAAAGGCAAAAGACTGTGTAGGGAGACTGTGTAGGGGATATCAGTAATGCTGTTGTCACTTACCGAAGGTTATGGGCAATATGGGAGGTACGTGACTGGGTTTACAAACCAGGGGACTGATGAATGCTGATTGGCTGCCTGCAGGCATTTCATTATGGCAAGGTGTGCTTAATGTACAATGTATCATGATTCAATTCAGAATAAGTAGATCAACCAGACACACTGCATGCCTGAATCTGCAGCAGGTTGATTTGTATATGTGTAGTCTCAGACACATTATAACAGCATTTTATGCCACATGTAGGATTTTATGTTGATGGATGTACAGGACCACCTAACATTTAATCAGCTTTAATGAGCAGATCTGACAGACACAAAAACACAGACTTTCAGACTGTTTGTAGTTTTATTTGCTGCTAGAATGTGATGTCAAATGTACAAAACCTCAATAGGTATCGCTTCATCACATTTATGTAGTTTAGTCTTCTCAAATCAAGACAATCCCCAAGCCTTAGACTTTAAACTTTTAAACTATAAACTTTTGTTGAGGAAAGAAAAAGTTCAACTGGGAATGAATCACAGCTGCTCATAGCCTGGTACATTACAGACCTGGTGTACATTACAGACCTGAATGTTTGCTTCTTTTCAAGACCATTTTGCATTTAGACCAAGACCAATATTGGAACCGTGACCTCCAAGATTCAATAGCTGCAATTGCTGATATCTTGAGACCAAGACAGTCTTGAGACCAACTTCACTGCTGTATAAGGACCTGAAAAGACAGAAGGGGATCCAGAGGCGGGGGGGGGGGGGGATCCAGAGGGTCTGGACCCCCCTCTTTTTCACCCAAAACAACCTTTATTAAAGGGTTTTAGATGGAATTCTGTGGCCAGGACCCCCCCCCCCCCTTTTCTGGACCTGATGACCTTTTTTAGGATTTTCATTAGTCCTCCTGGGTTGGACCCCCCCCCCCCCCCCCTTTCCTAATTTCTGGATCCATCCCTGAAAGAATGAAAGTTTGATTTGATGATGAAGCTGAATGTAATCCAGTAGTCATCTGGATTTTGACGATGACATACCACAGTCTTGCCGTGTGTATAACAGTTTTACGAAAATATAAAACAGTGAACCGTTCCTGTATTGAAATCAAAAGGGTCTACAGTACAGAAATCATTGAAACATGCAAGATTCAACATAAACAGGTTTTATATGGTAATAATGGTAAATCAAGTAGAGTTTTCAGGAAATTTATGAATTTCAGGCTTGGCATTTTTGGCCAGGAGGGGCATTTAAGGTCAACACAGTTTTTAGTCTATGGATCTATATTAAGATGGATCCATGTATCAAAATATTAAGATATACTGTACATGTATAAGTGTGTAATGTTGGCAATATGTTTTGCCTGTTTTATGTGTCAACTTAAGGGATTCTGAAATATCTAAAGATATTTATTGAAGAAGAAAAAAAAATATTCTGGAAAAAGTCCACAGACTTGAATTCTTACAATATAATAAAATTGTAAGGCTTATATAACAAAAAAAGACATTTGATATTCTAGCCAGTATATATCACAATATGCCAATATCTGTTAACTCAATGAATTTTTTTATTGTCTTTCAATGCTGGTGTAACATTTATCAGGTTTCTTTTAGCACATTGCTATTAATGATTAGCCTACAACAAGTGCCAGTAAATTCATGAATTATTCAGCATTTATACTATTAAGTGGGACATGTCCATATATTAGAGAATAAAAAAATTAAGTCCAACAAGAAAATTACCATAGTTGTGGAATTATGATATTCCTATAATGATAAACACTGTGAAATAGACACTGGTATAATGTTTTATTCAGGTACATCACACAGTGTCTACCCAATACCAGTTTATTTCTCCTGTAGCAAAAGTTTTTGTTAATCATAAGCCATTATTTATACTTCAGAGTTCAAGTCATGACTTTATCCAAAAACCACATCACACCAATACCCTGGTGTGTGATATAGCAGTGTGGAAATCCAACACCTTGTATCTATACAATGTCATTAATCATCTGTCCTTTCTGTCACCTCAGGCCTAGGCCACAAAAACCCAGGTAATGCACCAATGTTCCCACTGATAAATTGCATATAAGGGGTCTCCAGGAATCTGAATTTCAATGATCTGAAGTTGAGTTTTATCAAATTCCTGCCTTTGAGAATACACGGGGAGCAGGTGTGTCTTCAATTTAAAATCCATTTATGTTGATCTAGTGAGCAGATTTTGAAGGTCCTTCCATATTTTTCTTCATGAAATTTCTGCTGAAGTAATACACATATACAAATAGATACCCGTTGAAAGCTTGGGAAACTTAAGGGGTAATGGTCAAGATCTGTGGCCATAGTCTTCATCATCAGTGGATGTGGGATTCTGAAATTTGGCAATATCTTTAATTTGACAATTTTAACTTATACAACAAAGTTTGTCTGTTTTGCTACAATTATGTATGATAAGGCCAAAAAATAAAAAGGTATGGTTCTCAGGCACTTTTTTTTCAGAAATCACTGCTGGCGGGCAGTATTTTATTTTTTGACTTTTTTTGTATGTTTTGATAAAAATGTCATATGATCAGGGAGAAGCATGAAATTAAATGGTTTTTATTTTTGCTGAACAGGTAAAAGCATTACATTACATAGGAAATCTTATAAAATTTGTATTATTTTATATTTTTGAAAGATGAAAATCAAAATAAATATTTTTGATGTGGGGGGTTAAATTTGAAGCGGGCGGTGCCTGAGAACCATACCTTTAATTTTTTTTTGGCCTAATATTCAGTAACCTTTTATTTAGAGGTTGGCATTGTTGAAATGGATTGATATAATTTATTAAATTTTTTGTTCATCCAAACTTATGTATAGGATACATTCATTATTTTATTTGTACATCAGTCTCCTAGGAAGGAACTGGCATCAGTGACATTTAGTATAAGAATAACTTAAAGAAAATGATATGGATATAAATCTGTAGTTGGCTAAGGTGGTTGGTTGCATTTTGGAATTCAGAAGGTCACTATATTATAAGTTGCAAATTAAATGCCCTCTGCAAAACTCTGGTTCACCTGACTTGCCACCAGATGTCCTCATTGAATATGGTTTAAATTTGTTGGCAGGCCCCCAGGTTATAAAACATGGATAAAAACAAAACAAACAGCCTATGCGCAGTGGTATTGTCATTTTCTTGCCTATTTTTATGAAAAGTTTTAGGGATTATCTTTATTTAATAGACCTCAGGTATTTGAAGAGGCCATTTTAAGCTATTTTATACACCACTCAATTAAGTCAGTTACAGGATGAAGAAATGTTAATGCTAATGGCAGAAGTTCACTTAATTATCAAAATCTTTTGCCTATTTTCTGCCACATAGAAATAATATCTGAAAATCGACCAGAATACATAAGAAAAAACATGTCTAAATCATTATCAGATAATTAGCTTTATTCTTATCTGCAGAAGTGCTGGCAACAGTCCTTATCCTATAGAAAGGTTCATGATGTGTTAACTTTGTATCTCCATTAAGTAACAGGAAAGAATATTTTCACAGTAGTCCCATCAGAAACGGGTAATATATATCAGGGAATAAAAATTATATTCTTTGGCATTGGTTTTGAGATACTCATATCAGTATTCGCAAAAAACTACACCAATGGATTTTTATTAGATACTCCTAACTCCATCTCTGACAGATAGTTGGATGAATATTTAATATTTAGAATGGAATTGAGGCAGTAAAGGTCTGCCTTAAGTGCTATGGTAATTTAACAGTCACAAAGATGCCCCTGTTTCTGCTTGATTGATTCTTTCGACGTGCTTTCAGAAGACGCTTAACATTTGTAAAGCCTAAAATATTCATAAGAACAGAGGACTAGTTCATATTGGAATTGATGTATTTGGTACATTATATCACCATTATCTGATAGAAATCGTTCTCCATGATAAATACCGTGCCATGTTTGGGAAAAGGTAAATAAATAATGGTTATTCATGAATAAAATATGTTCCCTAATGTGAATTTGTTAAGGTTATCATTCTCCAGAAAGACTGATTATGTTTATTTCAGTAAAATTTTGGCCATTTTCTGGATTGTAACATTGTTAGGAAAGATTTGCATTAAATTAATGGTTTACTTTGCTGACTTAATTGCTATCAGCTTAGTTATTGTGATTGCCTTTATAAACATAGAATGAAGCTTTCAGCAGGTTTTATCTTTGTTAAGCTAATTTAATAAGGACTTCTAATACAGGGTATCACAAGCTAGACAATTAAGATCTGTATTTTGGCTTGCACATAAAATGTTAAATATATACACCAAATTCCACTTCATATCCAGATTAAAAAAAATTATTCACAAAGAATTAGAGACCAACCTTTCTTAATAGTACAAAATTCCTCCAGCAGATATCAGGACCTGTCAGTCCTTAGACATTCTTGAGAAAGATATATGCAACTTTAAAAAGTCCAATGCATCTCATGAGGTGAAATATTAATATAAACAAAGTGGTAAATTGGAGGTCTATGTGATCATGAGCATTTTGCTGTTGTGAGTTTGTTGGCCTTAAAGGACTTAGGTGTGCATGTGCCTCTGGGATTCAGGAAATATACACACTCCCAAGGTAGAGAAAGTCCATCTGGAAGCTGCGAAATGTTGCAAAATGTTGCATGATGATGATAAAATGGTGTGTACAGAGTTAGCGTCATATTGACTCTCTGGCATTACTACCAGATTACTGGCGCCAGAGTGTCATGACATCTACATCTCAAGATGGCCTTATGAAGATGCAAATATTTTCGTCATTTCTGACAAGGCTTCATGGGCTACAGGTACACTGTCAATCAACATAAACCAGACCATTCATTAGCATTTTTGTGTACTATCTAATAATACCAAATATGAACGAGAAAAATTCCTGTTTAACCCAGCACATTCATAAACCCCTCGGCATGTTTATTGAATTTATGACCGCATGAACACAAGCATGGCTCGCACGGGTTACAGGACGCAAGCAACTTGCAGGCGACACAGGAAATGACCCGTGTCCATGGAGACAGTGTTTCAGTTTTGGTTGCGAGCTCACATATATACTACTGTGTTTATTCACCATTCTAAGCATAATGTTGAGATTACGGGCCGTTTACCACAATATGAATGCAACCAGATGCCAGACCACTGCGATACATTCCTCCATATTACTTGTTTCATGACTTGAGTAGGCTTACAAGCCCAATTATCCCATTGCCTACTGAGTCTGGTTGTCACAGCTAGTACAAAATGTACTTTGATTGGCAGTCACTGCCAATTGCATTATGATGCATACCAAAATATGCCTTTTATTGTCTAATGTAAACCTTATCAATAGTGAGAAAAACTGGCAGTGTATAGACAGAGTAAAATATGCAGTGTCCTCCTGCCTTGGGAGTGTACTGTGAAACCTCGAAATTATGACCACCAATGGGACCTGGATAAGGAGGTTGCATTTTGGAGGTGGTCCAATAAAGCGGGGTCTGATATAAAGAGCCAAAATAGAATTGGGTCCTTGAAAAAGTGGTCGTTATTTTTAGTTGGTCACTAAACTGAGGTGGTGGTTAACCAAGGTTTTACTGTTAATATCCTACTCCACACTATTCCTTCCAGGTCTCTCATGTTTGTTCTTTATTGAAACATTTTTTTTCAGACCCTGGCCTTGGAAGTAACCAAAGCATCATTAGGACAGGGAACAAGTTAACGTTGTCCATGTGCCAGGCATCCATAACCAGAGATTGTTTACAACTTGCCATATATGGCACAATTTTCAGATAAAAATCTTTGCCTTATAATAAGTATTACTAGCAGTATGGAGAAAGAATATTAATGTGATGTAAGATTGAACCCAGTACGTCATTGTAGTACAATAACACCTCAAAATTACATTGACTAATGGGACCTCGATAAAGTGCATGGTCACATTTTGGAGGTGATCATCTAAGCTTGGTCGTACATTAAGAGCTAGAGATAATTGAGACAGTTAACAAGTGGTCATTATTTTGAGATGGTCACTAAACAGAGATGGTCTTTAGGTGAGGTTTGGCTATACTTCACACCAACTATCCTTATAGTCTAACCATTACACCACCATGGCTGAAAACACTGTCACCATAGTGTATTTTGTCGACATATTTTGGTTTCAGTGACAAATTTATCCTGTCAGGTGATTGACGCTAGAAGGATAAAAAAACTATCAACAGACCTTTAAGAGTATATTATTAACTTGCATCACCTCTGTCTGGCTGGCAGGCTTCCTTTTAGCCAATATGTTTGCCACTACTGATTGGTCTTTACAGGCTGTCTCATCAGGTCCCAACAGAGAGTGTCTGCTCTAATTATTTACAAGATTCTGCCTGAAGACTCATAATTAACCAGCCTTATTTCATAAGGTTATCTTTACACAGTGTGTCTTCTTTTTCCAGTTTTCTTAGAAACATATATAATTCCATTGCTTGAAGATTCTTTGGATGTATATTCTGTTGCATAATCATATTAATATATAATCATCAGATGTGATTGTTTTCAAAAGCAGGGGGATTTTCATATTTTAACATATAATGTTGAAAAGGAAGTGTTGTCTGATAGCAAGATCCAGGATTTAGGAAAAGGGGGGGTCCAACCCAGGAGGACTTATGAAAATCCTAAAAAAAAAAGGTCATCAGGTCTGGAAAAGGGGGGTCCAGGCCGCAAAATTACGTCTAAAACCCCTTAAAAAAGGTTGCTTCGGGTGAAAAGGGGGGTCTGGACCCCCTGGACCCCCACTTGCATCCGCTTCTGGATATGCTTGTCTGATGGTCTTGAAAATTAGTTATAACCTATTTTACTCACTATTGTATATTAGTCATTAGCTCAGCTGACTATAAGTCATCTGAGCTATAGTCGTGGTCCATTGTCCGTCGTCCGTCCGTCTGTCTGTCTGTCTGTCAGTCGTGCCGTCCGTCCGTCGTCCGTCTGTCCGGATGTCTGTCCGTAAGACTGGCACGTTTTTCGACACCATTGGACCTACGAATCTGAAATTCGGCATACAGTTAAATGTCCCAGATCTCCTACCATGCTGAAAATTTGGTCAATAGGACTTCGTTCCTTCGAGATATTAAGGAAAAACCTCAATATTTTATTAGAAATCTATTTTCACACTTCAGGACTGCCTAATATCAAACCACTCATCTAGTTTTCTTCATATTTACCATAAATATTCCTCTATATAGTTCCTATGTACATACCAGAAATTAAGTCAGTATTATTTTATTTAGAAAAGTTATGGGCCCAAACATAATTGACTTTGTAAAAAAATCAGGAAAGATATTTTGTCACTTAACACAAAACATGTTAAAGCTAAGGACTTTTTTCCAGTAATATATCTTTAATTGATCAAAATTGAATTGTTTACCCAAAATTAGATCAAAATCTGTTAAATTTTTTAAATATTGGCAAAAATATAAAATTGGTACCTTAAATTTTGCCCAACTTTGGCTATGGCACGTTTTTTTCCTGTAAGTACTGTGGATTTAATTTTCACAGCTTGTGCACATAGGGATTTAATCTGGTAAAATCTGAAATTTGAAAATAAAAGCTGCAAAATTAGGCTAGTAATTGAATTTATTTTGGAGGCTCTTGTTGTATTCCCTTACATTATCAAGCAGTCCACTTTGATGACTGAAGGTCATTGAGTGCAGCTCTCTTCACTGAGTTGAGCTTGATCAGGCTGTCTGCAGTTAATACCATACCACAGGGAGCCTTTTTCTCTGGCATACCCCGCTCCCCCCCCCCCCCCCCCCGACACCCCACCCCCATTCTGTTGACAGACCTGTACTATGAACTAGATGAATCTTAAAATTAACATTTTTTTCAGCAACGCGCAGTAACAACGGAGACCCCTCCCCCCACCCACCCCTTCAATACACAGGACTAACAAACAAGATGAATCTTATAATTTTAATGTTAAAGAAATTCTTTTTGATGAGACTTGGACAATTTTGATTGTTTTAAAGAAAAAAAATTCAGGAATTTAATCCTAATATTCAAATGTGATAAAATATTAGGATCTAATGTAAGTGCTAAGTGACAAGATTTAAGAAGATATAAATAATTTGTAGCATTTAATTCATATCTTAAAGTTGGCAGGGCCTAGGTGTAAATAACACTGTTAACTTAGCATTAAAATTAGGAATATTGGTCAAACCTTATTGGATTAATTTTTAACTCATATGGCCATATATTTAACTTTTGAAAACTTAATTACCTTCACACATTATTTGTTTATGAAATGTTACTTTTATATAACACTTACCATAGGCCTATTTGTTCCCTTGGTGCATCACTAAATGGTTTAGCTCATGTCCATTATTCTATAATTTACAGAGTTTCATATTAGCAGGGCCATTTTCTCATAGCTTTTCTAATGATAATATACATGAAAAACCAAAAGAAATAAAAATATTTTGCAGTTACTAATATTTTCCAAAATTCAGCTGAGCGATGTGACCCATGGGTCCCTTGTTTTGTATAATTTGTCACATGAAACCAATGGAAAGCTCAAAATCTGAATTCTGTTGATTTGTGTCAGTACTGTCATTTAACTCTCTATGCAACGTACATGAAACCAGTGAAAGCTCAAAGTATAACTCCTGCTTGTTCATTATTGAAATGTTTACTACCGTAAAATCTCCACTTAAAACCGCACTTCCGATTGAAACCGCACCCAGACTTCGCTGAAATTCCAGTTGAGACACTGCGAGGGGCTCAAATACTAAGAACCCCCCTTTAAAACCGCACTAACTTTCGCTACCGAATGATTTGACAAAAGACATAATCAAGCTATCATCCAGAAATGAACACTCGTAGGTTGCGACTCGGCCATTCCTGTCCACATTAAAATTCCTTGGGCATTTTATTTAAACACACCATAACACATTTTTGCAGGGTTGCTCAAGCATGAAGTTTGGGAAGACGTAAAGGCCGGTGAACCTCTGCCTGCTTATACAGATTTTATATTCCGTGCCGTATTCTTTTTTGCTACCGATTTGTCATTATATTTTGGAAAAAATATTCTGCTGATCCATTTCAAGTCACTGTATATTTTAATTCTAAAAGTAATATTTTGAAATCTTATTTTTTGATGAAAATTCCATTTTCTGGAATTACTCGGAAGATTCAAATCATTTTCATACCGGTTACTTCAGTATTATCATCGTCACATCGTACGTTGACATCGCTCCATGTCACAATTTGTTGGTGCGTTTGAAAACACCGCTGGTCAACTTAACTAAATATCAAAGTAACTGAAGTTACCTTGTCGAGATACGCACGTATAGGAAACATGACGCTTGAAAACGAATGTTTTTAAGGTAAAATTAAAGTGGCCAGTCGGGGTAAGCAAGTTTTTTTCCTGAAGAAAGTTCCCGTGTGGGGAGCCATTTTGTCAAGGCAGTGTTCGCGCAAGGCACGCTGGGACGAAATAGATGGCTGTTCTGTTGGGTCTGTCTAAAACGCGGAGAATCCGCGGAGAGATGGAGAATTCGCGGAGAATTTGCGGAGAATTCGTGGAGAATTGGCGGAGAGTTTTTATATTCAATGATACTTTTAAATGCACATTAAAATCACTTAAAACCCCCAACCATATTACTCTTAACATATTTGCGCACTAATAAATGAACGAAATAATTTAAAAAATCTGTATATAGTTAAGCATTTTATGCTTATAAATGTAGACTCGCCGCCGAGTGAATGCGTTACACACAATCTAACACCCATACACGACCGTGTCTGAGTCACCAGCTGACACTGACAGATCTTTAGACGAAAACGCAAAATACCTAATATTTGAATAGTTTATTGTGCAAACAATAACAAAACCATGCACGTGTATCAAATTTACAGGTGTTAAACGATATATAATATGATTAATAAATCATAATTTTACCTACATTTATTGATAGATAAAAAAAACACTATCACCATTTATAGTGTATGGACCCAATTTACATGCACAAATAAAAAGTGAAACACAAACATTCGACTTTACACACTTTATGACCAAAATAATAGGTTGCCCCTTTAAGCTAATGAATCAACTTGGCAGCAGGATTAAATAAAATAAAAGAAAAAATCGTAAATATATATTGTAATCAAGAATTATATTTTTCTTATTCTGTACAAAATACACCACACTGCTTTCTGGCCATAACAACACAGAGTAAAATAATACAAAAATTAAAACTATAGCACAATGTACACATACATACAGCAATAGTACATGAACTTATTTGTACAATCTTCACAAAACCATTTCATTTTTTAATTGCTTTAGTTATTTTAAAGACATATGCACACTTAAAATGAAACGATTTATTACATTTTTTCATTTTTTTTCACAACCAATCATGTCTTCAAATAAATCTCCTAATCATCATTCACATTCAATCCCAATGGTCACATTTGCATTATATTTAGGTTAGTTAGGTTTTGGTGTTCCAGGAGAACGTTTTGCTTGAGGAAATGGTGTGAAAATGCCTGAATCGTAACAAGAAAATAAGTGTTGTTGCATCAATCCATTGTTAAAATGTTCAATTTGTTTAATTTCTAGATTGAAACGAAAAATCAACTGCATTTGCAATCACAAATAGTCCACAGTCTCCTGATGCTATATTCGTTGTCTCTGACATGGCACAAATAAAATCTTAAGAGAAGAACTGAGAGCTGAATTTTACATTAATGTACAGATTTTTAATTATTTTGGTAACTTAACAGATACGTTAATATGGGAAGAGTAATATAGTTGGAGATTTTAAGTAATTTTAACGTGTATTTAAAAGTATTATTGCATATAAAAACTCTCCGCAAATTCTCCACGAATTCTCCGCGAATTCTCCATCTCTCCGCGGATTCTCCGCGTTTTAGATAGACCCTGTTCTGTTTACCACCCACCGCGTACAGCCGTTCAAAATATTCTTAGCAGAATACCGGGGCTTTTCAGCACATTGCGGCACTCAAACATGATTTTAAATCGATCGTCTGCCATTGTATGACTCTTTACGATGTCAGCTTTTTATTCATTTTACGTTTTAAACAAATAATCATTGCTAAATATTGCCGCAAATGAGTTTAAAGTGGGCTTTTATTTCAATTTTGCTTGACCATGCCCAACGAAGTGGACCGCTGTGTTACAATAGGGTTGTTGTAAACGTATTATTTGGTGACAATTACCACGATTTTATAACAAGTTATATATCACACGAAAACTAATCAGCAATATTTATTTTATAAATAAGAAATAGTCGTAAATAATACATTTACACACGGCTCCCATGCATGCGAGACTGCTGCTAGGAACGGCCCTCGAAAGTTGATATATTATCGCCCGCTCGCCGGCCAAAAACGATGTCTGTAAGGAAGATATTCAGGAAACCCTTCTAGTATAAACCGCACAGTGCTTTCAGGAAATCAACCTGATTTCAAGATTTTGAATTTCTTGATTAAACCGCGGTTTTAAGTGGAGATTTTACGGTAGTATGTTTCAAATATATTCTGGGTATTTCCACTTGTATTGTAACAGAAATATTTTTAGATTTCCTTCAAAATTAAGTATCCTTTAGCATTTTGATAATAAATTACCCCAGACATGTTTGATCAAAAGCTATTATGAATTGAAATATGATAAAGGAACAGTTTTTCTGGTAATAAGTCTGTATGTTGTATTGATCAGCTGCTATGTGTTTCTGTGGCTGGAATGCATTGCTTGAAACATAATTGTTACAAATATTCTGCCGCCAAAAAAGTCTTATTTTTCTTTTTCGTTTTTGTTTTTGTTGCTAATCTTTTTCAGTCAATGGGGATGAGATTTTTGCTGTCAGTCTCAAAGAAGGATTTTCATTAAGAATTATTTACCCTGGCTGGGTCAACTTATATCTTAAACAAACAGGAATACTCTTCCAAATTGTCATCTGAATGTAGAAATAATCAATTAATATCTTAAACGGAGTTAAAAACATCAGGGGAGTATTTATATTTTGGTTAAAATTATGCCAGATTGAAAAGGGCATGAAATAAACAAAAATCAGGTTTTTTTGCATGTATATGATTGGTTGAGGTTTCTGGCATATTTACACATTTTCTCTTGTAGGATTTATCGGGGATAGACAAACTGCACTGAACTGGAATCACAAGTTTACATCTCTGTTGTTTAGAGTTTGTGATCTTCAAAATCTGCCACTCACAGTGGATCAAGGCTTCTATAATGTAGTCTGTTCAAATTTGTTGATAAGAATTGTTTTAAGGCAAATTACATAGATTACAAGGGTGTTTTTGTGGTAAGGACTTCTTGGAATAAGTAATATTTTGTTAGCATAAGGCATGTGAAATGTAAACAGAATGAGTTTCCTTAAAATGTAATAAAACTTGTTTTAAAAGTTTGACAATACGAACAAGCAGTCCCAGCTGTCCCACACTGCCTAACTGGGAGAGGTCGTTTGTGTAGAAACAATTTCGGGTGGCAGGGTGGGAAATGGAAAGAACAGAATTAAAACACTTAATGATCAGTTCCATTTAAGACTTTGGAGATTTCTGACAAAACCAGGTGGTCAAATGCATTAAAAAATAACTTTGACCATAATAATTAACAATGGCAAGAATAAGATTGACAAAAATCAGGCTTGGAAAACGTCCATAGTTACAATAAGCGACCAAAGTAAACCTTACCAATGGAATTATTTTCACTTGTGTCATTTATTCCTAGATTTTATTTTATTTTCTTCCAAATTAATTCCCAAATATTTATTGCAACATAACCACTTATTTTACCACTGACATAACATACAAACAAACATATGAGTACTGTGGAAAACATTATTCTAAACCTTTCTGGCTTTGGTTTACATTTTACCTCTGGATATTGTGACATTGCCTTGATCACCGTAAACATGCAGACATGTTCACGGAACACATTTGTTGATGGTTCCAGCCACTGTAATTATGATGTCTACATTCAATCACACTAATGTTCTGATATACTGCTCCTGTCATTTTACGTCTCTGCTACATTAATAATTAACTAGAGTATTAGTTTTCCTCACATAAACAGATAAAACACAAGGGTTGCCCTGCTGAATGCAATTTTGGAAATGGGCAAGACTATACCTTAGATCAAGAAAAAGGGAAGGCATAAATTAATCATAGATTGTGATAGCTGTTGTGTAACATGGACTGGTGCTCAGCTCTTTTTACATTTTATGTTTTATTGAAGCCATAGAGCTGATTTTAAAGGTTTCAGATTATTATTACAGAGCAGTGCAATCTCTAGGGTTGTTGCAGTGATAAAAGTCTCCATGGCTTAATATTACTTTTCTACATATACTACTCCAGACAATATGAAATTAATTCATGGAAAATTAATTTAAGAAACATTATGATTTTACCATCTTAAACACTTGTACTAGAAACTTTTGCTTTTGTTTCAAATCAGATATAAGGGGGTTTCTAAATTAATAACCTACATTTTATTGAGCCATAAATGACATTTTCAGCAGAAACCATTGAAGGTATGGCCTGCAGTCTTAACTTAGTCTGATATAATTTATAAGGACCTGTCTGTGTGATAGCATTTGTATAGCAGTCATGCCTGGCTGAACTAGTTAGACTAATCTGCTCAGTGTGAAATATATTGAAAATCTCTCAGATGACTGAATAAAATTATGGACCAATCAAATCATTTGAATATATCTGATATTTTTTTTCTAAATGACTTGATGCCTAGATAGTATTCAGCAGAATTTACATTTTTTTTTCAGCTCATTGCTGAATTAAAGGTTTTGGCTGATGCCCTTCCTTGCAAATCAGTTGTTCTCCTCTTTGCCATGTAAACAGTGAATGACCAAAAAAAAATGAAGATTACGTAAAAATCACAATCTTACTGAACTGATGTTTGCACTGGTATGTGACAGATATCCAGTTTAAAAAATTTATATTTAGTTTGATCACATATGAAATTGTCTTTCAACTGATAAATAACAAACAAGAAACATATTTTTTTATCTTATGATAAACAGCATTATAGGGAGAGGTATTGATATTATTAAAAGAGTTGAGGATTTACTGTAATACATTCTATTTCAAGTGAACCTGTGAGCGTATGCAAAGGTGTGGTGTCATCTCTCATCTGTTCATTATTTTAATTTATATAATTATTGTTATTGGTTTCTTAAACCTTGTTCAGTCAATTTTGTTGATTTTTTTTTCCCAACTGGGACATTCACCATGAAGGAGTGATAAGCTGCAATTGAACTCCTAAGTCATGTTTCTAATCACAAATAATGAAACAATATATATATTTATATATATATATATATATATATATATATAATATTATATATGTGTAGTAAATGCCATTTATATAGTAATTTATAGTTAATAGGGTCTGGTTTTCATAACCTTTTTAGCAAACCTTTGAGCTTATGTCTATACATTAACCATAGCTATCTCAAAAATGGCAGAAGATGGCATCACAAAATTTTTTGCAAATAATCAGTCATCTGAAAAACTCTTTCAGATTTTGTTTATTTTTTTTTCTAACTGCATTTTCTTAGATTTAATAAAAAAAAAGCTTTAAAAATCTTCTTCTCCGAAACTGTCCAGCCAAATTGTCCAATATTTCACAGGAATGATCCAGGAATTTTGCATGTGTATAGATCTCACATAGCTCTTCATCATAGGTAAAAATGATGGCGCCAGCATTTAAGAACAGCGTCCATCTGTTCATCTGCCTTTGGATAAAATCATTCATATCTCAGCAGTGGTTTGACTTATCCACCTGAAATTTTGCAGGTTTATACATCCTGGACAATTTTCTCGATTTTATGACAGGTGGCACCACCTACATTCATGTTTATGATGCAGACATCCATGCTTATATGCAGCACACCTCACTCTATTCCCCTTGCCACTTAATCCATGCCTCACTTCACCCGTCCCACTCTAATTTCTGCGGATACACAAAGTCACTTGTCGACTACCCATATTCTAGTTTTAAAATGTCCTAGTCTGAAACATGCAGGTTCCGAAATGTCCATTTTGCTGAAATCATAATGACTAAGGTAGATATGCAGGACTTAAGAGGATCAATATTTAATTTAAAAAATAAACCTCAATTCATACTCCCAAACTTTGCACAGGTTCGCATTAGGCCTGTAGGCCTTGTTGAATTAATGTATGGCAGCCAGGTATACTGCTCATTTGCAAAACCTGGTATCTAACTGATAAGCCGCTGTTTAGTACAACCCTTTTTAAACTGTTTTAAACTTAATATACTGAAGGAAAGAATTTTAACTGAAAGAAAGATGGCAATCTGATAGCTTTTACATCACAGGAAATATCCCAAGAGTTTATAAAAAACAGCCTAAAGATTTTTTATTCAAATCTTCCCTGCATGATAAAACCATTCCACCCTCATGTGGCATCCTGTCAATTTGCAGACAAAATAAAGGTCTTGACAGAAAAGTATTGTCTAAAAGGTTGTACACAGGAAGATAAAACAAAAGTTTGTATGCAGCCTGAATCAAACAAAGATTTAACTCATTTCAAGTGAAAATAAAACTTCATTTCCAGTGTCTTTTGTTCCACAAATGTTCCCGTTTTTCATTTGAATGTTAGTTGTTACTTTTACTTGTCTCATTAATATACTTATGTCAGTCTAGAGGGCTCACAGACCCTTCATTTCCTGTCACAAAAAAATAAATAATTTCCTGCTCTGGTATGTTCACCTTTTTGCTTACATATTTCTTTTAATTTTTCTATCCCTCATCTTAGCCTTCTCTAGATAAAAGTGACAAAAATCAGGTTGGTCCTAGTTGGAGAGAGGAGTCTGACAGCATGTCTTCCGATTTATCGTGTTTTTTTCCGACTTAAAAAAAAAGTATTTGCCAGATTTCTTACAAGTATCAATTTGTCAATGCCTGCTAAACAACTTCTACTAAGAGATATGTGTTTAAGCTTTATAATGCAACAGAATATTTGATTTTAAGGTGTGAGAAAATATTGATATAGCTATATTTATGTCTCTTGAGATCCTCCCATTTGGGTAGACAGTATTTAGTGTGTTTCCGCCATTGTCGTTAGTCATCATCTGTGTGATTTCTTGTGAATGTGATGACTTTTGAACCACTCAATATATTTTCATAAAATTTGATTCATTATATTTTTCTGGAATAATCTCAGAAGTGTTCAGAAACTGGTGAACTTGAGCTTCATCTTCAAGGTCAAATAGACAGAAATAGGATTTTTTTTTATGAAGTCCATAACTTTTGAAACACTCAATAAATTTTCAAGAAATTTTAATTATGAAATGTGTTTACCAAAATCTCTGAGGTCTTTGAAAACTAGTGACCTTGACCTTTATCTTGAACGTCAAATCAGCCTGATTTTGATCAAGGTAAAATCTGTCAAATTATATGATTTCTTTTTGAAGAAGTGCATTATTATTTCAAATTTGGGGATGGCTGCTCATGAGGAGGGGTAGACGGATTTGAATTTTGTGACTGCAAAAGGAATCTTATCTGTAGTTATTTTTGTAAACTCGGTGATGCCATTATTGATGACGGGTAGTAAGTAACACCATGAAACAGTAACAAGCTTTGTGACCTTATATACAACCTAACAACATGTTTTATTTGTTATCCCCCGCAAGAAGTTGCAGGAGAGGATATAGTAATGCCTCTGTTCATCTGTCCGTCTGTCGTGCTGTAAATCTATTAGTCCGTTCGTCTGGAATTGGCATGATGACAGATTTTAAGTCAAACTGTTTGACCAAAACCTTTCATCTTGCATATAAAGCTCAACCACATACAGATGACAAACCCTGTGGATTTTGTTGTCATGGGGTCAAAAGTCAAGGCCACAGGACCCATATCTTGAAAAAGCTATTTTAAGTAAACCTGTTTGAATAAAACCTTTGATTTTTCACATATGGCTTACCAACCCATGGATGAAGAACCCTTTTGAGGGTTAAGTCAAAGGTCAAGGCCACTGGATCCCCTTTTGAAAAAGCTTATGGACCCATTTAAATCCAAACTGTTTGACTAAAACCTTTCATCTTGCACATATGGCTCACATTCCCAACAGATGAAGAACCCTGTCAATTTTGAGGTCACAGTGTCAAAGGTCAAGGTCACAGTCATGCCCTCTTCATTTTCACACCGTGTTTTACACCCAGTATATTTATGCTCCGGTGGAAGGGGATGCTCTGCTTTTTGGTTTTTGCTTCGCTTTGCGGTTACCTTATTTCATATGGGATACTAACAGGTAGGATATATGTATTCTTTGAGTTTTGTTTTAAGAAAGATTTGCCAGGAATTACTGGAAATATATATACATCAGCTTAAAATTTCAAGCTAAAAAGAGTTCACAACCATAAAAGTGGGCAGATTATCTCAGATTTCTTACAAAATACAGATTATCTAGGACTGCAAGCTAATACAGATTATCTCTGATTATAATAAGCAATGGGATGACCAATAATGGATAGATAATAAGCAGAAATAATGAATCATTGTGTTGGCCTTTGTATCATCTTCCAACAAATTAAGCTCAGACAAGTTTTGTGCAGAATATTTCAAACTCTAACACTTAAAGCTTCACTGGTTTTGATATCCTTTGAAATAATGATTATAAAATCTGTCTTATTTATTATGTTATTTACAGATACTGATATATGTCTGTGAACAAGATGGACAGTTCTTCATGATCAATATTTTGAATTTATTTTTCTTATAACAGCCCAGTGACTGCTGCCTTTGTCTGTGAGTCAGCTAGCTTGTCATCCTTTTTTGTGCATGTAAAAGATAAGATCCCTCAGTAGTCGGTTCTAGTTTGGTCCAAAGGTAACACAAAATCCATGAAATGAATAGCTACAGGCTGAAATATTTAATCATTTATTTTATTTATATTTATATGGCTGACACTGGCACTTTCCTATATCTGATGTGATGTGTGTAATGCAGAGTTACAGGTAAATTGATGTACCTATTTCTTATGTCTTTGTAGTACCATCATCCCAAAAGCCAACAAATGGTTAGCAGAAAACCCTGAAGTGTTTTTGATCAAGTGCGAAACAATCGAGAAAAAGATTGCATCAGTACACGATCTCGTCAACGGTGCCACAATGTTTTCACCGAAAGGCAGCAGTGCAATCTATGTCAAAGGACTGAGGTAAGTCTTGAGTGAAAAAAGATAAAAAGAGTGGCTTTGATGTGTAACGGAAATCTGAGTGTGTAAAACATTAACTTCATGGTATCAAGGATGGATGAGTGTTTGTTTTGATGTACTGTTATGGTAGAAAAAAATATAACATCAAGATTAAAGCATATGCTGGGCTATCCCCATTTTGCAGGTTTTGTAAGATTATATATATATATATATATATATATATATACAAAAATATCAGCCCTTTTCGAATGTTTTATGTTTCAGTACTCTCAGAATGAAAAAAGCCAACTTGCATTAGCTGCTGCATTTGCTCCGATGACACCAAAGAGTTGGTATTTCAAAATATGGGTAACCTCTTAGATGTTTGTTTTGATGTTTTTTCTTTAATACATCTACACCTTAGTTATATGAAGAAAATGGACATTTTAGTGTGGTGGACTTTTCAAAGCCGGACTTCCGTCTATGAAAAAGAGATCAAAGAAAAAAACATTCATAAATTTATCATCTTATTCTACTGAACATTTTAAATACAGAGGCTTACTCAGGTAAATATTTTCACATGTTGAATTCACTGCTTGATAAACTGATGCTGAATAATGATAATTAAGGTTATGTTTACAGGCTGAAAATGTCAAAATTGATTCTGTATAATCTAATCCACATAGTTTGGGGACATGCATACTTTGAGTTTGCTTTTCTTAAACAAATATTATACCATCTCTTTTCAGAATAAAACATGGAACAACAATTTAACATTGAAGAATTCACGGATATAAAAAAACAATCAGCCATTAAAGAAATTTACAGAGAAACAAATGTCTTGGAAATCAATGTACTTTTGGTGCAACAAGTTTGTACAAACAGGTTGCAATATCCTGCTTATAAAATGTTTTTTACATACTGAGACTGATATTTGTAACTGAAATCAAGATAACAGTGAAAAAAATCCAAAAGCCGGTATTGTAAATGTCATTTTCTGCTGTCTAGGGTCATTTGGCAGTTTTTCAAGTTTTATAAGGCAGTTTTTCAATAACACTAGGCAGTTTTTCAAGTGTCACTAGGCAGTTTTTCAAGATCACTAGGCAGTTTTTCAAGTGTCACTAGGCAGTTTTTCAAGTGTCACTATGCAGTTTTTCAAGTGTCACTAGGCAGTTTTTCAAGTGTCACTAGGCAGTTTTTCAAGTGTCACTAGGCAGTTTTTCAAGTGTCTAGATCATAAACAGAATCAGGTCAGTGTTGTTAGTGATCACAAAGAAACCGTGAAATTTGACTTATAATGAAAAAAATGAGACTTTTGTTTTCTGGACCACAAATCATTGATCATATTTGACAGAAAGCAAGCATTTTCCTATCTGTTACTGGACCAAAGTTTACAAGGTTAGACAGAAATATGTGTTATGTGTTTCAAAATACCAGCAGAGAAAGTAAATTGGAATGCTAGCAGGTCGTCCCGTGTAACTGATTATATATTCACATTAGAGAGCTGCTATGGCTAACAATGTGAGGATTCCTGATGCTATATCCCTGTCTGGCATTGTCATGGTCTGAACACTTCAGGCTTGACACAAAAATATACATGAACTGCCAGATGTAAACACGATATATTCCGCCTGGTCGGTGTCATTTGACATTTGGCACCGCATTTCATTTGGGTCATGCATAGCTCAAAATATAATGTATGGTTAGTATCATAATATTTGAATCCGCCAAACCGAAGTTTTGCAGATACTACATTTTTGACCAGGTTCTGCCACTGTGGCCGTATTCGTTCCCGAGAACTCCTCTGAGACTTATAATAATGAATTGATTTTTCCGAAACTTACACCAATTATCTGGTCATATGTGAACTGGTGCCTAACCAATTGGCGTTGACCTCTGACCTTTCCTCTCTGCCCAGCATCCATTTGTGAGTCTGTTTCCACACATAAAACCACACATCTCAGGAATTGTTTGACCGATCAGGAAAAATATTTTGTACATTTATAATATTTTTATTTATTATATTATATTTTGTATATTTTGTAGCCCTTGGATAGCTTTATAACATACACAAAAAAATAGTGGCGCCACCTGCAACCATGTTTACACAATGTCCATCTGTTCGTCTGCCTTAGGTTAAAATCACTCATATCTCTGCTGTGGTTTGACTCATGCACCTGAAATTCAGCATGATATACATCCTGGATAGCTTTCTAATTTTATGACAGGTGGCGCCACCTACATTCATATTCATGCTGCAGACATCCATGCTTAAATCTCCGGACTGTTTTGACGTATCTTCCTGAAAATTTGCATGTGTATAGATCTCACATAGCTCTTTATCATATGCAAAACTGGTGGCACCACCTGCGACCATTTTTGCACAGCATCCATCTGTTTGTCTGTCTTGGTATAATACACTCATATCTTGGCTGTGGTTTGACTTATCAACCTAAAAATTTTGCAGGTTTATACATCCTGGACAGCTTTCTTGATTTTATGACAAGTGGCACCACCTACATTATGTTCAAGCTGCAGACATCCAAGCTCATATCTTAGGAACTGTTTGACCGAATAGGCCAAAATTTTGCATGTTTATGGATCTCACATAGCTCTTTATCATACGCAAAACTAGTAGTGCCAACTGAAACCATTTTTGCACAATGTCAGTCTGTTTGTCTGCCATAGGATAAAATCACTCGTGTCTCGGCGATGGTTTGAGATATCTGCCTAAAATTTTGCAGGTTTATACATCCTGGACAGCTTTCTTGATTTTATGACAGGTGGCGCCACCTACATTCTAGTTTATGCTGCAGACATCCAAGCTCATATCTTAGGAACTGTTTGACCTAATAGGCCAACATTTTGCATGTGTATTGATCTCACATAGCTCTTTATCATACACAAAACTGGAGGGACCACTTGCATCCAGTTTTGCACAGTGCCGTCTGTTTGTTTGCTCTGGGCTAAAATCACTCATATCTCAGTAGTGGTTTGACTTATCTGCCTAAAATTTTGCTTGTTTATACATCTTGGATAGCTTTCTCGATTTTTATGGCAGGTGGCACATCTTACATTTATGGACGCTGCAGACATTCAGGCTTATATCTCAGGACTGATTGGACATATCCCCCTGAAATTTTGCATGTGTATAGATCTCACATAGCTCTTTATACATAAAATTGGTGGCGCCACATGCCACCATTTTTGCACAAGTCCTTCTGTTTGTCTGCTGTTGGATAAAATCATTCATATACATGTAGTGGTTTGACTTATCTGCCTAAAATTTTGCATATGTATACAACTTGGACAGCTTTCTGGATTTTGTGGTAGGTGGCGCAACCTACATACACATTTTGGCTGCAGACATCCATGCTAATACGCAACACACCTCACTCTATTTCCCCTTGCCACTCAATCCATGCCTCACTTCACCCGTTCCACTCTGATTTTGGCAGATACATGTAGTTGCTTGTCGACTACCCGTATTCTAGTTTAATTGCAATGATTGCCAAGTGGTTGAACTCCATATTAATATTAAGAAGGATTTTTTCTCTTTATACCATTAAGATGGAGTTTTTTTGCCTATATACAATTAAGAAGGAGGGGTGGACAAAGAGGAAGAATGGACAAAAGAGGCAGGGATGGACAGAAGGGGAGGGGTGAACAAAGGGGTCCGGAGAACAAAAGATGGGGATGAACAAAAGGGAGGAAAGAACAAAAGGGAGGGATGTACAAAAGGGAGGGTTGAACAAACGGAGTGATGTACAAAAATGAGGGATGAACAAAAGGTAGTGATGTACAAAAGTGAGGGAGGGACAAAAGGGAGGGATGAACAAAAGGGAGGGAGGGACAGAAGGGAAGGATGAACAAAAGGGAGAGATGGACAAAAGGGAGGGAGGGACAAAAGGGAAGGATGAACAAAAGGGAGGGATGAACAAAAGGGAGGGATGAACATAAGGGAGCGATAGACAAAAGGGGGGATGAACAAAAGGGAGGGATGAACAAAAGGGAGGGAGGCATGAAATGGTAAGTTTTTTTATTTTGATTGGCAGGATTCTGTCTGACACTTGTCACACACCAGTGCCATATAGTTTTTTTAGCGAACCTGTGAGCTTATGCAATGTTGTAGGGGCATCTAGGGTCCGTCATTTGTACCTTAACCCATACTATCTGGAAAACAACTGGAGCCAGCATCATGAAATTAAATGCAAAGATTAGCCATTTGAAAAACTTTGCATTTTCTCAGATTTTAAGGAGAAAAAGCAAAAAAAAAAACCTTAAAAATCTTCTCCTCCAAAATGGAAAAGCCAAATTGTCCAATATTTACAGAAATAATTTTTTATACCTTCCCTCTAAGTTTGTTCAAATGGTTCAAGTTCAGTGAATTTTGGCCAAGTTACAGTTAGTTGAACTTTAATCATCTGTCCAAAAAAGCACACTAAAATGACCGTCTCAGAAACGGCTAAAGCTATCATCACCAAATTTCATGCCAGTGTTGGTTACATGAGTCAGATATGAAATTCAGGTAATGGTAGCACCACCTGCATTGACCTTTTTTTGTTCGGGGGTCATGTGTCATCTGTACATTAACCCGTGATTTCTCAGGAACAGCAGGAACTACCTTCCCAAGATTTTATGCAATTATCTGTCACATATCAAATGTTGTGGGATTCAGCTTATTTTTCGCTATCTGCATTTACTTAGATTTTATAGGGAAAAGCTGAAAAACCTTGAAAATTTTACCTTTGATGAATTTTAGCGCAGTTTTAGTCATTTGGCCAAGTAAGCATACTGATATATAAACTCAGAAATGACAGAAGCTAGCATTACAAAGTATTGTGCAAATGTTGGTCACATGACTCATATTTGAAGTTGCAGATTTTGTGGTGCCATCTACATTGACTTTTTTTTATGGGCAAAACCTCATAATTTTAGCCTCTTTCAGCTTAAAATGTTTATGATGAAACTGTCAAATTGAATTGTTCAGTTTTTCAAAAGAATTATCCTAGGACATGGTTCCTTCAATCATATAAGAATAGATTGAGTTTGTTGATTTTTTTTGGTTGAGTCGTGAAAAGCTTAGTTGCTCTTATGACCATTATTATGTCTATTTCAAACTGAGTACTGCAATAGTGTTCTTCTACAAAATTGTTCTTTCAATTATAAATTAAGTAACATTGCACAAAAATTATTCTTAGTTGGCCTTTATTCAAGTTTACTTGAATGATTTTTGGCAGAATTATTGGAGGTTTAACAATGAAAGGACTGCATCTTTTATTATTCTAGATATTTTGATAAAAAGTTTATGAAGATGTCAGCTTGTAAAAAAAGCATTTTAGCCAAAGTCTTTAAGTATTGGTAAACAGATTTACCAACAGGCCAAGACTGTTTCTGTCTCTTTAAATATGTTGATAAACTGCCAGCTGTTTCAGAAATGGCAATAGATCAAGGGTTCATTCAGTACAGCCAGATATAGGTCAAGAGTTCAATCAGTGCAGCCAAGCACAAGGCATGTGATCACCTCATGGGTGACATGTGAACACCTCATGGGCACCATGTGATCACCTCTTAGGTAGCATGTGATCACCTCATGAGTATCATGTGATCACCTCATGTGTGTCATGCTCCTCATGGCTGCATGTGGAGCCAATCTGTAAGCTTATGCAATGGTGTGGCTACTATTTCAGATTTGGCGACTGGCCAAAGGTCAGTCTGGATCCAGTTATAGCTTTGGCAGACTGCCAACTGTACCAGATTAGGCAACAGGTCAAGAGTGCAGCCAGGTACAGGTCAATAGTTCACTCAGTCTAGCCAGTTGCAGGTCAAGAGTTCACTCAGTGCAGTAGCCTGAGTCAGCTATTTTGTCACAATTCACTAAGGGCAACTGCCTTTCTCACCAAAGCCTGGTCAGCCCCGTTCATCAGACTTGATGTAAGTTTGATGTATTGGCCTAATATTTTGACCTGTCTGTGTGTCTTTGATTGCTTTCTCGTTCACAAGACAGGTGTCGCCACCAAAATGACTCTTGCACCATGTGTGTGCCTGCTTATTTCTACAGAGGAATTTCATATTTCAGCCTGAATTTGGGCATATTTATACATATCAAATAGCTTTGTCGTATACAAGACTGGTGGTGCCACCTACAATAATTTTTGCACAGTGTGTGTCCCTGCTTATTTCTCAGAAGGGGTTTGATATATCAGTCTGAAAATAGTCATATGTATATATCTCTGATATAGCTTTGTTGTATACAAGACTGGTGGTGCCAGCTACAATCATTTTTGTGTTGTGTGCACCCATGCCAGAATTTCAGCAGTGAGGTTTGTGTAATTGTTTCTTATTCAAAATGTTTAGTACTTGCATTGTTCACATACATGAAAAGTGATGGTCCAGCATTGAAGCATTATACCTGGTGTATATCCCAATGCACAGGTTCGCATTAGGCCCGTAGGACTTGTTTACATTAATTACTGTATCATGGTGGTACTGTGAAATGTTCCCCCATACAAATACTCAAATACTTGGATTATTAATATCCGCAGGCAGTAATAATTTCTTTTACACCACATTGATTTTATGAAGCCGTCCTAGAACCCAACCTTGCCATGATTGATTGGAAGGAAATTAGGACTTTATTTGCATCTTTATTAAATGTTAGGGGAAATAACTATTGTTTAAGAGCTTGAAATGTGCTGCTCTCTGAAAAGACTTTTGTTTTGTCCCAGATTATTCTGGTGTGAGACTTGTAAATCCTGAACCTATCAAGAAATTGCGAGATAAAGATGGTGTTCTGGTGTTTGGAATTGTGGACAGTTTAAACTCATCCATCAAATTACAGGCATGCACTGGTGTTACTGGACCTTTTTTTCATTTTATCTTTGTACATAGAAAATGTAATCAAGACAACCCAGAGTGCTTAAAGTATCACTGACTTTGATGGATTAGGGTAATATTGGACCTGTGGGGTAATATAAATTTGCAGTCTTTGTTATTAATTAGTTCATCTCATTAATATCATTATAATTCATAAATCATAGTATGCAGAAATGACAATTGATTTCTAATTTGTAAACCTAACTTTGTTATTATTAGGTGGGTTTCAGTCATACCCTTCAACGTTTGCCTTTTTAGTTCAGAGTTTATAGGGATGTAAGATATGATCACTTGTGTTTGGGTAAATACATTTTTGCCCTTACAGTTTGCACATTTTTGTTTCATGAGTGTACATGTCTGTTTTTATGAGTAGAAAATTTGCAATGTAAATGTAAGAATATGTAAGTAATACAGTAGAATCTGATATGGCCAAAAATAAAAAAAATAGGCTTCTCTGACACCATGTGTGTCAATGGTAACCCCCTGCATCAAAAACTTTTATTATTATTTTCAGTAGATACTAAATTACCAATTTTGAGCTCCAGCTGCTCAGACATATCTTTCAAGAAGATACAATAATACAATTTTAATAAGATTTGTTTTGTTATTTAGTGTTTTTACCTTTAAGCAAAACAATTCTTTTATTATAATGCTTTTCCCTATTCAAATGGCATTTTTATTGAAACATACAAAACAAGGGAAAAAAATTGCCCCCTCACACTGATTTCTGAAAAAAAGTGCTTGAGAAGTGGTAAAATTATACATGTCTGTTTTTATGAGTACAAAGTTTGCAATGTATATGTTAGAATATGTAAGTAATACAGTAGAACCTGATATGGCCAAAAATAAAAAAAACTAGGCTTCTCTGGCACCATATGTGTCAGTGGTAACCCCCCTGCATCAAAAACTTTTATTATTATTTTCAGTAGATACTAAATTACCAATTTTGAGCTCCAGCTGCTCCATATATATCTATCAAGAAGATACAATAATACATATTTAATAAGATTTGTTTTGTTATTTAGTATTTTTACCTTTAAGCAAAACAATTCTTTTATCAAAATGCTTTTTCCTATTCAAATGGCATTTTTATTGAAACATACAAAACAAGGGAAAAAAATTGCCCCCTCACACTGATTTCTGAAAAAAAAGTGCTTGAGAAGTGGTAAAATTCAGATTTGGTCTTATAATTAAGACAGGTAGTTTATAACCAGTGGTAATGCTTATGGTTAATTGAAGGGTGGTCTTTATAAGCAGGTCGTCTTATTGTGGGTGGCCTCCAGACAGTTTCCGCTGTCATGCCAGTGCAAAAGGTTCAGTCTGGCTTCTTTATTCTTTTAAGGTCAACTAACTGAAAATCATCTTGAGCTATAGTGATTACTCTTTGTCCTGTGTCAAGCTGTCTGTCTATCTGTCTGTCTGTTAACAGGGCACAAATTGTAACCGCTGACCATATAAGATTCTAAGTGAACATCCATTGAGGTTATTAAAAAAATCTTGGAAACCTGCACTAAGGTCACTGTGACCTATATCCTCTTAGCTATGAGGCTTGTAAGTACCCCCAAGAATAATTAAAAATTTGATACAAAACCTCCAGTATCTTTTGACCATAATTATTTTTTTCAGTTCCCAAAATCTGGTGATGCCACCTGTATTTTTTTTCTAATTATTACAATTTTTTTCTGTTTTTCCTGCTGTGTGATTTCAGTACCTGTCATTTTCAGTCTGCTGTACTTGAAAGTCAGGAATTCATTATAATAGTCCCAGTATCACCGTCACACTAAAGCATATATTAGCAGTTTTGTAAACCATTTTCTAAATGATAAACTGGATAAACTGCTACCCTAACTTTAGTGCCAAAAGTTACTGTGGTTTCATTGTCGGCATGAACTCTGAAATAAACCAGGCTGTAAAGGAACATCCCCACCAGAACATAGTTTAAGAGAATATGGTTAAACTTAATTTATTAAACATGCCTTTAATGAATCATTTTTTATTCAAAGCAGTGGTTCATTTTTTATTGCCTTATAGTAAGGATTTTGTAATCATAATTTTATTTAATAATCTCTGAATATTAAAGAATATGCTAACTTGTTGGTCTATAGTGTACAAGTCCATGAAACCATTAATTTCGACTTTTTTAAATATTGTATAACTTCTTCCAGGAAGGACTATGGTTCTGGTACTGGTATATTCAGTCAAGATTAAATTGGATATACCAAGTCTTTATTATTATCACATATATTTATCAATAATTCAGTATATACATAGCATTTATTTTATGTTTTATAGTACTAATATTATTAGCAGGATTATTTTTAATTAGTGATTCTGAGGCTTTTATTGATATTATTAATATTAATTATTATTGACCCCATGCACTTGACTGTGATTCCAGTTTCTGGGTCCTTTTGGTCAAAATGTATTAATTAAATAATTAACTCAAGATCTTGGCAAATATATGTGAGAGTGATATTGTATTCATCAGACATTCATTGCAAAGACTTTGTGAGGAAAAGAAATGGAATAGCTAATGCTGATTTAAATGCCTTAGACCTGCATTAAACACAAACGTCCAGTGAGTCTGAATCAAACCCTGGTTATAGTAAAAGAATCCATAATATGAAATATTTACATATAATGCATATGATTGTTCAGTTAAGTCAAATTTACTTAAAATAACATATGTTATCTGAATGGGATTTTTTACCAAACATTCATGGACAGTTTAGTCACTAAATCAATCAAATATTGTCTGGGGAATATGACTTTTTAACAACAGATGACTTTCTTGATATGGGCGTATCTGTCTGAGCAGTAAGTATCTGATTGAGAATAACAGAACACTCCCAGATGCACTTGCTCACAAGGGACTTAATGTTTTTTACAAAGAGTCTTGCCTTTCAGAGTCACATTTTCACTGAAGCCTGGAGGAGAATTACTTGATATTTATACTAATCATGGATAAGCTTTTCATTCAACAATAATGCATGCAGTCATGCCATCCTCAGATAATTTTCAGCGGCTTCATATGATCTTATTGTACATGCACAGGTAAAGCTGAACATTCAAAACATGTTGATGAAAGAATTTAGAGGTCTTGTAGGACCTGCTAAATACAGGTACAGGGTAGAACATGCTGGTTAAGAGAGTCAGTTACATAGTGGAGGGTCCTTTAATCCTCCCAGTTCTCAAATACAAAATAATGACTGCATTTAATAATTATTGCAATGGGTGTCTCTAGTCGTGGGAGTTGACTCCTTTTTCATAATTGATCATCAGTTTGAGCAAATCTATTGATGATTGATTAATAATCGGTTCAGGCAAATATAATCCTGTTATCCATGAAATTGTACTTTCTAAACAAAACGCAAAAAAGAAGTTTTTGCCTTTTTTATATTTTTCTATTATTGGTAAAATATGCTTTTAAAAGTTTTATTTAATTATTTATAATAATCAAGAATTAAACAACAATCCAGGACATCTACTTGCTGCATAGACCCGGATAATTTATGGAGCACTTTAACGCCATACCGCCCATATTGTGCAATGTACATCTCGTTACAAAACTCCCCGCTAATTCTGCAGCTCCCTACCACTAGTTCACAGAGGTTTATTACGTCCTCCGTTTTGCATCTACCGAGTCATATTGGTAACATAAGGAAGTTATTTGGAAACACAGACTCATTATCTTGATTATGATTTAATCGATAGTTGCCTTTGGTAATCGAGCGCTTGAAAGTGGCAGCAAACCGACTGACTTTCGATAAACTTGATGATCGGCCCCCTACTAGGTGTCTCAAAGTGAAACCAACTCTACATGGTCGTTGGTCCTCTGCCGCCCAACTCTCTCAGCAGGAATATTCTAGCCCAAATGCTGTCCTAGGAGTACTTTTGTGTCACAATCCTGAACCCTGACAGGTTTATTTCTCGCACATTCTCAAAACCAGTCATGGGGGTTGCCATTTTGCATACCCACTAAAACCCAGATGTCACAAGTCATATGTTAAAATTTAGTATATACTGGTACTACTAATTCATATAAGCTGATATGCTAGCCATATTATAACACACCAAAGACACATCAGTGGATGCTTGGCTCTGCATGAATTTTTAGAGCAGGATTACCGATTAATTGTATACAACTTAAAATCCACCAGCCTGGTGCTATGAAGTGTGTACACATTTGGTAATATATAGCATTTATCTGTAAAAATCATTATTATTAAAAAATCGAGTTGAAAATAAAGGATTCAGTGGGATATAAAACAATTGAACTTTGGCATGATTTCGTAAATGATGCAGGTAGATCAATGAAGTTATTAACAGCTTTGATAGAAATGGTTACTTTATTACAGTCATATGATCCCTTTTTCCTGATTTTTTGTCTCATGAGCAATCCCACATTTTTCCTACTTTTCTTGAAAATTCCTAATTTTCCCTACATTTTTGTTTTGCACTTTAACATGCAGTGTCAAACTGCTGTGAATAACTGATTAATTGTCTTTTTAGCAAACCTGTGAGCTTATGCGATGGTGTGGCGGCGTCCGTCGGCCGTTGTCCGTCGTCTGTACGATAACCCATACTATCTTGAAAATGGCAAGAGTTAACATCAAGAAATTTTCTGCAAAAAATTAGTCATCTAAAAAACTCTATCAGATTTTGCTTATTTTTTGGATAAATGCATTTTCTTAGATACTATAGAGAAAAAGCTTAAAAAGCTTAAAAATACTTCTTCTCCGAAACTGTTCAGCCAAATTGTCCAATATTTCACAGAAATGATCCCTGGAACAATCTCTCATAAGTTTGTTGGAATGGTTTAAGTTTGGTGATTTTTAGCCGAGTTACAGCTATTTGAACTTAGTCATCTGTCCAAAAAAGCATACTAAAATTACAATCTTAGAAACGGCTGGAGCTATCATCACCAAATTTTATGCCAATGTTGGTCACATGAGTTATATCTGAAATTGAGGTATTGGTGGTGCCACCTGTTCGGCCTTTTTTTGTACGGGGGTCATCAGTGCCCATATCATACTGACAGCTACAAAAAACTTCTTCTCTGAAACCATATGGCCAAATTGTTTGATATTGCACAGAAATGATCCTAGGGTAGTGCTTTCTAAAATTTATTCAAATGGTCTCAGTTCAGTGACTTTTGGCTGAGTTATGGGAAGCTGAAATTAGTCATATGCCATAACAGCCAATTTTAGCTCAGTGGCTACAAAGATCTTCTTCTCAAAAACCACTGGGCCAAATTCTTAAATCTCACACATTAATTATCCTTTGATGTTGATAATTCAAGTTTGTTCAAATATTTTTGGTTCAGTGATTTTTGGCTGAGTTATGGGAAGCTTAACTTAGCCATTTTGCTGTATTTTCCCCATATGAGTTATAAACCTGCAAAACGTTTTTTGACTGATGCCACTGAGGCCAATTTGTTTAATACTTTACAAGAATAATCACCTGAATAATTCTTAAAATAATTGTCTTTTATGGTTCCGAAGAATGAATTTTGGCTGAATAGTAAAGATTAAATTGAGTCATTTTACCATATATGTTAGCTGTGTGAAGCAGATACATCTAGCCTGGAACCAGTTTATCAGCATCCATTACATCATGCCTCCAGACATTTAGATCTAGGTTATCTTTGGTGAATATTGACAAGAATGTTTTTAAAAAACTTGTAGATTTATATGTAGATTTATGATTTTAGATATTCCTCATGCCAGGCAAAGTTTACAATCACAGGTATATGTAAACCCATATTATTTCGAAAATGACTGGAGTTAGCATCATGAAATTGAATGCAAAAAATTAGCCATCTGAGAAAATCTGCATTTTCTCAGATTTTACAGAGAAAAAGCTAAAAAACCTTTAAAAATCTTCTCCGAGGAAACAGTCAAGCCAATTTGTTCAATATTTCACAGAAATAATCTTTAATACCATCTCTCCCAAGTTTGTTCAAATGGTTCAAGTTCAGTGAATTTTGGCCGAATTACAGGAAGTTGAACCTAGTCATCTGTCCAAAAAAGTATACTAAAATGACAATCTCAGAAACAGCTGGGGCTATCACCACCAAATTTTCTGCCAGTGTTGGTCACATAAGCCATATATGAAATTCAGGTATTGGTGGCCCACCTGCATTGACCTGTTTTGTACGGGGGTCATTGGTCATCTGTACATTAACCCATAATTTCTCAGAATAACAGGAACTACCATCCCCAGATTTTATGCAATAATCTGTCACATATCAAATGTTGTGGGATTCAGCTTACTTATGAAAGAACTGCATCTTTTATTATTCTAGATGTTTTGATAAAAAGTTTATGAATATGTCAGCTTGAAAAAATTCATTTTAGCCAAAGTCTTTCAGTATGTGTAAACAGATTTGTTAACAGGCTAAGATTGTGTCTGTATATTGAAAATGGGTTTAAAAACTGCCAACTATTTCAGATTTGGCAATAGATCAAGAGTTCATTCAGTGCAGCCAGATATAGGTGAAGAGTTCAATCATTGCAGCCCAGCACAAGGCATGTGATCCCCTCATGGGTGACATGTGAACACCTCATGGGCACCATGTGATCACCTCATGGGTGTCATGCCTCTCAGGGCTGCATGTGGAGCCAATCTATTTATAGCTTTGGCAGACTGCCAACTGTATCAGATTAGGCAACAGGTCAAGAGTTCACTCAGTGCAGCCAGGTACAGGTCAAAAGTTCACCCAGTCTAGCCAGGTGCAGGTCATGAGTTCACTCAGTGCAGTAGCCTGAGCCAGCAAATTTGTCACAGTTCACTCGGGGCAACTGCCTTTCTCACCTAAGCGTGGTCAGCCCCATGCATAAGACTTAAGGTAAGTTTGATGTATTGGCCTAATATTTTGACCTGTCTTTGCGTCTTTGATGGGTTTCCTCGTTCACAAGACAGGTGTCACCACCTACAATGACTTTTGCACAGTGTGTGACTTTTGTGCCTGCTTATTTCTATAGAGGAATTTGATATATCATCCTGAATTTGGGCATATTTATACCTATCGAATAGCTTTGTCGTATACAAGACTAAGGGTGCCACCTACAATAACTTTTGCACAGTGTGTGTCCCTGCTTATTTCTCAGGAAGGGTTTGATATATCAGTCTGAACTTGGGCATATGTATAATCTCTGATAGCTTCGTTGTATACAAGACTGATGGTGCCAGCTACAATCATTTTTAGCTCAGCTGACTGTAAGTCAACTGAGGTATAGGAGTGGCGCTTAGTCCATCGTCCATACAGATGTCCGGCCGTCCGTTAGCAGGGCACAAATCGTAACAGCTGGTCCTAGAAACTTCTAAGTGATAATCCAGGGAGATCAATAAAAAATCTCCTTGGAAACCTGAAATTAGGTCACTGCGACCTATATCCTTTGAGCTACCGGGCTTGAAAGTACCCCCCAGAATGGTAAGAAATTTGATACAAAACCTCCAATATCTTGATAGGTAATGCATGGTTTGTCATGAATCTTGCCTTGAATATTGACCATGACTAGTTTTGTCAGTTCCTGAAATGTGGTGGCACCACCTGTATTTTTTCTATCTTAATGAATATTTTTCTATTTATTTTCTAAAAATAAACTGGCTTCAAACCTGATTTAATAATGACCAATCACATAAGCAAATTCATTTTGATTACCAGGGTCCAGCGATCTAAGTTGAATGTCACAGGAGCCAAATCTTTAAAAAGAATTGGATGCACTGTAAAGCAAACTTTTCATCCTGAACTTTCCAACGTTCACACATGGCTTACTTGCCCAAAGTGAGGAAACCTGTAGAATTTGAGGTTATCTGGTCAGAGGTCGAGGTCACTTTTTAAAAGATTATTACAATAATCCTAATGCTGCAAGTTCAAGGATATTAAGTTCAAAGATTTTTTGGTCACAAGGTCATTGGTTAAGGTCACAGGACTGTCATTTTGAAAAATTTCTTTAATTCCATAGTTGTGTTGTGTGCACCCATGCCAGAATTTCAGCAGTGATGTTTGTGTAATTGTTTCTTATTCAAAATGTTTAGTACCTGCATTGTTCATATACATGAGAAGTAATGGTCGAGCATTGAAGCAATGATTATACCTGGTATATTTCCCAATGTACAGGTTCGCATTAGGCCTGTAGGCCTTGTTGTTATTATAAATAAAACATTTTTGGCAATTTTTAACATCTCGAAAATGCAGGTTATAATACAAACTGTGTGCCACAAAATAAGTTTAAAGAAGATAAATGAAGTTGGGGAAAGATTTACTAACATATGAAGCTGCCACAAAATGCTTGAGATCTAAGAAATAACCCCTTTGCCCTACCTCTTCAGGCCCAATGTGCTCAACTGGCCAAATAATGCACAGATGTGGTATGTCTGTGTGTCAGACAAAAAATACCTGTAACTTTACACACACAGCAGCACCTTGGGATCAGCTACATCATGGCTCATCTAAACACACTTGAAAATGGCAAAATAGCTTTTGACAACATATTATACCGAAGTCATTTATCTTGTTGCCACACCAGGTTATGAAAATATTGTTCAGGTTGATGACTGTCATGACTAATATTTCAGATAAAAGTTTTACTAGAGGACATGTACTAAATAAGATGAAAAAACACGCACGTGATGGGTACTGCCGGTTTTTAATGCAACTAGTGAATGCTTCTTTAAATGTCTACCCAATATAATATAAATTTCTCAGTTTCACATGTGTTAATCAAGAACAAGGATGAATTAGTACATTATAACAATTGTTTGAGTCCTGGTTTTGTCTTACTTTTTTCTTCAATTTTCCTACCAGTTGTACTTTTGTCATGCCTTTTTTGCAGTGATGTGCTTGACAGCATGCCATAAAATAACTTCTGTAATCTTTATCAATTTGAGGGGGACATTGCACAGGGTTCCCACAAGCTTTAAACATCCTTCAAAATTCATGACTTCATGGGTGCATGTCAAGGTCTTGTAAATGTTTGAATTTAGCTGATTTTGATAATTACCTTGAAAAGTCCTTCAATTACTCTCTAATTGCTGGCTTTGGCTGAGAAAATAAGGAGCAGTTGAGGCATGCTTTGACCTGTTAATTAAGAGTTAATTAAATTTGTAATTAGGCATTAAAATGGTAAACAAGAAAGAAGGAAGTAACTGGTTGTGGAATGAGTATTAAGGAGGCCATGCATGCAATTGAAACCTCAAAAAATCAAAATTTGTCTTTGGAAAATGTTGAAAAGACATGAAAAGGGATATTCAAAATTTGTGGCAACCCTGTTGCAATATAGAGATTAAGTTTCCATTTGAAAAATATTAAGACAAATTGGTTGCAGTTGAAACATGGAGTGCTCTTGCTGTTGACTTCATGACCATTCATGTAATTGAGATTTAATCATCATGGCTACAGTTAAAAAGCAAAATGTCAGACCCATTAGGAAATTGACATGATCGTGTAAACACATCTTTCAAATTCTCTTTCCATACAATTATTGATATTTTAAAAGATAATCAATCACCCAACCTGGGACACAGTTGAATAATGACATTTCTATGTATAGCAAATCATATTATATACTAGGAGTCTGTAGTAGTTTCACATGAGCCCATATTATCTCTAGATTGACAGATTTGTTTTCAATTGAGACTAGAAAAGCTGTGCATTAATGTGAAATCACAAATTCTGGTAGAAGATCTAGAGAATGGGGCCAGATGGAGGAAGTGCCATTTTATATACATTCAGTAGACTAGCTGTGAATAGACAAATGATGAATGATCCTGATTGGTTGATTGCTGAGTCTGTTAATGACGGTACGGTCTTTATTGGGTTCGTGGAAGATGAATCATGCTTTAGAGAGCTGCTGAATACCTGAAACATAATTTGTTTTTCTGGCAGGGAGATAAGTAGTTAAAATCTTACATATAGAGCTTGGATACTAAAGTAACAGTGTCATTGACTTAATTGGTTTTATTTCTGTAGATAAGGAAGATTGTGACCCTAAGGTGTATGGAGGTCCAGTAATTTCTGATTTATAAAAAGCCATTATTAGGCCAAGCAAAAAAAAAGAGATTAAAGTGATCTATAGACTTTGGGGTCAAAATATTTTAAAATTTTATGGTCAAGATAAAACATTGTAGGACCTGATAGGATGTAGCCTAGTGGTTAAGCCATTGGACTTCACAGCTGAAGGTCCCTGGTTCAAAGCTCACTGGAGCCTCAATGGAAAACTTGTGTAATCTCTTTAGAGGTTTGCTCTAATGACTCTTAACGACAGGTTATGACTTCTGGATTATTCCTAACCCTGTGTATATAAAACCTGAAATCCAGAAGGCTTAATAATAACATATCATTCTTATCATAAGGTTACATTCATCTTCATTCAGTACCACTTCATACCACCTGCAGGCCATGTCCTGAAAAGAAAAGATAAAATATTTGAATTTCATTCAGCTGGCAAGAAGGATGCAAATATATGCAGCTATTCTAGGGCTGGCACAGATGAACCATACACAGTTTATTCCACTCTAAGAACACCTTTAAGGAGGAAATTTGTTCCTTATTAATTAACCTAATGATTTATTTTAAGGAGTGCAGCTGTTAACAATAATACTGCCAAAATAAATTAGTGCAACTCTACCTAACAAAATAACAAATAAAAAGGTAGTGGCAGTTCCATAGACACATTAATTGACCCCTGCTCTGTGGGGTGGGACATTGTTTTGGGTTTGTCTGTCTGTCTATCTGTCAGTCCGTCAGGTTTTTTTTTTTGTTTCCATGCAATAACTTTCCTAAATGTTATCTGATTTCATTTAAATTTGGATCAGTGATTGCTCTCATGCATACCTAAGTTGGGATTGGTTTTGCAGTGTCTATCTGAAAAATATTTCTCTCCAGCTCAAAACAAAATTATCAATTTTTGGAGTGAGTTGTATTTTGACCTTGCAGTTTCTTTCTCATATCAACACCGTCCTTGTTATATTTTCTAATTATACCGGTATTTTGTTTTTTTTATTTTTATTGCTTTATCGTATATTTCATATATATTTATCATATATTTTTGTTTGTACAAGACTCACTTTATTTTCTGTCATGGTTTGATATTTCAGACAGCACTACATGGCACTTTGGTCCGGATTTACAGTGTTATATAAACATTTTTTAGCTCAGCTGACTATAAGTCATCTGAGCTATAGTCGTGGTCCATTGTCCGTCGTCCGTCTGTCTGTCCGTTCCGTAGATGTGGCACATTTTGAAACCGTAAGACCTAGGAATCCAAAATTCAGCATAATGTGAGATGTCCCCAAGATCTCCTACCAAGCCGAAAACTGGGTGTTTGCGACTTCGTTCCTTTGAGAAATTAAGGAAAAACCTCAATTTTTTATTAAAATCCTATTTTCACACTTCAGGACTGCCTATTATCAAAACCACTCATCTGTTTTTCCTCATATTTACCAAAAATATTCCTCTATATAGTTCCTATGTACATGCAAGAAATGAAGTCTGTAAAGTATAAATTCTTTAAGTTATGGGCCCAAACATAATGGACTTTGTAAAAAATCAGGAAAAATAATAACTCACTTAACATGAAAAATTTTGAAATTAGAGTCTATTTTCTCAAGTATATAACTATGTTTAATTAAGATTCAATTGTTTACCGAAAATTAGATCTGAATTTTGTAAATTTTTTAAGTTATTAGCATAAAAAAAAATCAGTACCTTAAATTTTGCCCAACTTTGACCATGGCACGTTTTTTTCCTAAAAGCACCATTGATTTCATTTTCACAGCATGTTAACATAAATATTTAGTTTGTCTAAATCTGAAATTTGAAAATAAAAGCTTGAAAATTAAGCTAGTTATTGATTTTTTTTTCTGTTGTCACTTGCTTTGATTACAGATGCAGGGTCCCACTCCAGGTCACTGGAAGTCAGCTATGCCAGGGTTTCTGATTTGTTACAGTCACTGGGGGAGATCCCCTGCTGTGACAGGTGTACAGTTATTCTCATATCACCACCCCAATCACCCCCCCCCCCCCCCCGCAAACCCAACCCACCAAGTGTTATGCACTACCGTAATTGTTATTGTTTTCACTGTATCTCCTTAATTGTAATGCTGTTTCCACTCCGATATGCAAAAACTTTCCTTGAAAAAATAATTCAAGGTGTAATCAAGAAGATGCAATGTTGTGTAATGTAGCATTTTTAAAGAAATCAGTTTTCTTTTAAATGATTTTAACAAATATAGTTGAACCCATCAGTATGCTTAAATTATTATAAAATATGAAGCACATTATGGATAAATAAAGACACAATTAAAATTTGTGAAATCTAAATCAAGAATTTTTTAGATATTTATTGTTTTGCAGATTTAAAAGATATATTTTTGTGGTAAAAAATAAATAAACATTTGTATGCATGATGTGGTGTTATCTGACAAGATTGAGATTTATGATGATGCATTTGAGAATTATGAATCAACTTTTATATTCAGATATATATGTTAAATTGGAAATGTATAGAAATATAAACTTAAATTAGAAAATAATTGATGTGATAAAAAATGAGGATTTAATACAAACATTTGTTCATTATTTTCCTGCCTCAGCAGAATTTGAGATCAGGCTTTGTTTGCCCTGTTTTATGTTGTATATTAGCTCTAATTCAACTGTATACATTTCATAAAAAAAATACATATATATTTATTAATATATATTATACAAAAAAATAGATTCAATTGAACAAATGTGTAAACTACTGAAATGTCAACAGTTAATCGAAAAACCAACTAATGATCATGGTAATAGTACAGATCATTTGTTCACAAAACTGCTCACATGCTTTAGTTTCAACATTAGGAAACACATGGTCAGGTCACAAAATATTTTTTGCAACAATTTCTTGCTCATCAATACAAACCAATCATATAAACCAACCATGGCCTTTATTACCTCTTCCTCTTTCACTTTATCTCCATTTGATATTATTTTAGATTTTTACCTTCAAGGTTAACGACAGCTGAGCACAGTGACCCATAGGTCCCTTGTTTTTGTCCTGAAACATCAGTCAGGTTTTTGCATTTAGTCCTGAAGATCAACACTACATATACTCAGGTTAATTCCTTTTGTGTAGAATTAACGTGATTTTTGCTTACTCTGTGTACATATAAATGAACTGTAGGAAATTCCTGTTCGGAAAAGTTCTCTGTGACAGATGATTGAGCTCGTTTAATTATCTACCAGCTTGCTAGTAAATAAGGTACATTTGCCTATGTTGTGAAACAGTAAAATCTAACTTGAAATGGATGGTTGCATATGTGTATAAGTTGAAAGGCGACCAGTTGCAAAAAGATGAAAAGTTCTGCTGCACCTGACTTGCTGCTAGATGTCCTTGTTGAATGTGTGTGGATTATTTTAGCAGATACCCACAGTATAAACATGTGGATATAAACAAAACAAATAGCCTGGGTTCTATGAGATGGGCATTTTGGGGTATTTATTTTAATAATCTTTGGCTAATTGAAGTCAGATATATTGGAATTGGCCCTTTGAAAGTTTTTTTTTTTTATTTTAGACCAAATCTTTGTAAGTTTTACCTTATCTCTCATTATCAAGTTGCAGCTAGATGAATGTACAATGACATCAAAGAGGGGTTAGTACTGTTTCTGGTTGAATTATCAATGTATTTATGTTTTCCTTTCCAATCAGTGAGTCAATCAATCAAGAAGGAAATTTAGCCGCCAAGCTCAGCTTTTTGTTCAGAGTAAGCTTGATGTTTAACCAGCTCTTTCAGCAATGAAAACAATTCAGTAAAATTTATAGAAGCGGGTCCTGGAGTGGGCATCCAAATATTCCGAGGTAGAAGTAGACTTATAAAGAGGTGAAATTGTAGAATGGCTGGTCCAAGTCGTCAGATCCCATGATATGAAAGTCTTTTACTCAGGAGGTGTTCTCTTCAAAACAAATCTTTACATTCTAAAATAGCTGTTCCAGTAGCTGTAGGTGTATTTTGCCTATGTATGCTCAATTTGAACCTTTTTAAGTCTCTTTCTGTGGAGAGGAAGTCCTTATATTGAGGGTTTCATAAGTGTATTTCTATATCCATGTTTGGGTAATTTTTTTTTGTGGATGGACAGCCTCCCCCCCCCCCCCCTTCCTCTCATTGCAAGACAATTGATTTTCATTTTTTCTTTTCTTTTTTTTTCTTCCATTTAATATTTACACCAGATCTCCAATATGGCTGATTTTCAGTAGCTGATTTAGCTGGCTCCTTATTTTGGCCCCAGAGTTTTGAGAATATTCTATTTTTTACCATGGCCTAACTGGCTTCATTAACAATTTTACAGGGAATCTTTATCCGTTTTTTACCCAGTGAAGTTACAAAACTTGGCGTCAAGTAAGTATGTCATATTTGGCAGCATTTGAACCTTAGACCATTAGCCTGTGGAGTTTCAAAATTTTTGGTACAGGTATTTTGAATTTAATCTAAAAAAATCCACACCATTATAAAGGAATTTTTACACACCACCACCTTTAAGTCTTTAACATTAACAGCAGTGGTCACTGGATGACAAATAGGTCGGTTAGACCAACAAACAGAATAACATCAGAGGGAGTTCTGGGAAATATGCTGAGGGCAAAAACCCCACAGAGGGAACATTTGTTGTCTTCCTGTGGAGCTGGGGTTGATATTTCCGTTACATAGATCGCTTCCTGATACCACCCACGGTTTTCTGTTGTGTGCAGCCATGCAAGGCCAGGACCTGTCTGACTCCTGCCTTAATGTGTATGACAGGAGTAGGAATTATGGGTCCCACTTCCTGAAACCATTGATTTAAAACGGAGTCTATGGCCTACCGTCTCACATTAAAGGCCAGGTAGAGTTGAAAGGGCTGTATAATGCGCTGGCAGGGGAGTGTGTAAACTCAGGTGAAACTAGAACACACCCACAGCAAGCATACCACCACCAAGACCAAACATATTTTGTTTTGATACAGTATAGATTTGTTGATGGCATCCAGAATAAAATGAATGTATGCAGGAAAGTGCTATTTGTTCTTAACGGTACCAGTATATTTCTACAGGTGCTAGCAACAGGAAAGTAAAAACTCCAGGAGAAACCATGCAGATTACACTAAGAGAGAGCATACCAGCACCATGCAGTGACTGAACAATAAATGATTTATATACAGTAGAACGCCTGCAAACGGCCACACCTCAGTAACGGTCAATACGTCTATAACAGTCAGATTTTCTGGTCTAGATTTTTTACCGTTATGTTTTATAATCATTTAGTTGTCAATTAGGGTCACTCCTCTATTCCATATTACGGCCAGGTTTCTCGGTCCCGCAGGCTGGGAAACGCCTCAATTGCAGTCAGGGGCAGTGACTCCGTGACATGGGCTCAAGAAATCAAGCGACCACTTCTGACCTCAATATCATTACACAATTGTCCGCTCTCACATATTCCTGTCTGTTAATGAGTGCCTGGATAAAGGTAACCACTCGACTGTGACTGAGTAGTTTGATTTGTAACCAGCCTCATACTACCCCCACACAACCTCATTAGTATGCGCAATAGTAAGGCATGTGTTCCCACCTGCGTTTATGTTTGTGAATTAGTTATGCAAGCCGGATAATTTCCTTAAATATATAATTAATACGGAGTTGGGTTTTTTCTAGACCACGGTTTACCTGCTTCCGTCTGATTTGACTCTCCAAATTTGGCAGACGTATCGGGGGTGTGCTCTTCTGGGACAAGTTTGTTTTATCTTGCATAATTATGCCCTATTAAGCTGAATAATTAATATTTTTAATATTTCCCCATTAGGTGCCCTTATTTCTTTTGTGCTGCAAGGTCCTCCATGCCTTTGACGCTTTTTCAGGAGGCGCCACGGGGATATTCACTGGCCAATTAAGACCGTGGCAAGAGCGAATGTCCTGCCCAAAAGGCATTTCCGTGCAATACGCGGTCACGCTGGTCCACTATAATCCCCATTTATCCCCCATATCCATTGTAATGCCTCTAAAGGAATTTTCTCTCTCAAAAGGAAGTAAAGTTTTCTAATCCAAATACCACATGATTCCGCTTTCAGTGCAAGGGCTTTTCAGCTTGGTCAGCACTGGGCACTGAGTCCAGTGATGTAACCACCATTTGACAATTTTTTTTATGGGTTACAGGTATGTTGATTTTTATACATTCAAAAATATCTTTCCATGATAACCATAGTTTCAAAAGTTTGGTCAAGTAATGTGTTTAATGAAGGTTTTTTTTTCCAAAAAGAAGCCCACAACTTAATTATCATTTGGGTTGGGGAGGGGGCTCACATATATTTGTTAAGATCTGTTGTCTGTAGGGACAGTGAAACATGAAAAAATATCACTATTACATCTTTCAAATGATAACAAACTAGAATCTGTAGTCAGGGCGTACAGACCCCCCCATCAGAATCTTCTTTAATATCAGTCATGTATGAACACTGTCATGCTTCAGTAACACGAGATCACGAAATCATCTGCGTGGCAGAATAAATAAATACAAATGGGTGGCTTCCACACAGGGACAAAGGAATGGCCCTTTGTCATAATGGTTTATAAGAAAATATACATTGTGGTGATTCTTATTACCCACAAAATGAAATGGACTATTGATATGTCTTTCCCCTTGCCCGCTACAAATGTTCAGCAAAACATTTTTCACCTGTTGCGCTTTTTTAGGAGGCGACCTGTAATCCTCACTGAACCCTATTTCCATTATATCGCCTGTTTAGGAATTTTACTCTGTCAAAATGAAGCAAAGATTTTAAATTCAAGCGCGGAACACATGTCCACATGAATCTTTTCATAGGGAGCATTTTTTTCTGTTGAGTGGACACAAGGAGCTGAGACCCTTTACATGAGCACCCTTTTATAGGTTTACAGGTATGTTGATTTTTATACATTCAGAAGTATTTTTCCAGTTAAACCATGGTTTTAATAGTTTGGTAGATTTATGGGTTGTTTGAATTTTTTTTTCAATTGAAGCCCTGGCATGGCGGGGGGGTTGTTATTGCACACACTTCTAAGGGCCCTCAATCTCCGCCAGAATCTACTAATTAGTCTTATGTTCATACGTGCACGTTTCATGTAAAACATTGTCATGGTTCAGAAACACAAGTTCACCAGGGTAGTGGCAGGACAATTGTATACGAAAGGGCGGCTTCTACTAGGGGACAAAAAATGCCCCATACAATAATTCCTTTGTGGAATTGTGATTATGACACTTAAGAAAAAAAATATTATGGTGATTTTCATTACCTCCAAAAATGTAATGGACTATGGATGCTGTTTTACTCTACCCCTCTACAAATTTTCAGCAAAATCTGTATATTATGTTTTGCGTTAATTTGCTGAAAGACAGTGCAACGAACCAAGGCTGAAGTGGTTTCTTTGCTAAATGCTTTCATCGAAATATATCAACCTGCTTTCCTTTTATCTGGGAGAGTTGTTAATTTTGCATCAGACCTGCTTGTTCCATGACAATTTACAGTACTTAAATGAAAAAATTATTACTGTTGGAATATATTTTTCTGGGCCTATCTTTTTCACATTGGCAGCTATAGGTTTCGCATACAAGAGACTTTCATGACATATGCATGTGTATACAAATAATGCATGTGTCTGTTAACATGCCTTAGCTATACCCTCAACTGACTACACTGAATAAACATTGTGTTTCACGATGTCGCCTAAGTTTCAACTTATACAAAGCATCTTTAATATAACTTCACGGTAGAATGCTTCTTTATACAATCGTTATAATTACGATATTTTTGAAGCAATGAAGCTGTCCGACCTATTTTGTATTGGGGAAAAAAATCTTTTTTTGGTGTGATTTCTGGAATAGAATAATTTTTCTATGTTGATATTTTGGGGGAGGGTGTTCCTGGAGAATTCTAGCAGAAGTATTCTTTATAACATATAAGTGCATGAAACACATGACAAAAGTTTCTGCAAAAACCTTAGGATTAAAATATGCATCGTTAGCTCCTATCAGTTCATTACAAACATATGCATCAGATATAGCCGTGGATTTTCCACTTGAGCAGCTAGTATGAATTATTATGAAGGAAAAATAAACATTATTACATGTATAAAATGTTACATATATTAATTCCCAATCACTTTGACCATTATTGCAACCAAGAAAAGACATGAACTTGCTCTCAAAGAAAAGGTAGATCTGATCAGGCATAGTGACCCGTCAGCCGAAGCTAGCAGAAATCTATGGTGTTGGCTGAACTCAAGTTTAAAACATACTTAAGAGGAAGCGAGAGATCATGGAACACTATGAAGAAAATGCAAACGCCAGTAGATAAAGACAGTGTGTATCTACAGGGAATGATAAACTGAATGATGTCATGTGGCAGTGGTTCAACAAATTTGTACAAATATTATGGATGTACAATTTGTTTGTAATTTAATAACAAACACTGTATTTGTTTATATTGTTGGTAATTGTTAAAAATAGGGTTGATGTGATTGTAAATATTTTTTTTATTGATAACAATAATTATACTAATACTCTGTATATACTTTTTTTTGTTGATTGTAATAAAGATTTGAAGTTGGTTTTGTGTTACATTTTAACCCCCTTTTCCTGGTCGAGTCCTGTATAACGGCCTCTCCTGTATTAAGGCCACTTTCATCCAGTCCCGATGGTGACCGTAATACAGGCGTTCTACTATATATTATACTAAACAGATTTATAATTTGCCTCCAGAATAAATCAATTACTAATACATGCATAACAATGTAAAACATAATAATATATTATATATATTATATTTAAATATATTATAATGCAGTATAATTTATTTGACAACAAAATATAAATATTATCATGCATGTATCTTCCATGGACCTGATCAAAGGTAAAATTTAGGTAAAACTTTTAATAAATTTCTTCAAATTCTTTAATTCTTCTGATGAAATATGTCAACAACAAACAAACCAAACAAAAATCTTATAGGCAGATGTTGGTGAAATTTTCCTCTGCCTGATTTTTCTCTTGGAGTTTACTGAGAAATAATCGTTATGAACATTCCAAATATTTTTAAGAAACACAGATGATACCATAGGAGAATGAATAACTGACAAGACCATTCCTGTTTTCTTAATGAATCTACAAGGTTACAAAGTGAAGTCCTTACACTTATTGCTTTTATTGATTTGATCTGAAACACTTGTTGGAAATCACAAAGAGTACTTCTCCTCAGTCTCAATACTTGCTCATGTGGAGGTTATGGGGTATGCTTGAGGCATAGATTATTGACAAAGGTTTGTTGATCTAAATTATCTGTTTACATAAATACACGTAAAAATAGAAGTGAAGGTGTAGCAACATTTCTGATCTTCTTTTTTATCATGCAGACAAGATTTACAAATTCCATAAAATTGACTGAATATAAGTTGCATTCTATAGCTAGGTTATGCTTTCATGGTTACCATGGTTACACATCCTGGCCCACTCAATCCATATCTGCTGTGAAGTTGTGAGGAATGTTATTATCTCTGTCATAAATTGTCGGTACAGCTTTTAGTAAGACTGCTCTTTAGTGACAGTTGTTTTATATTTGTTTGCTTCAGTCCCAATAGCAATGGTGAAATTGCTATTCTTTCAAGGTATTCAGAAATCAATACACCCATAGAGCCAAGCAAGAGATAATTCTTCACTACAATAGTTGCAAGTAAAAAAAATGAATGTTTTTAACAGGTAAATCTGATACAAATGTTGTCTTTAGAAATGTTCACAGAGTCTGCCAATCGTAGGTAAATCGTTTGCACTGGGTTTCTCACCTGTTCATTCATTATCTTTCATTAGCGAACCTGTGAGCTTATGCGATGGTGTGGCGTCGTCTGTCATCTGTACATTAACCCATACTATCTTGAAAATGGCAAGAGTTAGTATCACGAAATTTTATGCAACAAATTAGTCATCTGAAAAACTCTATTGGTTTCTGCTTATTTTTTGGCTAACTGTATTTTCATAGATTTTATAGGGAAATAGCAAAAAAAGCTTTAAAAATCTTCTTCTCCCAAACTGTTCAGCCAAATTGTCCAATATTTCACAGAAATGATTCCTGAAACAATCTTTCTCAAGTTTGTTTGAATGGTTTAAGTTTGGTGACTTTTTGCTGAGTTACAGGAAGTTGAACTTAGTCATCTGTCCAAACAAGCATACTAAAATTACAGTCTCAGAAACAGCTGGAGCTATCATCACCAAATTTTATGCCAATGTTGGTCACATGAGTCAAATCTAAAATTGAGGTATAGGTGGCCCCACCTACATCGGCCTTAATTGTAGGGGGGTCATCAGTGCCCATATCATACTGCATGACGGCTACAAAAAACTTCTTCTCTGAAACCATATGGCAAAATTGTTTAATATTTCACAGAATTGATGCTAGGGTAGTGCTTTCTGAAGTTTGTTCAAATGGTCTCTGTTCAGTGACCTGATACTGAGTTATGGGAAGCTGAATTTAGTCATATGCTGTAACAGCCCATTTTAGCTCAGTGGCTACAAAGATTGTCTTCTCAAAAACCACTGGGCCAAATTCTTAAATCTCACACATTAATTATCCTTAGATGTTGATAATTCAAGTTTGTTCAAATGGTTTTGGTTCAGTGATTTTTGGCTGACTTATGAGAAGCTTAACTTAGCCATTTTGCTGTATTTTCCCATATGAGTTATAAACCTGTAAAACGTTTTTATGACTGATGCCATTGAGGCCAATTTGTTTAATATTTTACTAGAATAATCCCCTGAATAATTCTTAAAATAATTGTCTTTTATGATTCCAAAGAATGAATATTGACTGAATTATAAATATTGAATTGAGTCCTTTTACCATATATGTTAGCTGTGTGAAGCAGATACATCTAGCCTTGCAAATCTAATGCAAAAAATAGCCATCTGAAAAATTCTGCATTTTCTTAGATTTTATAGAGAAAAAGCTAAAAAAAACTTTAAAAATCTTCTCCTCAGAAACTGTCAAGCCAAATTGTTCAATATTTCACAGAAATAATCTTGTATACCATCTCTCTCAAGTTTGTTCGAATGGTTCAAGTTCCGTGACTTTTGTTCGAGTTACAGGAAGTTGAACTTAGTCATCTGTCATAAAAGCATACTAAAATGACAGTCTCAGAAACGGCCGGAGCTATCATCACCAAATTTTATGCCAGTGTTGGTCACATGAGTCATATATGAAATTCAGGCATTGGTGGTGCCACCTGCTTTGTCCTTTTTTTGTACGGGGGTCATTGGTCATCTGTACATTAACCCATAATTTCTCAGGAATAGCAGGAGCTACCATCCCCACATTTTATGCAGTAATATGTCACATATCAAATGTTGTGGGATTCAGCTTATTTTTTTTTGCTATTTGCATTTACTTAGATTTTATAGTGAAAAAGCTGAAAAAACTTTTAAAAGTCTTCTTCATGTATAAGGTCCAGCCAAATTGTTCAATATTTTACAGAAATGATCCAAGAGACAAGCCCTCTCAAGTTTGTTCAAATGGTTTGCATTTGATGAATTTAAGTGGAGTACGTTACATGAATTTGAACAAACATTTGGCCAAGTAAGCACACTGACAAAGTAGTCTCAGAAATGACAGAAGCTAGCATTACCAAGTATTGTGCAAATGTTGGTCACATGACTCATATTTGAAGTTGCAGATTTTGTGGTACCACCTACATTGACCTGTTTTTTATGGGCAAAATCTCACAATTTTAGCCTCTTTCAGCTTAAAATGTTTCTGATGAATCTGTCAACTTAAATCGTTGAATTTTTCAAAAGAATTATCCTAGGACATGGTTCTTTCAATCATATCAGAAAAGCTTAAGTTGGTCTTATGGCCATTATTATGTCTATTTCAAACTGAGGACTGCAAAACTGATCTTCAACAAAATTATTGTTTCAATTATAACTTCTGTAACATTGAACAAAAATTATTCTTAGGTGGCCTTTGTTCAAGTTTATTTGAGTGATTTTTGGCAGAATTATTGGACCTTTAACAATAAAAGGACTGCATCTTTTATCATTCTAGATATTTTGATAAGTTTATGAATATGTCAGCTTGAAAAAAAAGCATTTTAGCCAAAGTCTTTCAGTATGTGTAAACAGATTTACCAACAGGCCAAGATTGTGTCTGTATCTTTAAATAGGTTGAGAAACTGCTAAGATTTGGCAACAGATCAAGAGTTCATTCAGTGCAGCTAGATATTAGTCAAGAGTTCATTCAGTGCAGCCAAGCACAAGGCATGTGATCACCTCATGGGTGACATGTGAACACCTCATGGGCACCATATGATAACTTCATGGGTGTCATGCCCCTTAGGGCAGGGCCCCTGGATGAGCTTATGCAATGGTGTGGCTACTATTTCAGATTTGGCAACAGGCTAGAGGTCAGTCTGGATCTATTTATAGCTCTGTCAGACTGCCAACTGTGTCAGATTAGGCAACAGGTCAAGAGTTCACTCAGTGCAGCAGCTGCATTCTATTTATAGCATTGGCAGACTACATACTGTATCAGATTTGGCACCAAAGTTCAGCCTGGATCTATTTAAAGCTTTGGCAGAATGCCAACTGTGTCAGATTATGCAACAGGTCAAGAGTTCACTCAGTGCCGTCAGGTACAGGTAAAAAATTCACTCAGTCTAGCCAGGTGCAGGCATGAGTTCACTCAGTGCAGTAGCCTGAGCCAGCTAGCAACTTTGACACATTCACTTGGGGCAACTGCCTTTCTCACCTAAGCCTGGTCAGCCCCATGCATCAGACTCAAGGTAAGTTTGATGCATTGGCCTGATATTTTGATCTGTCCATGTGTTTTTGATGGCTTTCTCGTTCACAAGACAGGTGTCACCACCTACGATTACTTTTGCAGGGTATGTGCCTTCTTATTTCTACAGAGGAATTTCATATTTCAGCCTGAATTTGGGCATATATATATATATATATACATATCTAATAGCTTTGTCGTATACAAGACTGGTGGTGCCACCTACAGTAATTTTTGCACAGTGTGTGTCCCTGCTTATTTTCAGGAGGGGTTTGATATATCAGTCTGAAATAGGGCATATGTATATATCTCTGATAGCTTTGTTGTATACAAGACTGATGGTGCCAGCTACAGTCATTTTTGTTTTGTGTGCACCCATGCCAGAATTTCAGCAGTGATGTTTGTGTAATTGTTTCTTATTCAAAATTTTGAGTACTTGCATTGTTCATATAAATGAGAAGTAATGGTCCAGCATTGAAGCATTATACCTGGAGTATTTCCCAATTCACAGGTTCGCATTAGGCCTGTAGGCCTTGTGTTTATTTTTTTTCTTTCTAATGTGTTTTGTACTTTGAGAAGCTCTAGAATATAATGGAAAATATGAGTTCTAAATTGATTTTTAATTGGGTTCTATAGGGTGCAGCTTTTTGTTTGAGCTCAGCTTTGTCCTTTTCCATTTCTGTAATATTCTTGTTCTTAATATCAATGTTCTTGCTTGGCTGACGTCATGCTTAGCTGTAGCTTAGCTTGATCCTCACTGCATGCAGTGGTTATTCACTGGCTGCAGTTGTCCCAGATCTCTTTTCGTGTAACCCCTGCTTTGTATGGCAAGATTTTCTGGGTATGAACACCAGGGTGCGCACAGAGCAAAGAATTACAACCAGACTAATGAAGGGCTGTTTCCATGTGCCCGTATATGCGTATATGCGTAAACTAGCAGATGTATATATTTGTACAGTGAATCAAGCAGACCTTCCACTAAAAAAATGAAAATTGCTCCTGTGGCTATTTTCATGCATATACACATATACGCTGAAGGACACATGGAAACACCCCAGTTACAAAATCATATGAGCGATTTTTCACGCATATATGCGCTCATTGAAACGCTGCTTGAGAGTGTGACAACTTATCATGCATCCAGCTCCAATTTTTAAACATGTGACAGCTACTCTCATTTGGCCGATAACACCATTAATGGCACAGTGCCAAGAGTCTGACCAATGAGAGCGGGTGTCGTGGTGTTATCAGACAGGTGAGAGCAGTTATGGCATGTTTAACATTTGGAGTTGGATGCACACTGTAATACCACACTCTCAGTTGGTCAGATAACATGAAGAGGTCTGGAATGACCTCAGTGTATTGCAGCTGCATTATGAGCGTACATAAGGTTTAACATTTTGTCACCATCTTTTGTTATTCATCAAAATATGAGGATTTGGTTGTATTAAAAAAAAAGGAGTTATTCGTGAGTAAACTCTGACATTACATGTTCCCTTACCACCATTCTCTCTCTGCAGATAGATTCCCAACTGAATGCTGTCCTTGGTGTATGCAGATAGATTCCCAACTGAATGCTGTCCTTGGTGTATGCAGATAGATTCCCAACTGAATGCTGTCCTTGGCATACTTTCATGTTGAATTCCCCTGCTTTTATCCAGCCCTGACAGGTTTAATTATATCTCCCAGTTTCTCGAAAGGCTGCCTTTTTGCAAGCGAGGAAAACATTGAGCTAATGTTGTTCATTTCGTTTTGAGTGACAGCTCATCGCCATGGCAACCATTCAAACAGGCCACAGGCTCAGAGAGAATGGCCTCACACGTAGTTTCTTGGCGGAGCCTGATGCCTGTGGAGTGATTGTTGACTGGCATTTGGTTGGCTGCTAGTCACATCAGCAAATTTTTCAGCAGACAGGCCTACCACCTGGTGTTTAAGTGCATCATAAACGGTCAAAGCAGGCAGTGGGAAAATGAGTAGCTTCTTTAGAAGCGCAAGATTTCTGCTACCTCAGGAGCATATATAGACCTTTTACTTCTTGTTTCCAGAGGAAGCAAAAAATTTAACAGAGAGCAAATCATGTACTTTATGCACTCTATGATATAATATTATAAAACCTGAAATTTTGCTTTGTCCTGAAGTTGAGGACAGAATAGACAGAAACCATTCATTTTGCTTTGACAATGAGACCAGCACCAGGACCTCTGAGATCAGAATCAAGACCCGTAAAATTGATCTTTAGACAATACCAGACGTAAGACCTACAACACTATCATTATTTAAACACACCTGCTGTGATCTGCAGATACCGATGTGAGCAAACAGATCTTGCATAGTAGCTGTGTGTTTATATTAAATGGAGCCTTGTATAGTTAAAGATGCCCATTCACCTACCTTTTGAAAAAGAATTTATGATATCTGACTTCCTCTGTGTATATATTAATGATCTTAGGGTTATTCTGCTTATGAAAAGTACATACCGGTAAATATTGCCTCGGTGAAGGACTTATGAACTTGTTTATCAACAATGTGTTTGTAAACACAGCAATTTTGACAAACGGGGAAAAATAAAACATATAACCTAAGGTTGCATATATGCTTAGGCAGAAAGGTCACTTGATGCAAAATGCCATTTGCAAAGCTCTGGCTTATCTGACATCCTGCTAGATGCTTTTGTTTAATTTGTTTTGATTAATTTGGCAGGCCCAAACATTATAACCACTTTAATATAAACAAAACAAGCAGCCTGTGTGAGGTGATATCCACATTTTCTGGCCTATTTTAATCAAAGCTCCAAGTGAGTACCTTCAATTTATAAAGTCCAGTTAGGTGATAAGAGCTGTTTAAGATTCTTCTTTTGAAATGCTTTGCATTTGTCCATTATTTGCATGCTGTTCATTAATGGAATATTTCTTATGAAGGTCTGTGATTGAACTTTCCATGATTTAAATGATTCAAAATAAATTGTAATGTTGAAACCCTGTTACATAGATTGGAAAAGATATTAATATTATTTCAATCAATATATAATACCTGCTTGATTCACAATGCATGAAAATTGCTATTCTGACAGATTTAACAAGGATGTGTAATAACTGATAAAATATTGATTCGGTTTCCATTCAATATCAGTCAAATGGAAGCAGTGTTGAACATGTAGTGACATCTGTTGAAAGGAACATTAACTACAATGTCAAACTTTAGTTCTTTTGGTACGGGTACAAGTTTGACAAGATTTACTTTCCACTGTCAGAGTCATGAAAAAAAATGCTCTTAATGTCACAAAACAACAACAAAAATTCAGTTGGTAAAATCATACATAAAATACATAGAAATGTGAATACCCTTTGTCTGCTGTCCTTCAGTTTGCATGGAAAAATCTTAAACAATTAACATAGAAACTTCTAACTGAATATCCAAGAGGTTCATGACTGTGTGGAAACAATGCCTGATATGAGACACATAACTTACACTACAAGGAATCTACATAATTATCAGGACATGTTGCCAGCAAAATGGTTTACTAGCCAAGTGAGGAATACAGGGAGCCAATGCTGTTACAAAAATATATCCTAGCTTCAAGCTATGAGGCTCATTTGTGCACCCTAGAATAGTTAAACTTTGATACAAAACCTCCAGTATCTCAGTAATGAATGCATGAATTTCCATGATTATTGCCTAGCATATTAATAATGACTAGTTTATCAATTCCTTATAAGACTGTATGTTATATATTTTTAACACATTTTCCTTTATTTTAAAGAATCCAAAGTTACATTGATGGTATCAGTTTTTCAACTATGGTTTGATTTAGTGTCTTGAAACCTCAAGTTTTATAATGTGTGTCTGTGACATGTTTGTTCATGTAAGTTTACATATAAATATGTTTATGTATGTGCTTAGTTGCACACCCAAGAATATTCATTATTTTCATGGATATTTACATACATAGTTATTTTTGTAGAATTAAATACACTTATATGTATGTACATTTATGTATGTATGACATGGTGTGGTATTTATTTGTTTTTTTTTTTAATTTATTTTAACAGTTGTGGTGACAGCAGACTTATGTTACTAATAAACTTTGTATTTACGAGATGGAAATTACATCCACAGAATATTTATATTTGCCCTTGGGAGGAATTAAACTGCCTACTAATAGTCTCTGACACATTTCAAATATCTATATACTTAATCACGTTTCAAATATATTACAATTAATTATAAGGTTATAGAATATAATGTATTATGTTTCCAGATTAAGTTTTAAACCAGGTTTAGATATAATATTTCATAGTTAACACATAAATGGAACAAAAATGTACAATCTTTTTATTAATATATTTCTTTTGCAAAATATAAATATTATATTCTGTGAACAGTGGGGTGGGGGATGATTACATTGCAACAATCCTCCCCTTGCCAAAAAGTTGGCAGGGGGATATACTCCCCCTTCCCCACCTAAAATGATACCCCTGATATCAGCAGGAAAGACATAAACATCTGTATAAGTTTGAAACTTAAATGAATGTAACTAAATACTGACATAATTCTGTTTGGTGATCCTAGTAGAAATTAATCTTTTTTTTTTTTTTATAAGAAATGATTTGCTTGAATTTTGCGTGAACATGAATATGTGTATAATCCAGTGAATATATTTTTTTCTCAAACACACTGTCCATTCATCCTTCCATTCTCCCATCCAAACTACCCTATTACATCTTCTACACTTTCCTTTTTATGACAGACTCACTTCACACTTTTTCATCAATGACATTCTTAATTACCTTTGCTCAATTACTTGGTCACATAATTATTACCTCCACCAAGGGGGTTTATTTGTCTCAGTGTTTATCTGTTAGCAACATTCCTCAAAAAGTTATTGACAGATTTTGATGAAATTTTTAGGATAGCTTGGCAGTGATACAAGGAACAATTGATTAAATTTTGGGGTTGATCTGGATCACCATCTGGATTCAGGATTTTTTTTTACGGAAAATGCTGCATTTCTGACAATGCTGTATTGAGGTAATGAGCTGTCTTGGCAGAAGTCTGAGCTTTCTGAGAGCAAAATTCTATTTATAATTGAAACAAACAAGAAAACAAAAAAAATGACTGTACATTTTCAAATTCAGAATATATTGTGTACCAGCCATCTTATCTTTCAAACATTTTACTTCAGAATTTGGTACTTGCGAGAACGAGAAAGTCACTCTCCAGAGACATCTACAAATCATGAAGCGGTGGAGGTGGGGTACATGAACGTCATTCCTCGTTGCGTGAATTCTTCAGGGAAATACCCGATCTATGAAGACCGGCCAGAGACCTATGAAGCTGTGAACAATTATCTACACGAAAACCCATTAGATGGTAATAAGCATGCACTTGAATTATACGTTTTTGACTAAACTTATTCACAGTCATTCATGCTATAGTGATCTTGTAGGATTTTCACCACAGATAATATAAAACAACACAGGAATTGAATTTTAAAAATCACCAAATGGCTAAAAGGTCTGTCTGAATGAGGAATATAATTGTTATTACTAAGCCAAACACACATACTGCCAGTCTTATTAGTTAAAAATGAAAATTCAAGAGCTATAACAATTTTGGCAGATACTGTAATATCAACTTATGTTGTTTAATGCTTAGCCCCTTGACACTCAAAATACTTAGCCAATTGCTGCTCCGGACATGGATTGCTGGGGCCAATGTTTGGATCCTTCAGACACCAGTGAATAACTGACAATTTTGAACCTTGCCCTAGGACAGCCTACTTTCTCATATGTGGGTAGCTTATCAGTGGGCCAGTCTACATAGTTTAGAGGGGTTTAGGTAGCTCAGATATCTTACATCCACAGTATCAGGCCTGCAAACTATTAGTATGTGGCTTGGGATTATATAACTGTCATGAGATGAGAAAGCTTAAAACCCTAAAATATTGCTCATACAAATCTCTAAAAATATTTTGCATGATAACTTGCATGATAATACTAATAAATGATAATTCTGCAAGGTCTTACCTTCAAATTTAATATAATTGCAAACAGAAACTACAATAACTTTGCGCTTTAGGGCTATTGTTCAAGCTTTCAAGCAAGCTTCCTGACATTAGGGTCACTTGTATTATTTTTATCGGAAAATTCAGTTCATATACTCCTTAAGCATCATATAATGAAAATTTATGAACAAATATAAAAAAATTATAGATTTGTAAGATTAATCCTTAATACTTTGTGACCGTTTTGATTGTTTACACATTTATCACTCTACGGGTGTAATTATGGTTTTAGCTAAATTGACATACAATTTTATGGCTACTATGTTACATGAGACAATTAATTTTGTAGAGGTAAATTACTGAATATGTGTCTTGTCATTGCAACCTTGTAACTTCAAGCAATTCTAATTCAGCATTAATCTGTCTCCATCTTCCTAACAGATCAGGTGTTATCACAAATATGTTATTAAATGCCTGTCATTATACCAGTCATATAATCTGTTATTTGATGTGATAATATGTCATATTAGTCTAGGACCAAAATTGAATGATGACATGTGGGACCAATTTGTTATTTCATGATTATTCTATGCGTATATTAATAACAAATGTATTAAGTTGATGTGCTTCTCATGTTAACCTCCTTATGTTTCCAGCATTATTTCATATCTTATTAAGACTTTTTAGTGTGAACAATATCATTATGGCAGCAAATGATGTATATTTTAATACATATCAGTAACTCCTTTAAAATTCATCTTAGGGTCTTAGATAAAGGACTTTTGGTAGTTCAAAGTTCAAGGATGCATACTGGTAATGGGTCAAAGTTCATGTCTCAATCACTTTCATTTGGCTGTTCAACTTATCATAAATTTTCATTAATTGTATTTTTTGTAAATATTTTCCTGTTTGGTTGCAGGTAAAATTCTAACCATAGAAACGGTGCCCTTGCGGTTACCAAGGCGACAGTGGGATGGGCCTGAAGTTAACCCAGATCACACATATTTCCCTGATGAGTACTTGAAGCACGTGCTGTACATAACTCGCATTTTCTTCATTTACGGTGCTCCAGAAAATGAATATATAGGTAAATAGAAATTACACCATCATAATTCTGTAATAAGGTGCCGATTGTAGGCGGGTTTTCTCTGTCCCCTCCCCTCCATTCAGTTTCCTTTTCTTCCCTCATCTCTCTTTGTCTCTCTCTTTCTCTCTTTCTCTCTTTCTCTCTCTTGTGATTTAACAAACTACCATAATGTCTACTTGAATTCGTACAGGAAAAAATAATTATTTTTCTCAGTGTGTGAATTATTATATGTAAAATATGAAAAATTAGAAAATTGCAGGAGAGAAGATCGTTTGACACCTGAGAACCGGTGATGGGCGATAATAGATGATGTACGGCAACTCCCATGTTAATTATTATTTAACACTTGTTCGGGAATATATGTGAGCGCTGCTGGTGATGAAAAAGATATCCAGTTTATCCCGTAACTGGCATTTAATAAACCGGTGTTTTATATATATATATATATATATATATATATATATATATATATATATATATATAATATACAGGGTTTTAGCCACGCCGGTCGGAGGTAACCGGGACGTCCTGTACTACTGGCCTTAACAAACTTAACATTCGTAACCCACAGACGGGCACAAAAGATCATAAAGATGGTCAAAAATCCAGCTACCGGCAATAGAACTTCAGTAATTCATTACCCCCAAACTGTTAAATTTGTACCTCATTAGTATGTTAACAAATTTATTTGATCACGGCTGTGGTGCAAACAAAATTTACAGGAGTCACTGATCACCTTAATATTACACATCAAATATATTATTGGTAAACAAACAAGCAACGAAGTGTTTCACAGTTTGGACATGAAAGGAAAACATCATTAGCCAGGGGTCTCTCACGGCCTACAGCGGTGCGTAGCATCATTAGTGGTAAGAAAATGGGCTATTGTTTTGTAATACTTCATGGCAACATTTAATTCATTTACAAACATTATTTGTATGGATTGCAGAATATGCCCTAATAAAATGGTAATGGTTATTTTCTTGGGGCGTTAATGAAATTTATTCCACCTGGCGGCAAGTGAACTTATTACAGCTGTGAATATGTAATCTCAGCAGATTTATTTATATATTTCAATAAATTGTTTATTTTACCTGTTTGGTAATTTCAGTGGAAAGAAAAAAATAAAAAAATATGTTTATCATATTTTTAAACTGGGACGGGGGAGTAACATAAAAGGGGGGAAAAAATTGGTAGGTTTGAACCAGGGGCACATAGTTCACATTAAAGCAGTTCATGCGCCTTTAACCAAATGGCCGCAGTAACCAATGAATTACGCGGAAGTTTTTATTTGGAAGATTCTAATAAGATTTATACAGCGGGAAAAAAAATAAATTATTTCACGGACATAACCGGGATTTATCAAATTAAAACCCTTGAAGACAGCTGTATATCCTTTGTAGCTGCAGTTCAAAGCACTCTGACAATCTCCATTTAACCTTTGATGTCTTGTAGCACCAGGTCATGCCTGTGATCAGTGGTCCGTGCGAGGTTTGTCCCAAGTGGATTACTAGTATATGATCAGCTAATGTGATTTTGGTCCCACTTACAAATCCTTCTTATTCTATTATTAAGTAAACAAAATATTATCGATTAAGACACATTTTTTACCTTGAGTTTTATTGTTCAAATCACATTCATGCTGTAACAAGTCTGAAGCAAAGATGGCCCATCGGTATCAGTTAAGCGACAGTTTTTCCTATTTACATACATGAAGTCGCAAATCTGATAAAATTGTTCCGATAAATTATCATGTTACTTCCTCGCACTAAGACATAAAGATGTGTTGTTATCAGGTGAACAGCGTAGACATTTGATTCATCTCCGCATGCAAAGCCGTTTTAATCATAGCTACAATTACTTTTCATACGGACCGCCGATGGTCACCGGCAATAGCTAATATCGGCACATTATGTTGGTGTATGAATTCATATATGTAATATAGAAAAATATGATTCAGGAAATTTATAGTGTGCGAACAAATGAAGGATACGAACTGATGTAGACATTACGGTATAACCAATTCCTTTGTTTATATTATGAAACAATTGTATTATAAAAGCAATATGTATAAAATGATGACACCTGCAGTTTCATTGTATTGAATTGTATTATATGACAGTATAATTTAACATCAGAAACTGCAAATTGGAGATATATTAGTTTAATTTATTACCAACAGATGGTAGCAGCTAATTGAGTTTTAAGTCTGAGTTCATCACATATAATGAACATCATATGCTCACATTTACATGTTTGAAAGGTGATGTTAAAGGAGGCATAACTCTTAAGAATTAACAAGAAGCATGTTTATATTATAAATTAAATAATAATATTGGTATTTTGATATAAAATATCTTAATATAAGTAAAGGATAATATATTTTAAATTAAGTTATGAACATTATAATAGTTTTACAAATGGACATTACTGGTATATTACTATTACAAAAGGACATGTTATAACAATTACAATTGGACATATATAATTATTGATAACTGACATTATATTACTATTACAAATCGACATTAAAATAGTATTACAAATGAACATCATATATTTATTACCAATGAACATTATATAACTATTACAAATGGACATTATTTCTCATCAGTACTCTGGTATGTTTCAGGTGCTCAGGACTTTTTGCCTGACTTTATATCATCCCCACATTGGTTCAGTGTCACGGGACATTATCCTCGGTTCTCACGCCTCACCAAGGCCATGACGAAGGCTCAACAGTGGATGCAGGAGCAGAGGGTAAGCCATCACAGGGCCCAGTTTCTCTAAGAATGCATATGGCTTAAGTCAAATTTTACCGAAACGCCTCCCAAGTCGGCTAACGTAGGCCCGCGAGATAAGTCAGTTTCACTAAACGCAATTTTGCTAAGTCGGTCTGAACCTTGGAAATCCCCTTTTCAATGCCACCTATTGATGAAATAATGAATTAAAAAACCGAAATGGGGACGCAAACACTTCGTGGAAGAGTGACATGGAATTTTAATTAACCCTGTGTTATTCCTGGGAACTTTTTAAATGAATAGTTTAAAAAAAGGTCTGGACATCGTGGTATTGCTGTACTTGACTGTACAAAACGAACAACAACCCCCATGATCTATTCTTTGGTTTACGGACACCTTTCAGGGAAACAGCACGTGGCGTGACGTCATTGTCGCCTGTGAAGTACCGTACCACACTCGACAGATGGCTGTATGGTCACCTGCAACGAGTGCAAGTGATATAATGTGCTATTCACCCATAAAACACAGAGTTAAGCCTCCTTGGTGCAGGCTTAGCATTTCAGCCAGCCAGGTGACTTAAGTCACTAACGTTATTTTTAATGAAACTGACTTAAAGCTCGACAAAAATGACGTAAGTCAAAAATGCAGAATAACAGGCTTAAGTCGGTTTATTGAAACTGGGCCCAGGGCTTGACAATAATTTTTGAAAGTGGTTGCCAAGGAGTCCAGTGACTAATAGCTTTTACTTGGCCTACATGAATTTTTACTTGTCCCACAAAAATCAATGACCGTGGCGACAACCACAAAATGTGATCCACATGATCATTTTGCAACAAAATACATGTTCAAATGTTTGTTTGTTTATAATATTTTCTTTAGCATTTGCACAGATAACCATGCAGGTCATATAAGCTTGAGGAATAAGAATAGGAAAAGAGAAGGTGGATAACTTAAAATTAGTCAAGATTACAGCAGATACATGAAATACTGTAGACACCTGAAATACAGTAGACACCTGACATACAGCAGACACCTGACATACAGCAGACACCTGAAATACCATAGACACCTGAAATACAAAACCTGAAATTCAATAGCTGCCAGAAATATAGAAGATACCTGAAATACAGCAGACACCTGACATACAGCAGACACCTGAAATACAGCAGACACCTGAAATACCATAGACACCTGAAATACAAAACCTGAAATTCAATAGCTGCCAGAAATATAGAAGATACCTGAAATACAGCAGACACCTTAAATACAGCAGACACCTGAAATACCAAAGACACCTGAAATACAAAACCTGAAATTCAATAGCTGCCAGAAATATAGAAGATACCTGAAATACAGCAGACACCTTAAATACAGCAGACACCTGAAATAAAGCTGCCACCAGGTGGAGATTGTCATCTAACATGTTCTGGTAAGAGTTTGAAGCTCACCTGGATTAGGTTTAAGGTAAATGTGTTTACAAATGTGCTTGTTCATACTTTCAGAATGTGAGAATAACAAATATACAGACATTAGAAGCAGTTTATAAAGGTACCAGCAGTGTTGTCAATGTTGTGCACTATTTTATCTTATTCTTTCATTATTATTCCTGTTGGCAGTATGTGTTATTTAAGAAAACTCAGCTCATATCAGTTCTTATGTTTTCTCCTCATTCAGTGGGCATGCTTTTTATATACTCTGATTCTTTTTGCAATTGCATTTTAACCAACATTTGAATTAAAAAAATATATCATGGAAAGTTGACTTTCAAATATAGAAGAAGCTCTTTATACTATATATTATTATGTATATTAATAATAATAATAATAATAATATATATATATATATATATTGTGGATTGTATGTAGGTATTATAAAGGCAGTATTATTTGATACAAAATAAAAACTGTATTTATCTTTAGTTTACTGTTTCAAACCACAATTAAGTTATATTTGTATAATGGTTCCTGATATTACTTATTATTCCTAGTTGTAAACCTTCTTGTTTACTCCCAACTTCCAAGGTTTATTTTTTATTTGATAGAATATTTTTATTTTTCTTTGTATTCTCCTGCATTTGAAAGATGTAATGGCTGCATGGATATTGTTGAATGAACCATGCCTGCATCATATATACATTTGTTTATAGTCTTTTTAATGTTTCAAGCACACAATGTAAATCTTGCTTGAGGGAACATAAATCTGAATTTTCAACTGATTTTCTAACTTTCAAACACTGAGACATGGTATAGAATAGAACATGCACTGATGATCAGGAAATGTGGTTATAATTAATTGAAATGTTATGTGATATTTTAATGTAAATTAACCAGTATATTAATAATAATGTTTCAGTTACATCAGTCAAACTGATCAATGAAATTTATTAATACTTGCTGATATTTATTTTTTTTTGTCTTTGGAAATAAACAAATAATCATGAGCTCAAGACATCATACTCAACATTACAATAACGATTCTGGAATTTCTGCAAGTGTCCTATTTTTTTAGGTGCTGTTCGAACAGGGGTGAACTTTGTGGAAAAGATAGAGAGTTGGGCAATGGTGCGATTTTTACGAGTTTACTTTGTTGTTCCTCAAGAACGACAGAAGAAAAATGGACACATACCTAAAGGAGTGGTATATAAGACGTTTATACCTGCACCTGTCAAAGTAGCCATGTGTAGTGGTGCTCCAGAGTATGAGCCATTTTGTTCTACCTGGGAGCGAGCCAAAGTCTGGCTCAAAATCATAGGTAAGTTTGGTCTTCAACAGACAAATTTCCAGATAAGGTCATACATAAAAAATTATTGTTCTGCAGGTTGGTGGATGCAAAATTTATCTTTCTTTTTTCGCAAAAGACCAGGTCTTTGGTAATGTTGCTACTTTGTGCTGTTGCACCAATTAGAAGAAAAAAATTCTTAAATGTATGGAAAATAGAAAAAAGTTTAGTGTTAATCATATACGCCATTTCATTAACTGAAGTATATGTTTATATTTTCAAGGCAAGTCTGCAAAATTCCATCTGTTGTGTCCTACTGTTAAATGAAAAAAAAAATGCCAGCTGGCATATATATACATTTTTCTAGAGTCCGTACAACAATATTTTGGATAGAAACCCTGAAATAATACTGCATTTGGCAAAACCACACTTGAATAAACCCCTTTAAAAAATCACACTTGGTCAAAGTCCTCAGTGACATAACCCCATTAATCAGAAGCCCTTTAAATAATCCCTCTTGAACACACCCCATAGGGACAAACTACTTTGGATAGACCTCTTTAAAAAAACATCTGCTCCCTGTGAAACAAACCCCCCCCCCCCCCCCATAATAAACATGCATGGTCAAAGGTTCACTCGAAAAAATCTTTCAAGACAAACCCTTTGAACAAACCTTCTGCAGACAATACATCTTGAACAAAACTTCCTTGAACCAAACCTACATGTGTTTAAAACAATACCTGCTTTGAAAAAACTCTTGCACTGAACCTCCATAGAAAAACTTAGACAGTACCTTCTTGAGCAAGACCCATTTTAGACAAAAACACCTTGAATAACTTCCATTGATAAAACCTTTATTAATCAGAACTTCATGTTAAAAGCACCTTAGTGTTTAACCCAACATCATAAAATCCCATGATCAAGAACAAACATATTGTTCCTATGCTGCTTGAACAAAATCCCTTGACAAAACCCTTGGAGATACACCTGGACTTCTCCTCCCCATCCCCTCCTCCCCCCCCCCCCCCAAACCTATCTGGATCTGCCACTGCTTCAGACAGAACCCCTTGAAGCATACCTATTATAAAAAAATTTAAAAAAAAACCTCCTCTGAGGCAGGGAGATACACGTTTCTCCCCTAACTGTGAGGGCAGGGAGATACACATTTCTGCCCTAACTGTTAGGGCAGGGAGATACACATTTCTGCCCTAACTGTTAGGGCAGGGAGGTACACATTTCTGCCCTAACTGTTAAGGCAGGCAGATACACATTTCTTCCCTAACTGTTAGGGCTGGGAGGTACACATTTCTGCCCTTACTGTTAAGGCAGGGAGATACAGATTTCTGCCTTAACTGTTAAGGCAGGGAGGTTCACATTTCTGCCCTAACTGTTAAGGCAGGGAGATACACATTTCAGCTCTAACTGTTAGGGCAGGGAGGTACACATTTCTGCCCTTACTGTTAGGGCGAGGAGGTACACATTTCTGCCCTTACTGTTAAGGCAGGGAGATACAGATTTCTGCCCTAAGTGTTAGGGCAGGGAGGTACACATTTCTGCCCTAACTGTTAAGGCAGGGAGATACACATTTCTGCCCTAACTGTTAGGGCGGGGAGGTACACATTTCTGCCCTAACTGTTAAGGCAGGGAGATACAGATTTCTGCCCTAACTGTTAAGGCAGGGAGATACACATTTCTGCCTTAACTGTTAAGGCAGGGAGGTTCACATTTCTGCCCCAACTGTTAAGGCAGGCAGATACACATTTCTGCCCTAACTGTTAGGGCTGGGAGGTACACATTTCTGCCCTTACTGTTAAGGCAGGGAGATACAGATTTCTGCCCTAACTGTTAAGGCAGGGAGATACACATTTCTGCCCTAACTGTTAAGGCAGGGAAATACACATTTCTGCCCTAACTGTTAAGGCAGGGAGATACACATTTCTGCCCTAACTGTTAAGGCAGGGAGATACACATTTCTGCCTTAACTGTTAAGGCAGGGAGGTTCACATTTCTGCCCCAACTGTTAAGGCAGGGAGATACACATTTCTGCCCTAACTGTTAGGGCGGGGAGGTACACATTTCTGCCCTTACTGTTAAGGCAGGGAGATACAGATTTCTGCCCTAACTGTTAAGGCAGGGAGATACACATTTCTGCCCTAACTGTTAAGGCAGGGAGGTTCACATTTCTGCCCCAACTGTTAAGGCAGGGAGATACACATTTCTGCCCTAACTGTTAGGGCGGGGAGGTACACATTTCTGCCCTTACTGTTAAGGCAGGGAGATACAGATTTCTGCCCTAACTGTTAAGGCAGGGAGATACACATTTCTGCCCTAACTGTTAGGGCGGGGAGGTACACATTTCTGCCCTAACTGTTAAGGCAGGGAGATACACATTTCTGCCCTAACTGTTAAGGCGGGGAGGTACACATTTCTGCCCTAACTGTAAGGGCGGGGAGGTACACATTTCTGCCCTTACAGTTAAGGCAGGGAGGTACACAGTTCTGCCCTAACTGTTAGGGCGGGGAGGTACACATTTCAACCCAACTTTTTGGGCAGGGAGGTACACATTTCTACCCTTAATGTTAGAGCAGGGAGGTACACATTTTTACCCTTACTGTTAGAGCAGGGAAGTACACATTTTTACCCTTACTGTTAGGGCAGGAAGGTACACTGTCCTACCCTAACCATTAATGCAGGGAGGTGTACCTAAAAATAAATTTGCTCAGTGAAGGTGTGCAGAAGGTTGTAGGAATCTTGTGAAGTTTTGATATATAAAAAATGAATTAATGACTGTAAGCCTAGCTAATTAAGATGGATCAGTCATTCCCCTGAAAATATGATCTTTTGCAATGTTGTCGCAGAAATCGACAGAAGTCAGTTCTTTTCTGTTTCTGAACTGGTTTAATATTAATTTTGATTGGATTATGGTATTTTTTAAGAATACAAGGTGTCCTCCTTTAGTTCCCATGGAACTGTATATAGGTAATCAACAGTCAACACTGTCATCAAAAATGGAAAACTTCCACTGTGCAAATTTGCATTATTTCATCCTTTATTTTATTGAAATGTAAGCGAGGCACCAAAATGCTCAACTGTAAAGCTTGCAAGTGTGGAAATTGTATCTAGAGTAGTTTGTTTGAATCATCTTTATCAATTAATACTTTATTTATCAAGCCTCATCATCATAGGGTTTCAAAACCAAACTTTGTAACTAAGCAATTGCTGGGCCAAGTTAAGTGGAGGTGTTAAAGTCAGGGCTTGAAGCTCTACTTTTGTGCCCTAACTGTAAAAGAGTGAAGAACTCCCTTATATTTAAGTGTTACTATACATGCAAATAGTTATGACACCACCAATGAAATAAAACCAGAATATCTACCTCATTCAGTTTCATTTAAATAAAAATTTTGAATATTTGGTAAGTCTTAATTGAGAATTAAACAAAAGATGGCATTCTACATAAAATCACTGTTATATATCCTTTACTAATATACTTTTTATAATGCAGATAAGATTGAATAAAACAATTTTAAATCTTGTGGAATTAAAAATAAACATAAATGCTCTGTTTGCAGATAGACCAATAGTAGCTGTTGAGACACTCTATCACCCCTTACACCGAGTGTGGACTCACCAGGATATGGGAGAAACCACTGTGATGGAGGGGGAGTGGACTGCTTCTCATCGCCATGACAAACGTTACCGGCGACGACGGTGCCTTGTGCAGATAGTCAGGTGAGTTAAACATTGCTCTGTACAGGTAGATATAGAAACAACTTTGTGGGTTGATGAATTATTAAATGTATAAAACGCGGATCTACGGTATACCTATAGAGTACAGCCTCATTAATTTTTAAAAATCTTTTGAATGTCATGATTTTAGAAATGTGAAATGTTTTTACATATAAAAATCTCTTACTGAAAGTTACAAACTTACTGTAAGAACCCTGACAATTTATACAAAAGACTGTTTTTCTGAACAAAAACTTGTCCCCTGTAGCTTTCAGAAAAATGACCTTCTACTGTTTATTGTATGATATATAATGCAATGAGATAATATATTGCAATAAAATATGATCCAATATAATATTGAGTATTTGTCTGTTACAGGGTGTATTTAGAGGGTGATTACCAGGAGCCTTCTCTGACTACCCTACCCCCACCCCCTCCTGTGGAGGAGGTTAACGACTGCGGCTGTATCATCCTTTGACGTGAGAGCTGCCAGTCGCTGCGCAGACACCAGCACACAGTCATCACCAGCCTTATGATACTGAATGGAGCGACTGTACAGCAGCCCTGTTTGGTACTTAGCTCTAGAAAGTTGTGTCTTCTTCAGTGTCTTGTTCATCGGATTAATGAGATCTACCTGCAAGTCACAAATAGTATACTTCTCAAGCTCCAGCACATTTGTGAATATTGGCCCCACATTGTAGTGAATGTCATAGTGAGCATCACACTGATAAATGAAGAAAAAAGTGACATTGTAGTTAATGTAAAGAGGAAAGTCATTATGAAGATATGATGTATACTGTAGGGTATGTTAGAAGGACAATCATGTGAATGAATATCTGACACAGTAATTTGTTTTAGGGGCAGTTACTATAAAAAAAAATGGCATTTAACTTGGGCATGTGGTACTAGCATATTACCTATTTATTATTTCTCACATGAAGACCCGTGTCAATATAAATCCAATACATGGCACTGTGTAACATAACCTGGTGAAATCATCATTTAATACACTGACATATTTTCTGATAGATGGCACTGTGATAGCCTCATTCTGTAATAATGTGCAATTCCCCAGGATTTCAGAGAAATTATTTAAAATACCCCCCTTAGGTCACACTGTGATTGATTCTTACTGATTACAACCAAACTGGCATGCTTTAGGCATTGCCAAAGAGGAGTTGTGTGACAGTGATTTAGTGCCACCACCATCATATAATATATATAATTTCAAAATCTTCACTTATAATTATTTACTGGTTATAATAATGTACTGAATTCAATGATTAGCTCTGTAGTGGTGCAACCTAGTGTGTCCATACATGTAGTCTGCATACATATTTATAAAATCACGGTAACATCAGCTAGTAAACACTGGACTAACATTGTAGGGTAACATTGATCAAGATACCATTGGGAAACATTTAAAAACACTTCAGGAAGCATTTGTAATCAGTCCTCACCCCCAGTATTAACCTATGTACACCAAAGTACCCAAATGTTTTCCTAATATTACCCTGTTATTATCCTAGTGTCACCCCATTCCAGAAAACTGGACCATTTGTTAGCATGTTCAACATTTTATGACCTCCCAGTTTCCTCCTGATGTTACTTGATGTTTTCTGACCACTCCCAATGAAGTTTCCAGAAGTAAAGCTGCTGTACAATCAGGACATATCATGAGTAAAATTAGCATTTCATCTACAGAGAGTTCAACACCATAAGGACACTCACATCATCATAAGTGATAAGTAGTGCTCATGTAGTATAAAAAAAAACAGTAATTTCATCTTTCTGGCACACAAAACTTGAGCTGTCCTGAAAATATCATCACTTTTTGAATAATGTTTGCTAACAGACAGAGAAAAATACAAACAAACCAACGCTGGCAAAACATAACCTCCTTGGTGGAGGTTATACTAGCATCTTCCCGTTCTTATGTTTGGACTTTACGGTGGATACAAATTTTCCACATGGGTGGAGTTGATATTGGCAAAGTTTCAGTTAAATGGCACTGAGATAGAACCTTTATGAGATACTAGTAATATCAAACCCTCAGAATTAATGGAAAAAAGTTGGAAAATGACCCCACTAAGGACACACTTAAGCACAATTCCAACTAGAAAAGCACTCAGAGTGCACCCTCCGCCAAGGCAGCTCATTAACCCAATGTGGCATTGTCAGAAATGCAGCATTTTTCCTTAAAATAGTTCCTTGATCCATATGTTTACCTGGATCACCCCACAAATTTAGTTAATTATTCCTTGTATCATTGCTGAGCTGTCCTAAAAATATCATGATAATCTGTTTAAAGCTTTTTGAATTATGTTGCTAACACACAAACTGATCAACAAACTAACACTGAGAAAATCATAACCTCCTTAGCGGAGTTTGAAATGGACATTTTCACATCATGACCACAGAGGACTTACATTACAACTGTATAGTGGCACCACCTGTATAATATACATGTAGACAGTTTTATAATGGCAGTCTACCATTACAATCACCAGATTTATACCACTATAAAAAATATATAGGGGCACTATCAGATACATGCACAAGTGTAGAAATTAAGCATAAAGTACATTCACGTGGAGTGCCTGTGGTTTTGTTATGGTAGTTGAACATTTATATTTATGAAGACCTTTCTGTCTCTACTGATTTCTTTTCTAATTAACATAAAAAAAAGAGAAATATTTACTTGACCTTTGTTGCCTTTTTGCTCCCAAGCTATGAAAAAATCAAAAGAGAATGCTAACTTTTTTTAATCAGCATAATTATACTAGTACATGAATTTCCAGCTCATGATATTTTAGGGAGACGTGTGCTTAAATGATCCCCCTCTGCTGCCTTCAGTTGTTCAGATGTTCAAAAATGTATCTTTCATACCCAAACCCAGTATGTCCTACTGTCTTACAATTAATGTGTTGATCAATATTTTACACATTTCCTGTGCTAAGCTGTTTTAAGCCTTTTTTGTTTGATATTTTATCAATTCATCTAAAGATTATGAAAATGTACAGTTTCTGTGCATGTCCAGATATGTATGTCCACAGTGCCAGGCAGTGTTTTGATTGTCATTATTCATGATTAAATAGGTCATTGTGACCTCATTTATTGAAGTTCCCAAATGAATTTTTCAGTTAAATTTCACAATATGTTAGGGCTTATATTTTAATTATGTGTGAGTGACTATGCATATACTCAAATAATAAACTTCAACCAAAAATATCTTGAAATAAAAAAATATGAGTTTACAAATTAAAAGGGGCTTACTCAGCAAAATAAACCAGTGTATCTTTGGTTCCTTGGTTAGACATTTGTAAATTTAGTAAGCCTTTAGTGTATGGCCTTTTAACGAAAGTGATTATAGTCAATTAAATAAGAATATTTACCATGTTCTATGTAAGTTAGAAGTAGAGATAGCCAGTGCAATAACATTATTACCCAGTTAAAACTGGAATTTTTATATGCCTATGACAGAACATATTATGGTATACCTACCGTCCGTCCTTCTGTTTACTTTTAGTGTCACTGCAATAACTTACCGGATTTTCACAAAACTCACCATTACTCCTTAGTAAAAGATCATCTCACCTGAGTCTGATTATGGGCAGAATCAACACATATTTAATAAGGTCAGAGGTCACTAGGCTGCTTTTTGGTGTCGCCATGATTACCTATGAGGAATATGATGGATTTTTATAAAACTCAACAGAAATATTAGTCTATATGTAATATCTCACCTCCTTAGTTCCATTTCCAGCAAAATCCACAGATATTTAATAAGGAAAGAGTTCACAAGACTTTGGTGGCACCATGGTGTCTTACCAAAAGTCTCATGGAATTTTGATGAAACTCATAAATATTTACCAAATGAGTTTCTCACCTGAATTACATTTCCACCAAAATTCATGCATATTTAATGAGCGCAGAGGTCACTAGATACGTGACAGTTGTATTAAGCATCAATTGGGATGTTCTTGTTTACAGTAGATTAGAACAGGTAATAACCTGTGAAATAAGGTTATTTGCCAATTGAACTGAAGCTTAGAAGTGGTTATAGTCAGTGAAATAACAATATACAACAATTGAAATGTACCTATTTTGGCCATGCTATTGGAATAAGAATATAAGCATTTGAATATAGCTGAGGAATTACCATAACCAATGAAATAAGAATACAAACTTTTTGGGATATAGTAAAGCAGAGGTCAAGCCAGTGAAATAAAACTCAATTTAGTTATTTCCATTTAAGTGCCAATTACTGTTGAAATAAGAATATCTGGCTGTTTGAATGTAGCTTAGGAGAGGTCATAGCCAGTGAAATAAAAATATTCACCAGTGAAGAAAAGGCCAGAGCCAATACAAATTGAATATACACAGTAAATGTAGCTTAGGAATGGCCATAGCTATAGAAATAAGATATATATAGGAATATGGAAATGTGGATTTTGACATGCATTCAAGGTATACTTTAATCATGTGACAGCCAGCAGGTATTATTGTTTCTGCTTGGTTGTAAATTTTAGTTACATACAGCCAGTTTTAGCTCAGCTGACTATAAGTCATCTGAGATATAGTCGTGGTCCATTGTCCGTCGTCCGTCCGTCTGTCCGGATGTCCGTCCGTAAGACTGGCACGTTTCGACACCGTTGGACCTACGAATCTGAAATTTGGCATACAGTTAGATGTCCCCAAAATCTCCTACCATGCCGAAAATTGGATCAATAGGACTTTGTTCCTTCGAGATATAAAGGAAAAACCCCAATTTTTTATTAGAAATCTATTTTCACACTTCAGGACTGCCTAATATCAAAACCACAGATCTGGTTTTCTTCATATTTACCATAAATATTCCTCTATATAGTTTCTATGTACATGCCAGATATTAAGTCAGTATTGTATAATTTAAAAAAGTTATGGGCCCAAACATAATGGAATTTGTAAAAAAATCAGGAAGATATTTGGTCACTTAAGACCAAAAGTGTTAAAGGTAGGGACTTTTTTCCAGCAATACAACTTTAATTAATCAAAATTTAATTGTATACCAAAAATTAGATCTAAATCTGTTAAATTTTTTTAAATATTGGCAAAAATATAAAATTGATACCTTAAATTTGCCCAACTTTGGCCACGGCACGTTTTTTTCCTGTAAGTACTGTGGATTTAATTTTCGCAGCATGTATACATAAGGATTTAATCTGTTAAAATCTAAAATTTGAAAATAAAAGCTGCAAAATTAGGCTAGTAATTGAATTTTTTTTAGGCTCTTGTTGTATTCCCTTACATTGTCAAGCAGTCCACTTTGATGACTGTAGGTCATTCAGGGCAAATCTCTATGCTCCCCAGGCTGTTGGCATAATTTTAGATGTCCCCAAAATCTCCTACCATACCGAAAATTTGGTCATTAGGACTTCGTTCCTTTGAGATATTAAGGAAAAAACCTCCGTTTTCCATAAAAAAAGCCATTGTTACACTTCAAGGCTGCTTAATTTTAAAACCACTGATCTGTTTTTGATCGTATTTAGTATTCACATTCTTTCATACATTTTCTATGAACATACCAAAAATTAGGTCAGTATTGGGTATTTTTTTGAAGTTATGGGCCAAAACATAATGCAATTTTTAAAAAAATCAGGAAATATATTTACTCACCTAACATGAGAATTGCTGAACCTAGAGACTTTTTTTCAGGAATACAGGAATATAACTTTATTTAATCAAGATTCAATTGTTTACCCAAAAATTAGATCTGAATTTTGCAAATTTTTCAAGTTATTAGCATAAATAAAAAATCAATACCTTAAATTTTGTCCAACTTTGGCACTGTTGATTTAATTTTCACAGCATATATACATAAGTATTTAATCTTTTAAATTCTGAAATTTCAAAGAAATTTATTGGAAAGAATAGCTTTTATTCATGTTTTCATACACCATGTCAAGTGTTGTTTACATCTAGCCCACCTAGAAGTACAGCCTTCACTTGCATTATGTAACCCACCCCAGGCAGCTTGCCTTGGGTCAGCTTGGCCACTACCAGCAGGCTTCCCCTCTGCCCTGCACTCCCCCCCCCCCCCCCCCCCCCCCCGGATGGTGCATAAACTAGATGAATGTCATTATTTTCTGTATTTGATTCATTCTTATTCTAGGCTATGCTACATTTTAGATTTTGTATAGTACCACCAGGGTTACAATGATTAAAGTGGTCTATTGCTATAAAAGTGTTGATGTTCATCAGATACGTAATTCCTTACTTCAGAAGAGTAAAAACTTCACCAGGTGTGAAATTGACTATTAATTCCAGTAATAAATTAAAACTGGGATAGTAATTAGCACAATGATATTGTTTGTCCCTCATTCAACCAACAGTGTGTATACTTTATTTGAAAAGATGTTTTATTTTATCAAATATACTGAATCTTTTATTTTATTTTGGTGAATAAAATTAAGCATGTACTGAAAACTCAAATGTGCAAAACTTTTTAATAGTGATTCAAGGAATATTCTTGTAGATGCCATGTTGTGGCATTATTTTCTTTTAAATTCAGTTTAAACATTTATGATTTAAAAATAATAAAATATATGTGTATGCATTATATGACCCAATATGAGCTACACTCTGGATATATGATGATTGCAACTTTTGCAACAATTCTAATATTTTAACTCATAATTTCAGTTTTTTACTCTGTATATATAATGATTGCATCAATTCTAATATTTTAACTTACATTTTCAGGTTTTTTTATTAAAAATTTATAAAACCTGTAAATAAAAAAAAATGATTCAGATAAAAACTTCTTAATGGAAAAAGTGGATATGCTTAAAAAAATAGGATTATATATAAACTTAAATGCATTATTCCCTTGAAAGTGAAATAAAGGTATTAGTCCATTCTGTCCACTTGCCTGTCCATCTGTAAATTTTCATATGCATCACAGTATCTCAAAACTTTTACTGTTTTTCTTCATGACAGTCTTTTCAGAGTATTAGTTTGCAGTCATATATTTAGAACTTTACTATAACCAAGTAGGAGGGCCCCTTTCCTCTTAGCTTTTCATATTCTTGTATAAATGAAAAACATTACAATATAATATTTCTACATCCACCTTCATGCTGCCCTCACTTTTCCCTTCTCCAAACCCCATCCAAAAGTCAGCCTCAGTAAGCAAGAGCAAGATGAATCAGATATATTCATACTTTAATATTTTGTATAACTATTCGTCCATAGGTACCTATGTACATGCCAGAAATAATGTCAATATTGTGTAATATGTAGACATGGTGGGCATCACAATAATGTACCTTGTCAAGACTAAAGAGATATTGTGTCATACAGTCACAAATTCATAAATCACTTTATCAGCATAGTTAATCATAACATCATATCTGTCAAATTGAAAGCTTGCAGACTACCATACACTTTAAATCCTTCAACAAATAGCCTTATCATCATTCTACTACTGCTTATTACTGCTGTTGTTGCATTCATATTTGCTCAAATATATCACAATTTTCAACCCCTCCTAAATAAATAAAAAATAAACCACTATATTTGACTCTATTAATCCATCAGTCAGGTATTTCATTTATCATTTACTCACATATTACATTACATTCCTTTATAATAGCCCAACATGTCCATGATATTCATAAGCTTTATCGACTCGATATAGTATCACAGTGGAGAAACATTTATAGTCCAATCACGATCAGCTGAGCGCCGTGACCCATGGGTCCCTTGTTACACTCTTTGCAGTGTTCAGTGGCTAAGCTGAAAGGAAATGAGGTGCTTAATTATTCATGTTTCAGGTCAAAGTGTTTAGGTTTTGTTGATTGTATATTTGAAGTTATTGTGTTGGTGTTACATATGTTAATGATATATAAATTCCTGCACCTGTTCAAATTATTCTCAGCACATGTAGTTAATATACACAAATAAGAGTTTATCTTCTGAACTGAAAAAGAAACAGGACGAGGCCAGAGCTGTCGAGTATGAGAGGTCTCAGACACAATTACACACCTATCCACCACAGCCCTTATGCTCCACCTCTTGACCTAATTATGCTATTGAGCCTTTGAGTGTTGACTATTCATTTTGTGATGGTGGATACTTCACTTGAATATACCAGTACTTGGGATTTCTGCTTTACAAAATTAATTCACAATCCCTTTTTGCCAAAATAATTTTGTTTTGTGTAGCCAAGAACCCTGAATTTAGTTTGTAAGACAGTTAAAATGTTTAATTTGGTATTATACAGATGAACAGATATTATGAGAAGTGACATTTTACATGTTAAATTTGTTACCAGCTGTACCTGAGCATGGTTATATATGTCCTGTGTTAGGTATTCAACTAAAAGGGAGCATGTTTATAGTCACAGAGAATGTCAGTCTCTTCTGATATTGATCGGCTCCTTGGGGAGCATAAAACCCATGCAGCTTTAAATGGCCCTACTGGGTCATACATTCTATACTTGCCTGCCACCAATGCTTGACCAATACCTGTAAGGCACTCTCATGTGGTAAACACTTTGACCAGGTGTCTTATTGGGACTCGAACCACAACTGTACAGTCACAAGTTCATTGCCCAAACATTATGCCACCACATATGCTCAACAGGTCCTGTGTCAGGTGACATGTATACAGCAAGTCAGGTGACAGGTTATACAGCAGGTCCTGTGTCAGGTGACAGGTATACAGCAAGTCAGGTGACAGGTATACAGCAGGTCCTGTGTCAAGTAATGGGTATACAGCAGGTCCTCTGTCAGGTGACAGGTAAACAGCAAGTCAGGTGACAGGTATACAGCAGTTCCTGTGTCAGGTGACAGGTATACAGCAGGTCCTGTGTCAGGTGACAGGTATACAGCAAGTCAGGTGACAGGTATACAGCAGGTCCTCTGTCAGGTGACAGGTATACAGCAAGTCAGGTGACAGGTATACAGCAGGTCCTGTGTCAGGTAATGGGTATACAGCAGGTCCTGTGTCAGGTGACAGGTAAACAGCAAGTCAGGTGGCAGGTATACAGCAGTTCCTGTGTCAGGTGACAGGTATACAGCAGGTCCTGTGTCAGGTGACATGTATACAGCAAGTCAGGTGACAGGTATTCAGCAGGTCCTCTGTCAGGTGACAGGTATACAGCAAGTCAGGTGACAGGTATACAGCAAGTCAGGTGACAGGTATACAGCAGGTCCTGTGTCAGGTGACAGGTATACAGCATGTCAGGTGACAGGTATAAAGCAGTTCCTGTGTCAGGTGACAGGTATACAGCAGGACCTGTGTCAGGTGACAGGTATACAGCAAGTCAGGTGACAGGTATACAGCAGGTCCTGTGTCAGGTAATGGGTATACAGCAGGTACTCTGTCAGGTGACAGGTAAACAGCAAGTCAGGTGACAGGTATACAACAAGTCAGGTGACAGGTATACAGCAGGTCAGGTGACAGGTATACAACAGGTCCTGTGTCAGATGACAGGTATACAGCAAGTCAGGTTACAGGTATACAACAGGTCAGGTGACAGGTATACAACAGGTCAGGTGACAGGTATACAGCAAGTCAGTTGACAGGTATACAACAGGTCCTGTGTCAGGTGACAGGTATACAGCAGGTCAGGTGACAGGTATACAGCAGGTCAGGTGTCAGGCGACAGGTATACAGCAGGTCCTGTGTCAGGTAACAGGTATACAGCAGGTCCTGTGTCAGGTAACAGGTATACAGCAGGTCAGGTGACAGGTATACAGCAGGTTCTGTGTCAGGTTACAGGTAAACAGCAGTAAAACCTCTTAAAGTAAACCCATCACCTGTTTTATTCTTAGCATGGTAATTAATTAAATGAATACAATGGAACCTGTCTGATATTTCATCACTTATAATAACACCTGTCTATTCAGACCACCTGTGGGTGAACCAAAAGCATCATTCATATTGGTTATAACTGACCTGTCTTATACAACCACTGGTGAATTAAGACCACTTTGGCCATTCACATGGGTGGTCTCATAACACAGGGTTTACTGTATTGCCAAAGACTCCATAGAAAACTACTGACTGAATAAGTCAACATTCAATGAGACCTTGTTGCTGTTATCTGAACATCTTATTTTAATTATGACAGGTCAAATGTTAAGTTTTCTGTTTCCCACTTATGTAGGTGTGTTTGTGTACAGATCTGTTATACAACATGTAAAGAATATACAAATACAGGCATTTCTTGCCTTCAGCTAAGCATTTGCATTCTGCATGATTATATATATTTACAGTGAAACCTCTAAATTACAACCACCAACAGAACCTTAATCAAGTGGTTACATTTTTGAGGTGGTTGTCTAAGCGAGGCCTGATATAAAGAGCACAAAAAATAGGACTGTCAGAAATGATCATCATTTTGAGGTGGTCACTAGACTGAGGTGGTCGTAAAACAAGGTTGTACTATATACCCAGTACTACTATATAAAATATATATATATATATACATTAATATTTAAACTAAACCGACTGTCAGTGGTATACTTTAGAAATATATAGACGTGTCATAAGATATTAGTTGCCTTAAGGGATAGACAGATCATAAGAATAATGTTAAAATATCTGTAATAATGGATTCATTGGATACTTTAGAAATATATAGACGTGTCATAAGATATTAGTTGCCTTAAGGGATAGACAGATCATAAGAATAATGTTAAAATATCTGTAATAATGGATTCACCATAGGCTTATTTTGTACCCTCCTTTTGACATAAGCATGCAAGTTTCAAATCATCGAGACATTAGCTTTGTGGTGATTATCGTTTATGCATATTTGGTTACTGAATTTATGATTTATATATAATACATGTATGATCCTCGCATGATTTATTTCTGATTCATTTAAATTTGCACATATTCAAGTTTGCCAAAATTTGGAATTTATTTTTTTATTGATCTTTGATGACCTTTTATATGGGCTGTATGTACCTTTTGATCATAAGCTCTGATATCAATTTCATTTCTTATATACTAACATTTACAGGTAGTTGTATGTTTGTTTTTTGTTTTATATATAATATGATATATATATATATACTTATATATTTATTATTACTATCATAATATGTATTATATAATATGTGTATAATATATATATATATATATATTGTTTTGAAATACTGACATTTACACTAAGTTGTATGTTTTTTTTTGTTTTATATATTTAATGATTTATAATTATATATATATGTACATAGTAATATCTTATATATTAATATATATATATATATATATATATATATATATATATTTATATATATATATATATATATATATATATATATATATATATATATATATATATATATCATTACAGTTAGATGGTACTAATTTCTGTTCATCAAACTGGTTTCATTTAGGCCAGTCTGCAGAGAGCTGTTCATATGCCAATGACACAAATGACTTGGCCAGTGTTTTTGTACATTATATCATTTTCATCTCTAAGAAAGATGCTTGGGCACTAGTAAGCTCTCTACTTAATGCAATGATAACAAATGTTTTGATATGATATACTAGTATAAAGTAATATGTATATAGCCTTAGGAACCCTGGTCTCGATTTGTTCATGCACATTAAAAATTAAGCATATTACTCTTATAAGAATGGCCCATTATTTTATCATTTGTGTGTGTGTATTTTGAAGTTTGTTTAATAATCATAAAATTTTGTTGTACAAAGAGGTATTGGGGCCCAAGTATGCAGTATGATGTTTCATATATCCATACAGATTCACACATACTGATTAATATGAATACTGGCTCTTTATTATTGTGTCAACTTATTTGTAAAAAATGTTTTGATGGCCACCCACTGAGAATAAAAAACCTTACAGTTCAGTATGGAAAAATTTCAATAATAATTCTAATGTTATTACAGTTGAATTAGTTTCTGAATGTGATTTCATAAACATGTGAAGTCTCAGCAGTTTTTTTAATTTTTTTTATAAAAAAAATCCAAATTCTTTTATGATAAATATATTTTATAAACCTTTTCCTTTTATGGAAAATATTTATTGCAACAAATGCATGCTGTGCTGTGCATTGTTTGATCTTTGTTATTGATATATAATTTAGTGGTAACTTTATTGAAAATTGTGTATTTTTTAAGGTGAATGTGGTTGAAAATTCAAGCAAAAGGTTTAAACAGAGAGCCTTCAAAATTGCACAAATTTTGACACTCAGATTTATGTAAAGTGGAATCATGGAGTCTAAGGAACAAAAGCTGTGTCAGTAGACCCTTTAAAATTAAAATAAATGAGCATGTATTCATGCAGTACATTAGACACAGGTCCACTGAAACTGATTGCTGACTTTTAATTTATGGTGCAACTAGAAATTTGCATTCTGAGGAATGCAAGCCTCTGCCATGTGGGCGATCCTTATTGTTGGAAGTTCCCAAAACTGTTTGAATCATTCACCTATGTGGCCCATATTCTAAGTTTCATTCATACATATTTTTATGTTTCAGTACACACAAAAACTGTTCTTATTCATCAGAAATGATGCATATTCGTGAGATATTCGTTGGTTTGCTTGAATGGTACCAAAGCTGATGCAAGTTATATATTTCACTGACTTAACCATATGCAATGGCACCAGGGTACACTTTTGTATTATCTTCTCCTATGGTGTCAATTCTAACAACATGACTTTAAACCTTCCAAGTTCTCCCATGCTATTAGTAAACCATATGATCCACAAGGTTCCACAGCTTCTGGTTATTAGTTATATGTATAGTCAGCAGATATATGTAATCCTGCCATATTTTTTAAAGTAAATTCTGAAATGTAGGCCTATATAATGTAATATTTGTAAACTTCACTAGATATATTGCCACGCGAAAATTCCATCAGATGTTGACACATTTAATTTTGGTGGATGTTCCCTAACCCACGGTAATTTATGAAAATGACTTGAACAACTCAGCACCCATCATGTTTACAGAAAGTTCATTTTGTAGTGAGGTCAGTTGCAAAATACCACCACCACCCCTTTACTTCTCAGTTGTGGACCGAAATGTAGAACATGAAAAATACTGAACCTAAAACTAAACGTATAATGCATGAATTCAGGCTCATGAATATTGCTTGACTTTATATCAGCATGTAGAAATGAGCCTGGTCATGAATTAATAACATCAAGAAAAATTTTGCTTAAAATTAAACAGGAGGGGATTTTCTAGAAATTTGTTATCTCAAATTTGTGGTCTTAATTTAGGCCGGACTTCTAGACAGTTGAAAAATATATTGAAGTAGAAATAATGTCTTATCATTTCTTTCATGACAGTTTTAAATAAAGGTCTTCATTCAACATTATTTTTCTTGATTGCTGAGATCATGGGTTCTTCTTACTCTGATGTGCCTAATGTTTTCATAATATTAACCACTAAATTGATCATTTGAGAAAATTTGCAACATGCAACACAAGAGTCTCTAGCACTTTTAAATTTACAATTTATTGAGTGTAAATAAAATGCGTCATCTTTAGGTTAGAATATTTAAGCAAGTAATGTAGTGTTACACTCTGTGAAATAGGGGCTAAAATTTATATAACTGTGGGCGAAAGGGTTTCTTGTAACATGACAATTGTCTTTACGTTAAACCACTTTTGCATTCCAATGCCATCTAGTATTTAAGCAATGAAAAATTAAGTTTTTTTTTTAAATATTTCATGTTTTATGATTGAATGGTAGCTTAAACATATTTTTTATTAAAGTGAAAATACTGCTGTTTACTCTTTGCAGTCTGTCCCAATGTATAAGGACATATAAAGGAATTATCCAGTATAAATGTCTATCACACAAATGATGTGTTACACTTAATGAACACAAGATGGCGCTGAGAGGCAGAAGTGGTATTACCGAAATTAATAATGATATTTTATTTTTAATTTGAGGTTCCCCAATAATAATGTGGCCGCAAACTCTGCCATGGAAATAACCTTTTGCTTCGTGATATGACTAATAAGTCAGTCTTTAATGGGCTATCAATGTATCAGTTGAAGCAGATCAATATATAGCTTTGACAAGCATGGATACCATAAAACATATTAAATTTTCAGAACATTTTATCAAAGAAAACAGAATTTAGTTTATTTCTTTCTTATAGTGTATGATTGTAATTGAGACACGAGATTCTTGAAATTTTAACTCCATAAATCAGCATGTTTACAGATAGGACTCAAACGTGGAAAAGATAACTTTCAGATGTAATAAGACGATTTTTTCATGCAACAATGTTTGTTGGAACATGGAGTTACAATACATTATAAATTTATGATTGGAAGCATCGGGAATGGGTACATACCTTAAGAAAACCTATGCTTTTCCTCAGTGTCTGGTTTAAGCGCTCTTCCGTGATATTGAAATACATAAATGATGATATTGGTCATTGTTGGCGCAAAACATGCACCATAAATGATATAATAAATTTGTTGGTTTGTTTAAAATTAAGTCAACTTTACAAATATGTGTAAATGTGTATAGTGTTAATTTTAAAGTGAATTTAATGCTTGCAATAACTGATTTGAAAATGCTTCAATGCTATGAGTCCATGTCATGCAGCCTGGTACATGTGACCCAATGTTATTCGCAAGGGCCAGTTTAAAATCCCTCTCCGTTATGTATACTTTCTGTGATACGCTTTATGCTAATCATTATTGATGTTAATTGTGTATAAGCTGATATTACACAGAAGCAAGGCACTCATAAAAATACCAGATCCTCAAGGGGTAAAATTGAACTTTGTCCATTTGTGTATGATTAAAATATAATTTATGTAAGTTCATATTTCATTAAAAATATTTGTTTATTTGATGAATATAACAGTTCAAACCGATATTTTTTCTCATCACAGAGCTGGTATTTTAGCACCATTCAGTAAAACTGTAAAATACATATAGAGCTTAAGTAAACGTTACCAATAATATTAATGTAAGCACGTTTAATCCATGCAGCTTTCATTGATGTAATGTTGTTAATTATATGTACAGACTAACACAATGAATATCATCACAATCACCATACATGTACACATGCTATTACGTCCTAATGTAAAAAAAAGTGTGGCGTTTGTGTATTTACAGTTTATTTCAAATGGGATAATTTCATGTTTGATATTGTATTGTGCAACCTCCAGCCCACAATGGGTCAGTTAGGAACTTTGAGGTGATATGACCTTGACCTAACTGTGACATGACCTTGACCTATCTGTGATAGGAAGTGACGTAGGTACTGTCTCCTGTTTGACTAGTTAATGCGTGTTCCTTTCATGTCTATCTCCGCCACACCTGCAACAAGTGGCTTGACTGCATCCTCAGTGTTATATATCATTTACCTCTCATACCAAATTTGATCTCCTTTTCCTAATAAACTGTCTACTGTCATAGATATGGTGTTTTCATATATACGGTAAGCATGTGTGTGCGTGTGTATGTGTGTGAGAGAGAGAGAGAGGGGGGGGGGGGGCATATGTGTCCCAATGTGTGTGGCGGGTGTAACGGTTACAAAATGAAATGAACTTGCTGGGCTATCAGAATGCAGCTGTTTAAGTCTACCGGGGGGGGGGGGTTAATTCAATGTACATTCTGTGCGCCTGTGTTTTTGGTATTGGAATATCTACGAAAGTTCTCACTGAATTTCGATGCCATATTTAGGAAAGATGTACCGGTCGGCCTACCCCCGCGTGCCTGGCCAAAGAATTAAGGCAGGCCTTATAAGGAATGCTTATTTCCACTCCCCCTTGTGATAAAAGCTTGTGCACCCTTGAGTATTTTGGCAGTTAATGTGACCTAAACTTGGTGTTTGTTCTTTCCAGTGATAAAAGTAGTTTAATAATTGCTTTTCTTTACGAATCCTCTCGCAAGTACTTCTATAGACGCAATAGGGACACACATTTACACATTTCTAGAAGTAAGTTCTTTAAACTATTAAGTTTTTCAGTTTTTATATTGAAATGCATTTCATTTTAATACATTTAACATCAAAGTTTAAAACAATGATTTACAGAGTAACCCCTGACAAATATATTACATTTATATTTGCCAAAAAAATTCAAAGACATATAGATTTATATTTTTCGGCCAAATAAATTTTATTGGTCTAGTTGCTTAATCATTTGAAAATGTATATGTGGATCATTAAAATTAGAACTAACTTGATAACTGGCTGAGAGTCATTATCAGTAGACTGTTGGCACCTCGTTAGTGAGCTCTGGTTTGTGTCCACAAGCTCAGACTGGTGCTATCAGCTCTCAGCTCAGAATACCAGGTAAAGCTCAGACAGTTAAACTGGCACCTGTGACCTAGTAGGTTGTTCCAGTAATTTACTATACCACTTTACTAGAACTTTGATGACAAGAAAAATTAAAATTATAAATGTAAAATGGGAGGCTTTAAGACCATTGTCACTATACTGGATATAATAGATATGCACCTCAAAGATAAGCCCAATAACATTAATTTTTTATTTATATATATTTTCATCAATGTTATCCTATAGAACTTCTGTAAATGAATATCTATTATAACCAATGGTTATCTGTTCCATCTATGATGGGGATTGGTAACTCCTAGGGGGAGTGGAAATAAGCATCCCTTATTTCCACTCCCCAGGGGAGTGGATATAAGCACTTCCAAAAATTAAAGTCGTTATTTTATTTTGGGCAGGATCAGGCACATTTAAACCTGGGTCTGGATCAGTCATATAGTTTAGTCCACACCATCCAAGAGTAAGTCCCGAGTCCAGGCCACTCGAAACCTGTTCCTGTCCCTGTGATTCGAGTTCAAGTCCACCTTCTAGTCCGAGTCATTCGGATCTTTAGTCTAAGTCGAGCCCGAGTCTAATACAAATCTGATTAAAAGAAATTTAAAAAGGGATATTAGAGATTTTTTGTTACTTTACAAGTGCCATTTTTTAAATGTTTATTTACGTTTACCCCCTGATACGTAGCTTAAACATGGTATGTTAAGTCTTTTTTTTATTTTTTTCTTCCATGTGCACATGCCATCTTTGTATAATTTGTGGCATAATTTTCTTTTGCATTCGACTCGAGATGGACACGAGTCCATTAAAGTCCTTAAAAATTGGACTCGAGTCCAAGTCCGGACTCGAATCATACATTACTGGACTTGATCCAACCAATTCGCCCCATGTTGTGTGATATCATGTTTGTTTCTCCATACATCATCTCCAAATAATCTGCCGAACCATCTTAGCCTATTGCACATTCTCCCACTGAATTTCATTAAATGAAATAAGCATTTTCATAAATAAACCTATTCACATACCAAGTATGTTAAATATACACGAGGTACAGAGTTTTTGCTTCTTTATATGTTATGGTATCTTTCAATATTTCGATAGAAAAATTGCATGTTTACGCATGTTAACAAATGAAAATAATCTTGCAACGGGCTCGATCAGTGGAGAAAAATGTAAACACAGCCGGCACGCCACCTCGTGATCGTAACGCGCAACTTCACCAATCAGGGTTCCATGTTTCTTCTATTTTCAGTTGTCGCACACGTGTTAGATCAGACCTCTGATTAAAGAAAAAAATCTTGTTATGGGAACAGACACAGATGGGTTGTTACTCACACACGGAACCATGGATAACTGTTGCTCTGCTGCAAACACTTCGCCACTAAGTAGTCTGAATTTTAAAGTAAAAAAAATGCAAAAATCGGATCAATGACAGCCCCCCAACCCAAGTCATCCAGATGATTTCTGTGAAGGTATGATGATTCTTAATGGATACCTACCAGCTAGTGATCAGATGAAAGTATGAAGTGTACGCATGTCCTATCTTAAATAAATTATAGACCAAAATTCCTAATAGTTAACCAAATAAATACTACAAACATGTACATTTTAATACCAGTGCATCCACGACTACTCAAGTCTTCCTGTCAGTCCTTCTCTGAAAGCTGACGGTTGCTTTTGCTTTTGCCTGGTCTGTACAATCGACATTCCTTAGGCCAAACGGGTTTCATATTTATCACATGTTTTCGTAACAATTATTATTAACAATTAATTACAATTATAATTAAAATTATAAGGAAATCAGCCAGAGAAAAAATCTACATCGAAATCTACATTAATAGCAATTCAAGCGCCTGTGCTCAAAGCAACCCAGTGGCTGGAAACGTGGGGTTACCGCTTGGAGTGTGGACTGGTCAATTTAAAAAATCCATTTTTGTAGGTCAAAATAGGCCCAATAGGACCGAACAACTGGCATTATTTAGAATATGGTCAACTGAAAACAAAGCATTTTTATTTTCTTGAGACATTTGATGTTCCTGTTTATAGAGATTCAGAATGAAGCGAGGATTTTGTCTCTCCCTGGCCTTTCGCCCCCGTATTGTAAAATTCTGGATCCACCACTGCCATGTGCTGTTTTAACTGCATATCGGTATCCAGGGTCGATCAGTTCAAGACAGAGGGAGCATGGGATCTAGGGCAAGTGCTATTTATACAAACATAATATTACATAGGAGTTGGAGCGATATTAAACTGTGGTGTGCCGATTAATCGATTGTATCGATGATTGGTCGCTTTCTTTCTTAATCGATTAAATTTGTTGTATTTTGCAATCGACCACAAAACGATTATGTGTGCTAATGCATAAAAGTCTATTAAAAAATAGCATATTGTCAGAGATATGGGAAGGACGGGACACAAATCGCCGAACAACATTTTAAACCGAACCTGGGGCAGTAAAAAGGTGTCATCAGCCGTTACCTTGGCCTTTCGGCGTAAAAAACTAAGACTAGATTGACTAGGGCAAAAAGCACAGTAATTCAGTCAATGCAGTTTTGATGAAAAAGTATATTCCTACAAGCTGTATGAATAGTATGAAATATCTGTGAATCAAAACTTTGAATAGCTTATCCTTTTGAATGATTCTAAAGAGAAAGCAAGTTTGTCTCGTTTCATTCAGCGATACATTGCATATATACTATATATAAGGCTTAGAATTCCATGTTAGAGGTTAACCTCCAGAAACTTCTTTCGCTGTTGGTTGCCATCTTTCTGATGTTACTGATGCTCTGCTGCTTGATTCTACAGGGAGCAGAAGTAGATATTTCAGGAGTTACTCCACCTAATTTAACATGTACAGTGAACTACTGTGGTGCATCCTAGAAACAGCATTTTTTACAAGCACATTTCCAAAAACTGAGATTTTCTTATATATGGTTATCATAATGTAATAGAAGTGATTAATCCCTTTAATTTAGATTATCCATTAAATGTTGATACAGACCAATAGATTAAGACCGAACACTTCAGTCAACTATACTGATTTGTGAGAATTCTACCACCATGTAAAAAGTATTACAGGTGTCCGTCCTTTCCGCCTAGTCCGGCAGCCAAAGGTCATTTTTTGGCTGACCTTGTTTTATGGTCTTAAGTTTTTCTTTGAGGATTTTGTTTGCCCACATATAGGGTGTGAAAAATATGTTGGTTGGCCCTCTGTCAGCCTTGGGCAATTTTTGCTAATTAGCGTAAAACAAAATGGCCGCATAAAAATGCGAAAATAGCAAAAAATGCCATAATTTCCTTTACATTTGACATAGTGGGTCATCCAATACGTGAATTCTGGGGTATTATGAACCAGAGAATTCATTTTTGGTATTGCTTTAGTCATAATGACAACCATTTTTAATGTATCTGTTCTTCCATTTGAAAAAAAACTGTAAATATACTGAACACATGATTTGGTTACAGCTAACCTTTCACATTTTAACTCATCAGTAACCAAAATGATCCGCAGTTATAAAGAAAACATTATAAATGTCTTTTAAATAACAAGTACCTGTACCAGTTTTATGCACATTTTTACAGCCACAACACATTTCGTCTACAGCTAACCTTTCACATTTTAACTATATCAGTTACCAAAATGGTCAGCAGTTATAAAGAAAATACTATAAATGTATAAATGTCAAGTACCTGTACCAGTTTTATACACGTTTTTACAGCCACAACACATTTCCCTAGCAATTTTTAAATATAAATGTATATATATATATATATATATATATATATATATATATATATTGATTATTTACGAAAATGTTCAGTTACCCATAAACACGTGTTTTCATGCATTTGCAATCTTCAGATGTGATCTGTCAACGGTTGATGCAGTTATGTAATAATGCGTTGAGGCACTCAGCCATGGTCAGGTGTAATACTGCGTTGAGGCACTCAGCCATGGTCAGGTGTAATAATGCGTTGAGGCACTCTGCCATGGTCAGGTGTAATAATGCGTTGAGGCACTCAGCCATGGTCAGGTGTAATAATGCGTTGAGGCACTCAGCCATGGTCAGGTGTAATAATGCGTTGAGGCACTCAGCCATGGTCAGGTGTAATAATGCGTTGAGGCACTCAGCCATGGTCAGGTGTAATAATGCGTTGAGGCACTCAGCCATGGTCAGGTGTAATAATGCATTTAGGCACTCAGCCATGGTCAGGTGTAATAATGCGTTGACGCACGCAGCCATGGTCAGGTGTAATAATGCGTTGAGGCACTCGGCCATGGTCAGGTGTAATAATGCGTTGACGCACGCAGCCATGGTCAGGTGTAATAATGCGTTGAGGCACTCGGCCATGGTCAGGTGTAATAATGCGTTGACGCACTCAGCCATGGTCAGGTGTAATAATGCGTTGAGGCACTCAGCCATGGTCAGGTGTAATAATGCGTTGAGGCACTCAGCCATGGTCAGGTGTAATAATGCGTTGACGCACTCAGCCATGGTCAGGTGTAATAATGCGTTTAGGCACTCAGCCATAGTCAGGTGTAATAATGCGTTGAGGCACTCAGCCATGGTCAGGTGTAATAATGCGTTTAGGCACTCAGCCATGGTCAGGTGTAATAATGCGTTGAGGCACTCAGCCATGATCAGGTGTAATAATGCGTTGAGGCACTCAGCCATGGTCAGGTATAATAATGCGTTGACACACTCAGCCATGGTCAGGTGTAATAATGCGTTGACGCACTCAGCCATGTTCAGGTCGAAATGTACGAGGATCAGAATTATGCCTGCGTGAAAACACGTGTTAATGTGTAACTGAACATTTTCGTAAATAATCACTATGTATACCAGCTCTGATCAAACCGCTAATAGAGCACTATTGGATTCGTTCTGCAAACATATATACTATCGGTAAATATATATATATATATATATATATATATATATATATAAACATATATACTACGCGTCTGAATCAGCGCTCCCCCCCCCCCCCTTTCGACGCCACTGCACAGTGTTATTGTGTGGTGGGTTACACGTGTGCTATAACCTGTCTGACTCGAAAACATTCCCGTTCTGTTTGATGTAATGTTCATGTAGGATACACAGTCCAAGTCCGTGTAAAAGCAATCACAACAGCCAGATAACCGGTAATACCCAGTCAACACGTCAGGTAGCACAACCATACAACACGTTACGGTATTATTATGAAAAGGTAGGATTTGTCTTTCTGTTGAATATAAAATATATGAGGTTAGATAATTATAAGTATAGTAGTGAAAGAATTGTTAATTATAGTCCCACCATCCCGAGATAATAACCCTTTAGGAAAGCTGTTATAATTCTAAATAAAGCGCCTCAATATCAATGTTTGTGCTTTAATTTTGTAGTTGATCAATGTTTAGAATTGGATAAAAAATGACTAGTGTGATACTAGTATATGAAACTTCGGGTTGTAAAATATAAACAGTACAAAATATGAAATTGCATCAACCCGTGATAGCTGGCCGACAGAGTTGTTTCTTCAAATAAGTGAAGATCGTGACTCGTCATGCAAAGGTATATTTTATAAAGTTTCAGACGTTGAGAAAAAATGGTTTTAGCAAAGTGTATATTTGCTTATCTTTTGTCACCGTCATATGACCGACCTCGAGTCGTGAGTAATGAGAGTGGTCTTTTTTATGAACGGGGTCTTGCCAATATTACAACATAGTCCCCTCACAGGAGGTTACACAGTGGTTTTGATGATACATTATATGTGACACCTAAAACCCTTCAGGCACAAAATATGGAGTTACTTCATTGAATCACGAGATCGAGTTTATATATAGTTTCTTTGATTGTGGTATAAGGACTTTGTATCCACGCATATTACAACATTCATACGGTGCGGTTCGTGAGTTTGAATGTGTCCCTTGTCACTGTGAATATATTATATATATTTCTGCTGGTGGTGGTATTTTTACTTTTTAAGTATAGGTAACTGCGCCCCTTCTTTTAATGTTGTCATAACTAATTCTTTATCTGAGTATGTACATCTGCAACGTTCCATTTCGGTATGAGACTATTATTATTAGGGCCCCGCTTGACAAGCGGTGCCCTATAGTGATCACCGTGTCAGTCCGTCCTTCCGTCCATCCGTCCTTCCGTCCTTCCGTCAGTGACACTTTCTTTCGCGCGCGATAACTCAACGACAACCTAATGCAGCTTTCCCAAATTCACAGGGATGATTGGTACCTATGAGGACTCCAGACCTATTGAATAACAGACCTGTCGGAATTCCAATATGGCTGCCACAGCCCGATCGCTGATTTTCTTTCGCGCGCGATAACTCAACAACAACGCACTGCAGCTTTCCAAAATTCACAGGGATAAATGCTACCTATCAGGGCTCTTGATCTATTGAATTACAGACCTGTCGGAATTCAAATATGGCTGCCACAGCCTGATCGCTGTTTTTCTTGTGCGTGGGATAACTCAACAACGACCCACTGCAGCTTTCCCAAATTCACAGGAATGATTGGTACCTATGAGGGCTCTAGACCTATTGAATTAAAGACCTGTCGGAATTCCAATATGGCCGCCACATTCCGATCGTTGTTTATCTTTCGCGTGCGATAACTCAACAGCAACCTACTGCGGCTTTCCAAAATTACCAAGAATGATTAGTACCTATGAGGGCTCCAGACCTCCTAAATTACAGACCTGTTGGAATTTCAATATGGCCGCCACAGCCAGTTCGCTGAATTTCTTTCGCACACAATAACTCAACAACAACCTACTGCAGCATTCCCATATTGACAGGGATGATTGGTACCTATGAGGGCTCCAGACCACTTGAATTACAGACATGTCGGAATTCCAATATGGCTGCCACAGCCGGATCGTTGATTTTCTTTCACGCGCGATAACTTAACAACAACCTATTGCAGCTTTCCCAAATTCACAGGGATGATTGGTACCTATAAGGGCTCCAGACCTATTGAATAATAGGCCTGTTGGAATTCCAATATGGCTGCCACAGCCTGATCCCTCATTTTCTTTTGCGCGCGATAACTCAACAACAACCTTCAGAAGCTTATCCAAATTCACCGGGATGATTGGTACCTATGAGGGCTACAGACCTATTGAATTACAGACCTGTTGGAATTCCAATATGGCTGCCACAGCCCGATCGCTGATTTTCTTTCGTGAGCGATTACTCAACAACAACCTACTGCAGCTTTCCAATTTTCACAGGGATCATTGGTGACAATGAGGGCTCCAGACCAATTGAATTACAGACTAGGTCAAAATCAAATATGGCCAACAGACTACATTCAGTGATTTTCAATTGCACACATTATTTCAGACATATCCTCTTTAATAACATTTGATCCATTAGGATTTTTTCCCTCATGCATTTGGATAAAAAGCTGTTTTTGTTTGTCATATTTTTCAAATTTAACTTAATTTTTCGCCCAAACTAGTCCAGCACCACCAGAAATGCGGGGCCCTCTGAGGACAATTGTCCGACCACATCTAGTATTATTTTGTATCCTGGTGTCATCCAGGATACAAATGCCCGATGTATACCGCACCTGTAGTTCCTGGGAGTGCAATGTAACCCATTGCTGGGTCATAAAACCAATTAACTCCTAAAGACCAACTCACTTGTGCATAAGTGATACACGGCTTAGGGGCACAGCCTTCCCATGAAAACTGCAGAACGCTAAGAATGGGTTGGTGGCGACCGTGAAATATCTCAGTGCTCTTCGGCTGGGTTTTGAACTCACAATCTCTCGGCTTTAAGTCCTGTGATTTCCCCCGCTTCAACCCCTGCAAACTTGAAGGCCACTTTTTGTGAATTTTAACGTTGTCGTGATGGACTTTCCAATAAAATACATATAGACATGATATTTACGTTTACTTTTGTATATATCTATATATCAATGCTGAGAATATTAGAGCAGAAACAAAATTTAATGACAGAAAAGTCATGGTTTCTGATTTATCCAGGATTATATTTAGGTTTTATTTATGGATTGTTCATTTAATATTATTTTTAGAAACGCAATGGCATCCGGTGGCAAGACACATTTACTAAACTGCCCGATATGCTTTGAGGGAAAAGATGGCCGGACTCCAAGAGCACTTCAGTGTCAGCATTCATTTTGTACAGAATGTTTAATCCAATGGTACAAAGCATGCGGCAACAGAAAGCAGTCAGCATCAAACAAGATAGAGTGCCCGGTATGTAAGACTACATCGCCCCTGCCACCAGGGGGAGTACAGGGTCTTCCGGTTGATTTTAAAGTCAGTGAGGCGTCAGACGTTATAAGTGCTCTGGATAACCAAAAGTCATGCCAAAAATGTAGCCGCGTAGGACGGCTGAACTCGGCAGAAGCATTATGCGTCGATTGTAACTACCATTTTTGTGAAGATTGTGCATCCGACCATTTGCAAAGCCCGATTTTTGCAGACCATAAAATTGTCCGTGCGCTATGCAAGCTCCATTTCGGGGTAATGAAATATGTGTGTCTTACGTGTAAGGAACCGTTGTGCTCTGTGTGTGTAATTCACGGAGATCACAACGAACACCAGGTAACAGACACGGAGGGATGGCTGCAACCTAACAAAAGTAAATTACAAGAGGAAATAGAAATCATGAAAATAGAGGTGCAGAACTTAACAGAAAATGTAAGAGTCAGTGAGTTACACTGTGAGGAACACTATGATCTCGTGGACGCAGCTATGGCAAACCAGTGTGAATCAGTCAAAGCAGAAGTAGAAAGATTATTCAATGACGCCAGGGTGCAGCACCGTGCACAATGTGAAGAACATACAGCAAAACTTCATCAACGCTTCAACGATGCGATTCAGACAGGAGGAGAGGCTATTGCAAAATGTTCTAATATACTTGAAAAGGACACAACTGAATTTATCAAAGAGTTTCACGACATGCAAAAGAACGTACAGAGAGCACGCAGCGTCCTCAGAACAGCTGGCCTTTCTCTTCCGCAAGCAGCAAACCTAACGCCAAATGCTTGTAGCATCGAAGGCGCTCAAGACATCTTTGTTTCCATACAGTCTTGCAGTTTTGCCTGTAGCCTGTCCAGTATATTGAATTCCGGAGAAGAGTATGCTCCTCCGAAGGAATTGTTCAAATTAGACTGTGACAAAGAAGGTCCAATAGATAATCCGTGGAATCTGTGCGCATGGCCTGACGGGTCGGTCATTGTCTGTCAAGCTGACGGAGGAAAAGTGTGCAGTGTTCTTCTGGACGGATCTGTTCAGGACGTATACTCTGGAGACAAGACCCTAGCCCCTTGTGTAAAAGGAGCTATACTGTATTTGGCGAAATCTGATGGAACTGGTGTTATTAAAATATCACCTAGTGGCGATACAGACATAATACCATTAGACCTAAATGTACCATGCCCCTTTGGACTCGGCGTACAGGGGGAAGACTTTTATTTCCTGTATCTGTCTGGGGTGGCCCATCGCTGCCTGAAACGTCCGGGGGGCAGACAGATCATTGACGGAGATAAACTGCATGGTTTCTTGCATATTCACCAGACTATCCCTCAGATGCTTATAGTCACCGACCTGCAGACCAAAGGAATAACAGTGTACACCACGGAAGGCAAAGCTCTGCATCGGCTGGGAGCTGGCCAACTGAAGTTCAAGGAACCAACTGGCATTACAATGTTGGCAAATGGTCACATTTTGGTCGCAGATCGAAAGCTCAAGAAAATATTTGAATTTACTTTGGATGGAAGCTTCATCAGGGAGTTATTAACGGAAAAGGATGGTTTATCATGTCCTGCTTGTATTGCCTACTGCCATCCTTATTTGTGGATCAGTGAAAATGACGTTTCATCGGCTGCAGGAAGTACAAAAGCAAGTTTGAGACTCTTTAAATTTTAAACAATACCTTGACTCGCATGTATTTTAAAGCTATACGCTCTGTATGTTGCAAAATACGTCACTTTTATGAAATGGCCACATAAAAGGTTAATTGCATTGGCAAATGAAAAAAAGACACATAAATCCCATCAATATGCTATAGCTCTATGTAACTACCATTTCATGACCTTTCATTGAAATCCATTGAAAAAATACATAAAGAGACATCAATGTATTCTAGTGTAGTTTGTGCAATAGGTATGGCAGTCGGACCACTTTATTCTAGGAGTTACGTAAGGATTTTGATGAGTTTTAAGATAAATGTAACACCCACGGAATATTCTATAATATATTTAGGTAATTTGGACGACCATGATATCAGTATTAAATTTCACGCCCTAGAAATGCCCGTCTTGGTTTAGAAATGTCGGGTATCAAACCAAGTTTGTGCCGATGGGGTCTCTTTCCATTTACCATACACCCTGATCGAGATATTTGACAACATTTTTGCGAAGGTGTTAACAGAATGCAGCGCCTTCTAACGGGAGGTACGCCAGTGTATCACGTGGGTGAACTTACAGCGCCTTCAATCGTATTTAGAATGAAACTAAACTGGTCCTCAAGTGCAACAAAGTGTATGGGTAATATGCTAGTTCAGTAGAGCGCCGTATTTCCGAATGCCGAATTTCCGAAAATTCGTTTTTTTAATAAAATTGGGACACCGAAAATTAATTCGTATTTCAGAAATATTTTTCAAGCATGTTAACACTTAAAATGAATTTATGTAATTACGAGACACAAAGGCCTGCAGTCAGGTGGTTAAGCCGAGTGGTGACCCTAATTAATTAGTTCTGGGCCGATGCTGTCGCCGAGGCAAGATGTGATAACTACACCTAGTCGCGCAATGCCAGGCTCCGTATACCTTTAGTAAGCGGATGAGCAGTTTATCCAAGAGCACTTGTGTATTATTAGACAAAGTGTCCGTCTCTATAATACAGAGATGGAGAGCACTGCATGCATTCTTGTGGTGCCCTGTCTGATATCACTAAATGTCCCTCCTTTGGCCAAATTACCAAACATAATCTAGCTAACATACCCTTAACTACGACTCCTTACTTGTTTTCTTGCTCAAATAAGAAAATTAAACATATAATCATGGTGCAAAGTTAAGAAGCGATGCTCGCAGGTTTCTATCCAAAAAACGACATGTTGCTTTAGGTTCTAGGACACAGGGAGAAGCCAGTTTTCAAAGTTCTTCCTCTGATTGGCTGTTAGGTTTCGGGCTATTTCATCATGGAAATCCAACTTAGTTCCAAGCATAAGATTTACTGCCTGGTCCCAAAAATAGTGCAATCTAGTGAATAAAAACAGAAAGTGCAAGCAAAACAATGGTTCCAAGCGGGGCTAGTAGCCACCTGCAAATTTTCTCGTTTTCACTTATTAGGAATGGTTCACACACGCGGTTAAGACCCACGTTTGTTTATTTTAAGCTTATCATCTGATTTATCTAAATTTCTATGTCCTCGCTGGCACACCAATATTTTCAATAGAGTGCTCGTAAGCCTCACTGGGAGGCTTACTAAGTAGGCTAGTGTATTATCAACTATAACCCGTTTGTACTCAAGCAAGCATAGTTCGTCGGCTTTGGCTGGGATGTCAGGCCGTACAACTAAGGAATTTACTCGCAAGAGTATTGGAGACGTATCATTCACACATCGCTTGTGCTTAAGTAGGTTAAGTTGCTAGGGCAAAGCTCGCGGGCCTGGCCATACAATTCATTCCGAGAGAGCAATTGTGTTATTTACTTAAACTTGCCGTTATTCAGCTTATTTACTGTCAAGAAGAACACCAATCGAACACGATCGTCTTGCTGTCATTTGCCAGAGATATGGAGTCAAAGAAAAGAAAACGGCCTGCGTTATGAATCTGCCGCACTAGCGCCGCCTACGGGCTGTTAAAGAAATTAACCGAGCTACAATAATGGCGATGTAAATTGACCTTTCCCTTCCGTGATTGGCACACAAGTATCCTAAAAACTATTTAAAATGGGTTTTACCTATTAAACTCTGCAATAAATCCGACATTTTAATAAGTTCCGGTCGTAAATAACGTGACGTGGGTCAAAAAGGAACATGGTGTTCCCTCAGTAACATAGCGTTAAGTTAACCACAAAGGCCTGTATGCTCAAAAGCTGACTGTAAGTAAACCTTATATAGTCCATGCATTTTCTAAATCTCGGACTGGCCAAAACGGGATTATCAGCGTAGTTAAGCTTAACGGTATGCACAAAGGAGGACCAAAGATGGTTTAGCCAGACCAAGTACTAACTCCTTAAACCTGGTACTAAACTCAATATATGAATATTAATGAAGCAGGTCAGCAGGGTCACTATGGGGATTCCCCACAGAAAACAACAGTTAAGAGCAATTTTACTGCTTTCTACTGCTGTACAGTGTATGTTAGGGCTAGTGACTGTATACTATTTGTGTAGTCAATCATATAAAACCTCCTACAACTGATAGAATGGTTAAAACATGTAAAATGAGCCTTTTTAGTTCAATAACTAAGCCATGTTGAGCTATTGTGATGGGTCTTTGATCATTACAAGCCCGGATTTTATAATATTTTTTGTTTCTAAATTGGGATGGCAAGGCACAGATTATATATATAATAAGTGAATTATATAACAAATACACATTAAATAGACATGTATTATATGCATATACTTTATGTTATACGGCCAGGCACTTATGTGATATCTGGAGACCCCTCCCCCTGTATATTGTTGGTGAATTAGAAGGCAGTTAACTACATTTCCCGGCTTTCCGGCGTTAAACTGAAGAGCTTTATCAGTAGGAACTTTCAGGCCAACATAAAAAAAAGATGTAAATCGATATACAGGATTTTGATATATGAGTATGTAACCACTTTAGAGTGATCTACATGACAAAACTCGTGCTGCTGTGACCAGAACAGTTAATTGCTCTTATACATGATATTCCACATACACATAGAAAAGTAGTTCACGTGTGTCTGTGTCTCTGTGTGGCAGGCACCTGCACACAGCCTATACTGCCGCCGGAAACAGCAAATAAGGATCTACTGGACTGGAGTGTGACTCCTGAGCTGGCACCAACACCCTGGGCCAAGTGCCCATCTGGGTCGATCTTAGCTGTAACCAGCACAATACGGGAAACAATTTCAATATACACGAACAGCGCGCAAACCATGTGCCTTCTCATGAATGGCGACTTAACATTTCCTCTTGCGCAGAACATGATGCGCAGTCGTTAGAAACTGCAAGCGACCGACCGAAGTCGACATCTATCTGCGGAGCGTCAAACTAATCTCTTTGACGCCTGCCACATGCACCCCTCCTTTTTCTCAACTACACCCCATATTGAGAAAGATAAAGAGGTTACAAATACCCTTCAGGCTACACTTACGAAATGTGCTAGTTTCTATATATACCTTTACAAAGAAGAACTGATGTTTAACGCCTGGCATCCTAACCTGGGTAACAAACTCTGAAAACCTTAGTTGCTAATGAAAGCTAGACATAAATGACTCAAGTTACAAAGTACCAAAACAAAATAGAGATATTTCATTAGAACACGCGCAGCTAGAATGAAATATTCTTAATATGACAATCTACCTAAGCGTTACATCGTCATTACACCGCCGTTTCTTTATGGTTGTGTTCTATGTTAACATATATACCCTGGGATGTGCCGAAGATCTTGGCAGATGGTTAACGTTACTATGCATCCCAGCTGTTCGTCTTGTAGTCCTTCGTACAGGTGCAATGTTCCTATATACAACAGACGGTGTTCTACACGAGCTTGACCTCTGTCTGGAAGCCTAACTGTATCTCGATCCGACCTTCCTGGGACAGGATTCTAAGTTATAAGCAATGTCCCATCCAGTTCCTCCTCATCTGAGACAGTATCAGGTATTCTCTCGTCAACATCTCTTCCCTGCCACTCCGGAATAGTGATTGGTTGTTGCACATCTTTCGGTTCTGGGTATATCCTCAGTTGGCACCGGTTAACCCACTTCACCGGTCCAAACCCGTCCGCAGGCTCAATGTTGTAAACATCTTGGTCTCCTCGCTGGTCGACTACCTTAAAGACCTTTGAGCCGTACGAGTCTTGGATCTTCGAACGTCATTTCAGAAACTGTTGCAAATAAACCCTTGACCCTAAGGACAACGGAGCTTCCTTTGCTTTTCTGTTATAAACTTGTTTCCTTGCAGCTGCTGCCTGCTGCAGTCTATCTGTGACATGTCTATATTCCTCCTGTAACCTTTGCTGATGTATCACAACCCAGTCAATCTGATTTCTCACTAAATCATCACTCTCTATGGTCGTTCCTTAATGGAAATCCGCTGGAAAATTAGGGTCCCTTCCAAACAATAGGTAAAAGGGAGAATATCCCGTGGAACTGTGAGGCGTTGTGTTGTATACAAACACTAGCTCACTAAGGTGTTCTGTCAATCTGACCTTCTGGTGTGGAGGCAGTGTCCGCAGTAGGTCGTGCATAGTCCTATTGAAGCGTTCTACTTGGCCATTACCAGCCGGGTGGTACCTCGTGGTGTGTGACCACTGAACCCCGTAAAGGCGACACAACTCCTGCACAACCTTCGCCTAAAATAATCTGCCCTGATCGGAGTGTAACCGCATACACGGCCCGTATCTGTAAAACCACTCCTTCACTAAACACTTCGCCACCGTGGTTGCAGTCTGATCCTTTGTTGGGATCGCCACAACCCAACTTATGAAGGCATAAGTAAGGACGAGAACATTCTCACGGCCATCTCCTGACTTTTCAAGTAACGTAAAATCAATAAAGACTAACTCTAAGGGTCGTGTTGCGAGGAAGGACCCCAGTGGTGTTCTAACCTTGCGATGCTTTGCAAGAATACACCTATCACAATTCTCGATACAGTCTTTTATGAAAGTGGACATCTTCGGAAAGTAATATTTGGGCCGAACCATGGCCTTGATGTCAATGTTGGTCGTGCATGGCGCGCAATACACTGAAGAGAAGCTGGAAGGACGATCTGCTTTATTCCTCCCAGAAGAGGGTCACGTATCCTACGATAGAGTATTCCGTCTTGTGTTTCTAACCTGGACCACTGCCGAATCATCAGTTGCACTGGGATGGACTCTTGTTTCCTAACATGCAACTTCTGCCCCTTCAACCAGTAAACAAGGACCTTTCTGATATCTGGATCCCTCGCATCCTGCATCATGGCAACCGTTTCAGTGGATAACGAGGGTAAGTACGTTGCAACTTCATCCTGAAACAACTCTCTTGGCTGGTCAACCTGTTTCTCTGATGAATCTAGAGCTGCGAAGCACAACTCATGTGGCACACGCGTCATTTCAGCTATGTCACCTAGCGTCTGCTCCATTCCTTGTTCCGTATCCCACGGGAGCTCCTCTTGCCTTGACTCCCTGAACTTATCGCAAATTGCCCACTTCAGAGCGATGAGCTCGAGGCGTTTTGAATTGTACTGTCCTGGATCACGCTCAGTTCCCCTAAGCCCTCTACTGGCATACGCGATTACACACTTCCTCCCGTCACGTTCCTGACTAAGCACAGCCCCTAAACCGTGAAATGAGGCATCCGTTTCTAACGTGAATGGTTGACTGAAATCAGGGTAGCTTAGCAGCGGAGGATGTGTCAATGCTGCCTTGAGTTTCTCAAATGCCTCTTGGTGTTCCATGCCCCAGAGATCAATTATTCTCACAGACTTTGATCTCTGTCCCTTCTGCTTTTCCATGGCTTTGCTAACAAGCTGGTGTAGAGGTGCAGCCATCCGCGCAAACCCCTGAACAAACCGTCGGTACTACGAAATGAAGCCAAGGAACCGGCGCAGTTCCTTTAGTGTTTTTGGCGTTGGCCAATCAACTACCGCTCGTAACTTATCTGGGTCAGTGGCAACCCCTTCAGGACTGACTATGTGCCCTTAGAACTTTACTTTCTTACAGAAGAAAGAACACTTTTCTCCCTATAGTTACAGCTCATGAGAACGGAATCGGTTAAACACTGTCTCTAACCTCTGTCCTCACTGATACTACTGCTAAACACAATTATATCGTCGAGATATACTAGCAAAATGTTTAACATGCCATCACGAAAAACACGCGACATCAGTCGTTTCCAAGTACTTGGATTGTTGGCCAAACGGCATTCTCACAAACTCAAAGAGACCTATCGGAGTTGTGAACGCAGTCTTCGCTCTGTCTGCCGGCACTACCTCGACCTGATGGTAGGCCGAAGCCATGTCCAACGTACTAAAGTACTGTGCGTCACTCAGCGCGTCCAGAGACTCTTCAATTCTTGGCAGGGGAAATACGTCCCTCTTTCCTTGCGGTTCAACCTCCTGTAGTCCACGCAAAGACGGATCTCACCCGATCGCTTTTGGACAAAGACTACTGGAGACGCATATTCTGATGCGCTTTCAACAAGTCCTTGAGATGTTCCCTCACACCATCTATCAACTGGGGTGGAATCCTCTTATATGGTTCTTTGGTTGGAGTGTCATCAGTCGTTCGAATTAGTTGCTGAATGGAAGGGGTGGCAGGAAGTAGTTCCCCTTCAGCCACAAAAAAATCAGCATTCCTCCTCAGCATATCTTCCACCTTCCCTCTCTCCTCTATGGTGCCTTCAAATCTTAAGAGGTCCACTGCGGGAAGATGAGTTGATTTCTGTCCTGAGCTAGCTGGTACACTCACTTGCAGTTCATGCATATCCACTACAACATCTATGTCAATTTCTCTGTAAATCGGGTTCACCTTACAAACTGTACCATCTCGGAAATTCGGCTTAAGGACCACATCCGAACTCGAAAAGTTCACAGCAGGTATCCACAGCGGTCCCTCTCCTCCCTTGACTAAGGTCGGGGTCAACTGCAAGCCACCTTGCACTGGCTGGTGCAACGGCTCAACTAACACCGCTCAATCTACCTTAGGTACAGTAATCCTAACATCACAGATACTGTTCGTTGGGACTAATACTTCTGAAAACTCAGCCACCCGCAAAAACTTGGCAGTCATCTCTGCTGGAATAGTACAGTTCTGGCTATCAATTCAAACTGCTTCCCGAAAACTAGGTAGCTGTTTCAGAACATTGGTTCCAAGAAGTCCTGGTACTGATTCTCGCTTCTCCCTTAACTCAGGGGTGTCCTTCATGACTAATATGCCGACATCTGCGAGCTCCACTCCCTCTATCTCTACTGGTAAGACAAGCAGACCTAGGTACAGGATATCAAGCCCATAAGCCGCGTTCAGCGTCAACCATCCATGTGTCTCGAGTAGGTGACCATCCAGGTGTTCCCTGTAGAACTTTTCTGAGACTGTCGAAACCTGGGACCCGGTGTCCACTAAACACTGTATCTCAAACCCACCTATCTTGGCACATGTGACTGCTCTTCCACCAATCGTCTTACGTATCAACTCTATCCTGGAATCAGAGCTATTCTCACCAACTACCTGCTGAGCGTCAATGTTTGGGCTACCAGTCGATGCAGCAGCAACTGGGATTTCCTCCTCCTGAGTCGGGTTCTGGTTCCTCTTGGGACAATCCCTTCGAATATGTCCATACTCTTGACAAGAGTAACACCTAACATCTTTAGCACCTGAACTGTAGCCTCCAGTTCTGGGTAGTGGCTCACGCTTGCCCTGCAATACTTTCAGTAAGTCCTGGTTTTGACGAACTAGCGCCGCCTGCTGCTGCTGGCTCTTTTCCAGCATAGTCCTCAACGTTGCCTGCTCCTGCCGCAGTTGTTCCAGTTGTCCAGCTACCGCAGCCGACATACCAAATGATCGTGGCGTTTGTTCTGTGGTATCCGCAGAAACAACCTGAGTCGAGGCTTTACTCTGCACGTCGTCATCCTCCGGCCAAGCAATAGCTTCCAGATTGATCTCCTGGAATATTTACATTAAAATTTCTCTTTATTTCTCTCTTTAAGTCTCTCCGTAGAAACTTGTCACGTATCATTTCAACAAAACGGTCCCTCAGTGCATGATCTTTATTCACAATGCAGCCTGGATCCTTCTTTAGGGCTCGCTCTGTCAGAGCTATGAAACCGCGGGAAAAGTCCCTCAGAGATTCCTTTCCACCTTGTTTGCGATTGTATAATAAGTCAAGGATCTCTGACGCGCTCTTCTTTTCACCAAATGCATCCTCCAGCAGCTCAAACATCTGATCCGGGTCACAACCTCAGCACACCTTACCTCGTTCCTCTAGGTAAGACATCAGAAAATCGGTCGCGTCACGCCCTTCCAGCCCCTGGCTTCGGACTGCCCTCGGGCCTCAAGGATCCAGTCATCTAGCTTAGATGGATCTCCGTTGAAACTTGGCAGCTTCCTGTTGGCATAGACCACTCGCAGGTGTTGCAGGAGGGGAAGCCTGGGCTTCCACTGACGCTCACTGATCTAAATTGGTCTGTAACTGCTCCAACCGACGTCTGAGGGGTTCAAGCTCCTCTCCCATATTTAAAATATTGTAACTATTTTGCACTGATTCAAATGATATGAATGTACAACTTAAAACCCCTTACTCCTTCCTCAATAGCCGAGGAGTAATACTCACATTAAAATCAGAGGCTCTCTGTCCTTACTAAACAGGTGTTATATACAAAATGAAAAGGTCAGATACTCAAGTTTGAGTATGAGCCCATAGTGACTCTGGCAAAACAGCCTGACACTTCTGTGACATATCAACAATTATCATTTGTATAAACAGTTACTTATGAACAGGACAAATAAAATTCTAGGAATTCCTTTGAAATACTCTTGGTCCATTCAACGATAATGTACATTCGACTAAAAAGTTACAATCAACCTTCACAGTGTCAATCTATGACCAATATGTTTTTATATATCAGTATGTTAGTTCCACCTGATTTGTAAACATATCACATCTGGTACAACATACCTGTACCGCTGTCTGGTATGGATGAACAGTCAATAAAGCTGAAAAACAACATGCATCCCGGGCCCTCCTATACAGCCAGCACAACTGAACAAAATAAACTCTGATATCCTTTCACCTATAAACCTTGTTGTCAGCATACAATATCTGAGCACATCAAACAAATAAACCAGTATCAAGCTAAACCATTTGACCATATACCTCAGACATAATATCAAAACATTCAACCATCTGTATCAAAACATATCAAGTTGTGGAAAAATTAAACATTAAAGAAAATCTGACCCACTACAAAATCAGCTTTAACCAGTTATCAATGACCTGTACTGTATTAGCATAATACACTAATACAAGGTTGCATCATTGGTATAATACGTTAGACATAATGTTGCGTAAAGGGCATGATACATTAACATGATGTTGCATCAGCTGTTATACCAACAACCGCTCACCATGTGCATATCAGCAAGCGAGTTGTGTTTTCTGTATAAAATTAAACATTTCATGCATTATAAGCATCAACATAAACTATATGAGACTTCAGCATCAAATAAGTACATTAAAGTCCAGACCTTAAACTCTGTTAAATGATCCGTTCTCTCTTGATAAGACTCAAGTTACAGCATAAAACCAAAATGTCTCTTGTATCACACAGTATTACCCACTGGCATCATCTCCTATCTGCTGCTAGTACTAGTCACTTTTAGGAAGTCCTAACAGCCTCAAAACACAGATTAAATAAAGGGTAGCTCTACATTAAATCATTAATACCCTTTAAAATCAAAACCAGTAATTACAACTGTGCACACAATCTGTAAGATATGAAAAACCACAAAATCGAGCAATCCACTGCAAAGTCCGGATCAGTCACTGCTGCTACGGGCCCAATCACCACTGGCACCACTGTGACCACATCTCGCCTGTCATCTATCCTCTGCATACAGATGTCTCTGTCAGACGTCTCACAGTAGCAATCTCCCGCCAGCCACTCACCAGATCATCTTCACAGCATCCCATATCCGCTGCCACCAAATTCATGTAACCACTTTAAAGTGATCTACATGACAAAACTCGTGCTGCTGTGACCAGAACAGTTTATTGCTCTTATATATGATGTTCCACATACACATAGAAAAGTAGTTCACGTGTGTCTGTGTCTTTGTGTGGTTGGCACCTGCACACAGCCTGTTCAGCCGCCGGAAACAGCACATAAGGATCTACTGGACTGGAGTGTGACTCCTGAGCTGGCACCAACACCCTGGACCAAGTGCCCATCTGGGTCGATCTTAGCTGTAACTAATCTCTTTGACGCCTGCCACAAGTAGATATTGGGCTTTAGTTACACATGGATTGAAAATTCTGCATGCTTAATTCAAGCCATACAGGAATTGTTACCTCTATTTTTTTGCGATATCAAGTAAATATCCTTAAAGAAATTAGTATGAATTAATGAACCGCACATCTAATAATGACAGTTAGTCCGCCACGTACGGACTCCATTTATGTGATATGGAGTCCGACCGTCTGGCGGTGAGAGTTCACCCTGCGGTACATGGAGGGAGCTGTAACATGAAATACCACTGCTTGTAGTGCGATAGAGAAGCAATCTTGTATTTATATATAGTAATGAACTTATTATGTATCAAATTAAATCGATATATTTCCCAGGAATGCCAGTGCCGTGCACTAGGATAGACCATATTTTCATGAGCATCCCTCCCATCATACATCGCGTGTTGTCAATGATGCTAATTTCCTATTGGCTGTTCCAACTTGAAGGCGCCAGCGGCCCGACGGAGATGAGGTAATATCTGATTTCATTCAGAGTAAGTACTCATACTTTATTATATACTGATCAGCAAAAGTTTTGGTCCCAACGGAGTCCAAGCGTCTGTAACAATAATAATATGTAGGGTTTAACTGGTGTCCCCACGTTACAAAAGGCATATTTATATCTTAGGGTTTGTACGGATCCGTAAAACCTTGGATAGTATAGACTCTCCCCGCCAGAGGCTGCAGCGCTTGATCAGTGTTAACTATATGTCAGCGCTGCTTGACTGCAGCAAAATGACAGTAAGCATGTAATGTAATGAGCCTCTGAAAACAGCCGAGGCCAGATATAAACTATACTAGGATTGATAATACCTATAATTAAATTTATGTAAATGTATGGTAAATAATACATTTTGGGGTATTCGGAGCAATTTTGTGCAGATTTCTAATGTCGGATAAAAGAAGGTTTTTGCCGGGATCAGGGGAGGGCTGTCCCAAACCCCGTAAACCCTCTGTAGATCTGAACTTAGTTCAGAATCTTTCGGTCCAGCCATTAACAGGACACATGATACTGACCCAGAAAGATCTTGGTTAAATTCATGACAAGTTCTGCAGAAATGGATTGGATGGTGCGCATGCGCGACTGACAAGTCATACCCTGGACGAGCTCCCGCTTTGACGAAAAAAAAGGCTGAAAAGCACCCACAAACAAGAGTCACTGAGATATTATAGTGATGGGGAAATCAGGACGAAGAACTACCAACAAAACACAAAAGCCAATTATCTCATATTTGACAGAAAACTCTGAGAAAGACCAAACAGAGAGGGGCTGGAGAAAGAAAACATGGAGGCCATGACGGAACTACAGGGGCAACAAACAGGTGAGACAAGTGAGGCGGGTTTGGAAAGTTATTTCAGTGGCTTAGAACAGAAAATGAGTAAAGCGATTGAAGAGTGTAAAAATGCTCTGCAGAGAGATACAAAAACACTAGAAGGAAAACTGGATATCTTGAGTAATTAAACGAAGGAGCATGGGTGCCAAATAAAAGAACTAGAAAACACGGCGCAATTTGTACAAAGCCAGTACGATACAGTTACAAATAAAATGGAGACCATAGAACAGACAAACAAGAAGCTTCAGAACGAAATTGGGACTCTTAAATAAATAGAAAAGAAGCTGACAGAAAAAATAGAAACCTTGGAGAAGGTTCTAACCAGTAAAATACTTAACATTGAACGTTACACGAGAGAATTTAATTTGAGATTAGTGGGGGTGCCAGAAAAGCGAGATGAGGACTGTATGCATATTGTGGCCAAATGTATCTCGGAAACGAAACTTTTGGGAACTGAATGTACAGTGACAGAGGCTTAAACAGTCATAGAGACAGCACATTGAATTGGAAATTAACTGATAAACACAGAAACATCATTTTTAGATTCTTTTCACGCCCAGTCATAAATAAAATATTACGAAATGCCAAAACTTCACTAAACAAGTCAAACGGGAAATATTACGAAATGCCAAAACTTCACTAAACAAGTCAAACGGGACGCCTTCATAGGCAATCATTGAAGATCTGACAATGGAAGACTATGCCTTAAAGAAAAAGGCTTTACCAAAAAAAGCTGAAAGAAGCTTATAATCAAAAGAAGAAAGCCCGTTTCTGGCGGGGAGGCCTCATTGTTGACGCCCAAGTGGTGCCTATTCAAAGTTAAAATTTGAAGACCGCGAACTTCTATGATGTGTGTTATATTGTACAGGGGGCAGCACGGCCGGCTTCTACAGAGGACACTTTTTCTATATGCCGATAGACTTGTTTTATCGCTCAGTCAATCTGAGATCTTTCATTAAGCGTGTCACACTGGATAGAGAACAGCACGGTTAGTTTTTCTTAGAGAACACATTTTCTACAGCGTAGCTGAAAGACTTGATTTAGCGCTCAATCATTAGTCAATGTGTTTACCCTTACCATAGGTGACTTGTCATGATGCCTCAAGTAAATTGGTTTAATTTTCTGTTGTTTTTAATATTACTTCAATGATGCCTTAGATATGGATGGCATTTTTGTTTGCATTTCTATATTTTGAATTAAGTTTAATAACATGTAATTGGGTCTGTCATTACTGTGTTGAGGTAGCGTTGAGGTAAAACACCCTAATATATTTTTATATATTTATTATTATTTGTTTGTTTAACTCCAGATACTCATAGTCTACACCTGACATTTTATTCTTAGAGACCAATTAAACAATAAGAATGAACCACTCTATCTCATATATGCGCTGTTACGCGTTAAGTGCTATAAATTTGGTTCATTTCTACTTTTTTATTTTTTGGTTTATGTCGACAGGGAGAAAGACATGGTTGACTGGAATTGAAATCCGAGACACAATAATTATACTCTGTTGAACTTTTGATTGTCTGTTTAATAATTTAAAAAAAAGAGAGAAAAAGAGGTTTAGAAATCTATACGGTAGGCTGTAGTGGTGTTCTTGTTCCAACAGATAATGAACTCCAGCAACGGTTTAGAGATGTTTTATTCGCCCCACCTACTACACAGGTGTACCAACAAACCATTCTCTAATGTTACATAACGTAAGGGTTTAATACGAGGCATATACCATAAATATCCTCACAGTTTAATAATAACATCTGTAATATACGAGTTCTATAAGAACAAGGCTCACTCACAGAAATACCCCCCTAAAGGTAGCCTATGAATATTCACTACACAGACATTATAATAGGAATAACCAGAAATCTATTTGTACATGGTACTAAGTAGTAACTGAGTAACGTAAGCTCCACTGATAGCTTGATACAATTATTTACTTTACAAGAACACACAAAACAGGCACTTTTTGGGACAACTTACACATTACAGAGCCAATACTAGAGCAATACTTGATTTAGAAATTTCTGGTGAGATCACCGTACCAGCTTGCTGTTCCTATAAAAAGAATACATTTTAAGTAGACACTTTTCGGTAATCTCAAACAAGATAACTGATCATAAACATGTAGATAGCTCAACATCACACTAGCATAATGATAAATCTGTTTTCCAGACATTCAGAATAATACACTTTGCATAATATCACTTCCTGAACATGGTACATGTCTGGTATCACAATACTACTCGCTAATGGTACATGCTAAGTGATTGTGACATAGTGCGTTCATAATACAGAGTGCAATCATAATACACAATATGCAAAACAGTATATTAAACACAGCATACAAACAGAGTCTAACTGATAAGACATCAGCCAATACATATATCACAGAAATACAGAGTCCACCTGATAATACATATCAGTCCATGAGGAATGATAAGGTCCATCAGTCGATAAGGCATCGGTCATCACAGAGTTCATACACACGTATATATACAAGGATTCACAATAGTCTAAGATCCATGCTCGGGCTTGAGCTGATCCGCATGCTTCACTAATATCTCTGGTCCAACTTGGACGCCGAAATTTAATGCATTGAACGTATTGAAACGTTTCACCACGGGATAAGGTCCGTCCCAGCGAAATGCAAATTTCGCAGTAAATCCCTTCGAAGCATCCGACTGATGTGTCTTAACATACACGTGATCTCCGACTTTAATATTAACTTGCCTTCGACGTTTTTCATAATGGTATTTCCGAGTTGCGCGTTTGTCTCTCAGTCGTTCCAACACATTATTGTCTCTCTATGGTCCTTGATGAGTTTCAGTATCCATTCCATATGAGTGTCACCGGATGGAATGATTGGCGCCACATGAACATCCGAAGAAAACACACCGGTCTGAGGATACTGTAACTGACGACCAAACAGAACCAAAGCAGGAGATTCCCCAGTGGAACAATTGTCAACTGAGTTCAAAGCAAAACGGAATTCCGACAGATGAACGTCCCAAGTTCTCTGATCATCCTGAACATAACTAGACAACATGGACTTCAGATCTCTGTTAGCCCTCTCCATCCAATTAGTCTGAGGATGATACGTAGAAGAATGGGTAAGACGTACACCCCATCTCTGACAAACAGCCTTCAAATACTTAGATGTAAATTGACTACCTTGATCAGAAAGTAATTTTTGTGGTGGACCATATCGAGTGAATATCTCTCTGACCAAAATCATAGCAATAGCTTTGCCTGTTGCTCTTCTCAAGGGAAATAGTTCAATCCACTTAGAAAAATGATCTCGCCAGACTAAGATATACTGGTGTCCACTATAAGATCTAGGCAAAGGACCTACCAAGTCTACAGCTGCGAATTCCCACGACATAGTGGACTCAGTAATTTGCATAAAACCTTGAGGTTTATGATAAGTGGGTTTTACCTTTTTACATACTGAACAAGGGTCAACGTACCTTTTCACATCATTATACAATCCGTCCCAAGTAAAATAAGACTGAATTCTCTAGTCTTAAAACTACCCATGTGACCTGCTGTGGGTAAATCATGAAATGCACTGATAACTTCAGTTTCACAGCAGATGGAATCCAAATCTTATATCCGTCACGGGTCTGACGATAAAGAATACATGACACCTGACACTGACTCGCCAATTTCTCAGTTTTCTTATCAAGGTCTCTCTCACCCTGTAAATATCTTATAACTAAACCTAACACAGGATCTTTTTTTTGCATTTGTAGGATTTCTTGATTATTAGGTAAGGAACTGGGAATATTCCTAAACTCCATAGTGGGTCTAGCATCTTGATCAGAATCAGGCGCCTGAGAATTGTTACATAAGGAACAGACAAATTCCAATTCACTAGCTAATGTGGGATCAATATTTACACATATATCATGAAACCAACGGTCACATTGATCACACTGGACCCAATCTATTACATCTCCTGTAGGTTTGATACAATCAGGGGATTAACATTTACCGTGATTCTGAGTTTGATCTAAGACAATTCCAACTGGCATCTGGTATCACGCGACAAAGTATAAGGAACAACATGAAATTTTCCTGGTCGAAACCGAACCTCAAAATTGAATTCTTGAATTCGAAGAACCCAACGATACAGTCTACCATTTAATTCTTTCTGATTCTTGAATAGCCATGAAGTACCTGATGATCAGAAATCACTGTTGTAAATGTACCTTCAAGAAATGGTCTCCATTTTTCCATACTCCAAACTACTGCTAAGATTTCTCTTTCAGTTGTGCTATACCGTCTTTTAACAGGAGTCAAAGTTCTGCTAGCAAAGCCAATAGTTCTTAATTGTCCATTTTGATATTGATTTAGAGAAGATCCAATTCCGACACCACTAGCATCAGTGTGTATTTCAAATTTATCACCATTTGGATCAGGAAATGATAAACAGAGGGGTGACCCTAATATATTTTTCAACTGATTAAAGGCCTGTTCACATTCTTTTGTCCATTTCCAATCTACACCTTACTCCGAAGATTATTGAGAGGTTCTGCTATAGTAGAATATTTAGGGATGTATTTGGAATACCAACCACACATGCCTAAAAATCTTTCCAGTTCTTTTTTGTTTTGAGGAGCAAGGAATTTTTTTATGGCTTTAACCTTTTCTTGGTTTGTAGAAATACCTTAACCAGATATGCAATGACCTAAATATATTAATTCTGTTTGGAAAAATGTACGTGTTTTTGGATTTATTGTTAATCCTGCTTGTCTGATTTTTTCAAGAACTTCTTTCAAGTCACTGATATGTTTTTCTACATCAGATGAATAAATGACAATATCATCCGGATAAACATAACAATTTCGGCCAAGACAGTCTTTCAGAACTTTTTCTACTAATCTCTGAAATATGGCAGGTCCATTGACTAATCCGAAGGCTAGTACTTTAAATTGATATAAATTCTGTCCCGTAGAGAAGCTGTAATTTCTCTATGTTCAGGTTTCAAGTTCACTTGCCAGTATCCAGATTTCATGTCAAGAGTGGAAAATATGGTAGCTCCATGTAAGGAAGTCAGTATTTTATCAATAGTAGGCAATGGGTAAGCATCAATTTTAGTAACCGCATTTACTTTCCGGAAATCAATACAAAGTCTGTAATCAATACCTCCTGGTTGAGGAACCATTACAACAGGACTTCTCCAGGGTAATTTAGATTCTTCAATAATACCATCTTTTAACATTTGAGGAATTTGCTCATCAGCAGCTTTTTGTTTTGCAGGGGATAATCTATATGGACGTTGTTTGATTGGTTCAGTTCCTTCTTTTACTATAATTTCATGTTCAACTAAATCAGTCCAACCAGGTTTTTCTGTAATAACATCCGAAAATTCTTCAAATATAGATTGCATGTATTCTGAATCCCCATCCACTCTATTTGAATTTTCCAAATTTTCATCTTTTTTTTCAGGTTCTACTTTTTTAGAATTACTTTGAGTTTTTGAAAAAGTACTGTGAGTTCCAAACAATGTACTTTGAGTTCCAATTAAAGGCCACTTGACAAGAGGTTGAACTTTCTCTGACCATACACTTTGATTAGCAAAATCAATAACCAAACCAGCACCTGCACAATAATCATTCCCTAATAACATTGGAATTTGATTATGTGGAGTTACAATTCATTCAATTTGGTGAGAATATCCAACACACTCGAAATCAACTATAACATATCCAATAGCAGAGAACTCTGATCCTTCAAACCACCTCAAAACCTGATTCCTCTTCTAAACAATGGTGAGACCTAAATCATGACACAAGTCTTCTCTGATCATTGAAACAGAAGATCCAGAATCAACCAAACCATAACATTCTTGACCTTTGACTTTAAGTGCTACTAAGGGTCCATTTTGGGAAGTGGGTGGAAATCTATCAGATGAAAATACAGAACAATCCTCACTCTGCAATTTCGGAATAAACTCTTTAGTATGAACACTGAATTTTGGGATAAATTCTTTGGCATGAACATTTAATGGTTTTGAAGAATGGCATAGTCATTTGTCAGTTGGTTCGGCTTTTACAGGTGAATTTCTTTGCTTTTGTTTGTTAGGGCAATTTCTTTGAATATGACCTAATTCACCAGAGAAAACATGCCGAAGAGAATCTTCCTCTGCCTACTGATTTATATTGAAAAGTATTCTTTGGAATAGCCCCATAATTAACTGAATTTCTGGTATCAGAATCTTTCTGATTAGATTGTTTAGGTTTAAATCCAGGTCCCTTGTAAGCATAGCCTGTTTGAGGTTTTTGAATGTCTTTTCCTCTCTCAGCAATTTTTTCTGCAGAACATAATCATCTGCAATGCCAGCTAATTCTCTGACTGTTAACCCTTCCTTTTCCACCAACTTAAGTTTCAAATTGTCATCAGATACAAAATGTAACATTTGGTCCATAACCAGATTATCAAATATAGCTGTGACTTCCTCATCTTCCATTAATCTATCACTAGGTTGTACCCATCTAAAGAAATATTCTTCCAACCTTGAAACATACGAAAGAAAAGTTTCATCAGATTTCTTTGCCTCATTCCTAAATTTAAGGCGATAAGCACTAGGAGTTAATTGATATCTGTGCAAGATAGTATGGATCACCTTATCATAATCCCTTTGTTCTTTATGGGAAAGTGAATGATAGGCCTGCTGAGCATATCCTGTAAGATATGGTTCTAAATAATGACTCCGTTCACTTTTAGGAATTTGGTATCTATCAACCAAATTCTCAAAAGTTTTGATCCAATAGTGGATATCATCTCTATCTGTCAGTTAAGTCATTTTTTTAATTTTAACATGGGATGGACTACCTGATTGTTTAACCATCATCTTCTCAAGAAGATTAATAAATCTATCATTATCCTCTTTCCTATGCTTTTCCATCTCGCTAAGGACAGACTGGAGAGAAATATCTGACATACCCTTAAGAGATACTCCAGGCTCTTTCATGTCAGGAATCTCTACTAAAGCATTTATATGCTCTTCCTTAGTATTCAAATCAGACAATTCTAAATGGTTATGTTCACACAATTGAACAATTTAATCTTTAGTATTACTACGCAAAATAGCTTTCTTTTCATCTATTGAAGCCATGATGACATTTAAAAGAAATCAACTATTATTAGTACGGAATTGCCTTCTTTTATTTCTAAGGATAAATGGCTCACTATCTCTTAGCTGCGGTATGCCGCCCAGACGACAGTTCACCAGACCTACATGAGCTATAGCTGCTGGATGCCGCCAAGGCCCCGAATGGGTCTCCCAAGAAATAATGCCACGCCAGCAATCCCACTAATAATAAGGAGCAAAGCCCCTGGTTGATAATAAGAAAATAATAAAGAGTATCACTGCCTCTTAAAATCCCACTCCCGCTCTTCCTCAGAACTAGAATCATTTATTGTTCTTAATTGGCAAGCACGGGTGAGTTTATTAAAGATCTTCCGCTTTAACACCTCCCCTGGACGTACCCCATCCCTCAACAATGAGAAATTAACCTTTCTGACTACCTTCTTATAGGACTTCCCTGGCTTGCCTCTTTTCTTGATGGAAGTGCGTGTTATGTCTTTAATGGAATTAACAAATATAAAACCGGACAAACGGGCTTGAGAGGTAATGAAATAATTGATAGTGAGTATATCCGAATCTAGAGCTTTTTGCTGGACATCAAATTGAGCATCAGTAGAATTTAGTAAACTGAGCTTTCCAGTTTGGACATTATGTTGACAGGCAGACTTGATATTGACGGGAAGAATGGTGTTCCAAATGATAAAATGGCCATGTTGTTTGACATAAGAGTTAATATCCATAACAAGATTCTGTACACGTGTAAGTCAGGATTGTATATAATTTCTATGCCATGGGGAGTAGTTTTCTTGGTGGTGAAATCACAAATACCAGCAGAAAAAATAATAGTAAATTCCGTTTTTGTATTAGAATGTGTACGACCCCGAAGTTCATGGAACAAAGAATTCAAAGTAGCCCCGCCCCTACACACTTCAACAACGGAATCCTGAAGCGAGAGCCGTGCATTTGCCCGAAAGTAGTCGGCTAATCACCTCCCCCTAGAATCAGAGAGGAATAGAAAGGTGGACAAGGAGGGACGAGAAAACAACAAGAAAGCAGAGAGAACGACAAAAAACACCCGAAGACAGGCCAAAAAGGAAACAAACTTGAAAAAAGAGTAAAAACACTTAGCCGCGTGCAGCGACCACGAAAAACCACAGAAAAAGGAAGTAACGAGAAACAGAGCATGACGGGAAAAAACTGGAATCCACAGGTGTTTCCTCAAAAGTACATGGCAGCTCCAAGTGAGTCGGCAGCCGGCGACGTTGGGCGCTATTTATGTTGTGGTGTTCTTGTTCCAACAGATAATGAACTCCAGCAACGGTTTAGAGATGTTTTATTCGCCCCGGCTCGAGTACCAACTGACTAACATGTCCACGAAAACTCTGGACATTAACTACGCGCATGCGCACTAGCTATAACAATAAACAAAAGAACATGTAACATTTAAGCCGCTGTTAACCCTGCTCGACCAGTTTCGATAAATACAGTCCTACCACTACCCTGCCGGTAGATGTCGCCATCAGCACAACACGAAATAATTCACAGGTTTACATGTTAATACTACTAGAGTCATTAGATGTCGCCCTAAAACATTACAAGGCCCATAAAAGGTAAGGTCTATCGTGAATATTTATGTCCGCTTATTCATGTATTTGTCTCCTGGTCAGACATTTTTGAAAGTCGATTTTGATTATGTACACTAGTTAACTTTTTTAATTCCATGAATAACCAAAATGTAAAGTTACTTTTTATTGAAAGACCAATTTCTATTGAATGAATATATATTCAGTGGATCTGTGCTGATGATATGATTCCTATCATTGTGCGAGAACCAAATGGCCATTATTTATGGAGGGCTCGAATAACAACTATTGACGCAGAACTTTAGACATGGGTTAAACCTATATTTTAGGACTATGATAAATAGGGTTGACGAGTACCCTGAAAACAGAAATCTTATCAATGTTCACTGCCGATAAAGAATTATTTTGTGTTGGTTTGGGAAACTAAAACCATAAATACCTTATATTGGTATGAATAATAAGTATTTTAAAAGATCAACTGGATAGGCCAATACAGTAGTGTCAGCACATGTATCTGAAAACGTTATATGAAATTGGGAAATGTAACTAAAATGAGATTATCTTGAGTGTAATAACATATTAAAGCTCATATTTTAAGTAATTTGGTCTGTTTTGTTTACTTTTCATTCGGATCAGCTAAACTTAAGTTCTCATAGTGAAATGTCTCTTGAAAATAGAGAATTTAGACTGATATGAGATGAGATAATCTCGAAATGGTTCTTTTTTATGTCTATGTAAATTCGGCTGAGCACACAATTCTGTGATTTCAGAGTTTTTCGTAGTTATAACTGATGGATTGTATAATTCACGAGTTTTTCAATTATAGGTGATACAATTACAAGTTCAGGAACCCAATATTTCAAATATAGGAGATACAATCTCAGAAACCCAACTAAAGAAAAATTAATTATATTAAATATAGAGGAATGTATTGCTCACAGAACTATTGTAAAATATCAGCTATGATTATATATAAAAGGTTTTGTGATTTTTATTAAGGGAATCCTGTTTGGAATGTATCAGATTTTAAATCCATATTTTTTGTCGTGCAATGATTGTATAACCAATGTTTTAGGTTTTTGAGTTATATTTTAAAGTTTTTCCGCTTTGATATGGAGGAATTTTTATTCCTCTCTCAAGACGAAATGTGCGAAAATCGATAAAATATAAATATCTCATATTTTGGATATAAGCGATGGCACTGAGACTACCATTCAATACACTATAGATGAATTACCGGTACGCTAATTTAGATTTTGAAAGTTATCTACATATTGCAATTGTTAGATAGAGAAAGGTTAAAAATTATTCTAACAGTGTCTAAGAAAAAAGCAGTAAAACAGGCAAAACAGAAATTCATACGGAACTTATTTCATGTTGTATATGTGTAATAGAAACGCTTCTATTAGCCTCTATCTTTGTTCACTCATGTACATTTTGATAATCATGCAGTGTTTAATACCGTTACATTAAAAAGAAGCAGGGATGCATCGTCTTAAGCAGTTGGCAGAAATAGGTATGATATTTGTTGACATATTTATGTTCTTCTAATGGTTTTGTATGTTATTGTATATGTTTTTGTATAGTATACGCACATCAGGATTACAAAATAATTTAAGCATAACATGTATATACATGTTTCTCATGATATCTACACTAAAAATTAGAAATAAACCCATTAATTTTAATTCACAGAGATAATTTCGCTTAATGTAAGAGGACTAGGAGATCAAATAAAAAGGAGGGAAACTTTCCACTGGTTACATAAAAAAAATGCTAAAATAATATTATTACAGGAAACATATTGTATACTCAAAGATGAGAACAAATGGATCGCTGAATGGGGTGGTACTATTATATTTTCACATGGAGCTAGTAATGCCAAAGGTGTATGTGTCATGCTGAAAAATAATATTAACTATGAAATACACAGCAGCATATGTAGTGATTCTGGTCAGTTCATTGTATTAGATATAACTGTTGAAGGAATAAGATGTACCATTGTAATCGTGATGATCCTAGTTTCTTTTATAATATTATGGAAATTATCGAAACTCTACCAAACGATAATAGAATATTAGGGGGTGATTTTAATCTAGTACTTAATATAGAGAAAGACAAAAAGGGGGGTAATCCACAGACTCATTCTAAATCAAACGAATTAATAAACACATGGTTAAAAAACCTAGATCTGATAGATACCTGGCGAGATTTTCACCCTCAGGAAGTGCAGTACACCTGGAAAAGGTTAAAACCTAAACCGTTGTTATGCAGACTGGATTTCTTCCTAATTTCAAAAGGCCTCAAAGAAATTGTACAAAAAACAGAGATTGTACCCGGTTATAAAACCGACCACTCTACAGTCATGATTATACTAGATCTGAATCTTCATAAAAGGGGACCAGGTTTCTGGAAATTCAATGCCCAACATTTATACAATAAAGATTATATTAAATTAATAAAAGAAACTATTAGAGAGACCAAAGAATATAATTAAAACACAGACCCAGCATTACTGTGGGATGTTATTAAATGCAAGATAAGAGGGGCAACAATAGCGCACTCCTTTACAATAAATAAAAAGAGAAGGACATTACTACAGGAACTTGAAAATAAATTAAAGTACTTAGAAGAACAATATTCACGCAACCCATGTGAAAAAATAATTGAAGAGATTAAAGAAAAAAAATCAGAGATAGAGAATATTGTACGAGAAAAAACAAAGAGTGCAATGTTTCGTTGCAAAGCAAAGTGGCACATGGATGGCGAAAAACCATCCAAATACTTTCTAAATCTTGAAAAAAGACTGTATAACAATAAAACTATAACTAAATTAAAATCTGAGGATAATTATATGACTGAACCGAAAGATATCTTACAGGAAGCACTACATTTTTATGAAAAAATATATACTTCAGCTAACTTGACACCTGATGAAAGTCAGTATGGTGAGTTTTTTAATAAATCATCAAAAATATTATCAGAAGAAGAAATAAAATTTTGCGATAACGTTTTAAGTGAAAAAGAACTTAATGAATGTTTGAAATCTTTTAAAAATGGTAAAACACCAGGTACTGACGGTCTAACAGTAGAATTTTAAAATTTTTTTTGGGGAAGACATTAAAGAAGATTTAATAGCAGCTTATAAACACTCCTTTGAAACCGGAAAATTAAATGTCTCCCAGCGACAAGGTATAATTACATTAATTCCAAAAATGTCCAAAGATACCTCAGTACTAAAGAATTGGAGGCCGATATCACTTCTTAATGTTGACTATAAATTAATAACTAAATCTATGGCTAATAGACTGAAAAAAATACTTCAAATATTAATTCATCAAGACCAAACTGGATTTTCATAGTAGAATTTATAGTTTATTTAGCTACTGTGGTAAAAATAAAATCAAAGCCAATTTAATGCAAATCGATTTTGAAAAGGCTTTCGATTTTTTAGAATGGCCTTTTATAAAAAAGTATTGAAATTCTATAATTTTTTAGACACATTTTGCAAGTGGATTGAAATTTTTTATAAGGATATTTCATCATGTGTCATAAATAATGGATGGATATCTAGTTTTTAAAATTAGGTAGAGGAGTGCGACAAGGCTGTCCATTATCACCTTATCTATATATCATTTCAGCAGAACTTTTGGCTAACAGGATCAGAGATAATATCAATATTAAAGGAATTGAAATAAACACTGAAAAACATGTGATCTCCCAATACGCAGATTACACAACGTTGTTTTTAAGGGGAGGCCACATGGTAATGAAAGAAGTGATTGAAGATTTTTAAAAATTTCAGAAATTAAGTGGATTAAAAATTAATATTGAAAAAACAGTAGTTATGCCAATGAGTAATCATACATATGGTAAAGACCAAATAATTAAAATGGGTCTACAATGGAGCACAGGACCAGTTACAATTCTTGGTATTCAAATCAACAATAAATTAGAATATCTATGTGACCTGAATTTCAGACCTACATTAGAAAAAATTAAGAATTTAATTGATATATGGGCAAAAAGACAGTTAACACCTTTGGGGAAAATAACAGTGAATAAATCAGAATTAATCTCTCAGCTACAATATCAATTCTCAGTTCTACCAAATCCACCTGCTTCATTCCTGAAAGAAATAGAAGTTACCCTCTTTAATTTTATATGGAACAGTAAAATTGATAAAATCAAACGAAAAATTTTAATAGCACCAAGGATGAAGGTGGTCTAGAAATGATAGATATCTGGTCTAAACTACAAGCTCCAAAATGGCATGGATAAATAGATGTCTGGCTTCCAGTTTGGAACAAGGATGGAGACAACTGGTTAATTGTAGCTTGAATAATTTGACTGGGTATCTTTTCACATGTAACTTAAAAATTGAAGATGTAAACCAAACATCAGTGCTGAAAGGGGTCAATCTTTTTTGGAAAGAAATTATTCAAGAATAGTGTAAATATAATTTTAATGATCCTGAAACCGTGAATGAATTCTTGAACCAATCCTTGTGGTTTGACTCTTATCTTAAAATAAACGGTAAAATTGTATTTTATAGAAAATGGTATGATGCTGGTATAAAATATTTCACCATTTAACTAAAAAAGTGAATAATTCTTATATATTTTATACTCTGCAAGAAATGCGACAGAACTATGGGCATCAAATCAATACAATGACATACAATAGCATATTACATGCAGTCCCAATTATATGGAAAAGAGAAATCAAAGGAAACAGTAATGAAGCCACAGTATAAATGTTTAATATTGATAAACTATTATTAGTGGTGAAACCAGTAAAATTTATATATGCTGAACTTGTTAAACAGAAGTTTGTACACCCAGAAAATACTTTTCTAAAATGGCAACAAAATGTACCAGAATGTGATTAAAAAAGTGTATTAGAGGCATTTAAAAATCTTTATTCAACCACTATATCTGTAAAATTAAGGTACTTCCAGTTTAAAATTCTACATAGAATCTTAACGTTAAACAAATCTTTGGTAAAGATGGATTTAAAAGAATATGACATATGTACCTTCTGTAAGCAAGAAAAAGAAACACTGATAAATTTATTCTGTAAATGCTCTAAACTTAAAAAGCTATGGTCGGAAATATTTATATGGTTAGACACCTTAAACTTGCCCATAATATATGCTCGAGATATAATACTGTTCAATGTAAGTTCTGATAAATTGTTAGACAAAATTATCCTGTTGATAAAAATATTATATTTATGTAGCAAGATGTAAAGAATACCCTTTGTCTCTAAATGATGCTGTTAAACATATAAAATTATACTATACTATTGAGAGACAAGTAGCAATTCATAAAGGGAAACTTGTTCAACATAATTTATTATGGAACAGATTGAATAGCTTTCTCAGTGTAGATGATTGATTATAAATGTTACTCTACTCTGCATGATAAAAATATCATATATTGAACTCTTGTTGTAAGAATATACTATTATGTATCTTGTCCGTGTGCAGTGCCATTTGTTGTTCTTCTGTACTGTGTCATTACATGTTTTTGTGTATCTGTATTGTTTTGAAATAAAAAAAAAAAAACTAAAAAAAAAAAGTTCTGCAGAAATCTGGCAAACGTACACTCTTAGAAAAAAGGGTTCCAACTAGAACCCAAAATGGTTCTTCAGAGTGGACTGAGTGGGTGACCTTTTATGGTTTCGGCTAGAACCTTCAAGCGGGGTTCTTTTTGGAACCTCCCTAAGGTTCTTTTATGGAACCTATAAAGAACCTCTCTAGAGGTTCTGAGATAAGAGAGGTTCTGAGAAGAACCCTCTAAGGTTCTTCACGGTGGACTGAGTGGGGAACTTTAAAAGGTTCTTGGTGGAACCAATGTGTAGGGTTCTTCATAGAACCTTCAATGCCTTTTTATTTAAGAAAACAGTCTAGGATGTCCTATTATACGTTTAGGATAAATTAATTACGTCATATGTCCATACATATTTGATAGAGTGTTGATTGATATGCAAAAAAAATATAAAAGCATTTCTCAAAGAAGATAGGTACCTGCAAGGATCATAGCTGAAATCATATATATATATATTTGTATCCTTTAAATGTGATGAAACCTTCGAGGCAAAATGAAAACACTGTTTTTTTTTAAGGAAACACATTTTTATTTAGTTGAAAGACCAGTCTGTGAAAAAAGAGCAATTACTAAAAGCATTAGCTAATAAATGCACGTAATTGATATGACTGACATTTGCTATACGTGTCGTGAACACCTCGCAGTTCCGAGTCGTTTTCTCAAATTGAAATAAATTCCCTTGTTATCGTTCAGCGTAGAGTTTTTAAAATTCAGGCAAATGTTGTGTTTTGCCTGCAAGAATTTCAGTTTTCTTGGTATATACTAACAATGAAATTGAATATTTCCCACTGTCTCTCTTATCTGCACACACCAACATCCCTATTAGAATAGAACAACCACGATGCGCAGAGTGTTCTTTTTTTGTGTGGATTTGATATCCGGTGAACGTCAAGAATATTTTGATGAATTATTTGTGTGTTCTCAGGTATTTATCTATACGAGTCCAGGTCCTCTTGTGTAGTAATTCTGTATTATAAAAATAATACTTATCTGCTTTACAAAATAAAATATATGAAGTCGCAGCAACATATAATCGATACACAACATGTGATGCAACCAGTGTCTTGCACGATGTTTGTATGGCTATATACAGCTGATACGCCTTGGGGAGCGATTCAAACGAATTCCAGTCCCATAGGCAAATGTATTGTTCCTATGTATACAAATCTTCAAACGAAATGTCTGCACAGAATCGATGAGCTGTATGATCGGCGATAAAGTCCAAACACTGCGACGGTCGAACTTATCTCTGATTCCGTGTCATCATATCCCTTAATTGCGTGATGCGTACTTGGCAATACAAGGAAAGGTACGGAAAATCGATCTGTAAAAAATAAGAGATGAAATATATATTACCAGCAGTTGAGAATTAATTAACATACGATGTTTCTGGTCTGTGAAGTCGCTAATTGGAACTCGCCCCCCCCCCCCTCTCTCTCTGAGTGGGAATTGCATTTTGAATGTTGATGTTGTTAACATTACAATGTTTTGGCAAGCCTCCCGAAAAATCTTTGACACGAAAAATGTTAGGTCATATGAACTGCAGATGATGAATACAATAACTATTACAAACACGTACTTTTCACAAAGGTATTTTAACATAGAATGCGTAATTATTCTTACTTTTTCTTAATTGACTTATAATACTTGTTACCTTGCTTTCAAATTATTTGTAGTGTGCTTATATAGTTATAGGTGGTTAAAACAGACAAAATAACTGTTTTTTGCTTTGTGATACACAATGCCAAGTGCATTATTAAAAACATTTTGTTATGATTTAGAAATAACTCCTTAACAACGTACCATATAATAATCGTCATCCCAATTACAACGAAAATCCACTCTTCCTTTTTCATTTCATTCTTGCTAGCCAGGCAGATGTATCTGGTTCCTGCAAAGAGAAAGAATGGAAGGGTCACCAGTATATTCTGTACTTGGTAATACACGTAATTAATCAATGCAACACCATGTTAATTAGAGGACGCCTTAAACTAATGTGTAATAAGGCGTAACCACACAGTGAGAGGCCTAGTTCTGTCCCGCATGTCCATATGTAGTGAAACCCCAATACTAAGGTCTCCAAAACAAAATATAAACATAACAAAATAGAATGCATATCTGTGCATTTGATTACAACGGTGTATCGATATAATTAATAAGCAACCTTGTCTTATTCCTTAAAATGTATGGTATGTCCCTCACAATTAGATGTTAATACAGACATAAAAACCTTAGATTTTTGTTTTGTGATACACAATTCCATGTGTATTGGTACCACTTGACAGGTTACAATTTAAGTATAGCTCTGGAATAATTTTTAATACACGATATATAAACTTACCTTTTCTTAGGAAAATTCTTGTCAAATTGTTTTTCGTTTGCTCTCTTAAAAGCCAGGCAGATGTATCTTGTCACTGCAAAGGGGAATGCATGTGTTAATTAAGTAAAGTCTACGCTTGGTAATAATTAGCCCACTATACAACACCGAGTTAATTAGTGAACACCTTCAGTCAATGTGCAATTCGGTGTGACTTTATATTGAGAGAGTCCGTTTTGTCCCAAGGCCAAAGTGTTGAAAATCCCGACGAGTTTATAAAACAGTGCTCTTATATACCATTTGCTGACTTACCTTAAAATAACAAGGCTTGTGTTCTTTTGCCTAATGTAAAATAAATGATTTGTCGAACAGTCTAAAGAAATGACAAAGGATAGAGATTTGTAAACATTGTATACAGGTTATTAATGTTATGAATGTATTCCATGTATAATCTTCTAGCTTGTTTAGTTTCAGTCACTCAAGTCGATTTTAACTTTTGTTTGGTGACTGTTCCTTTACATTGCTGGAACTGTTTATAATTCTGCTTGTGTTACTATGAACTTTTATTACTTTGCTGCAACGATTATTGCACGCAATAGCATGTTTATTATGGGACTTTGTCCAGGTTTAGATTAATTGAACGTAACTCCGTTCGCAGACAGAGACTGATTCACTGGACAGTTAATCTCTAGACATATAACTTTGACGTTCTTCACATAAAATTAAATTATATATAAACATCAGTCTTACCTCATATCGAGCAACCAAAACAACCCGACCGTTGACTTCATTAGTTCAAATAAAGCTGCGCATGCGCGTCTTTATCATATTGGTATCCGGTCAAGGCACGGGTTCCATCTAGAACCTCATTTTGAGTTATGATCATGGCACGAACCTCCAGGTTCCATCTGGAACCTATTCTTGGAGAAAAGAGTTCCAGATAGAACCATGGTTCTATCGAGAACCTATTGGGTTCTTAAAAGAACCATCAGGAACCCTTTTTTCTTAGAGTGTTGTATTAGCTCAGTGAACACCATGAAAGTTACATTTTCTGAGGTTAAAGGCAGTTGAACAAAATTTATAATAATAGCTCAAGGAAATAAAATAACGTATTTAATTCACACATGTGTACCACCCTGCTTGCAGATTTCGGACAACATTGCCACAAACAGCTCCTCAAGAAGGTCTCCTTACAGGTTTTATGTTTCACCAAAATCAGTCAATTTGGAGCACAAAATGATGAAACAAACTCCAGTTTCCCTATAAAATGAAGCAAAGATTGCCTCGTAATTTACCGCGCTTATTCATTTTTATATAGCTCGACCTACTGTATTTGAATATTGGTGCCATCTAAATGTTGAATGGTTTATACGGAAATTCAAGATTGGTACTGAGACTGGCACCTGAATTTTATGTAACGTTAACTCTGCACTCTTACATGTCACTTGTCATAAATTAATATGGAATGATTCTCTCTGTCAGACATGAAATCTCTTTTTAGTATGGAAATATTTACAAAAACATTGGCCAAATACAATTCTTGGTAAATATGAATAACAAAATTAAGGTATCACTCTAATCAGTCAATTTCGAGTGTAAATCCAAAATCCAGCTGCAATCTTTAAAAATAATTAATACACTGAATCCCTTGAAAATTGCCTGAACAATTATGGTCCATTAAGCAAAAAAAAAAAAAAAATCCTCCTACATCTCAGTAATGAAACCCACCTTTTTTTCATACATATGTATATTTGCAGATCCGATGGCAAAGATTACAAATAACATTTACATATTTTATATCATATACTTTGCATTTTACCATCACATTAACCCTAATGTACTTTTAATCAAACATTCGTTCCAATGATTTTGCAAAGTATTAGTCCAAAGACGTCTTTTAAAAATAGGACTAACAATGATGAAATTTCAGTGCAAAAGGTCTGTTTTGAGTAATATTTATACAGAAGCACGAATTTATCATAAGTTCCCAAGGATTGTTTCGAAATTTGTATTTTATGTAGATATCTTACATTGATTCATTTTATGACCATGGCGGGGGGGGGGGGGGGGAGTAGGATTAACCTGAACTTTTTTGAGACTTGCAAAAATCATGCAGCATGCATGTTTGTTAGCACTATATATGAGTGTGATTATATCAGGGATTTGGCGCGAAGTAAATACTGTTCATCATTAATAAGGCCATAATTGAAAAGCATGCATGCTCTATAGACATAGTGATCACCTTTTTTTTTTACGTTCGTCCATCAGTGACGTAATCTCAGGGTTAATATTTTTTAACTTGCTCAGATTCATGGATATGATTGGCGTCTGTTAGGGCTGCAGATCTTTTGCGTGACCGGCCAACAGAAAATCCAATATGGCCACCAGATTTAAATGGGTGATTTTCTATCGCGCAGTATCTCAAGAGAATATGCGTGATCTTTTTCCAAATCCATAGGGTTGATTGGTGCCCTTGAGGGCTCTAGCCCATCAAATTACAGATCGGTCTAATATCTAATTTTTTTTTCACAATATTAAAATATATTCTAATAAGCGAGAGGGGCTATGCGCCTTCAAATTTCAGACTCCTTTTATATCTAATATAGCTGTCAGGCAAATATTTAAAAACTCTTGTACATGATATCAATAATTAAATATTGCCGTGATTTTACTGACTAATAGTCCTTATAAAATTATTTTGGATGCTATACTTCAGACCAGTATATGACACCAAACATGATTCCGGATAGCTACAATTTTGAATAACGGGTATTATCATTATTATTATTATTATTGTTATTATTATTATTATTATTATTATAATGTTGTTAAAAGTTTTAACATCAGCGTAACTATTCTTTTAAGCAGGAGAAAAAAATTTTTTATTCTTATTGAAACTGAGCTTGATTTATAATTTTTTACATTAAACCTGGCAACATCATAGAATTTACTGTCATGTGATATTTTATTTTTTATTGAGCAAAGTATTTGTATTTATTTCCTTGTTTTTTGTTTTATGACACTGTGTCTAGTATATAGTGTATAAATGCACGTCTAAATGACTTTTATATAATTGCACATGAAAATGACCTTGGCCTTCCTTGTCACATGCGTTTGGTAAGGATATATTTTCAAAAACTTTAAGACAATTTTTTTAGATTTGTAATATGAATTTTATGACTTAAAAGGTCAAAGATTAATGGCAATATTTTATTCAGTTACTATAGTTGACCCATGCACCATTAGGTTTATGGTTTGGAAATGATATATTGATAAAGCCAGATTTCAGCACCTTATTTAGTTGCATTCTGTGTCAAAGGTCATGGATTCAAACAGTAAAAAATAAAATAAGTATACGGTTTAGTGCTACAAATATACATATTATATATATATATATATATATATATATATATATATATATATATATAACATTTAAACACAATTCCAAAGGGAACCTTTATTATGAAATTTCTGTTTTTTTTTTTTTGCTACAAGTCAATCATATTACATGTGACACTGCTTTCCTCATTTTATCAGACGGGTCTTCAACTAGATTTTGCTTTTAGGGCCAATGTAAGCATGTCACATGTATTTGGGGCTAATAGATTATTGAAGTGAAAACATTTTAATAGATTAATACTTTTAACAGCTCTTAAAATGGTTCAAATGCAATTGGTTTCGCTGAATTTTAGCACTTAGTCCGACCTTAAACTACCCCCCTACCAGACCTAAATTTTTGCTTAATTATCGGACTAAAATGCAGAGATAAACCCAGTTTATCTCTATTCCGTTTTTGAGCATACGGTCTAAAATTGGTCTGCAGATTAAAGTGAGACTAACCATTAGTCGGCCTTTGTGCATACGGCCCTGTCTGTCGTCGAAAATTGGCCCTAGACCCCCGACCGAATTTCCGGAAATTCTTTTTTTCCGAAAAAAGCTTGTCCCCGACGCTATCGGAAAAACGGCGCTCTACTGTATTCCAGTACACGTATGGGGCGGATAGAGATTTTAGATCGGGGTGGTTATTTAACGAAGCGATAGTGAAATACGAAAAACCAGAGTTGGGTGCGGGAGGAAAAAAGGGGCATGGTGCAGAAACTAAGGCTGTATCAATATACCGATATATCGATACATAACGATACCCCAAATCGATACGGTTACCGACATTCTTAGCATGCTGCATCGTCATATCGAGGTAACATAGTTACTGCTAACAAATATAGGTACAACCCTAACCTATACTTTAATATGAACTTTTGTAAAGCTTAAGCTACACTTGTGTTTCTTTTGTTTCATTTAAGACTGAAATAAGATCACGTATTGTCGTATGATTGACTAGATGATGGATAAATGTACACCGTGCTTCCTTTACAAGCCGGCGCGTGTGAGCGATGATAGACGGATATTGAGAACGGTCCTCGTTGGTGTTGAAATATTTGTGTAAATTCAGTTTTCGGTTCTCAGTAGGGCATATATTTCATTTTATCATTTATTGTTTTATCACTGATTGTTTTATATGTAAGTTAAGCATTTTTTTCCAGGTTCATTTATACTTGCTTAATATATGTTCAAAGTTTGGTGCAACATGTAGCCAAAGCCTTGGGAGAAATTGAAGAAAAAAATAATTTACTACTGAAAATATGATTTAGAGGATTTAAATTGCCAGAAATATACGAATCTTTGTAATTACATGACATATAAACTATGGCCTATAATCTTCCCAATAATATACAGTAATTATAAATGGAGGGAGTGGAGGAAGGACTGCATATCGAGATCAAAATTTGAATACCCAATATTACGCTCTTTACACAGCGCTTTACCTATAGGGCCACTACCAATATCGTAAGGCGCTGTTTGTTATGACCTCGTATCCTGAATTGCTACACCAGAGGGGAGCACTGTATTTTTGTCCAATCAGATGAGACCTTGTGCTGGAAGACAAAGCCAAGCGAGGAATAAACGGAGCCAATCGTGTTTATTTCGTTTTGAGTGACAGCTCATCGCCCCGCTTAACCGTCTGAACAGGCCACAGGCTCAGAGAGAATTGCCCCTGACGTGGTTTGCTTAGGGCCTTGGGCACATAGGATGCTCGGCCGGTGAGGTGTAATTCAAACGAAACGTAACAACAAAGGCTGCGTGTATATCTCGCTGGCTTGTTTCAGTTCTGCAGACAACAGATACATGGCTACGCTAACACAGTCATAATGTCATAATCCAACCGGTCGATGATGCGAGAATGCAGAGGGAGCAATTTAAATTCGACCGGAAACTCATCAAGCGGCGCTTGAAGCAATGGGCGGAGCCAGGATGCCTGCCGAGTGTTTGTTTATTGGCATCTGATTGGCTGCATGTCACATCGTACGCACGTTTATTTCAGCGGACAACGAACCGCCATCTGGTGTCTAAATATATCATAAACGGTCAAAGCTGGCAGCGTGAAAATCAGTTTCTTCTGTAGAAGCGCAAGATTTCGGCTGCCTCGGGAGCATAACCCAATATTTGATACCCTATTAAGCATATGAGGTTTAAGAAATAGGAGATATGACCTATCTAAATATCACATATGCTGTTTGTGAAACAAAAGAGTTGCCTAATCATATCTCGTCACTGATATGTAGCTGGATCGTTTGTGCGAAACACAAGAAAACGCCAGCTTGAAATGACGTAATATATATATATATATATATATATATATATATATATATAGTATATATATATATATATACATATACATATATATATATATAATACAAGTTTATATGTGCAAATACATTATATATAAATATTTATATATAATGGTCATTTTTATTTGTTAACGAAAAAACATGTTTAAACATATCGCCAGTATATATCGGTATCGCTTTTAGTGTATCATTACATGTATTGCATCTGAACAGGCTGACTAATATCCAGTCCCTAGTAGAAACCTATAGAACATTAAGTCTGCAGTGGTGCAGTCTGGGATTGATTTTCCCCGGTATTTCGTCATTTAAAATATCAAAAGGGTCATTTTATCTTTCAGATGTTATCGTTCGTTACATATCAGATTTTATATTCGGTCAAAAGAATTACCCTTTTTTAACGAATACGTCCTCTCAGGATGCCAGATGAAACACCAGTGAAAGCTGAAAGTTTTGCTGGGGGTTTGTGGATCAAAACACGAGCAATGTTATCAGGACATTTAGAACTACGAAAACAAAATTGTTAAGTTTTCCGTCTTCAGTCCAGATGCATGTGAGGTACTCTGTAAAGTAATTGTCAATATAGATTTTCATGATTGTTATACAACAAAAGCAAAACTTTCTGATTGTACCTGCCGCCGATGATTGATAGTATATACTACATTTTGTACATGGATAAGGTGCTTAATTTATTTAGGTGTTGATCAACAGCTGGACATACTGAATAAACAGTGAACATAACGATTATTTTTTTCTTGGGTTGGTTTACAAGAATAGCATCATGAAAGCGGCAACATTTTTGTAAACCGTATCATTTGCAAGAGGATTTAACAATATTGGTCCTCCATTCAGGTTGCTTCAGGTTGCATTCACATTGTGGTAAACGGCCAATAATCTCAATATTATGCTTAGAATGATGAATAAAGACAAATGTATACATTGTGAACTTACAATCTGGACTGAAACACCGTCTCCATGGACACGGGTCATTTCCTGTATTGCCTGCAAGCTGCCTGCGTCCTGTAACCAGTGCGAGCCATGCTTGTATTCATGCGGTCATTAATTCAACAAACATGCCGAGGGGTTTACCAATATGCTGGGTTAAAACGGAACTTTATTTGCTCATGTTGGTATTATTAGAAAGTAAGCAAAACATGCTAACGATCGATCTGGTTTATGATGATTGACAGTGAACCTGTAGGACATGAAGCGTTGTCAGAAATGACGAAAATATTTGCATCTTCATCAGGCCTTATAATGCGTTCCTCAGACTTAGATTTAGACACTCTGGCGCCAGTAAACTGATCGTTATGCCAGTGGGTCGATTTGACGCTTTCCCTCGTGGTGCAGACATACAAACGTAAGCATATATCTATATAAGACTTGTTTCCTATGCATCAAGCGCATCAATTTCGATGTAAAAAAAAAACGACTGCACTCACTTCTGAAAAAAATGTGCCCGAGAAACGCATCTTTTTTTTTTGCCTAACATGTCTACAGCTATTTTAAGATTAACCTACAGGTCGCAGAGCATTTTTATATTCATGGAAAAGACGAGATAGAGCAGTCATTGATGTTGTATATATTCCCTTGTACTGAAATCTAGCTTTGTGTTCTTTATGGGTTTTATCTCCATTTATTAAATACTTCAATGCCATTTTGTCTTAGCTGCCTGACCTCTATCGGCACAGAACAGAACCAATGATTTGCTACAGTCTTTACGGCTTATTCTCACTCTTTACGGTAACTGTCAGCTGGGTACATGTGTACTTGTTTTGGGTGAAGGTCTCCAGGATGCTGCCAGCCAGGAGAGGACTGTCCAGTCTTGTTGGACTGTTGTCACGGGCAACAGGACAGGTATGAAAGCTAAGGGATAGTTTGGTGCGACTATAGAATTGTTATGTTATGTTAACCTTTCATCACGCGATTCAGATTGCTCGTATCCATCATGCATCCCCGGGTGCTTGTTTACACCACTTGGCTTATGTGCACGCCCTTTTAGCAGGTCAGGGACGACCGCAGTTTTAAAGACGTCCTTTGATTTAAGTATGTACTTTAAAGGAAGGACGGCTGTCCTTAAATCGAAGTTCGAAAAACAGAGCCTTCGTCTCACCAGCTAGTGATCACTTTATCCATTTTCTCCATATTATTATTAAATAAATTAGCCCGAGTGTAGAATCAGTACCTGCATTGTGGACTCTATTATACCACTACAAATGAGTAAGGAAGTAATAGTTTTACAACCAAATAGCCCTATATTGCCTATTATAGGTTTAGAAATACATATTAAGATTCATTTTACAAATATATTTCGTCTGGAGTACATATTAAATACTGCTAGTAGCATGTTGTTGGTATCCAAATCCAGACGGGCAGCCATGATTTTTTTAAACAGATAATTACGGTATGGTATACAAATCTCCGTTCAGACTACCATAAAGTATTCTGGTCTGACCATGGGGGGTTTGGGGGGTCTCCCCCCACATTAAAAGTACTTAATAATGTTTCTTTTTTTGTTGTAGGAATTCTAAGGGGGGTATGGGGGGTTTCCCCCCATCTTTTAGGTAGTTAATAATGATATTTACAACTGCCTTTAGGTGGCGCTTTTTATTACTCCACACCCAGGTTTAAAAGCCCTTTTTTTCTTGTGACCTTCACATTGTCTTGCTTGGTGTAATGGCATCAGTGTTCGAGTACTGAGCTGCACAGGATTGATTCCAGCGAGGACCAACTTCTGCTCTTTCATGTGATATTCATGATTTATAATGTATACATGTACTTACACATTTCTGACTAATAATAATATGTCTTTCATCAACAGATAACGTTGCGGTAGGAAATATAAGAGAAGACAATAAGTGGTAGCAATATTTTATTCAACTGTCCCAAATGTAGGTACTGATTGTAAATTAGCTCCAATAAATTTTATTGCCACATAAATTGGTCAGTTATTGCTCAGAGCTACTGCCAATAAGTTGGATGATCAGATTGGAAGCCAATTGACAATAACACATGCACTTATAGGCCGACACAAAACAATCTTTGATGAAGTTCTTGCACAGTTTGTTAAAATCAAGCTATTATGAGCGTATTTTCACACAGGCAACATCATTTATATGTTAGAATGAAAAATTAATTACCATAGTTCGTGCACCAGGGAACACAACACTACCATACATTAACAGTGATGGATGGATACGTCAGTTGAAGCTGTGATGACAAAAGTATATGAAGTACACATATTAAGGACAGGACTGATTACAGTGAAGTTTTAGTTATTGAATAGTCTTTGATGGCTTATGGCAAATATTAGACAGTTTCATCCAGTTCAGACCCATTCTTGTCAAGTTGAAATGCAGGCCAGATTCTATAGTTGGGCCAACAATTTTATTTGTTCTTTCTTGTTTGTGTTACAGATCCTAAGGTTGAGAGTTTACCCTCTGTAGCTTGGTCTGATCTGACCAAGGTGGTTCAGACCACTGACAATATTCAGTGTTCAGCATGAGTACATATTACGCATAATTGTATGTGTGAGACAAGGCCATTTAATATTTACTAATATGAGGTTAAATGTTTGTTTAGCATATGCAATGTCTAGGAACTTCACACCCAGACATAGAAAAAGCTTACCACTTTACAAATGATGTTTACATTTTTCAGTTAACTTCAGAAACATTCCCCTGCCCTTTTAAGAATGCTTCAACAGTTTATGTAGGTTGCAGGTTATTCTTGTATTAGAGATATACAAAGCTAGAATGTTTGCCAGTTGGCCCATACAGAAATTTGTTGTCATCTTGTGATTGGCTGTGTCTCAGGGGCGTCAATACATGGGGGATAGGGGTATATATTCCCCCACTTTTTAGCTGGGGGGGGGGGGGGCTGGATGGTCAATGTAATCATCTGCCCTGCTGTTCAGAAAATAATATTTATATATTAAAAATAAAATAAATGAATAGTTAGAATTACAGACTTTTGTTACATTTCTGTGTTTACTCTAAAATGTTCTGTATCTAAACCTGGTTAAGAAGTAACCCATACTGGGATATAACTTATGTTTTAAAACAGTATACTTAATTATAATTTATATGAAATGTGTCACACAGACAATAAAAGGTATAAATGTATTTAAAAAAATGTTGTCCCAACTTTGATTACCCTCCCACTTTGAGTCATCCCCCTTCCCTTGAAAATAAAATGATGCCACTGGTCTTGTTTAATGGCACATTGGTTATTATAAGTATTGTTTTTTCTCTCAGATAGCTCCTGCGTGTTCAGTTCATACAACAAAAGTGGTCCAGCAGCAGGTATGTCTTTACTTGTAATTTTATAAACAAGTTTTTCTAAAGACATTTTGGTTAAAAACATGGAATGTATATTTTAGTGTTTGTGGACCTAAGCTTACAGTAAACAGATGTAATTATACTTTTTATTTGTATAATGAAACTTATAATTAAATTTAAGTTTGTTTTAAAGTTCACAAAAGTTTGAACAAAAGTTAATGCATGTGGTGAAATAGAGGAACAGTTCTTACATGTTTCACAGTATTTTTTTATAACTTTTTCCAGGACATTCCCAAAAAGCTGTGGGACTTGGGTAAGCTGAACCATGTAGCTATTGCTGTGCCAGATCTAGAAAAAGCTGCTGCACTTTATCGTGATGTGCTGGGAGCCAAAGTCAGTGACCAGCAGGTATGGACATGCTGCTTATGGTAGTGGACCTGAGGTTCAGATTGCACTTGATCAGTCCAGACATATATCATGTTTCAAACATTTACAAAGATGGAGTTTTGCAGATACTATGTTTTCAGCCAGATGCTGCCACAGGCGCATAGATTTCCGGAGAACTCCTGCATAACAAATGGATGGAATTTCAGTGCACCCTAATGCATCTGACTTTTTCTCTCAGGAGAGCTTCCAACTGTGCATCTGTTTTCACACATAAACTAACATATCTTTGGACTCGGTTCAGCAGTCTGCTGAAATTTTGCATGAGAAAAGCTCTTGGATAGCTTCATATCATACACAAAATTGAAGGCACCACACACAACCATTTTTGCACAGAGTCCAACTATTCGTCTGCAATGGTTTAAATTAACTCATATCTCTGCAGTGTTTGGACTTATTCACCAGAGATAGTGCACATATAGACAATATGTATAGATTTCTTGTTTATATGATAGATGACACCACCTGCAATCATGTTTACGCAGCAGACATCCATGCTAATATCTCAGGACTGGTCTGATGTATTGGCCTAAAATATTGCATGTGTTTACATCTTAAATAGCTCTTTATCATACACAAAACTGGTGGAGCAACCTGCAACTGTTTTTGCATGATGTTCATCTCTTTGTCTGTCTTGGGTAAAAATTACTCATGTCTCAGCAGTGGTTTGACTTGTCTGCCTGAAATTTTGCATATGCATACATTACATCTTGGATAGGTTTTTCGCTGAGTTGGCACATGGCACCACCGATATGCATTTTTACATGGCAGAACACTCTGCTAATATCTTAGGACTGGTTTATCTTCTCTGCCTGAAATTTTGCATGAGCAAGGATCTTGCATAGCTCTACAGCTTATTCAAATTTGGTTGCCCAACCTACAACTGTTTTTGCATGGTTTCCATCTATTCATCTACCTAGTGTGAAAATCACTCATATTTAAGCAGTGGTTTGACATGAAATTTTTCATTTGTATACACTTTGGATAGCTTTGTTGTTCAAATGACAGGTGGTGCTACCTACAATCATGATAAGTTTTTCACATAATACAGACTTTACATCATGACAATGAATCACCATCCATTCATGTATCTAGTGGTTAATTTGTCGCTTTACCCACCCTATCAATAACGCAACACATCTCACTTTATATTTCCCCATTACCGCTCAATCCATGCCTCACTTCACCTGTACCACTCTGAATTCAGCGGATACACAGTCGCTTTTCAATTTCACGTATTCTAGTTAAAACCAGCTATTCACCTGCCTTTTCTGGATTACTCTGGGTAGATATTAAAGAAATGTATTAATTCCTGTTAAGAAAAGTTCTATTAAAGGCTCATGTGATGCTCCTGATGGATGGATTGGCTTGTTTATCTGAAAGCTGTGAGTAAACATGGTACATTAACCAATGTTGATGAACAGTAAAAACATGTCTGCTAAGGTGGTTGCTGATAAATGTGTTGAAGTTGACTGGTCACTAATTACAAACTGCCCTTTGCAAAGCTCTGGTTCTTGCTGCCAGATGTCCTTGTTGACTGTATTTGGATTATTTTTGCATTTTACAAGAAAGTGGATATAAACAAAATAAACAGCTTGTGTGCAGTAGAAATTGCTGACTCGCCTAATTTTAGAAAAGGATCAGGGATTATTTTTAGTTAATGAATATCAGATAACAAAATTACAGAATAGGCCCCTTTAATATTTCAGGTTATTTTATGAGATATGAATTACATTTAAACAAAAAAAATAACATTGCATTCAATTACATTAAATTATTTTAATAAAGGATGGGTCTATGAACTTTTGCTGATCCTGTCTATGGAGTGAAGATGAACATAAGCACAGAACATTTAATATTAAAGCCTCCCAAATATCAAGGTGTGAATGCATGTTGCTTGTAATAATATAGCAGTCATTACCTGCTGTCAGAACTTTTAAGGTGAATCTACAAGGGTCTTTACCAGCTTACCATTTCACCCTGTAGACTGTGGACAGGATAGGGCTTTGTACCTCAGCCCTTCAGTTTAATGCAGTCATTATTATTAGCTTTGTGTTCTATCATTTTTAGCTCTGCTGACTTTCAGTCATGCTGGGCTATAGCGATGGGTCTTTGTCCGTCGTCCTTCCGTCTGTCCGTCCGGCCGGCCGTCCAGCCAGCTGTCCGTCCATTTGCAGGGCACAAATTGTAACCGTAGGGGCTAGGGCCATGAACCCTATGCATTCTTAGAGGTTCTAAAAAGATCTCCTTGCAGACCTGAAATTAGGTCACTGTGACCTATATTCTCGAAGTTATGGGGTGTGTTTGCACCCCCCAGAAATAATTCTTTTAGCCAAAATTTTTATCCCAAACCTTACATCTTTCACATACAGCTCACCTACCAACAGGGGAAGAACCATAATTATTTTGAGGTCACAAGGTCAAAGGTCAAGGTCTCAGAACCAACTTCTTTGAAAAGCCTGTGGATGCATTTTAAGCCAAACCTTTCATCCCAATTCTTTGAACTTTTACATATAGCTCACCTACTAAGTGGGAGAAGAATCCTATAGATGTTGAGGTCACAAGGTCAAAGGTCAGGGTCACAGGATCCACTTCTTTGAAAAGGTTGTGGACATATTTCAAGCTAGACCTTTCATTCCAAACCTTTCAGCACTGATATCGCTTCTCTGCCAACAGGGAAAAGACCTGTTGATTTTGAGGTCAAAGGTCAAGTTCACAGCACCCTCTTCTTGCGTGGAGTCATTTTCAGGCAAATTTTTCAATCTATACTTTCCATCTGTCATATATGGCTTACCTACCAATAGGGGAAGAAGCCTATTGATGTTGAGTTCAAAAGGTCAAAGGTCAAGGTCACAATATTGTTCTAAATGCTTGTGAACATATTTCAAGTGAAACTGTTCAACCAAAACCTTCAGTCTTTCACATATGCCACATCTATGCATCACTCAATGTGATTCAAACTTCATATTTATGGGTCTTTTTGCATGAAGAAATAACTAATTGATTTTGAGGTCAGCTTGTCAGGAGTTTAAAGGTTGCAGGTCTAAGTTATTCACTCATTGGTTGCCAAGTAATTACACCCAGCCAGATGTAATTGGTTAGTAGTTACCCATCATTTAGAAAGAATCCAGTTGATATGTGGGCAAAAGGCCAAGGTCATAGGTCAGGTCAACTTATTTTGTAGACCATCTCTATTTTTCTTGTATATATAAGCTTGCACTCCAGCTGGTACATCTCACCGTGTGGCTGTAATTGTGAGTGACACTGGTGACATATGACTCCCTTTTGTATCAGGCTATTAAGTGATAAGGCTGAGTGATAAGTACCTCGTTACTGCATAACAAAACACTGTTGTTGGAATACTTCAGCCAGGAATTAACACTATGAGAGTATAGTATTAAGGTTTAGCTACTGATTTATAAGATGATGGGAACATTTTGCAGTTTATTTTATGGAATCATAGCAATAAACTTAGTTTCCTAGATATCTGAATATTTTTATATAAATCACCACATATAAAAGCAAGTGTTTGTTCTCATAATATGTGGATGTGTACTTGATTTAGGAAGGCTTTATTTTATTACAAGACTCTTAGTCATGCTTTCTGCATTTCTTTTCTTTCAGGTTTTGCAGTTTACCAACCCTGCTGACCCCATTGAAAAGCAGAGTGATAATAAAAAATATTGGACCTACACTTTTACATTTGCATATCTATAAATCTGATATGAGTGCCTGAACATGCCTTTTGAATTGTTTTGGACATTCATTACTGTAACATCATTTGGAGAATTTGCCCCAAGTTTGGTCTCTTAATGGACGATGTGTGATATTAAATGTCAGACTTGTCAGAAATCCATTATGTCTGCCAGTTAGCCACCTTAGAAATCCTTTTTTCAGTGCAGTTTCAGTAATTTTCCTTCAATTTTTGGTCCGATTTGGAGAATGGTTGTTGTCTGATTTCAGACCTGTCAGAAGTCCAAAATGGCCACCAGGCAACCATCTTGAAATTCCTTTTGATCATATTATCTCAAGAACTGTTAAAGTGAAGGCAGTCCGACGTATATTAATGTAATCTTGCAAAGGATTGGGTCAAATATTTCTTAATAAATATTATCATCATATATGAAAGTGCAGTACAGTTGGCTTGTATTGAATAAAAATTCATACAGAAGCACCTGTTTCTCAGTAATTCTTGCATGGATTTCCTTGATTTTTTGCTATATATTTTGATCTTATATTTGCCCTTTGTGGTGTTCCTTTTGAGACTGACAGGTATCAAGTAAGCTATGGGAATAGTTCTGGATACCTTAACAATCATACATTTTCCTCAGACCATCAATTCAATGTGTTTTAACAAGACATAGGTGATATATATTTCTGTTGTCGTAGAAAATTTCAACAAATTGGCAAATTGGTTCTTCAAAATTTGACTGGAAGCTGTGAATCTCAGCCCATGATGTCACAGGTCATGCTTGGCAGCTGAGCATCATGACCCATGGGTCACTTGTTGTTCCTTGTGCTGCAAGCACAAGAATTAACATAACAAATGATATGGTCAAAAAAGCATTCTTTTTTTATGAAAGTAAGAGGTTTGCTTTGGGAATTATAGTCATGACTCTAGGGTGATATGATTTGAAATATAAAGAGGATTTTGTGTTTTGCAGGCTCTGCCTGAGCATGGAGTGTACACAGTATTTGTGGAGCTTGGGAATTCAAAATTAGAGGTGAGGTGCCAGAAACATAAAAAAAATTTCCAAATGGCAATAAATTACTGCTATGATGAATGTCTTAGGCTGTGATTGTTTAACAGGTCCAGGGTGAAAAATGTATTCATTTCTTGAGTCCACATCTGCTAACATGAACACCCAAGTCACAGTTTTAAATTGACAACAGTAACACAATACATAGATCGCCTAGCCATTCCCTGATACAGGGGAATACAAGTACTCATGAAAATTGTCAAGGTTTTAATGTAATTGAAATATCTGATGGTATGACAATACTTAAGCATTCATCAATAATGTGACATCATACAAATAATTAAAAAGAAACATTTTCTGATGGTACCTGCAGTTTGTTTAACTTTCAAAAGCTGTAATTATTATATACTACATATTGTTATTGTCATTAAAACTTGTGTATTATCATTTGCAGCTTCTTTATCCATTAGGAGAAAAAAGCCCAATCCAGGGTTTTCTTGATAAAAACAAGAGTGGAGGAATGCACCACATATGTCTGGAAGTAAGTGACACAGTCAGAGATTAGTTTGAATATACTTTCAGTAATGATGTACATTGAAATGTTTTGAACCCCACTAGGCATGACAAATTTAAAATTAGTATCAGTGTACTCTAACAGGTGTCAGCACCTGGCAGATGCAAAGTTTGCAAAGTAGTGCAACTTGCATGTGTTGCCATCTGAACTATCTGTATGTGTATCTGTATGGGTCTTGGCTGTAAATCTTATTATTACCATAGTACTTATCCAGATTTATCTCGTTTGTTGATTTATTTATTATAACATGTTTTTAATTGTCAGCATGAACTTCTGACCAATAGGGTATGTGTGGTTTTTGATCTGACATAGAGGAATTAACCTTGTACCATTTAATGATGAGATATAAAAAAATGCAGAGGAAAAGTATTCACCTCAGTTTGTTAAATTTACTCTGCACATGTTTGTCAGCAAATTGTCTGCTCAATGGAAGGACAAAACTACCCACTTTTATATTGGTATAATAAAAATAAAAATCACCCTACAGTGCATCCTGCATTATTAAATAACCACTTTATGCAGGTTTATTGCAATATTTTACCATTCCTTTTTCTTAAATAGGTTATTTGTAAAGTTAAAGTAATAGTTTTAGGATCTGTGTTAGGTTTCATATGGATATTTTATATTTTATATAACCATTGTATGTATAATATAATTTCATTGTTTTATCAGGCACTTTGAGTGGAATATTAAATTCTGGATACATATGCATTATATGAATAAATTATTTTTATTTGGGTATACTATATTTTCCTGCGGGTTTTGCTGCTGCCACCACATTTGCTTCTGGAGAACTCCTCTGAGACTCTCGGACCAATCTTTCTGAAACCCAGCATAACCCTTTGTCAACATGTAAACATGCTTATCAAAGACTGGTGACACCACCTGCAGTTCTTTTTGTGCAGTATGAATCTGGGTGTCTTAGTGATAACAGCACATACCTCAGGTGTTTAATTTATTGTGCTGAAATTGTGCATGTCCAAAGACTTGGATCTCTCCATCTCGTAATCAAGACTGATGGTGCCACCTATGATGATATGTGCATGGTGTCCATCCAAGCATTCGTCTCAGTGATTGGGTTAATGTATTGGATGAAATTATGCATGTTCATAGATCTTGGATACCTCCATCTCGGACTCCGATCTGCAATCGTTTTTGAGTGGGGTCCATCAGTGTTTGCTTTGGGTGAAAATTGCTGATATATCAGGAGTGGTTCAGTGTAGTGGTCTGAAATTTTGCATATCCATTCATCTTGAGAAATTTCTTGTAGACCAAACATGTTGCTCTATGGATCTTCCAAATTTCAAGAATACAGTGATGCCCTTTCCTTTAGGAGAGGTTTGCCATAATAGCCTGAAATTGAGCATGTCCATAGATCCTAGGTACCTCTATCTTATACGAAAGCTCGGTGGCACCATCTGCAATTGTTTTTGCATGGTATCCATCCATCCATTTGCTATGGATGATAATCGTTCATATCTCTGGAGTGGATGGATGTATCAGTCTGAAATTTGGCATGTTTATCTGTCTGGGATAGGTTTGTTGTAGACAAATCAGGTGGCGCCACTGCTGTTCTGTTTTTATAGAATAAATTAATGCATCCTTTCTCAGTGGTGGATTGATGTGTCAGCCTGAAATTTTGCATGATGGATCCATCTGTGTTTGGTGAAAATTTCTCATATACGAGGAGTTTAATTGGCATATCTGATGCCACGAACATGGAGTCATGTCATGTCAGGAACATTCAGTGCCAAACCTCTGTGTTTTCACGGATACATGTATTTGCTTGTCAACTTCCCATTTTTAGTTATTAATTTTAATAATAATAATATTATTATTATTATTATTATTATTATTATTATTATTACATTGTTGCACAAAAATTGTCTATATAAGTGCTCTATTAAGCACCCTCTGGTTAATGAATTTTGACATATATATTCTGTGGATTTCAGGTGAATGACATACGTAAAGCCATGGATGATCTGAAAGCTCACAATATCCGTACACTCGGGAAAGAACCAAAGATCGGAGCTCATGGAAAACCAGTGATATTTTTACACCCGAAAGACTGCAATGGTGTCCTGGTTGAGCTGGAACAGGAATAGATGAAAAATTATTAAAATTGTCACAGATGCTTCCTTGTATTGTACCTTATGGGGTTCATCATGATAGTTATACATGTCTACACTAGATGGCAGTACATATTGTTGCCACTTTCTTTGGTATGAAAAATGACTGAATTGGGCCTATTAATTGTTCTCAAATGCTTTAGTCACAGCTCACTTGGGTGAATATTTACCTAAAACTGACAAATTTATGATTAACCTTATTGACAGAAGATGGTCTTGCTTTGAAAAAAAAAAGCAAAACAACAGCTATGTTGCCTACCATGGCATCTTTAAATCAGATCCCCTGACACATTGACATAACACACATCACCTTACATTTGATCTTACAGACATTATGCTTCACAGTCAGTTGTTATAATCATAACCATTTCTTGGCCTGTCTCTTTTTTATTTTCTACTGTCAGCAGTGGATTTTTAGCATGAGCTGTGCAGCATGGGCCCTGTTCCTGCACCTCTGAACTGCAAACAGTGAATGTTTTGAACAGCACAGAATCCCCCTTTTCATTACAGCCCTATACAGAAATACACACCACATTTACTTACTAAAATGTCTTTGTCAGTAAATGTTGTAAACATTACATGTACCTCTCGCTCTCTTTCCCTGCCATAGGCTTTGGGCTTTTTGTAATTATTTACAAATATGTATGTAGTGTTGTATTGCATATACCTTTGTACCATGTGCTAGACTCTGATACCAATGCCATATCAAAAGAAATAAAGTACAGTAGAGCGCCGTATTTCCGAATGCCGAATTTCCGAAAATTTGTTTTTCCGAAAATTAAAATGGGGAACCGAAAAATTTATTCGTATTTCCGAAATATATTTCAAGTATGTCAAAACCTGAAATGAGTATTGTAATTACGAGTCAAAGGCCTGTAGTCATGTGTTAGGCCCAATGATGACCCTAATTAATTAGTTCTGGGCTGATGTTGTCGCCGGGGCAAAGGTTTGAATACTACTACTAGCCCCGCAATGCTCGGTCCCCTGTACCCCCCCAGCAAGCGACTGAGCAGTTAATCCAAGAGCACTTGTGTGTTATCAACCACATCTCTTTTGTACACAAGCAAGCACAGTTCCTCGGCTTGGGACAGGATGTCATGCCAAATAACTGAGCAGTTTACTCGCATGAGCATTGGTGAGGTATAATTCATTAAACGTTTGTGCTCGAGCAGCTTTTATATGTCCCAGTCTTAAATTACATAGATCGATAAGAAACACTGAGTTCCTTGGCGATGTCATTTGAACTTTCCCTTTAGTGAATATGATGAAAAAAAGAGCACGCACGTATCCTTAAAGCAGGTTAGACTGATCTATGCCAATTATGCTCAGCAATAATTCAATATCTTTTATATGTCCAGGTCGTCAATTACGAATATTGAAAAGAAACACCGTGTTCCTCGGATAAAATGACAATAAGTTAATCATTGACTGTCGTACTAACTAGCCGCTAGACCCTTGTCCGCTTTTCCGAATGTTCATTTTTACAAACAAAAAGCTTGTCCCCTGACGCTTTCGGAAAAACGGCGCTCTACTGTATTAGTAATAACTCAATAACCATTTGAATCATGGATTTTTACAGCCCTGTACATTTATCAATCAAAACCTAGGATACTTGTTAGAAACATATCAAGTTTCTTCCCATTATATCTGTGAAAAGCACCATCGTTAGGCCCTGATCATGACATTTCAGTTTGGTGATGTAGTGTATTTATTAGGATGTTTTTGTTCCAGCAGCTGGTTGCTATAATATTTATATTTGTTTGTCATGATAAAGGTCTGTCAGACATTATTATGTTTTATTGTTTTTGATACCTCTGGAAAAGCAAATGATATTTGTTTGAGTGCAAATGCACAGAGTTACAAGAGCAAATAAACAAAATAAAGGAACAAGTGACCCTTGAGTCGTAAGCTTAGTTGAAATATGAAATACTATGTCAGTTATAACTCTGGAACAAGAGATCATTGAGTTGTGAAGCTCAGTTAAAATCTTAACCCAGCAATATGAAACACTTCATCAGATACAAACGTATACAGCAGTGGTTCAGGATGTAGAACGGTACAAAATTGCTTATGCTATATTAATTGTATGCATAAATGTAAGAATGTATTTGCAAGTTAAAAGGTTAATGAAAATATTTTTTCTTTAAATAAGTTTTTCTTCAGTTTATGGAATATTGAGTGAAGAAGACTCATTAAAAAACATATATCCAATAATGTTAATGTTCAGTGATAAACAAGATGTTGTTGAAGACATCAAACCTCTTTCAGGATGAAACTTTGCTGTGTAGGTCCATACCCCAACCCAGGTCACCTGCAGTACAGAGCCCCCCCCCCCCCCCCCCCCGCTAATATAGATCAGTAGCTCTGTTATAGTGAAATAGCATTAACAATGAACAATCCTTTGAATTAAAAGTTTGTAGTGATCCAGACTACCACCAAAATTTATGGACTGTTCCTAAGGTTTTTTGCTTAACCTCCACAACATTTCAACAAATCTGTTCAGAAATTTGTGTAAGTTTGCCGATAGACAAACCGAGTTTAGTTTAATACCTAACGCCACCTGGAGGAGGTTCTATTGAACAGTTACTGCTGATATCATGGAATAATAATGAATAAATCAAATGAGAATTATTCATATTCACCTAAATATTATTATTAAACATAATTTATTGTCACAAATAAAGCTAGCTATAAGCAGAAATATTCAGACTGTGTTCAATCTGTTCAATTAGATTCAATCTGTTTAATGTTACATTAATACCTACAAAATCATATGATACTTTACACTGCTTGCAACTAATTACACTGGAGTAACAGAGTGATTTATGCTTCTTGGTAAAATATTAGAAACATGCTCCTGCGTTGAGCAATATTAAAATTTTTATGAGTTTCTTATAATTTTATTTGCTCAGCTGACTTGATATCTGCAGTCCAGGGACAGGTCTGCGTGCATCAAAGTTTAAACAGCTGACAGATGATGTCTATAAACGTAGATAGTCTAGATAGTCGGTGTCTGAGGAAGGCCACGGTGGCTTCTCAGTAATGAACTTCAGAGCGAGTATCGCATTTTGCCGACGGAATGGTAATCTGCCGATTTATAACTGTCGTGAGCGCTCCCAGGAAAAGACCGAGGACATTATTTAATGTAACTCTACAGGTACTGGATATCACTGTGTGGAAGCATATTCGGCTACCTAAAGCTTGATGATTCCTGGAGACATCAGCTGTGAAAGACATTTATTCTGTGTCCAAATAGAAAACAATGTGCGCTAATTGATAAGTGCTGAATGAACTGTGTCTCGAGAGGCAAACCAATAGTCCAGCGAGGGACTGTTGTTGGTCTGAGCTCCGTGTATCTGTAAGTGGACTGATTGTACTGTGTACACAGCGCGAGCATACAGTAAGTTGAGCAGCGCAGCATTACGGTGCCACGTGTGCGCGAAGATCATGTGCTCAGGAGAAGTATAAACAAGGGACTACTCTGTGTAGTGTGGTTAATGGACTTAGTAATTTTTCTGTGTATATAATCTAACGCTTGTGATCTTCAGTGCTTGTATATATTGAGCGCCTCTCCATAGTCTTGTTTCTTTAATATATTGATTTGTTTTTGTTAACGCATGTCTTATTGATCTTTTGGTGTGTACGTATATATGAGTTTCAGGCAGTTGATTTGACAGTTGAAAGAACCTGGTCGTTAACATCTTTAGTGGTGTGACACACTTTTGCATGCAAATATCAGGGTTTCCCCACTCCAAATTTAATGGTTCTCATCAGATGGACTGTTATTATAGTATTCAAGTATGTAAGGTGGTAAGAAATGTATGGTTGATAACGCTGTCCGAAGTTTTCATGTGCGTTTTTTTTTTTTAAATTTTTTTTCTCTATTTTAGGCTTCTTGAAACTCTCCTGGTCATGTTTTGTTTAATTTTGAAGAAACATGTAAAACTGTGCAAAAGATTATCGAATAGTCCAGGAGTGGCCAATACAACATTTTTTCTATGACCATCGAGATAAAATAAAAAATTGAGTAATTCTATTTTGACAGTATATGAATACACTTGTATATCTATTACAAATCATGTGACCTAATAGAGATTTTTGTTCTTCTTCATTTTGCCGGCGTCACATATTAACTTTAGCAAATTTTCAGACGTGAGGTGTAAAGAGCAAACACATTTAATTAATGAATTAATGCTGTTATGCATGTGAACACAAACTGAAATTCGAAAACTACTCAAAATAGACCGGCTGAATTATACACTGAACCAGTTGGATATCAGGGTGAGTTTGGGAAGATTTAGCTTTTGGTTCTATAATATATTGTAACCTTCTATACGTATATTCTAGCTATAGGAGTTACGGAAAGGTGAGAGAGGTTCATGAACAGTTTTCACCTCAATCTAACAAAGTTCACGTTAGTCCATGCATTGTTACATAGTCTGACTGCGGGCCATAAGCACAACCAATGTTAATAAAGCCCTTTACACATTCTACACGTTTATCAGGCAACGGCGACGACAACGACAATGCGTTTAGGGTGTACACATTCATCCGGCAAAATTTATCATCGGAGGCTAAATCGTACGTGTTTTGTTAATCATGATAGACCTCCAGGGCGACCATATCCTTCTAAATATTGCTTTTGCCTTAAATTACCGTGCCGACAAGATGAGGTAAAGGGTTGTAATGGGTTCAATTTATTAATTCAAAACGAACACAGAAAGGAACGTGTTGGAATTTATTCCATACCCCCTGTGAAATTTAAGTGTTTTAGATTATAGTATCTGACAAAAGTTACAATTTTCAAAAGTGGTTTCAAACTGAAATGCGGGAAAAGGATGCCCGTCCGCGGCGGAAGTCAAGTTATTTTATTGCAGTGCCGCCCTAGAGTATGTCCAACAACGGCAAAAAATCGGTCACAGCCCGATCGAAAATAACCGGATAGTCGTACCGCATTTTCGTTGCCGTGCCGTGCGCATGTGTATAATCCAATAAATGTTCATAGACGGAATATTTTGCCGTTTCCGTAATGCATTCATACAAATTTTATCTAAGGTTATGCTTGACTGGCGAAAAGTGAAACCTCTGAAGGCTGATCAACTGTTTTTCGTTTCAACTTATAAGAGGCAGTGCCTCGGATTGGGATGAACGGGCTAAGAAATATTGATAAAAACCCGTTTTGGTCTTGAACTTTCGGGAACGATTCCTACTATGTCCTAATGGGAGGGCCATTTCCATTTTCCCCGTAAATCTTGAAGAAGTTGACATTTTCTCCGAAATGTCTACCACAGCGCCATCTCTCAGAACCGACGTGAACTATGCAAGAATGGGCAGTATGCTGGCACATGAATTAAAAATAAACGAATCATTGTTCTTCATAGTCTATGCGTGTTTTACCAGCTTATGAGACATAGAATGTAGTTGCCAGGTAAGGCATTTACCCATATATCATGTACATCAATACTCGATATAATTCTTGCAAAGTCGTCAGAAGTAATAAAAAAAATATTTCTTGACATTTATTTTTGTCAGCGCCAAAGATTAATGTTTTGATTCTTGTTAAATCTAGCAATTAATGCTCATATCGGATTTTGTCAAAAAGTTCCTGGAACCCAACAACAAACACATACATTCATCGATTTTTAATAGACCACGTTGGAGTCCAGGACGAACAGAGCACGAAGTCTGAGTGAATTATATCTGAGTTAAGGTCGGGTATTTGTGTCCCGGAAGGCTGCCTTATCATACATGCGGATAGCCCCTTTCATATTGTAGGTCATCACGTGCGGATAGCCCCTTTCATATTGTAGGTCATCGCGTGTGGATAGCCCCTTTCATATTGTAGGTCCCCGAGTGCGGATAGCCCCTTTCATTTTGTATTAATCTCTACTGAACAAGATGTACATTAATAAATGACATACCAAGGTTTTGACAGACAAGAAACCTCTTGATATGCTTGAAGAGTTTCAAGAGAATTCACTGGCATCTCTGGCAGATGCATCTGTGTGGTTTTACAGACACTGAGCTGATATTCATAAATTTCTGCCTGACAACTGTTTTTGAACTCTTAAACGTTTAAACTGTGCTTTCATATTGTAGGTCCCCGAGTGCGGATAGCCCCTTTCATATTGTAGGTCCCCGAGTGCAGATGGCCCCTTTCATATTGTAGGTCCCCGTGTGAGGATACCCCCTTTTTATATTGTAGTTCCCCGAGTGCGGATAGCCCCTTTTATTTTGTAGGTCCCCGCGTGCGGATGGCCCTTTTCATATTGTTGGTCCCCGCGTGTGGATAGCCCCTTTCTTACTGTAGTTCCCCGCGGGCGGATAGCCCCTTTCATATTGCAGGTCCCCGAGTGCGGATAGCCCTTTACATATTGAAGGTCCCCGCGTGCTGATAATGATTTTTTTTCCAGAAACGCGTAAACTAATAATTATACAATTTCTTAAATCTGAGAACAACCTTTTATACAGTATTCAGTTTAAACATTTATATACTATCGGGTCCAGGCCCGCCCCCTCCCCTTTTTCAGCCGGTCAACCTTTCTTTAAGGGTTTCAGACCAATTTTGGAGGCTTTGACCCCACCCCCCCCCCCCCTTCCGGACCTAGGAACCTTTCTTTAGGTTTTATCATTAGTCCTCCTGGGTTAGACCACTCATTTTTGTTAAATCCTAGGTCCGCCCGCTTACAAACCTAACATTGCTTGATTTCATCGTATGTAAAGGGGATAATGATTATACACAAGTTGAATTTTCCTTAGCTGGTCAATCGAGTGGACAGGCACCCTTAATCGTTGTGTTAATCTCTACTGAACAAGATGTACATTAATAAATGACATACCAAAGTTTTGACAGACAAAAAACCTCTTGATATGCTTGAAGAGTTTCAAGGTTCACTGGCATCTCTGGCAGATGCTTCTGTGTGGTTTTACAGACACTGAGCTGATATTCATAAATTCCTGCCTGACAATGTTTTTGAATTCTATAACGTTTAAACTGTACATTTCCTCCAGCTCACATGATGTAGAGATGTTTATGGCTCCAAAAACCCCTGGTTCTTATTATGAATTCAGTGTAACAGTTCAGATGCCAAATACCTCTGGGTGACATTGTGGATTGACCAAAGAAATAGTCATCACTTTATTATATTTAATACAAATGAAGCAAAGTTACCGGGGCAGAAAACATATGTTCCCATTTGTGTTAAGAAGAGGTCCTGGTTAAAGCTACCAAAACCATTTAGATCCTAACCTCATTTTCATCATATTGTGTTAAAAAGAGGTCCTGGTTAAAGCTACCAAAACCATTTAGATCCTAACCATCATAAAAGTCATTTTGATATTAGATCCTATAAAATAGTCAGGTGAATTTTTGGCTCTGCTTAGTCATTAACTGCTTAAGTAAACTGGTAGGAAAACGGATATTTTGAGATTTTCTAATTTCATTGACGCCTCATGTCGATTTTGCGTGTATTAGCTTGTTTTTTTTCGAAAAAGATGTCTGTTTTCATTTTCCCCTTAATAAAACTTTACATGAAACCTGCAGTCAGATTATAGGAGTGAATCAGTTGTGAAGAAAAAAACGGGTGACATTTGAAATGCAAAACATATAAATTCTCTTTAAGATACCAATACTTTAAACATTGCCCAACAATATGTTATACTTTAAATGTTGCATAAATAATTTTTGCAGCGATGTTATGTTCAGTTTTTTTTGCACTGACTAGTGAAAGTGAAAAAAATAATGAAGTTATTCACGTGATAAATATAATCGATTGATATATATAATCAATTATTTTATTTTGATAAAGAACGAAGAACAACTCCAGACATCGCCAGTGAGTCTCTATAAAATTTGTTTTGAACCAGTTGTGTCCCGTAATGCCGAAGTAGGATTCAGTCTCTAAAACAAGAGGCCCCACCGGTTATATGATAAGTCTTGCCCCGTTTGAGATCGCGCAGAATAAGTCTAAAACTGACGGTTGTGGAACTCTCATGTGGCCACGCCTCGGAAATGCCCGTATGTGGGCTTGAACTGTCAGAAACAATGCCAAATATGCCCTAAGAGGCTCTTATCCAGGATTTCCACCAATAATCCCGAGAAATTTGACATTTATTCCCCAAGGGGATATTGCAGCCCATCTATCAGGAACTACGCGTATCATGTGTCGATAAACTCGACCCATGGAAAACATGGATGTAGGTATTCAGAGCAATCATAAAGAAGTAGCCTCGGAACGGGTGTGTGTGTTGTAACTAAGGGATGCTCAATTCTTCTAACTGATGCACTGATCTCTCTCGAATCAATGCACAAAAGTATATATATCTTGTTTACGTGAAGGATTGGCCCATTGCCTGTTTGCAGCACTGTGTATTGAATGCCTGGTTATTATTGAGCTTACTGTGTTACAGGTCTGATATCGTATGCACGGGGCTAAGTATATATGGTCATATTCTTGGCTTAGGCATGGTTCTGTCGAGATTTAACCCTCCTGTCGGTTAAGTTATAGCGGGGATTGAATAAGCGACCGTCAGCACCATGTGTCACAAGTCACAAAGCCATTAAACTCGCCCTACCTCAAGTGAAATTATCTTTATCTAATTATCTAATATGGAGTTATCAGTATTTAAGTGGGACACATGTTTTTTTTTATTTTAATACAATAATGAAGTGCAGTAGTCTTAATCATCAAAGAGACTGTATATTCTGATAATATGTCAGTACTTTAGATATAGAGCCGTTTAAATGTAAAGCTGTCAATAAATAACAATTCAGTCATGCACTCAGATTGTATATATATGAATTTGAGATCTGCATCATTTCTTACTGATTTTATACTTTTGAACTGCAACAATAAGTATAGCCTTGAATAATGGTTGTTATAGTAATAAAAAGCCTCAAGCTTGTGATGACCATGGTAACATGAAGAAAAGTCGGAACACAGCGTGACTTCCAAGTGCCTATAAGACTGATCTCTCTCTTTCTTTCTGTCTCTCTCTCTGTCTGTTGGCTGTCTGTCTCTCTCTCTGTCTCTCTCTGTCTCTCTCTCTCTCTCTCTCTCTCTCTCTCTCTCCGTGGTTGTGCGTTGTATGTTTGTGGGCACATATTAGTTCGTATGCGCAGGGGCGTCAATATAGGGGGATAGGGTTTTTTTTAATATTTATAATGTCTTCTGTGTTATAACTATGTGTCTAACAGCATAACATTTTTATTCTTTTACACTGTATACTGAAACATGTATTCGATATAGCACTATGTCATGTCTTATCTGTATGATCTAGATTTAATTCTAACTCTACCCAGGACCCTTCTGAGAAACAGCAAATGAGCTGAATAGGCTATCCTGGCAAAACGTGTTTGAAAAATAAAATACCCCGCACACACACTTTTTTGCAAGGGAATGGTCAATGAAATCACCCACCCCACTATTCAGAGAATAAAATCCATATTTTGCACCTGGAATATGTTAATAAAAAGAATTATAGAATTTAGTTCCACTTATTAGTTTACTATTATATATTGTATCTAAACCTGGTTATTATCTGAGATATGAAGCTTAAGCTAAATGTCGTTTCATTTTGAAGAAGGAAGAACGTTCAATACCATGTCAGGTGGAACCGACGCTGACAATATCCATGCATGAAGTTGAGAAATTTAAATTTCCACGGTAAAAAAAACTATATACACGACATTCTAAACGCCCTTTTAAAAGACATGGGGATGATGTATAAGGTAGAGAGGTATGCGGCCTCGGCCATGCGGAACCACCCAGACCCGCGGAATGTGACGTACGGCCCAGTAGGTATTGTGAAAAACGCTCAAGATAAATGTTGCCTTTGCTAGCAACGCGTATGAATCTTTAAACTGTAACAATCCTTTGATTGTCATTGAGGCATGCAAGGACCTACCGACGTTCTGAACGTCTCTCTGGCCTCCTCGTGTATTGATTGTCTATCATGTGGTAGAATTTACGTGGCTATATGTACTTTTGACGGTCTAATTCGTTTTCTCGGTAGATTAGGGGTGTGTCTTAGTGTGGGTGTTATAATACATCAGGTAGACTGCTTTCTCTCTCTCGCTCTCTCTCTTTCTCTCTCTCATATGATCTGACATTCTTCCGTCTCAGTGAATTGTCTGACTACCTGCCCAGCCTTCTGTCTGTCTGTCTATTTGTCTATCTCTCTCTCTCTCTCTCTCTCTCTCTCTCTCTCTCTCTCTCGCTCTCTTTCTATATCTCAAAATATTCTCGCTATCTCTGTCTCTCATATCCTCACACGCTACCCTCTCTCAAATACACACAACACACGCAGGCCCTCACATACACACACCTTGTCTAGTTTTCCTTCGGAGAATGCTTCAGCCATGTTGGGCATGATCATGGAGTTATAATAGGCTACTGGTATTATATTATACATTATACCGCTTTGCTATATAAACGAGTAATTGACACACATATAGTACCGTAATCATGTCCCCACATGTGAAATATTGTTTTAGTGAGCCAATGCTTTCAATTTTGAGGGGTGTGGCCATATCCACACCCACATCCTACAAGTTGTACATGTCTATCCGTCTTTTCCGCTGTAGCTCTTGACGGCGTTGGCGCAGCACAGCCAGAGCGCCGCCTGTTGAGGCATTCCGGAATTACCAGTGATATGTCGGTGTCAGTTGTAGTTCCGTTCCTCAGAAAGAATATAAATGTGACAGAATAAATATATATAAACAAAAATACACACACACACACAGACTCACACAGAATACTGTGTGAAAAGTGATCTCACTGTCTATCTATGCATTTTTATCTTTTTAAGTTAATGTATACTGTAGATATCCACCTTTTCAAAATGACTTCTGCGAAAATATGTGTTTATTACAACTTTGAAGTTGAACAGTGGGCTACAGGATATTAGCACTTTTCTTGCACGTATCGTTTTCATTTCCATTCTGGACGTGATTTGAGTATGTGTGTTACCACGGTAGGGCAACAGGGTGCTATAGAAGGTTTACTATATTAACCTGTGTCCAACTGTTTTTTAAAGCTAAATTTTCAATATTATTTTCAATAATTTCCTTGAGATCTGCACTTGAAAGTGACGGCCTAATGTGTCGATTAGGAATTTAAAAACCTCTAGTTTATGATTCACAACTTTCAGGACTCTTTCCAATAATCTGACCGACCGGATGTGTCCCTGTATGAGTAGCAATCTTTGTTGGAGCTGGTCTAATTTTTTAATAGTGGTTACAGGAAATCATCCTATCAGTGGCTGCTACTCACGATATTTTTGCATGTGACTAATGGCCTTGACCGCAATAAGTGGGGCTAATGTAGACTGATTTCTCATATCCCCCCTCCTGTTGTTTTCAGTGCCATCGTCTGTCGCCCGTCGACGTCGCCGTCTTCGTCTGTAGGATATCTTGAGAACGAGATAACTTTTGAAGGGCTGCATATTTTTTCCACAAAAATTGAAACACAAATAGTTTCTACCAAAACCTTTGAGGAGTTCAAAAACCGATGACGATGGCCATGACCTTCAAGGTCAAATCTGCCGTAATGTAAAATTTTGTGAACCACCTAACTTTTGAAATCATTCATATATTGTCATCAAAATTTGGTACACGACTCGTCTCAACAAAGTTCATGGACTTGTTAGAAAACTGGCGACCTTGACCAGGATCTCCAAGGTCAAATAAGCCGAATTTATAGTTATTGTCTTGTGAACATAGCAACTTATGAAGCATTGCGTATTTTCCCCCATATTCAACACCCAAGTTGAGTTCTCGGAATAGAATGGGTACTGGTGACCTTGACCTTGAAGATCATCTGCGAAATTTTAAGATTATTTTGACCCCCATAACTTTGGAGGTACTGAAGAATTTCTCTTCAAACTGGACAAAACAGTTCCTTCTATCAAAATCTCCAAGGAGTTTTAAAACCTTGACCTTGACCTTGACCTTGAAGGTAAAATCTCCTGACATCTAGAATCATTGTTTAGAAATAGTCCATATTTTTGCCCTTTATGTTTTGGAATGGCCCATGGGAGGAAAAATATATATATTTTTTGCACTGCAACAACAAAGCCATTCTGGTTTTAAAATAATTCTGTTTCTTCAATAATATGTCCATTTATAAAATAAGGCAGTATGACTTTTTTCCCACCCAAAAAGTTTCTCTCTTGAAATATAACTTCAATTCGTGCAGCCAAAAACAGGTGATGGAACAAATTATATTATTTGCAGTCTTTTTACTATCACTTCCCCTCCCTAGCATACCTATCTTGCTAAAGATTGCTAATCTAGACTAATCAAGGGGCGAAGCTTAAGATCAACGACAACGGGGATGCCTTGGGGGCTGTTGGGGTAGGCTGAAGTATACTTATGGCCAAAGAGTGCAAACATTAATTTGTATTATTATTAGTCACTTGTTTGAGAGGCATGATTCATTATCTTCATTTTCTTAGTCATCCCATGACAATTTGGGAAGTAACGTCCCCGAGATACGTCTCTTTCTATGTATAAATTGTTGCCTGTAGCTGTAAGAGCAGAGTGATCAAACTGGGTGATAACATGACTGATATTTTCATGTTTTAAAAATTGCTTGCACACTATAATTTTCTTAGCAGATATTTATAGTGTCTAAAAGGCTTGTCCTCAGTATTACATGCACAATCGGATAGAGGAGAAAAGGAGATAAAATATAACCGAGAAAGAAAAAAATGTAAAAAAAAAATAAATTGATTGTTAGATATAGTGGACCTTTCATGGTTTTATTGTCACTGAATACTACCATTATAAAAAGGCTACCCCTTTCTGGAAACGGTACTTATCTTGAATAGTTTGTGTTTTCCCCAGTATTTTTTAATCTATCTGTTGTCTGTTGTAGCGGCCGTACAGGATGGGAAGTTCGGACTGTTTTTTTTTGTGCTAATTCGGACGGCCAAGGTCCTATCCTTTCTCCAAGGAGCCGATGGCCACTTGTAAGCGGCTGTAGGAAAAAGCAGTATAGACAGAATCCTATCACATGTTATTAGTGCTAAGGTGATATAATGCCCACTTCACTAAAAGCAGCTACAATAAGGCACGATCGAACATGAAGGAAACAGATAGTTTTAAGCCTAAGTGACGTTACCCTAAAAACTACCTTTCCCTTTAAAATTATGGTGTAAATCTCGATCAAGACCAAGAACTGGGGTTCGCATGTCTTCATAAGTTATCTTTTCATCCTTGAAAGTAACCATCACTCATATTGGACCTGTGCTGCCTTTTTTTCAGAAAAAAAAATTTAATCAAGAATCGTTTATACATATCGAATGTACTCTAAGTGTATTTTCTTGGGCATTTTTCGTTTTAACCACTCATTACATGTGTCGCCAAATTTGCTTAATGATAAATTCTGCTGCCACGAGTACAGACTGAGCGATTTTTCACATACACAGTTGAGCATTCATATTGTCCCATTCACAGTGTCAAGTGAACCATAAATACAGACATCTTTATTTCCGCCCTTGGTGCTTACAATCTAAGACCTCTGATTTAATGAGGGAAAGTATGTGATTTTTTTATGTGGACCTTTTTTTCTGCGTCAGCGTCTGGTGATTGTAGTTTTCCTGCATGACGACATTGCCGTTTTCCGGCAGTATACCGTAAAAACCTATGATGGAAATGATCAGTGGGAAACCACCCTTTACCAATTGATCCTTTCGAGCATTTACATGATTTATTCCCATACATTTTATCCACTTTCTAGAGGAAGCTGCTTAGCGTAGGTTGCATCGATATACATGTATCATCTTCATCTCTGGGTTTCTATCCTATATATTTTGTTATATTTATAATAAGAGTTGTTAATTCGTCTAAGAACAGGTTTTTCAATTTTTTCCGTGATAATTATTTTACTTCAAAGGCTCAAAACTGGGGAAAAGCTATATTAATTTAGAAATAAATTCAGAATTAAAACCATGTTTCTTTCTTTTAATTGCTGGGATATTAGCATATTCTTATTGAAAATTTACAGAAGGAAAGACGTTTTATTTGTTTTCGATATATGATAACCCATTCTCATAAAAATGGACGTCTGTGCTTAGACATACTTACTTCATAAATAGAGTATATTTATGCGAAACCTATAGACCCTCGTAATAGAAAAAAAATGTAATAGAATTATCAATCATTGTCGCACGATCGTCAACCTTAAACATTATCATATAGCCAAATAGGTGAAATAATTTTTTATTCGAATTTTTGCTAAAATAAAAAAAAAATCAGGTGGTTAAAGTTCTTAATAATATTACATTTGAAATTATTAATATTATTATAATTAATTTTTTAATAATAAACATTCAAACCATAACAAACATCCAGCATTTAAAAGTGCCATCCGGAGTTGGTGACCAAGACATATATTCACTTTGGAATTTTTTTTTAGGAATATGTCAAGTGTAAATGACCAGTTTAGTTATTTACTCAAGTTTAAGCATTGTGAGTATACATGACGACCTTGGCTGCGTGCCCCATGGAAGGAATACTAAATTTGATTGTGTAACAAGGCGTACCGTCCTGTCCTCTCAAACTCAAGCGGGAAAATGAAGTAAGAAGTTATTCATAGCTTGTTTAATTAGCATATTAAATGGCACAGTAAGATATATTTATAATCATGACATAAGTAAATCAATAGTACTAATAATTATAATGCAATAATGATGCAATTTTTAATTATAATTTAATAGTTCTGTTACTAGCAGAACTTGTATATAAAGCAGATTTCATTTTAGCTGACAGAAGATCAATGATTCATTAAACATTTTGGCACCGCGATGCCTGTGCAATTTATGTCTCAGAATATATATATACTTTGACCCATTTGAGTGCTTTATAAATTAAGGCAAGCATATTTTGCTTGACCGAATCACATTAAATGCATAAAGGAATGCATGTTACATGTAGGAAATTCTGACAATTATATAATAATGATTGGAAATTGAGTTTTTATGTTAACTAGGATTCTGCATTTTACGTAACTCACAGCATAAGCATATATTATTAGAAATAATAGTTTTCTCAAATCCTTTTATTATATTTTCATTTGTCAAATTTTATTTTACATAAAACAAATACGAATCATTAAAAACATATTGTGCCCGAAATGTAGGAATCTGCTAACATTAATAGGGAAATTAGAGACAAGCCCTCATTCCTTAAATATGCCTGCAGGTAATAAAAAGTCTCAGTATATAGACTAATATTCAAGTGTCTCGCGACGCTTCTGTGCTATGTATATAATTTTCAAGTATCATTAATTTGATTATGTATTTTAAGCCATTAATTATTTTATAGCGTTATATCTTTTTATTCTCCTAAGTCAGATTTCATTTCAGAATATAATTTATTCAATCTATTGAGCCTTAAACTGATACCTTCTTCTTTTAGTTCTACAGCTTCTACAATTAAAAAATAATTTTTATTTAAACATTTTAAATAAGTTTATACGTTATATATTCATTAACATTATATAATAATCTGACAATAATGTACATGTAGAACAGTATTTGTGTAATTTTCACTAGAAACGCAATTCTGGCAATGATTATTAACGAAAGTACAGGTATAAAGCTACAAATTCTATACATTAAACATGTATAATCGTTAAATATTATTTTGACACATGATGTACATGGGGACTCGAGTCCAGACTTGGAGGTAAGGACTCGAGAAATTACATCGAGTCCATCTCGATTCAAATAGAAAAAAAAACTCTGTCACATACTCTTAAGATATATACATGTTCGAAATACTAATAGAATATACAAAATATGTCCGCAATATAATCCAAGGCTTCAGCTCTGTATAGGTATCTAGATGTAATTAGACAGTAAAATAAATTTATATGTCAGCTAACTTAAAAGTGTACGTGATAATCTGTAATTCTAATTTAATTTGCTTATGAAGGATATTTGTTTTGGACACTCACTTAGACTCGGGTTCCAAATAACTCGGACGCGAAAAAGGTGGGCTTAGACTCGAACCTCTCGGACACGGACTCAAGTGGCCTGGACTCGGGCTTGCACCCGGACTCGAATTGCGTAACGCGAGTATACATCACTGTTAAATTCATAGTTAAATAAGACAACGTTTCACTTGATTTATTTCAAAGATAAAATAATTCTAGATGTATGATTTTTAGTTTTATAAAATATTTTTTATGCAATAGCTGTACAAAAATCATTAATAATTCTAGGAATTATTATAACTTTCGCGGACCTTGGTCTACAAAGTTTCGACGTCTTCACCCTTGATGTTAGTTATTATAATGTCATGAATATCATAATGTTAATATTATGAAGAAATTTCAGAGGGATTCACAATAAATTAAACACGAGGACAACTATCGTTGTAAAAAAAGGAAAAAGTAAAGGAAAACGCTAGGACATAGTACCTTTTTCGGAGGTCCTTTCCTTTCCAAATGTTTCGAGGTTTATGTTTGTAATAGTGTCTATATATGCTGTTTATTTATGTATTTTGTCTAACCATTTACTTGTTTTGCTACAAGGAAAATGTGTACTATGTACTGAAGTAGTCATTGAGCAGTTAATATTTTCCTTTTTACTTATATATATATAATTCTTAACATATATGTAACTTGTTCACTTATGTTTTTACTTGCTGATATATGAAACTAAGTGAAACATTTATTCATCAGTATTTGTATAACTACATAAAGATTGAGTGTCTAGATCTGTCATTTTATTTCTTTATCTTGCTCGGCAGAGGTGGTCTAATGATGCTAGAGCTAGCTAGGTCACTGTGTACGAGTAAATGTTGGCAATACATGTATATATATATATATTCCGTGAAACTGTTGTGAATTTACAGTGTTGTTTTTCTTCCGAGTTATATATACCGCTCTGGCAACGGAGGGTAACACTACCTTCTATATATATATATATATATATATATATATATATATATATATATATATATATATATTTATATATATATATTTAATTAGCTGTTTTGTGGGAATTCATCTGCTTTTTCATGCTCATGTGAAACATGATTCTAATGGGGTTATTAAATAAAGTAGGCATTTTAATAAACCATGTTTTTGTTGTTTTGTATGAATGTAAGAGGAAACATTATATTTCATGCTGTTTTGTTCATGTTGTATTCACAAATGAGGAATAACAAGGAAATACATCTATATTATTTAAATATTGGAATATGCAATATATATATATCATCAAGAGATTAGATATTTATTTTCACAAGAGATATATACACACACAAATACACACATATACAGCATATACAGCCGGAAAAAAAGCATAATGCATTTATTAAAATTAGTTATATCAACAAATCATAAAGAAAGGGAGACACAATTATAGTGATTTTAATTACAGTTGATACTAAAACTATATATAATATATAAGGCCAAATGTTAAATTATCTATAATTTTTTTAAATGTCTCAAAGGTAATTGATATGCCGGCCAACCTGCTAATTATATATACTTTTTCTTGAAATCCTACATAAAAAAGACAGTTGTTTTTACAAAACCTCCTCCAGGTTAACAAGAAAAGACTCCTGTCTCTTCTTTTTTTTTTTATTAATTATTGGTTTATTTCCAAAGTGCCATTTGATGAATTATGGCCGTTCTTGTGTCACAATAGCGCGTGAGCATTGTTAAGGTGGGCGGTGAAGATACAACTATAATATACATGCAGTCGTATTTTTAATACGACGTTACTCAACGTAGCTGTATCTGACAAATTCAACTGAAATAGTATCATTCCTTTCATAGAGAATGGAAGCAATGGTTTAACTGCACATATCAATTTTAATCTAAAGAATGGTACAACCTTTCCCAGATAAACGAAATGAATCTGAAAATAGTCAAGAATGATATAGAAGATATGCCTTATCTGATAGGTTAAATGCATGTCATTGGTGGCAGGCCCACAATAAATACATTTAACACTTGAGGACGGAATTTTATAGGGACTATCTGTCTCAGGAGCTGGACTGAACACACACACACACACACACACATATATATAGGTTCCATATTTATGACAACGATTGTCAATCATGTTGTTTATCTAGATCTCGAAGTGTATTTTTCCTCTGTTGTCTTTTCTAATTTTTTTTAATATTCAATATATTTAAATTTTACTTTTTTTTTTAAATTATATTTTATTTGTAAGAAAGATAGAAACATGCTAGCGTATAAAAGTGGTTTGGGGTAATTTAATATAGTCATAAATAATAAATTAAATATCTTGCTCTTTGGATACATAATATGGCGCACTCTTTAAAATCAGTTCTCTGTACTAAAATGTCATGAAAACAATGCTAGTGATTTAAAGAATTTGTATAAATTTTAAAATGAAATATGATTTGAGTCGGCAAATATGTGTTGAAAACAACTTTCGGATTAATTTCAAGGGCTTTCAGTGGGCGAAATAAATAATAATAAAATTGTTGTAACTCGAAAAGTGTTAATGTTAAACTAACTTTAACACAAATACATGAAAAAATATAATACAAACTTTCAAAAAGATTATTGTAGAGAAAAAGAGGTGCATCCTGTCAGACAATCCATTGCCAAGGGGATAACTATACATTTCCTGTAACTGGGGCTGCCGGGGGCTCCTTGAAAAAAGTTACTTGACAGTGAAAATGGTTAGAAAGTGCAAAATTTTATTCTTTAAGGAAAAGTTATATCGTTATATCCGTTGTGTGTTTCCCTGTTATACTATTTAACTGAAAGGGTCGTTCGAGGTTTACACAATGTAGAGAAGAAAATATCAGGAAAGCTAAAGGGGTGTTGGGGGGGGGGGGGGGGGGGGCACGTGCCCCCTTTGTCACCCTCTGGATCCGCCTATGGGAAGGAACCCAAAAAGGTTTCTTTCTGGTTTCGCTGACTGAGAAAGTGAGCTCCGCCCCCGTACCGGAAGGTGTGAAAAGCTATATATGGACGGGACACAGAATCACGTATATATACAGGTTGACAGCGACCAGAGGGGGCGCTGTCACCTCCGTCACCTCGGTAACCTCCCTGTCTGAGTACTAGTGAACTTGTCGGCATAAAGAAAGCGCCGGAAAAATTACGGAGGCAAATGTAGCGTGAAAAATATACCTGCTCCGCTGATCACAGAGACACACACACGCGAGTACACAAGTAACATATACAAACTTGCATTTAAATTCTGACTGTGCTTATTAATAAAAGTGAGATAATATGACAGTCTATGACAGTCTAAAATTTTAACCATATGTCCTTTTTATTTACCAAGAAAATATATACCAAATACAATATAGAAAATATACATGTATTGTTACAAGGGTGTTTAATGTGTTGAAATAAATAACGCATGATTTACACTTCACATGCCTTTAGAAAATGTACTTCTATGTACTTCTAAACATTTATTATACAATTTTATTATGTTTTATTCTACAAAAAAGTTGCAAAGAACTGAAACATAATATATAAAGACGCTGACCTAAAAGCACTCAGTCAGGGTTACTTGCCTGAACCTTTACTTCTGATGAACTATTGAAGAAATCGACCTGCCTGTCATAATATTATAGAAAAATACTAACCTGCAGATCAAATGATTAATTGGAACCATAAATACATTCATAAAAATGTATATAAAAAACCTCTATCAGGGTCCTATATAAATACCTAAATACCTGGATGGCTGCCTGCAGCCACACTGGATACCTGCATGATATGATGCCGCACATGCGTCCTATCCGGAGGCACAACCTTTATAAATAAAAAAGGATGTTGGGTCTGTTTTTGAGATGACGCCTGCGAAAAGCATTCTAAGATGAGAGCCTTGTGACCATAAAGGAACATATATATATATATATATATATATATATATATATATATATATATATATATATATTTATTGTAATATATAATTAGCTTACTTCAATATTCTTTTACCATTTAAGACTGAAACAAGTTACCTGCATAAGAAAGTGTACAGTAATTAAACTTGAAGTTAATATGACTGATGATTGATACTTTCATCTTTTTACATGTACTGTTACGGAACCTAATATTAACAGATCACGCATGCGTGATGAACACAAATTTTGCAATGGAGATAAAAAAAAAATCAGATTCTGTAACACAAGGTAGCGTGAAATGTCTAGGGGAATGAAAAAGAAGTCAGTTTTTTTGTTAACAAATAACCATAATTTATTCTTAAAACAACCCTAACATTACAATACACTAGATCAATACAATTATAAAGTAAAACAGCGGTATAACAACTAATCAATACAATCACACAGTAAAATACACAAAGTGCACAGTATCTGGATACCACCACCGTCACAACGATAAGTTCTTTAAATGTATACTCTCTGATCGTGACTGTCCAGTGTAAAGCACTTGTGACAATCCAGAAAGTAATCCAGGAGAAACTCTGAAGAAAATCTATAATTGCCGTACTCGTCGGATAAGGTCCCAGAAACTGACACACGCTTCTGCGTCCGCTGGAAATCTTCTCTGCTCTCTCCTCTCGGCTCCAAAACACAGCCCCTTTATATACTCTTCACCCCAAGCCGAGAATTTTCCACTTCTCGAACAGTCTAAGAATAATACATTCTACACGGTAAGCACGCGCTACAGGATTCATCTAGAAGAACACCGCTGCGCATGTCTCCACACACGTGGGTCCACGTGACCTCGGCCAGGCGAGAGAGCCCCTAGCTAGCATGACAACGAGAGTTCAACCAGTACGGTTTAAACATTGAGTGCAACAACAACACGAGTTACGCCCGTGTCACACAATAAAAAGAGCACCTGTAACAGTAATTTTATGCTTAAATTCTCCTAGAAAATATTACTCTCTGGAATGCTTTCCCTCAGTATTTCATGGGAAGTCAGATTTTTTTTTTTTTTTGGGGGGGGGGGCACATATAGTCTCATCAATCTTACCAAAATCCAGGGCGATTTTTCAAAGAGTTCTTTATATAGTTTGCGCCAAAGGAATCAACAGGTTTCTGTAATACCTGTAATCTTGGAGCCCTCGTTAATTAATCGATAATGTACACTTGTTCAACGCTTAAATATAATTATGTGTATAAATAGTATCTGTATTCCTACACGTGTGGCCTTCATTTCATCACACAGTGCCAGTAATAATCTAAGAAGTTCTCTAATTGTTAAGTGTTCGGAAATTAAAATGGTAAGGGAAAGACTCAGAGTCCTATAGTATATATATATACAAGGCTTTCCCTTCGAAACTTGCAAACTTTTTTACTTTTTATGCTCTCAAAAGATGGTAGCAGGACCTTACTATTTAAATTAAGTTTATAAAATGACCTATCATTTGAAAGATGATGAATGCAGCCGGTTTTATTTATAGCCTTCTGAATTTCGGGTTGTATATGCACGTGGTAGGGCTATGAATAATTCACGAGTCCGAAAACCTGTGGAAAAAAACGAATCTTTGAGGAGCAATCGAGCTTTTACCACGCTAAATTGGAGTCAATAGCGGCGTCCGAACCGGGTTCTTCCGCCCAGCAGCCCTATGCCTCAACCACGTCCTACCTGTATGGGGCACTAGTTAAGAAAAGGTATCATTAGTATACACGGAAGTTAAAGAGGTCACATCCTTAATCCTTTAATGAGCATGTCGACGGTCAATGAAAATGGCCATGATGCCTGACCAATAGCTAGAGATGGACAAATAGGGGTCACTGACCATTATATCTAGTGATCCAGGGCCACAGCGTTAAACAGTATACGTGGGGAGGTCACGAAGCCACGAAAACGAGGCAGTCGGTGGTTCGGATAGCTGATTTTGAATGATCGGAGCGGGTAATGATGGCTTCCCTATATAGATTCGTGCTAGAATTATGAGAAATGAAGACACTAACTCCCCCCCCCCCCCCCTTTCATTTGCCTCTGTTAAGATGACATACTTCAAGGGAGCCGTTTTATATCAATAATAAATTGTAAATTTTCTAATGAATGCGTAAACTTCACGTTTTTATCGATGTCAAATAGAAAATTTAAATAACAATACTGTAAATAAAAGATCAGAAGCGGATCCAGAAAGGGGCGGGGGGGGGGGGGGGGGTCAGCCGTAGCAAACTTTTTAAGGGTTTCAGACCAATTTTTGCGGCCTTGTCCCCTTTCCGGGCCTTGGGACCTTCTTTTGGTTTTGTCATTAGACCTCCTAGGTTGGACCCCTTCTTTTTCTAAATCCTGGATCCACCCCTAAAGAAGAGGAACTGTAAATCTTGGAAGCCCCATTAATAATTCCTACAGAGTTCTGATAACATTTACAGGATCACATGTATCAAATGTACTTATTTGAATTTAGGTTCATTTTGCAAATTAAAAAAAAATCACATATATTATACTTAATGATGATTATATTATGAGGTTATCATGTAACATGTGCATGATGGAAGCTTGCTTGTATTTTCACAAATATGTTCATTATTGTTATGGGACCTATATCGTAAACGTATGGGCCACTTAATATAGATTAATATCGCTGCATTAATAAAGAAAATTGAAGTTCATGGAAGTTCACATGCTATGTGAGCCGCCTTCAGCGACCTTTGGTGACTGATGGCAAGTATATACGCCTGTCTCAGCCATGGAATGACAACGAAATGACAAAGTCCCGATTGACTTATAGAAAAAAAAAACTAACACATTCATGCCTCGCTGTCTCTACTTAGATTTAGAATTACATATAGTAAGGTATACAAAACAAACAAAGCTGTACCGTTCTCTAGTGTCTTTTTGAAAACATAAATGTGAGTTAATGGTTTGAAATTGCTTTGAGCCTTTTGAAGGGTATGGGTACTTTCTACGTCAGCTCATTCAAGTACAGTATGGTCGTGTGTTAAATAAATCAGTATTTTAGTCGGAGAGTCACTGCTGTCACTCGCATTGCACGTTGAATCCTTGTCTCAACACCGTAAAAGTTTAAACGGTATTTTTTATCCATGCATCTACTTTATACGTAACATACAAACAAATGAAGAAACGTATTGTTTCTTTAAATCATGGCGTATCCATCACACTCCATACCAAATTAAATCCCTGTATCCAAACCAGCCAGTCAGACATGTAGTTTTGTCGAATTCGCGAAATAAAACCCATAAATTACATATCCCCATTTACAATATAAAACTTGCAGTGTTGACGCAGTGATAGATACAGATAACAGGAATGCCTTAGCTCGGAGAACTTGAGAGGTCAAAAGTTATATGTCAGTTGAATAGAAATACAAAACTTATCTTTTTTCCTAATCTATATCAAAGTATAGAAGATGACTGAAATTTTGGAACTGATAAATAGATTCTTTAAATATAAAACCTTCATAAATGTGAGAGAGAAGGGAATTTACAAAGGACCCGCTGTCAATTGTTAGAAACTTCTTAGGCTAAGCTACTGAACGAATATCTAAATTCATGGGCGAATTCGTTTAGAATTCCCATCAATGCGTTCCTTATAATAGTGAATATTCTTTACACATTATTTTCGTCAATGTACGCACTTTTTCATCAGTTCAAATTAATTCAAAATTATGGCATCTTTTTTATTAATAATTGTCAGGAGACCGAGGTCCTTGATCATGAGGCCCGATAAGTTAGTAAGTAAATCCAGCACATTGTATGCAAGTAAATATGGTGATACGGCAATACGGCGTGTTGTCAGTGGGGGTACAAGTGTTCTTAACAGGGCGTATATGAAGGAAGTAACGAATACATCAACAACAATGGTATAAAGGAAAGTCCATACAAGCCTGTGTTTAAACAGTAGTACTATTGCAAAGGCAAAGGGACGTACTTTGAACAAGGCGCAACGTTCAGAATGTTTGTCATGTTTGCTACGTCGCAGGTTTGACCCAAGATGACCCCTGACGGAGCCAAAGCAAGTCATCCGTATCAAACTGTTCACTTAACAATGAGCCAATCTTGGCATCTCGCAAAATACTAGTTACTGCGACCCCGGGCCGTCTTCTTTGCTCAATGGTGGGCGCTTGTTCCCGAATTGCTCGCTCATCGCGCGCTCCAGAGCGAAAGCAGACGACACCGTCGCCACATCGAAGTATCTTAGCCTATATATGTACGCATGGATGGGCCAGTTCTGAGCAGACAGTATGTGTGTATACGACAGTGTACACAACGTACACATAATATACACAGTTGGCTCCTCTTCGAAACAAGCAGACGCAGAGTTTCAGCTCGTATCATCAGTAAGTACAGTTGCAATAATTCATTACTTCTGTGTAGCAAAATTTCGTTTGTTCCTATGAATTGCTTAGGAGTTCTCTATTTATTTAAAGCACGTATGAGTCATAAAAGTGATGGCTATGGTACATATATTGGTGGCTAATTTGAGAGCACCCGGCATCCTTTAATTATTGAGCTCTTGATACCAGTAAGTGGCATTTCGCCAAAAGTTAACGCTTCACTGCACTGACTTGACGTAAACCAAGCCGATCAGGAACGCCAGGTGGATGATTTTATCACATACCTGTAGTGTTACGTTAGTTTGACCAAACTGGCATTTTGCCCTCATGTGTGACACATATCATTCTTCAGCCACGGTTCATCTCAGAAAAATGACTCGCTCTTCATGATAAGCCAAAAATAAGGAAACACTTTATAGGGTTACCTCAATGGTTTACTTTTTTTGGACGAAGGTCTTAAATAATAGTATTTAGCTGTTGCCGTACAGATTGAAATATAAATGTTGGCGAAAAGGTGAAAAAATGACACGAAGCCACTGAAGTGTAGACATAATATAAAATATTAACTTTTAAAATTTTGATGATGCAATCTTAGTCTGTATGATAAGCCCTTAGTGAACAAATTGAAAAAATGCCTGCCAAAAGTATAAAACCTTTGAAAAAAAACATTCAAGGGGACAGGCAAACACGTGCACGGAAAGGAATTTTTCATTTTGTACTGATCAGTTGGACTATAGATATTTTCCACATCAGTAGCTGATCAGTATAGTTACAAACATGACACAGAAACCAAACATTTCACAGGTTGTGATTCAGACTCCCTGTGTTTCCTTTATTTTCTTTTAAAATGGTATATAATTTCTTTTACTTTCCGGCATTTAGGCTCTCATCTTCTATAATTTCCTGTGTTTTTTACAGGACAATATTGTTTCTAATATAAAAGTGTTATATTAAAAAGTTCTTTTTGGCACGATGGCAGAATCTGGTTTACACTAAGTATGACTTAAACTTTGATATGATGGTAGGATGCATCTTTAACGGAAAGACAAACCTGTATTTATGCCCTTTCTGTTGGAGAGGTGAACATTTCAAAGTATTACGATCCTTGCATACAGAAAGTGAAATTGCTCATGTCCTTTAACTTTTAAATAAATCTAATTATGTTAAAATTAATTTTATTTACCTTGGGGGGGCATTATCACAGTCTTATGAATACAAAACTAGCTACCCATGCACGTACGGCCTGTATCCCGCAATACCGTCCGTGTCCGCATAATACGGGATATCGCCAGTGACATTTCTCTGGCTGGCTGGCGCAGACGGAAGCCAGTTAGTGCAGGCAAGCGTGATTCAGCCAGGCACTCATTAGGAGGTGGAACTGAATACCCCCCCCCCCCCACTTAGTTAGCTTTGCAATGAACGCTATGAAATGTATATGATTATTGAATAAATACTAGTTTACAATTGTTGCATACCAGAATGTACGACAAATTCAAGGAGACTTGCAAAAGTTGACGTTCATCCATAAATGAAGACCCTCTAAGGCTGTGTAACTTTCCGAAAATCATCCTGTGGTCATTTAATTCAAGGTCAAATTCTAATACATACTTTGCCGAATACAGCAAATTCTGCCTTATCATCCTCTTGCAATCTTTTTTAACACGGCACACGCAGCCGTGATTGGCCAGGCTTGACGCTGGGGGGCACTAGTTGTTTGCCTGCAGTTTTTCAGGCAGGCGGTCGTTAACTTCCTCAACACTCGAGAGTATCGGTATTAGCGATATCCCGTACGCTATAGATAATTTTACCTTGTACAGAATTGTATTGAAATATAACTATAACAATCTGTATTCTGCGACGTATTAAGTCAGCAAAGAATATGCCCTTATTATGGGGGGGGGGGGGGGGGGGGGGGGGGGCTTGTGCTGTTTTATGATCCAGGGATATAAAAGTGTAATTTGCACATGGTCCATTGGTCCATTTTACACTTATCACGAGTTTGTCCTCGCATTGTTGAGAAAAGCTGCTAGTATTAACAAACAGGCGACAAACGACTGACGGACCCTGCACCATAGCTGTAGCTCACATGTCAGCTTAAAATCATTCCATTAGAAAATATGTTATAAGTGTATTAAGGTGTTACTCCATTAACAGTGTCTATCTTATGGGCCTTTATTCGGGGGGGGGGGGGGGCAGGGGAATATGTTCCCTCCAGGTTTTAAGAGAATATAATATGCTTTTTCATTTTCAGATAATTTCGTCAGTCAGTGTATTGTATCATATAGATATATATTCTTGGAGAGGGAATTTGTCCTTCTTGTCATTAAGGCCGGGGGGGGGGGGGGGGGAGGGGTTGGTGGTGGTTATCCCGAAATTTTGAGCGGATGTCCTTCCTTCCAGGAGACGGGGGGAGGGTTTGCTCCGAACTTTTCTAGATTGGCACGGTCTCATTTTTCTCAGTAAACAAGACTAGTGTTCTATATATTACTCGTGATCTGCATTTTACATTTTTTTACATTTTATTAACTATATAGCCAAACAAGGCCCTGTGGCAGATCAAACAATATTGTCTGAACGGGCATCCCTGTATAAATATATGTTTAAATAATTAAAAAATAAATATATAAATATACAGCAGTGTAGATTGTCACGGTCACATTTTCTCAGTAAATAAGACTAGTGTTCTATATTACTTGTGTTCTGCATTTTACATTTTTTACATTGAATTAACTATATAGCCCAACAAGGCCCTGTGGCAGATCAAACAATATTGTCTGAACCGGCATCCCTGTATAAATTGTTACGGGGTCTTGCTTTGCTAGCGAAGCGGTTGGTACGCAGGACTTGTGCGCCTCCGACATGGGTTCGAATGCGGGATCAGTTCTATGTTTTCCCCTGAGCAATTTGTCTTCGTAACAAAATATGTTTAAATAATTAAATAATAATAGATAATTATACTGCATTGTCTGGCTATTCTTTAGCTCTTTACCCACAGTCGGCGTTTGCTTTTGAAGTACCTATAGCTTGACCTATACATTTCGACTGAGATTTATTTCCCTGGACGATTTTAAGATATTTTGACAGGTTTGTCACAGATTTTGAACTAGTTAAATCAATAAAATTTTAATATAATAGTATAAATAGCGGGGGTTATATTTATCAGGATTATATATTTAACTACTATTTTGTTTGTCATTTCTCATATTTTTGACGCAGGTATGTCCCACATAGGCTGCATCTATAAGGCTTTAATTATTCCACAAAACTATATTTTCACTTTGTTCATCCTCTCTCTCTGTCTCTGTCCCTCTCTCGCTCACTTCCTTCCTCCCTCCCTCTGTCTCTCTCTTTAACAATATGACAGAGAAGGTTTAACATTAATCCATTGACCAATTAAAACATCTTCATATGATGAACGAAACACTTCTGTAGCTCCACGACTGTACTTAATTTAATATACATTTTATTTGTGAAAGCTTTAGGCAACTGCCCGCGATAGATTTTAGGAACTTTATTTCTTATTTTCACTTTAGTTTATAGCTGTGAAGGGACAGCTAAACAAATTCAATGTTAAGAAAGTAAAATCATTTTAGTGAGGATCTGTTTCATAGAAGCTTTGACTAGCATGAATCTAACAATCAATTAAATAAAAATTGTGTGCAGATGCGTTTATATCTGTAAAGATTCTGATAATGATTACGATGATAAGATGTGTATATATGAATGTGTATTTAAATGTATAATTATAATATGTATTTATTAATTTACTAATTACTGATATTCATTAACATATCCGATACATTATATTATTGTAGTGATACCTTGTTGATGTAAATTTTAAAATAACACATGTTATCGTATCCAAATATGGATAATTTAGGCCGAATTAGAGGTATACTCTAATAATAATAATATTATATATATATATATATATATATATATATATATATATATATATATATATATACCAATACTAAGGTAATTTTTAGGTTATTACGAAGCAATATACTAGAGTAACCATGCTGTTATAAATACTGCATTGTAGTAATTGTAGTACAGGAGCTATAACTTTGACAAGGAGGGACCAAATCTGACTATATAGAATTTTTAATCCAATTGAACAATTAATGTTGTCCCGCACAACCTGGAAACTGTGTATGTAGTAAAATAAGCCCTTCAAGAATCAGGAGAAAATCTAATTGATTTTAAAGATAAATATATTTTAAAAATAAACCAGTTACACACATAATTATTTAAATCCCGATTAGGGAAAATTGTGTCTTACTAGATGACCTATGACAAATGTGCCTGGTTCTGCGGCAAGAGAAACACTGAATTTATGTATGATTCATGCAATCAGGCTTTTTAATAACACAACATAAATACTGGCTTTTGATAAACCTTCAATTACCGCTAACTTGCGTGAAAAGCAGAACCGCAGTGAATCATGGCAGAGATATCTATAGGATGATATTCTATCATATACATTCCTCAGGAAGGCCCACCCCTGTTGGGGAGTATGTTATAAATTATACTATGTAATTTATTCACATACGCACGCAGCCATTGAATTATAAATATGACAAACGACGTGTTCGGAGTAATGTATAGATACAAAACGTGTTTTAAAACATCCCTTCTTCGTTTGCGGTTGGGTAGTCAAGCATTTACGACCGACACCTTCAGGAATAAAGACTTTATGTTCTCTTAATGTAAGTGGAACGAGGCATTCTGTCAATTTATGTTCACCATGAATAAGACTGAATATATTACGGAAAAGATTCTGATATTTTTTACTTGTATATGACATGCTTAGACATGTGAGGATGAATGAGTAGGCAAGTTATCACCAGCATACCAAACACAGACACCTACAATGTACTAGTATACATGTTTATGTGTGTATTTACATGCATTCATATCTCCTTGTTTTTATCGAAGCATTCACCCCGTTCAGTTTTTTTTTGCGTCTGCGTTTATTTCCATTCGCGTGCGCGCGTGTTCGTGTACAGCATAACCCGCGCATTCATGAACCGAATCTCATGAAATGTTCTTGGCATTTCGGGAATGGGCCAATGAAGAATCGATTAGGTTTCGCTGTGGATCCGGCACATGAACCGGATTCAAGAACGTCATCAAGCAATATATACAAATGTAAAGTCTCTTGTGCACAAATAAACCTGGGAATATGGGCCGAATAAGTGAATGGCTGAGGCTTGCATTCGTAAGAATGCACCTTTCTAGTTTTAATCTGTATCACATGAATACACAAACAGGTACACACAGTGTCTGTGTGTTTATCAACTCTATGTCATATGACTGTCTTTCAGTCTATTAAAAACCTGTTAGAGGACGCACCACAAACACACACCTACACACACGATATCTGCTTGGTGAAATCTGTGATATACATGTTTCATAATAATATACATCCCAAAGTTTGTAATAAATGACACACCCTACATATTTGTCTAAAACACAATGTAAAATTATCAGAATTGTCTTAAGGACAAAGTGGTAAGATAACGATGCATAAGTTAATTTTATAGAATCAGAAAAATCAAATATATTATTCATGTAACGGATTTTTTAAAATGATTTTTGTGTATGTGGGTAACCGCCTACCTTTTTTTAGCTTGCTTAAGTAAATACTATATCCATTTGCAAATAAATAAATAAATAAAAAAAATAAATAAATAAAAAAACAATATCCGGTTTCGGACCACGTGATACAGCTTATACCGGGTAATCCTAACGAAAGGCAGACTCGGTGTTCCAATCCTTTCGGGTCCTGGGTGTGCGTCATCCCATCGCTAGGTCAAACCATTGAGGAACCCCCGAAAGGCGCACTCGTTTGTGGGTGAAACACGGCTGTTTGCCACAGTCTCCCCATTAAGCCTGCAGAACGCTGACCCTGGTTTGGGGCCGACCATAGAAAATCACCGCCTCGACTAAAACTGGATCGCATATAATCTCCTGGCTTTGAGCCCTATGCTTTATACCTCTTGACTACGGAAGCCAGTTTATGTCAAAGATTCATAACTATAGCTCATGTAACTGCCTGTCTTCTGAACTGATATGCTCTATATAATTTTATTGTTTCAAACAGTTCATGCTTCTGAGTACTTTTTCGCACTTAGGTCATTAATTTATTTATGTCAAGTGAAAACAAATGAACCAAGATGGGTCCCTCCAATCCTCCAACATTCTTTCATACTTGACATCTAAAATGATCTTCTGTCAAATATACAGGACACATATTCAGAACATATTACATATTGGATCTGAATAAATTTCATTTCTTTTTCATTTGAAAAGAGAATGTCACTTGGTCAAAGGACATTGCCTCGACAGACATGGCCCAAAAGGAGGGTACAGCGACCTCTGGCGACATTAGGAAGAAAGACTTTCCATGTCTTCCCAAGGAGCATTTCATGTGTACTAACAACTTTATACTTCTATCCTAAAAAATGCATGTAATATGGCAAATAGTTTTATCACATTTAGGGTCCGTGCAGTGTAATCTTATATTGAATTTAGGAAGAAGACTAGATATAATGCTAGCTCTGACTTTTCGATAATGACACATAATGACGTGTGCAAACTATGGTCAATCTCCATCGCATAAACGGAATGAATGAAGTTTTTAGTAAATGCTTTGATTTCTTTTATTATAATGCATCGATAAAGGTTGCTTAAATGCTGGGGTGTTGCCAGTTGATATACAGATGGACCGACGGTTTCTAAATTGAAAAAAAAACCACCATAGTATTCATGTTTCAGCTGCTAATAATATACTTCAGTAAATATTGGGTTTCCCTGTCTATAGGTAATGGCACGGCAAGGTTTGTAAGTAGTATCTTCCGTATGTCACAACGGCATCGGGAAAAAATATATGTGTATAAAAGGTATATATATAGGACAAACATATTAATTTTGTTCTGAAAGCCATTTAGCCTTTTTACACCCTGGCGTATTTTACAATATCAGGTTATGTTATACAGATATCTTAATTTAGGTCTGTAATGTATTTTTTCAAACACTTCTTCATATATTTTTCGTTCCTAATATCTTTTCATCTCATTAGTCATGTTTTAAGTTTTGTTGTACCTGAACAAAGTAACAGTTAAGTAACATCTGGGTTCAAATCCTGCATGTGCTGAGTTTGAAAAAAAGAAAAAAAAACCCTAGCTGAGGTTGTACCATATAAGAAAATGATATATTTTTATCTTCAATATTTACTTTTCTTATCAATCCTTTATGAGGATTTGTGGTGAATGAGTTGCGCTATCATTTTGTAACATGCGGTTTGAGAATTGCATGTACAGCGTCGGGAACAGGAGGGTCTCAAAACAAGTACCTGTCGTAGAGGCAGTCGTGGCATTTAAGGGAGCGATGGTATGTGAATTTTCAACAATTGCTCGGCCCACGTATTTCGATTTATGTATATGCGCAGTTTATGTGCGTTTCATGCTCTATATAGTTGAGCTATGTAAAGCGAGCCCATCAAGAAGAGCGGCATAAAAGGAGCCACGGAGCGTGGAGGCCCTATGCCTGACCCATCGCTATGCATCTATGATGGATCGTACCTGAGACCTGTGTCTCCCTCGGGTCATCAAGCTCCAAGGTGCCCACGGTGGGTTTTATACCACTGGAGTACGTCTACTCTTTCAAGCTCGTCACGGAGACGTTATCGGGTGAAGGAACAGAGGAATCCAGCCTTTCCAGTTGACTCCTCGACACGCTGTCGGGACCAATAGAAAACGATTGCACGCATCTTCTTGGTCCACCAGTAACCGCAAACTGTGACGCTGTGAGTAGGCCGCTGGAGCCAGTTACAGTTTGAAACCGAACTGTTAAAAAGGCTCCCCAATTTACCTGAAGGTCCCAGACGACCTCCAGCCCCGGCGCATAAGATACTGTAGAAATGGACTGACTTTCACTACACCTGGGGTGATCCAATTTTGCGAACATTTACAACACCACAGGCGACGGCAAGAAGCAAAGGCTGCAGGCGCATATTGAGTGACACATTTACCCTGCACAGAGCTGTAATCTGGAGCAAACATCAGAACTGATAATAACTGGCACACGACCCCCGTTGTTTCCAAGGTAACGCAAGAAATACCCCGGATAAAAATTGAGCTATTGAAGTTTAAGAAAGTTTTCCCTGTGGTGTAACGCGCGTTGCATGGTGGGTATCTTTTTTTTTTCTTCACATCAGATAGCCATTAAGTGTAATGACTTAGCACTTGCAAAATATCTTTGGCAAGCATTTTAACGAGATAATAATGACACGTTTAACTGCATAATTACCAAGTATTAGACACAAACATTATACATAATCTAACCTTGCAAAATACCTTTAAGTAAAATTCGGAAAAAAAACTTTGCATTATAACAAATCTACAACCCAATGACTGTAATTATACATATAGAAGCATAAATTTAAATAACTTTTCTCTGCGAGGCTATAGTTATTATCAGGTCTTATAATTATTGCTCGTATAATTAAATGAAATTATTAGACTACGCTCACTATCCAAGTTAAACTTTGTGACCATAATTTGTTTCTTATGTCACAGAAGCCTGTTTTTGAATGCCTTCCTTAAGCCATCGTTTACTCAGCATGTGTTAAATACCGAAATAATACTAATTGCAAAACAGTTCACAGTAAAAAGGCTAGGTAATATCCAGCCACCGCAGGTAAAAGGCGCACTCCACGAAATGAAAGAACCATACAATTCCTTTAAAAGTTGAACACTCAAAATCATGTCGTTAATATCTCAAAATACTGGAAAAGCGTTCATCGGAACGTGATTTTGTATGCAGTATCAGATCAATGTAGCTGCTGTCATTTATAGATACTTTAACGAAGGGTATTAAGCGATTGATTTTCCACAATCAGTCTTCTCATCTTTGGTGAGAGTGCAGACGACACAGTCCACTGATTTTATGTGAAAACGAGGCTTAGGGCGGGATCAGGTGTTATCGTCACGCTAATTTGCATTCCACACTTGGCTGTTAAAACTTTCCTGTTCCGTTCTAAGATATCGACAGCGCTCTATATTTATACCATAATATGTTAAATACAAAAGTGAATTATCCATTAAACTCTGTTTCAGAAAAATATACAAATTTTTAAATATCAAAGATGTTACTATTGTTGTCTGTATAAATGCAGAGGTTGCGTTGGAAGGGGGGGGGGGTCTGCTGGTTTCATATATATGATAATTTCTAATGGAATTCGTACCGTTTTCCGATTAAATTCCGACCAAATGTGTGCTGAAAACGAATAACACACAGTACAAGAAAAAGGAAAACAGGTAAGAAGTTATAATCTCTGGAAAGTAACATGAGTTACTCACGAATTAAAAAAATTGAAGTAAGGTTATTAAAAATAAAGAGAAACAAATGAAAGTAGTGGTTTACAATTTTTCAGTAGTTTTAGACCGTTTTGGCTTCATTTCTTAACAGGAGGCAACAGGAAAAAAGGTGCAAGGGTGGTAGAAACTCTTTAGTGGAGATCACAAGCGATGCACCTGAAGGCCCTGACATCTTGGCTGCTTTTCCGACCGCTGTACTGGTTTACCTCCAAATCGGAAACTCCAAAAGATGAAATTCATGCTTGATGCAGAGTTAATTACCCGTGAACATTTTTTTATTACTGTGGGGCCGACACTACGTTTATCTTCGGTTGTGGTGACTGCTTCAGAGCTTAACCATGCATACGAAAGCCTGTTCACCTGTGCGCGTTTTAGTCAATGTCACCATTAAACCATCGAGTCTACTTGCTCCAAGCAGGTGTGTGTCAAAATATATTTATCTAAAGGCAAATATCATATATGATTAACAAGCTACAGGTCTCTGTTTGTTGCAAAAGGTGAGCAACGGCCAAAAGGTATCTTTTTTATATATTAAGATGCCGCTCCTTATTAAATTCCGTTACCGATGTCACGGTATTGTGGTATGGTTGTAGCATCACCTGGTATTCGACAGGTGAGGAGGATGTGATGTGTTTATCAAAAACGCCCTGCATTTATTGACCACAAACACGGCAGCGTGGCATTTTTTTTATGTCGTCGATTACTCACAATCAAGCATCGCAAAACCACAATGGTGACTCACACGTATACTCGGAAAACATTTCCAAGACATTTTAAAAATAAGTTTTATTTTATTTTTACCCGGATGCAAAATGATGAAAAACAAATGGTGATAAAATAGATGCACTTCAGAACATATTTTGAGCAAAAAACTTTACTATTCTAAAATACGTTTAAAAAGATGTTTAGAGGTACCATACCATATTTAATAATTATGCTTATTACAAATCATCAGAAATAGTAACTATACCATCTTGAACCTTTCATTTTAAGAGAAAAAATATTTAAACAAATCCAGGCTAATGACGATATACGTAAAACATGTTCATGCAGTAATTGTAATAGCATTTTTTTCGTTACACTTGAATAATATTACACTTTGCAATATTTTTCACCTGCCATCGATTTTACACATTATAAATATATAAGGATATGCTTAATGAAATAAAGGTATAGGTTATATGAACATTATCAAAGTATAATAAAACTTACCTATAATGCTAGATATAATACATTCTTCTATATTTACAGCTATAACTACATTAAAATCTTTTCCTGTTACCATTATTCGTTCATCAATATTTCAACCCGTAAAATATATGTGGGAATTTATCTTCATTTAATAATCTAAATTTAGCATTTAGCAAGTTCATAAAGTTTAATATGTTCTTTTATCTAATAATAATAACCAAATACATGTCTGCCGAACAGACCATTAACTTTCCCAATAAGTATTAAACAAATCGGTTTGTTTGATTATGATGTTATGAGATATTAAATCTCTGACTTCTAATTAATTGTTATAAATATTAACTTGTAAATACACCATAAACTCATTCTGTAATGAATCATATGAATTACAGGTACAAATATATATATATATATATATATATATATATATATATATATATAATTGTGAAACTAAATTCTGAAGTCATACCTAACTATAAAAAAGTTTCAAGACAAGCGGAGAGATTAAGCTACTAAGATAAAGAAGATAAAAGATGAAACTATAAAAAAAAGATAAGGCCTAAAACAAAACTAAGTCCTCAAGATAAGAAAGTAGAACAAGATAGTAGGAGATTTACAGATTAAATTATGGAAAATTCAGAATATTTAGAAAATATTTTAAAATCAAACCTAAAGTCTATATCTAAGCATACAATGACGGTCAACCGGAGAATTAACGTATGACACCCAGAAGATGAAGAGATACAAATCCATTCGAGAAGATTAAGAAGATGAACAGCATCCGGTCAAGCAGCATCCCAGCATCTTCTCCTGATGAGTTGCAGATAGACCCTCATTTTTTCTTTGGTTATCTAGCTGTATGAGTGAACTTTACATCATAAAGCTAGGTTACCAAAGCTAAAACAAGGGTCCGAGTCCAGCTGAAGGATTGCCAACATACCATCCATCCATCTATCCATCGGCATGCGGTGTCGATGAACCTCTCGGTTTCCGTATGCGTGGGAATCTCCCTAGGGCTCGGGGCAGGTGGGTCTGCAACAAAGCAACGTCCTGAGATTGATTGGGAAGAGAGCAAAAGGAGCCTTGTATTTGTGTGCTTGGCTGGGTAAGAAGTCTAGCTCCCATGGTTTTGTGGCGCTTAAGTACAGGTTTTGCCAGGAAACAGTTAGAATGAGCCATTTCGTGGGAAAACACTGTATTCATTGTGTATAGTATCACAGGCCTTATTAGAGTCAACCAACGAAGCCGCCTCCGAAAGATCACTTATTTAAAGCGTGTCCTTTTTATGCCGCTATTGTAACCAGCGTTTAACACAGGAGCCCAATGGGTATACTGCACAAGCCGTCTTATGTTTATGGCAGGGCAGTGATATAGCTTCAGTCTGTGTTATTATGTTCACTAATGCGTGGGTCAAATACATACACAATTATACCCATAAATACCGGGCTTACTAAAACTGTATTACAGGTTTCGCGCGCTCGCATAAAGATCACAATTAAACGACGGCCTGGGCTTGACCCGTATCGGGTATAGTGATGAATATTCATTGGTTAGCAAAAGAGGATTGTATCTGCTAAATCTGAATAATAGTAGAACGCCTCCATGCATGAAAACTATCAACGAATGAAGGTTTGTCACGTGATATGGTCTTTAGAAATTCTCATTGAAATAGCGATTTATATGTATTGATCATGAGATATATTGTGAATTGAATACACGGACGGTAAATAAAAAAGAAAAGACAAGATGATTAAAATAACTATAATATATGAACATATATAATGCATAAATACGTGAGTAATGACATGTGTATGTATGATAGAGTCGTGATAAGTTTTTTTAATTTGTTGACTCAGACAAAATATACGACGGATTTTCTTTTCAAGACTGACTAACTGTAACTTTTAAATTGTACTAATTTATTATATTGTATATATTGCGTGATTTATATGATTGTTTGTTTACGCGATTAATATATATATATATATATATGTGTGTGTGTGTCTTGTTTTTTCCCCATCTTTTTGCAGAATGAAAAGAGGCTGACAGACAGACAAAATCAGACGACGTATTGCTTCCACTCAATATGATAAATGACGCGCTTCACATTTTGTTATATATACATGTATGTATATATATATATATATATATATATATATACATATATATATATATATATATATATTTATTTATTTATCGGTATATATAACATTACATCAAATCCCTGCAAAGCTGGAGGTCCTTTTTATCATACAGAACTGAGAAATATAGTAAATTGGCAAAAATAAGAATAACAAAGAATACAATAACCAGGAGGCTGCGCGGGTAGTTGAATGAAAAAGACATTATACACTGGGTCCTGTCATGCTGTTCCTATAGGGTTCAGCCGTTCAGGTTTACTACAAACAGCTGGGAACATTCCGGGAGTAATGTCTTATTGAAACGCCAAACCGCATTTCCGTGGTTATACTTCTTGTTTACCTTCAGAACCATTTCTTCTACTCCAGCGACAAAGAGTACAACTCATTTTCGTTGGACGGTAAACTGCTATTACACTGGCGTTGCCTTTATGTTACATTTCTGTGTTCGTGGTTTATAAGTGGGCCTTTTGGCGGTTAAGGTTCAAGATGCGACTAATGATTTTAAGCTGAATGTATTTTGAAAATTCTGATTTATCAATATAATACAACTGGCTTCAGACTGGCTGTCAGAGGGCCGTTACATCCTTCAACGAGGAAAGCACTTTAAACATCTATTAGAATGCAAATATTTTCGTCATTTCTGAAAACGACTGACGGCCTACATGTACGTGTCACTTGACATAAACCAGACCAATCGTTAGCTTTTTTTAGTATACTTTCTAACAACACCCAGCCTGAGCGAGAAGAATTCCGTTGAAAGTCTGTTTGTTTAATATCTGACGCATGAATACAAGCATGGCTCGCATGGGTTACTGTACGCAACCAACTTATACATGATAGAGGAAATGACCCGTTACAATAGAGACAGAGTTTCAGTTTGATTCGTGAGTTCACATGTATTCTTTTGTGTTAATTTGATCATTCACAGCCTAATGTAAAGATTATGCGATGCATTCCTTGATATGTCTTGTATCACGACTCAAGTTAGGCTAACCCTGGCGCGGATAAAGGATATAAGAAAAGACTGGACCCAGCATCATTTCACAGGTAAACAGGTGTGACCGGCGAGATACTTAACTCTATGCAAAAGTAGGAAAGCTATGCCAGACGCAAAATCCGGCGATTTTATTTCAGTATTAACCGTATATTTTTTTCTATTTCTCAGGTGTATTACATCGAAAAAAGGGGGGGGGGGGGTAGCTTTGTATTTTCTTCAACATACAGTCGGACCTCTCTGAAAGATCACCTGTCAGTTAAGATCACCCTTTGGTGAACCGAAGCTTTCACATAGGTTATACCTGACCTGTCTTATAAAACTACCTGTTAATTAAGACCTCATGGGTAGTCTTATTACACAGGTTTCACTGTATATATTATTTGACCCTCTGTTAAATTCTAGTATAAATTGATTGAAGGCACTGGACTGATGGACCTTTGGAGGACACTTTTAGTAGCATCTGGTCTTAATAAACTAAAATCCCTCTTCTCTTCTTGGTTTACTTAATATTGGGGGAACATTGCTGAAGGTTAAATATTGATATTACATTTGTTAGTAAATATAAAGCATCTATATAATATGTATACAAAAGTAGGTAAATGCTCACAAATAAAGCACAAAGCTTTATGTCGATGTTACATTATGTACAAGGTATAAACAGTTTCTTGTGACCTTTTTGAGTATAAAATTATGAGTTATGTAATTTAAAATAAGTAAGCAAATAAACTTAATGGTACAGTTTTTAGGCAGAAGATCGAGTGCCCTAGATTTTTAGCGCTGGGCTGGCGCCCACTAAGCCAATATGTGAATTAAGGACTGTTTCTAAAAGTTGCAAAAAATACAAAAATTATATAAAAGTTGTCAAACTCGCTATCTCGTCTCTTGGAGAATGGCATGTGATACCAGATTTTGTGTTCGCCTTCCGTTTGATTCTTTTACTATACTGTCACCTATAGTAAAGGTCCTAACCACAATTGGTCCACCCTCTCCACCCGAAAATAGGCATTGGTTTGCAAATATTGAAAGGATATATTTTGGAGCGCCTAAAGCCTGCCATAATGGGTGCGACTTGTCGCGCGACAAATCGCATAACCGGTTGTTCTGTGACAAGTCGCACCGTGAATCAGGTGAAGTCGCACGTTTTAATGAGTCGCTCGACAAGTCACAGAAGAAGAAACATGTTTTTACCCCCTGCGACTTGTAGCGCAACAGCAGGTCTAGCGCTGAAAAATATCCTATTCATGAATACAGTGACTGAACATTTTATCCTGTGCTCATGTGACCGTCCATTTTATACGGTTTCACCGTGTCTGAGGAGGGTGCCATGTGTTTTGAGCAGTCAACAGGAAACAAAGAAGAATTTGTGAAACTATTACGCAGTATCCATGCCTATCTTTATCTTAAGATTTATATTGTGAAAGAGAAACGGGACAGTACAGGCCTTAGTCAGGCCTAACATATATAAATAGAAGTTAAAACGGCAGAATGATGGTGGAATTCTGGAAGTTACATTGGATGCATGTAATTTTTATCATACTTTGCAGAGCATGTTACATATCAAGAAAGGAAGGATTGAAATAAGTAAGAAAAAATGTGTGTGGTCCGCTTGGCACCGTCACATTTACGAGAGTATACCTTCACAATAGTAATCAAACCTTGGCGGGGCCGACGTGAATGCTTTAACATGCGAGACCTAATGCACGTTCAGGCTGTTGCACCAGTTGTCATCATTTGACCGACTAGTATAAAAGGAGCCCTTATTTCTGGATAATACATAAACACTCATACATATATAAACGCACGTGAACATGCATAATGAAAGAAATTGATGGCAGGAGAGAATAAGAAAAAAGGTTACTTTCCTTAAATATATATTTTTTATATATTATTTTTTATGTCTTTATTAAATATCTGATCTTATAAACGTATATAGAACATGTATGTATAGCAAATATATATATATATGTGTCAAAACAGGATATATGTTACTAAGTATGATAAAAGAAATCAAGTTCCTTGTGCTATTCTAATTAAATTAAATGCCTTATGAGAAGCTGAGGTAAAAAAGTTAATTTTGCCCTCGCCCTCCTCCTCAAAGGCGATCCCTTATCCTTTGGCGCTGAATGCAAGTATAATTCTTTTAAAAAGTTTTCAGGTAAATGCTAGGCAGAAATATGTCTACATAAAACCTAAAATTTGATTACTTTATAATCTGTTAAATATGGTTAATACGAAACCCTACACATGTTCCTAGTGTAACGTTATGCTCTGAAATCGTTATGTTATAAATAATAAATGACATACTAAATACCCGATCTTACAAAGTTGCTTATAAATACTTAGCAATTATGAACTGAAGGCCAAGTATACAGAATAAATTAATTGAAAAGCCCCCCTCCCCCGCCAAAAAAAACCTTAATGATATACAACCTAATGATTGAACATGTGTATTCTAAGCTTTTCCTTTTATTGAACGACCCAGTTAAAAAAGTAACGTTTTCTTAAACAGTAAAATACAGAAGCAGCTGACACTTAACTAAAATTACTATACAAAACTGGTTTCAAAAAGCATAGGATAATACAATGATGTTACAACCTGTGCAAGCCGTAGCTTTACACATTAAATGTTATCAGAGATCTCAGTTCATTTCATGTAAGATGAAAAATGGTATACATCCGTTAGAATTGAATATATTTAGATTAAACAGATACACATGTTCAGATCACTGATTATAACCGTTATTTAAATTTGTACAAAGTTATTTACCTAAGAAGTTTCCTTTCTCTTCTCATGTACATACGTTGTCGGTTTGACAAAACGTTCTAGCAAAATTTAAATTTGTACTTTAATATTAAATTCTTACACTTAATTTATAGCATTTTAATGCTCATACATTGATATTTAACACATTCGATACATTCCTTCTATTTATAAATACACTAATATCTGAAGCGAAGCTTCTTATTATCTTGTTAAATTAAACTAACACTTGTATCGAGACTAAGTGTACCTTAATTCTTTCCCCCTTGATGTTAAATATTCACTTACTTATTAATGTCCAAAAAACTTCTTCTTTATCAATGTATCGTTTCTTCTTTCTCGGAGTCAACTTTCGGAGACTCAAGTTCCGCCTACTAGCCACGACCTCAAGATGACCATGTGAGCGACTTTAAATAGTGGTTGATATATAAACGTACGTGAGGAGTTAATTGTTGTGCGTGATCCCTTCGCTTCAAGCATCGGTTAAACATTCCGTAACCCGGCCACCATGGTTATTGTTTTTCGTTTTCCTCGTCTATGATGGTTTCTTCTACACGTGTCTGATAATTGACAATCTTGTGAAGGCAAAAGAGATCGGATTTAACCACGAGGTACGATATATAAATGTCGGGTAAAGATACCGAACCATCACCGTGAGAAGATACCCAATACATGGTTACCATGTTCATTTTTTTTATTTATATTTTTTGTGCAGTTCCCATCCGTCTAACGGAAAAGGCAATTCACCGGTTCTTCACACACGTTCATTTGCATTTTTATTTGGGTCAATATATAAATTAAGTCACGGAATCGAGTAATTAAAGTGAACATTCAAACTCCCACCTGTCGTCTATCGGTGATTTAATTATTCTTAGTTTTTTTCCGCACCCACATCGCCACGAGCGTGTAACATTTAATAAAGTCATTGAAATGAAAATGATGGACGGTTGTACATTGAATATATTTTGCTTTCACCAGTGAGATATATCGTTAAGGAACACTTTTCACGGACTAATGCATATTACCGTCAACCAGCAGTTGCTCATTTATTAATCATAAAATTTGATAATGTCCCGATGGCGTGCAATGTCGCGCCTTTTTAGACATCGGAAAGATCGTTTTAAAAATGATAAATGTTTAATAAAGAAGTTTTATATCTTCAAACAGTGATAAAATAGTAATTATATAAACAGGAAACAACTTTTCATTTAGAATATGCAGATATAATCGGATGTTTCGTCAGATTTTTGTCAGAAAGAGTTTTTCTGTGCCTTTCAAACAGTCACTCGGCGATGTTTTGCCATGCATCAGTGACCTTTCACTCAAAAACGATAACTATATATACAGATACATATACACATCAACAGGCAAAATTATATGATTGTTAGACTAGTAAATTGTTATTTTTCTCCGTTCTTTTAATTTTATTTTTCTTTAATGAATACAAGAAGATAATTTGAAATATTACTTCGGAAAAGATAGTGTCTTTAAAGTTATCATTCCTCGTGCTGACAATTACATGAAATCCAGAGAGAATACGTGAATACACTATCATTCTTATCATACTTATACGGTCGTCCACATTATATAGACAGTGACACTGACAGGCCATTGACCTAATCTATAACAAAAGCCGGTATTATATGTACATAACATACAATACTTACATGGTAAGTAACAGAAAGAAGACTTGCGGGATATATAAAATGTATGCTTGTGCTGACATAATCGGCAAAATTTTCGTGAGATTAAACTGAGGTAATAGAATAAATTACTGTACACCTGTCAGGGTTAAGCGTCTTATTCACCAAGCTTTTTTTCGCGATAATTTTCACGTCGCCAATATAGTGAATATGAAACCCTGGCGTACAAAATCTAGTCACGGGCCTCATGCAGAAATCTATACAAAATACGATGTACATTCATTTGTAACGATAAAATCCTGGGCCAAAAGCCAAAATAAGGTTTAAACCAAACGATTGAATTTTGTTTGATTAGTAATTCCGTACCTTATATGAAAGATTAATGAAGTTTAGATATTTAAAATAACCTTTAAATTACTGAGAATATCATTTCGATTTTCTGTCTTAATTGTGGAGATAAAGAAGGGATCTCGTGTATAACCCGGTTCTCATGTTGCTATTTTTGGCATTGCATGTCCATTTTTATCACCCGAGAATAGTCTAAAATGAACTGATTTTATGAAGGAACACTGAATACTTATAATTGAATATCCTAAACAAAAAAAATGCACATTAGAGGTTATACGTTACAATGTATTATTAAAAAAGATAATTCTGTAGAATTAGATTTGCATAAATAAAAAGAATTAAAATATATAAACATACATACATACATACATACATATTCATATCTCATGTATCTTATCAACACAATGGTTACTATTTCGCGACCCTGTCCTTGTGAGACACAGTAACAGATGTTTTCAGCAAAGTTAGTTAGGCATTTTTAATTTCTCTTGGTGGTATAATATTTTACATTCGGAATAACACTCATTATACAAAACACATGTGAGTATCCATATTATACTCAGAAACAATTTCAATTTTCTCATTAAGTTAAATATGATGTAAGTATGTTCAGGCCTACAGTATACGGTTGTCGGCAATATTAATTTATAACTGGCATCGGTTAAAAAATGACAAATTGTGTGACTTGCGATAAATGGGCATCCTTGACTTGTGACACGCAACACGTATTAATCATCAAACATTTTGCGACATAACTGTTCAAAAGTAATTATTACACAATGCAGACAACTTAATGTTGTCAATACTTTGCTTATTATTTGATAATATTATGGCAATGGGTATCAAGCTGTGAACTGTATAATAGTCACTTAAACGATATATCGTTACTAAATGCTGCCCGTTTCCAATATATTAATGGTTACATATGGATTTGGTTTTTACTCATGTGTAATCTATAAGTTAAGCACTCTTTTGCGTGATTGACTTCACAAATAAAGTAAGTGATAAATGTATGATGCGCGTATACGTAATTGATTCTGTCATATATTCGTATACAATTCTGTTAGAAGAATGTCTAATGCCAACTGGAATTATGGAAAGTATGCAATTCAAATTAAACTTCAAAAAAACTTTTTGTATTTCATTTTTACAGCTAAACCTTGTGTGAAGCCTGTATAGATTTTAAATAAATCGGTAATATTTCTGTAATTTCAACTTATTATTAATTAAAAAAAAGGATGGAAGAGGAAGGACTCCAGATTTGATTTCCCGTTTACAATATATATAGTTAGAGTACATAAAGTATATGATATTGAAACGTTGTAAGTTTGGAATTAAATATAAGGTATTTAAGGAATGGCATTAACTTGAAATAAAAAAAAATTATTACATTTCCACTCCAAAGATGGCAGTAAAGAACCGATGTTACGTGTAAAATCAATTTTTTTAACTGCTGCTGATTGGACCATAGTACAGAAATTGATAAAAAACGTATATTTCTAAATTGAATATCAAATAATTAATATATATATATTTATATATATATATATATATATATATATATATATATTCACATAATATATGATTATCTAGAAGTAAGCAGAGACAATTTCCAGGCTTAGCATCAAACTGGACCCTTTAACAAAGAAGACCTTGCGGTCAAAATCAATTAAATAAATCCATGTAAGAATTCAAACAAGGAATATCGAATGACAAGTCGAATATACAAGGTGGGAACTTTCGGAAGTCCCAGTGCTTAAATCAAACCAACTTTTTCCTGACTTCTGAATGTCAATGGTACCCAGTCATTATCTCGACAGATAATAACATGTTTTGGTAAAAATAATATGATAATGACAGGTCAGAGGGTAAAGTGAATATTGATGGCCTGAGGCCGGAATCCAGATCTAAGTTTGATGAAATATCAGATTATGGCTAGTGATGTCTTTCAGGTCAGATTCTTGTAGTCGGAAGCAGTACCTAGCATAACTACCTTATATATATAAATATATTTCTTCCGGGGAGATCCTCCTATTTAATATAAAGGATTGTACATGATAGAGCCGACCGGACCCAGAATTTTAGTAAATACATATGTGTTGTTAACAATATGAGCTTTGAGTTATTTAACACGCAGGTCTATTCAACACGTAAGGTTTATTGCTTTGTGTATAACCTAATGTATACCAGAATATACCCAAATACCCGTATCTGACTTTTTTTACAAATTTTTTCCACACTTCCCCTGATGACACATTTTTAGAAGCAAAAAAAAAATAAATAAATAAAAAAATAAGTTTATTGCATATACGATTTTTATTCCTTTAACTGGAGACCTCCTGAAATAACCTTCCTGAGAAAGGGACAGACCCGAGTTTTTACCGAAATAAATCTCTAGGAAGGTCTTAACTGATGTAGGAAAATCGACTGATTCAGAAGATTTTTTTTTCGCAGTTAAAGTAATATTTTTTTGAGAGTTTAAAATGTCCTTATAATTCCCTACAGCAAAGGGAATAGCAACATTATTGACATTCACAAAAAAGACATTATACCGTATGTTCTCGTCCTTTCGCCAACACTACGACCAAATAATTATCGGCGGCAGGTGAGGGTGGCGGATGATTGGGGTAACTATTTGTAAAAAGGTTAACAGATGACAATAAACCTGAGTTGTGCTTAAATGTATACCATATATGAAACATAACTACTTGATAAAAATTCTTGATTGCCATACATTACAGCATGGCAAGACAATGGCAGGTAATCGGATAACATTAAAAGCTTGAGAGCAAAACACAAAGTTGTTGATGGAAGCAGGTAAATATATTGTAGATAGCTAATAGCGATATAGAAAGATTAATAGGCTGTATTGGCGAGTGGAAGTTATGCAAATATCGTACACGGAAATAATATACATAATATAAAGTAGGTGTGACGTGTTGACAAGTAGTTGAACATTGAATGTGAGGATTCAAGGTTCAATCCAGTTACCGTCGAGGTGATATGAACAATTTGTCACTTATTTTCAGTTCTTAACAACATGTATTCTTTAAGTGGGTCCGAGCGAAAAAAAATCTGAAGGTTTCATGTGTAAAAACATCCCGTCAATTGTCATATACATGTATTATCATTCATATTCCTTCATTTGATAATGGAGCAGATACATCTTTATTCGATTGGGGTATAAACACAGCCATTACTGAATGGCAATTTCAGCGGCATTTTCTTTACAATTTGAACCGGAAAACGGGATTGACTCAGCAAGTTTTTTACTGAATTATCATCCTACCAAATCAGGAACACAGAACACGCGTCTATCAAGGAGTTACACGTGGTTTTTCATTTTTTTTGTCACGTACGATGACCTAATTACCTCTCATGTGATTCACTCATGTGAGAAAGAATCAATTTTGTGCTTTAATTAAAACATCACAGTGAAATAAATACCTATGAAGAGCCAGAGTAAGGTTAAGCGGTTACATATACATGGCCTTAAACGGCTCTCATCTCAGGTTAATTTAGATCATGAAAACATAAGGCATAAACGTTATTTTTTTCATAAAAAATGACAAAAGCTTATATTGATTTTTTTCGAATATATTTTTGAACGGTAAATATTATGGATGTAAATAAGCTGTGATGCAGAATATATATGGAATCATTATCTGGGACTCTTTTTGCGGACCATGAAAAATTAGGGATAAAATAATGTATGGTCCGAAAGAAACCTCATTGTATCCTCAAACGCGTTGCTCTTAGCTGACCCACCAACCACACTATAATGTCTGAGACAATAGGTCTCCATTTATATATATATATATATATATATATTGTTTGAAGATTTCCGATATCGCCAACTGATGAAAGAAAATCTATAAAACAACCAACATTTCCATCAGAAAATTTACTTAAAAAATGCAAAGACATGACCAGATGTGTATGAAATGGAACTGGCTCTGTCTTTGCATGATTACTATGGACATAACACTCGCGGGAAAAAAAGATACATAGAAAGCCATGATACCAAGAAAAAACATTCGCGGAGATGGAACTTTGCAAATTTTCATGATATCCCAGCCAGTCACTGAACAATACAGTATTAATATGTTTTATATGTAGGAATGCAAGAAAGAGTGCACTAAATGTAGGTGGCGCCTCCTGGGACCATATGTGACGGTATTCAGGAGTCTTATAAACCATTCACAGCATACGAACGATCTAGCAAAGCAAATGCTCTCGAAAAAATTGAATCCTAAAGTTGTTACCCTTCAAATTTGCAATATTGTATATCCTATGTAGCATTTTTCTCAAAGGCCGTTATAATGACACATTAGTTTGTATAGGAAAGTGAAACCATCCCTGGAGACAGAAAGAGACTATTGTATTTTAGAGGTACATAGGAACTGACAGACGAATTCGCAAGTATTGGTAGTGTATAAAGAGTCAATAAATTCGCAATGAATTAAAGAAGTCACAAGTATAAGAATATTGGTGAAATATAACTGAGCTTATATGGATTCCGGCGATGTCGTATGATATTTGACATTACAGAAATCAGTCCCACCACTTGGGCCAGTAACTGTTTTTGTTTCTGCAAATAAGATTTTAACCATAAAATAAATAAAAAAATGAAGCGCTCAAAAAAATTTTCGATGCACTCTGTCGCCATAGATTATAGGTTTTACTGTGCACTCATCAAATTTGCTTTCTAGATAAGGAAAATGGTAAAATTATATACGTTGTTGGGGTGAAAAGTTCTTCTAAACGAGGCAACAAATCGTGGTAAATAAAATATGTGAATACAGACTCAAAATGGCTCTTTAACATTGGAATAGTACACATTGTTATAACGAATATATATTTAATAAAATAATTCTATTTCGTAACAAAGTTAATGCAAAAATACGATAATGAACAAAAAAGAAAGCCGTATCACCTAAAAATAATTACACAGATCATTTAACATAATTATATTTTATTAAATCATAGTGTGTGTCGCGATATCTGAAGTATAAATTTAAAAGGACATATTTAGGAACAATATTATGATTGTTCTTTCACACAATCAGTTCAGTTTTGCTTTATTTAAAAGTTTCGAAGCAGAACCATCCAAGCACACTGTCTCAGTACCTTCCATACGGCTGTTTAACACCTTGCTATGATCCTGTGTTGTGAGTAAACACAGTCCACGTGTCTCTGTTTACCATAACAAGGCCGCGTGACCGGTGGTCCGATTTAGCCTATGCGCGACATGTCCAATACAAGGACTCTTTCAAACTAGTCCATACATAAACATGGACCTTCAAGTCCTCTGATATATCTCTGCTGGATGGACATTACGGTCCATGGGCTGAATAGTGGAACCTGTCGCAAATGAATTGTACGAAAGGTCCAAGGAGGGGCCTCAGCTGAACTGACAAGCACAGTGTCGGCCTGTCTTTACGGTCCCACAGAAACTGCAAGGCGCGATGTTTAGCCAGCGTAAACCTGTAAAAAATTATTGGCCAAGTCAGTCAGGGCATCTCCTGATTGACAGGTGTTGTTGGCCGGGCCATACACACAGTCCCACTTCCTGTGTTAATGTTGACGCCTGTGATCGCGCCCGGTCCACGGTTTTCAGTACTCGTGTACAGGAGTAAGCCTACGGTTTCAGGGCAATAATTTGGCAGATACCAATTTATTTCAGAATAGAAGAAACTATTTTTCGTGTTAATTAAACACGCTTTATAGGTGACTGGGATCCTATAACACTTAATCAATCAAAACGTATAGTGAAGGGGTAGGACGTATAGCCTGGTGCTGGTTCAGGTGTTGAACTTTGGAATAGAAAGCCCTCGCTTTGAACCCACTGGTGCCTCAAAGGCAAAATGCTACGTGAGAAATAGTGAAAGCTCGCGAGAACTTGAGAGATTCGTTCTGATGTCTTAATGACAGGTTCTGTCTTCTGTATTCCTAGTCATGGGCAGATAAACCCTGTAATCCAAGAGGCTATAAAATAACATTTCATTCTTATCGTTTTTGGTCTCTTTCGTCTTCATTCAACAGGAGATGCCACCAACTGGCCATGAATGCTCATCCGTACAATTCGTGGTGCTGCATTTTATTTCAAACCGCCAACTGTGTGTTAATCATTTTTTAACATATTGATTTACATCTGTTAAAACGCTCAATATAATTTTACAATGTAATCGTTAGGCGTGATGATCTAATGATATAATATAATTATTGTTTTGTGGCACAGAATAATGATTGCACCAAAGGAGGAGGTCAGCATGGATCACAGGTCTCCTTGTGATTGGCTGTTTCAGTTGTGACCTCATAGACTATATTTGTTATATAATGTGAAATGGCACAGTAGATATAAGCTGTTGTGTACATACTGATGTTAATCTGAATGGCATATTGCAGTAGTGTTTCAGTATACCGTCATGTACAGGGAAATATTTAAAGGGGAAATAGACAAATAAAAAAAAAGAATGAAATTTTGGGATGCATATCTAAAAATTACCTCAGTCTGTTGTATGTACGGAGTTGGGCCGGCTCTCGCGAGTCCGAGATCTCGTGGTTATATATGTTCCATTACGAGGCTTTTCCTTGGGAGCAAGAAAAATCGTTTGGTAGCGATACATCTCGTTTGGCCTTTCCCATCAAAAGCTCTCTGATATTATCTAATATTGTAAATTGACGGGTGGAGTGTATGTATGTCTCTTGTGTGAAAATGCGGCACGTAGCCCGCCTTCACTTCTCCCACACCAAGTGGTGTTTGTCACGAGAAGATTGAGTCATAATTCCCGTGATTTAGCCATTATGTATCGTACAACCTACACAAAAGAAAAAAAGTAATAGTATCTGAACTCTTAGTGTATCAATGGTATACAATTTCTGTAAGACTCTTATGATTATGTCACTGAATGACTGAACAAAGAAATACCCAAACACACGCGCATATAAATAAAAAATCTATAGTCGTTAAGCTTTGATATACAAATCTGTAGTTTTAAATGTTTGAGCAAGGATGTTTACACAAGTATAATAATAATAATAATAATAATAATAATAATAATAATAATTATAATAATAATAATAATAATTATAATAATAATAATAATAATTATTATTATTATTATTATTTTTCCCATTTATATTGCGTTTGCTAGTTTACCTAGGCAGGAGTAATAAAATATGTGTGACATATGTTATAGGACTGATTCAGAAGAATTTATTAACCCTAAGTTAACTTTGAACATTCTGCCATAATTTTAACGTTTCATCGTTGTTTAAGGTGCATATTCACATACTAGGTATCTTAAATAAACACGAAGTATAGTGTTTTCTGAATAAAATATTATAATATCTGAAAATGTGGAAAAAAGAGGAAAACATCTTATACCGGGCGGGGTCAGTGGTGTAAAATATAAACATAGCGCCAACGCTCCTTTTTTTCATGTTGCTTCTCCTTTTTGGGAGTTATGAACTAAGGTCATGAAATCTTAATTGTTATGGTAAACAGACACGTGGACTGTGTTTACTCACACACACACAACTATATCAATGTATAAAACAGGTGAAAGGAGGTGGTAAGGCCATATGGCAGGATGGTTTTGCTGGTAAAATTTTGTATACAGCAGAATGCCCATGTTCCTCAATGTTCGTCAATGTGTCATCATGGATTCTCTCATTGCTGGCTCGGTTGAGGAAGCAGCGGCTGCTCAGTCTGACTAAATAACCAAAACACGGCATCCCTTCCTTTTTCTACTCATCCTCCTACTCAACCTCCTGCTCAACCTCCTTTCGCAACCGAAAATGATCAGTTAATACTCAATATGAAATCCCTTTTCGCCTCTATTGGGGAAATTTTAGGACCGGTTAGATTATTGGTATATCGATCGATGATGAAAGACCGATATGGTTGTTAATGACAAAACAATAACCAACACCCGCCATCTCTGACTTCTTCTTACCCTTCTACTCATCAAACTACTCATCTCCTTTCGCAACTTATATTGGTTAGTTAATATTCCTGGTATCATTGCAGATACAGAGGTTGGACCAAGATGGGTCTTAGTCGTGTTTTCGAAGACTTAGGGAAGCATGGCTATGATATGAATGTTTATGAACCACAATGACAACAACAGCAACAACAACAACAGAAAAAAAACGGAAACGCAATGTTTTCTGCGGCTTCATTTACTTGTTCACTCTGGACACGGGGGTCTAATATTTGTTCCTCTTAATCCTCTGGCATGACGCCATCCGAATATTCGAGAGAACGCCACTGATAGTTCTAGACAGATATGTTTATTTAGCTGTCAAGCTCACTCGCTTGGCAAATCATTAACTTCGATCATGTTGATACTGGACTTCAACCGATATAAGCTAATCGACCGATTATTTTCCGTTTATGTTTCTGTTTCGTGAATGTTATATAAATATAAATTATGACTGCAAAATAAAATGGACAAAGAAGTATCGAATAAAGTAACAATTATAAATATAGCTGTATGCAAGTGAGCGATAATGGGGAATTGGCAATGGAGTATATGACGTTAGAAATTAGAACAAGGTAAAAAATTAATTTTAGGTACAAATCTGTCACTATGAATAAATTGTGCCAAAAGGTCATTTTTTAATCATATTTGAGATTTAGCACCAATACGGACAGGAGAAATAAAATAAAAGGAAAACAAACATTGTATTTGATGGTTTAAATTTTACACGTTGGAGGATCATAGATAGTCAAACCACAACATATATTGACTCAAATATTGATATAGAAATAAACTCAAAATACCCTATATTATTAAGCCTGCTCTCTATGCCGGTTGGGGGCGGCGTGGGGGTGGGGGGTACCCGAAGGCTTTGATACGAACAAAGCACCGATGGGTCTGATAAGAACCTAAACGATAATCGTGGGTATTGGCAAGAATAGATTTAAATTAATTTAGTCTTAATATAGTCTATAAGAACTGTCCTAGTAAAGAAAGGTTATTCAAATCTGTGTCGCATGGAAAAAATTGTACTAAAGACTGTGGAAATGTTTGAGAATCTGGCAAGATAAATCAAGTTAAGTGAAATCATGTAGCCGGAGGCTGTATCCATCAAAACAACATGGTGTACCTTCATGAATTAATGAGTTGCAATAAACTATTATTATAAAATGAATTTTACAGACTCTTTGGTCATAAAAATGTCGCATCGTTATCACATGCCAATAATCTCTATTAACTTTTTTTTCAATGATGTTTAACTCTATCTCAATCGATTGTCTCTCGCCCAAGCACCCGAGACCGATGATCGTTACTAACAGTTCTTTTGATTTGCCAACCCTGATATTTTTCAGCTAGAGAGTACAACACAAAAAGTTATGTCGTCGTGTAAACCCGGTCCACTAACCTAATTCACAAAACTAGAGAGAGAACATCTGCCTAACATTTGCCTCCGCATGGAGGGTATGTGTTCATCCACATTCGTGTGTGTGTTAGTGCGTTTGTTCACAACATACCTAACGCAATATCTGGGACAGAATCCTATGATATTTTCAGGGAGCTCGGGAATGGAGCAATGAAGGAAAGATAAGATTTTGGTATGGGTCCGAAACATGATTCGGAATCCTGGAATACTACAAATCACCTGTCACATATGCCCCATTGAACATAGGAATATGAGCCGAATAAGTGACTGCAAACACTCGTTTGGGAACATATGTACCATTGAATCTGGAAATATGGGCTAATAAATAAAAGAATGCATGGGTTGTGGAGTACCCTGCATTTAGGACCGGCCACATGGCGGAGGCCTGCATTCAGGAGTATACATATACAGTAGAGCGCCGTTTTTCCTAAAAAGTCGGGGGACAAGCTTTTCTTTCGGAAAATGAATTTTCGGATATTCAGTCGGGGACTCTTGGGCCAATTTCGTACGACAGTTAATGATTAACTTAACGCTATATTACTGAGGAAACACCATGTTTCTTTTCGACCCACGTAATTTACGACCGGAACTTATAATAATATCGGAATTATTGCAGAGTTAATACCTGTTTTAACCTGATTTTAGGATACTTGTGTGCCTTTTTTCCAAACATAATTCGCGGGAGGGAATGGTAAAATAACATCGCCATTATTGTAGCTCGGTTAGCACCAATGTGGCACACGCATAACGCAGTCCGTTTTATTTTCTTCCGTATCTCTGGCAAGTGACAGCAAGGCGACCGTGTTTGATTGGTGTTCTTCTTGAAAGTTAATAAGCTGAATAACAGCAAGTTTAAGTAAGTGACCCAATTGTTCTCTCGGAATAAATAGTATGACCAGGCCCGCGTGCTATGGCCTCGCATATAAACCTACTTGTTCACATGCGAGGTGCGAACGATACCTGACCAATACTCTTGCGAGTAAATTGCTACCTTGTTTGGCCTGACATTTCAGCCCAAGCCGACGAACTAAGCTTACTTGAGTACAAACGAGATATGGTTGATAATATACAAGTACTCTTGGATAAACTGCTCAGCCGCTTACCAGGGGTATACGGAGCCTGGCGTTGCGCGACTAGCTGTAGTTATCACACCTTTGCCCCGGCGACAGCATCGGCCCAGCATTAATTAATTAGGGTCACCACTCGGCTTAACCACCTGACTGAAGGCCTTAGTGACTCGTAATTACAAAAATTCATTTGAGGTGTTTACATGCTTGAAAATACGGAAATACGAATAAATTTTCGGTTCTTCATTTTAATTTTCGGAAAAACGAATTTTCGGAAATTCGACATTCGGAAATACGGCGCTCTACTGTATCTAGTTATGCAATCGATTTACTTAAGATCTTGGATACAGAAATGTTACCAAAGATACATCTCAGCTATCAACACAGTAACTCTCTGATACCAAGGGGACTATTTTAATTTGGTTGAATGTCACTACAAACACATATTTGATTTCATCCTTTGAGCACTTGGAGTAGATGCAAAGGAGTCTTGCACGAGGAAATTTTTATTGTGGTGTTGAATATAGAATTCGTTTAAAAAAGTATGTATTCTTTAACAGATTGAAACTTTGTAATTTACCGTTTTTCTGTATGTGTAGCATTTGCTTGCTGCTATTTGCTGCATCTTCGGGATTTTTTAGAGGGGTGGGTGAGGAATTGGCCTGGAAATTCGGGTGAAAGCGGTGCAAAGCCACCATCCACCCAGAGCCATCAATATTTTGTCTACATTATCCACCAAGATCCATCAATGTTGTGTCCGAACCATCGTCCCAGAGAAATCAATATTTTGTCCATACCATCCACCCAGATCCATCAATATTTGGTCCACACTATCCACTAAGAATCATCAATTATTGTTCACACCATCCATCCATACCCATAAATTATTTTGTCAACAGTATTTACCAAGAATCATCAATTATTGTTCACACCATCCATCCATACCCATAAATATTTTGTCAACACTATTTACCAAGAATCATCAATTATTGTTCACACCATCCATCCATACCCATAAATATTTTGTCAACACTATTTACCAAGAATCATCAATTATTGTTCACACCATCCATCAATACCCATAAATATTTTGTCAACACTATTTACCAAGAATCATCAATTATTTTTCACACCATCCATCCATACCCATAAATATTTTGTCAACACTATCCACCAAGAGTCATCAATTATTGTCCACACCATCAATCCATACCCATAAATATTTTGTCAACACTATTTACAAAGAATCATCAATTATTGTTCACACCATCCATCCATACCCATGAATATTTTGTAAACACTATTTACCAAGAATCATCAATTATTTTTCACACCATCCATCCATACCCATAAATATTTTGTCAACACTATTTACCAAGAATCATCAATTATTGTTCACACCATCCATCCATAACCATAAATATTTTTTCAACACTATTTACCAAGAATTATCAATTATTGATCACCCAATCCATCCATACCCATAAATATTTTGGCAACACTATTTACCAAGAATCATCAATTATTGTTCACCCAATCCATCCAGAGCCATCAAAATTTTGTCCATTCTGTCCACTAAGAATCATCAATTATTGTTCACACCATCCATCCATACCCATAAATATTTTGTCAACACTATTTACCAAGAATCATCAATTATTGTTCTCACCATCCATCCAGAGCCATCAATATTTTGTCCACACTATCCACCAAGAGTCATCAATTATTGTCCACACCATCCATACACACCCATAAATAATTTGTCAACACTATTTACCAGGAATCATCAATTATTGTCCACACCATCCATCCAGAGCCATCAATATTTTGTCCATTCTATCCACCAAGAGTCATCAATTATTCTCACCATCCATCCATACCCATAAATATTTTGCCAACACTATTTACCAAGAATCATCAATTATTGTCCACACCATCCATCCATACCCATAAATGTTTTGTCAACACTATTTACCAAGAATCATCAATTATTGTTCACACCATCCATCCATACCCATAAATGTTTTGTCAACACTATTTACCAAGAATCATCAATTATTGTTCACACCATCCATCCATACCCATAAATATTTTGTCAACACTATTTACCAAGAATCATCAATTATTGTTCACCCAATCCAGCCAGAGCCATCAATATTTTGTCCATTCTGTCCACTAAGAATCATCAATTATTGTTCACACCATCCATCCATACCCATAAATATTTTGTCAACACTATTTACCAAGAATCATCAATTATTGTTCACCCAATCCATCCAGAGCTATCAATATTTTGTCCATTCTGTCCACTAAGAATCATCAATTATTGTTCACACCATCCATCCATACCCATAAATATTTTGTCAACAGTATTTACCAAGAATCAACAATTATTGTTCACACCATCCACCCAGAGCCATCAATATTTTGTCCACTCTATCCACCAAGAATCATGAATTATTGTCCACACCATCCATCCATACCCATAAATATTTTGTCAACTCTATCCACTAAGAATCATCAATTATTGTTCACACCATTCATCTAGAGCCATCAATATTTTGTCCACACTATTCACCAAGAGTCATCAATTATTGTCCACACCATCCATCCATAGCCATCAATATTTTGTCCACACTATCCAACAAGAGTCATCGATTATTGTCCACACCATCCATCAATAGCCATCAATATTCTGTCCACACTATCCACCAAGAGTCATCAATTATTGTCCACACCATCCATCCAGAGCGATCAACACAGTATCCACCAAGAATCATCATATTTTGTTCACACCATCCATCCAGAGCCATCAATATTTTGTCCATTCTATCCACCAAGAATCATCAATTATTGTTCACACCATCCATCTAGAGCCATCAATACGTATCAGTCGTATATATATATATATATATATATATATATATATATATATATATATATATATATATATATATGTATGTGTGTGTGTGTGTCATCCAACAACGTTTGGAAAAAATTGGCGAATAATTCAATGAAAACATATAACTTCATGTATCCATATGTTTGCCACCGACATGACCACGAGAAATCTTTATTTTTGGGCAGGAACAAAATGTTCTGTATAATATAGACGTATATTCTGATGCGTGACACATGTCCATCAGATATGTCGGGCTGACTAATGGCCTGTCTCACGTAACGCTGCGTGACTTTCACGTGAGAAGGTATCAAAACCACGCCGTCACCTCAATACATAAAGCCTATGTGTAACTCTGTTTATGCTAGTTGTGTGCTTAATGTCAGTGTTATCTATCCTTGTTGTACGTCATTGTTAAACTGTACTGTATTTGAGCTTGTGAATACAGTAAACTCCACTAACATGACCGGCATAGCGTTTGCGTAATCATCCAAATTGACAAAAAAAAAAAAAAAGACAAACAACAACAAACATACATGCACTGGTAAAACATAACTTCCTTGACGTATATACTTACTTATAACGTCGCATGTCATGATCAGACAGTTAAGTAATATTGTATTTTATGGTATTATTTTTGGATGCACTGACCATGTATATAAGGTATTATTCAAACGCATTTTCTTGCAGTTATTGCACAATCATCGTCCATGTTCTGAAATAAATGTATTAGAATAGTATAAGGTAGCAGATGTGCAATCATTCATAATTGTATCCGCCAAAACAGAGTTTTGCGGATACTATGTTTTTATCCAACCGCCGCCGCTGCCCCCGCGTAGGTGTCCGGAGAACTCCTCCGTAACCGCTGGGCGGAATTTTACGAAACCCGGGATTATGTTCGGGCCACATGTGAACTGCTGCGCCCCGATTTTGTTTTGACCTCTGACCTTTACTATGCGCTCTGCGTCCATCTGTGCGTCTGTTTTGACACATAAACCTACGTATCTCGGGAACAGTTTGACCGATCAGGAAAAAAATTGCACAAATGTAGCCCTTGGATAGCTTTATAACATACATAAAATATGGTGGCGCCACCTGCAACCATTTTTGCACAGCGTCCATCTGTTCATCTGCCTTGGGATAAAATCACTCATATCTCTGCATTGGTTGGACTTATCCACCTGAAATTTTGCATGTGTATACATCCTTGACAGCTTTCTTGATTTAATGACAGGTGGCGCCATCTTCATTCACGTTTACGCTGCAGACATTCAAGCTCATAACTCGGGAACCGTTTGACCGATTAGGCAAAATTTTGCATGTGTACAGATCTCACAAGCTCTTTATCATACGCAAAACTGGTGACGCCGACTGCAACCATTTTTGCACAGCGTCCGTCTGTTTGTCTGCCGTGGGATAAAATCACTCATATCATTGCAGTGGTTTGACTAACCTGCCCAAAATTTTGCAGGTTTATACATCTTGGATAGCTTTCTGGATTGTGTGGCAGGTGGCGCCACCTACTTTTATGTTTATATCTCGGGAACCGTTTGACCGATCGGGCCAAAATTTTGCATGTGTATAGATCCCACATAGGTCTTTATCATAGGCAAAACTGGTGGCGCAACCTGCAACTATTTTTGCACAGCGTCCGTCTGTTTTTCTGTTGTGGGATAAAATCACTCATATCTCGGCAGTTGTTTGACTTTTTGCATATGTATACAACTTTGACAGTTTTCTGGATTTTGTGGTAGGTGACGCAACCTACATACACATTTTGGCTGCAGACATCCATGCTAATATGCAACACACCTCACTCTATTTTCCCTTGCCATTCTATCCATGCCTCACTTCACCCGTCACACTCTGTTTTCGGCGGATACACGTAGTCGCTTGTCGACTACCCGTATTCTAGTTTATTTTTGCAAATAATATATTAACAAACATGCGAAATGTTTCATAGGTACAGTAGATTTCAGGGTGTCCTTATATATATATGGAAATAGTTTCTATTTATTTTATATATTCTAAGTGTATATTATGAAAAAAGGTATGTTTATTGAATAACTTATTCAGACAAAATATGATATTTTAGCGGGAGTGATTTACACATTAGAGAAATCTTAAATCCTTTAAATAAAAAAAACCCTAGTCTTTCATTAAAGTCACCCGCCGTAGGAGGGAGGGCTTTCTAAAATGGTCCGCGTCCGTCCGTCCCACCCCCATTCTTTAATCAAATATCTCTAAAATTTCCACTAAATTCCTCACCAAATTTTTTTACGGCGTACTCACCACACGACTTACCTTCAGGTGGCGCAACCTCTGATGTATTATTTTCTGTGGTCTTCTCCACTTTTCTTCGGAAAAGTCAGTAAATGAAAACACTACAGGCTTCAAACCTAAAACAATATATACACAGATTCTGAAATAACCGGAGCTTTTATCATATTATGCAATAAGTACACATTTATTGTTCACGAACATGACAACCACATATTTTTGATAACAGTTGTTACCTATTATCAAAAACAATACACGAGTCAATATAAGACCTTAACCTTGATCGAGTCTCTTGTTCATATCTGTATGTTGTTTACAAGCTAATCATGCATTTTAAAAATATCCTTTTTGTGTTTTGCACGGATTTCGAATTTAATAAGGATTTTAATAGGTTTTTTGAATATTAGGGCATCACTGATGCCACACTCTTCTAGTTAAAACATGGGTATAGTGGTGGAGGGGGGGGGGGGGGGCAATTTGTGTCTCTAGTCCCCTGTATTAAATTATTATATAGTAGCTAAATGGTTCCTCGTGTATATACCGAGTGCCTTACATACAACTGTTCGTATTTTATTGTACCACCTCAGCTAATGTAGTGACTCATTATTATTGAAACGGGGATGTTTTCTCAAACTAGTGTGAGCAATTCCTTAATTTTCACTAGTGAAGCAATATATATATATATATATATATATATATATATATATATATATATATATATATATTGTTTTCGGAAGTTACACATACGTTCAGCTGCTTGACCCATCATTTATTTTAAAAAATCATTTATCTCCATTTATTAGACCCCTCTAAGTTCTAAGTGCATGAGTAGCTTATGACAGTCCCAAGGTTGTGGACTGTATACAGGATTAATCCTTCTATAATTTGAGGTTTTGAGCGTTTATATAAAAATGCCGGAGAGATCCTCGCCTGGTGGCTGTCCTCTGAGTACTTTCGTGTCGAATGCCCTCGCCCTGAAAAGTTTATTTCATCGTATTTCTCGAAGTCGCTTATGGGGGCTGCCATTTTGCTTTCACACTAAAACCCGGATGGCACAGGTCACATGTGGAAAATATGGGTGTACTGCTAGTAATTAATAAAAACGCATTAAAGCATTGGTGGTAGATGAATTTCTGTTTCTCGGGATATTTCCTTTTTTTATTGACAATTTATTCTTATTAAATTTTGTATATATCATTGTTAGCCACATTAATGACTATAATAATAATAATAATAATAATAATAATAATAATAATAATAATAGTAGTAGTAATAATAATACTAATACTAATAGTAATACTATTACCTCTACTTCTACTTCTACTACTACTAATAATAATATAAAGATGATGATGATGATGATGATGATCCCAGTAGAATAATAAATATCATAAAAATAAACTCCATACTGAAAAATTGAATTGCAAAGAACAGTCTGTAAAATGCGACCATTTGATCTTTTTTTTTTTACTATGTACATCTGTATGTGTATGCCGTGTCGTGATGGCCGGCCGTGTTGCGGTGAATGATGCAGGAATGTCATCCGTGGTGGGCAGAGGTTATTTTATCATTTATAGAATAAGAATTCTCTTTTCCTTTAGCTGAAGCATGGACATGGCGCGTTGTAAATGCTCTGGTTACTTATGAGGGAAACAGGATTGAGCATCTGGGTCACTTTTTTCACGAAGGATGTCACGTAAATTATTGTCGCCGTTAAAGTGTACCTGCGAGTCAGGTTAGCGCTTTATATGTACGCAGCGAACTGTGGCGCGCACAAAAACCAGCAACGCCATTCGAGCATGCATAACCACGTGACTCGGCCACCGTGACTCACCTGTAACATTATAATATTGAAGCAGAAAAAAATCTGCTCTGTTTGACCAAATAATTATACCATGGAGGCGGACGAGCTTTCCTTGGTTAACATTTATGATTTATGTAGAGTTCTTAAATAGTTTTAAATATCAGTATATATATTTGCTTTGTCTCTATCTGTAGTGTATATATGTTATTTCCTTGGTTTTGTCACAACTCTTTCTTTAAAATCTTCACATTTATATTTAATTGTATGCGCGTTTGTGTGCGTGAAGGAGAATGTTCGATCCCTGTCTGAATTATGTTATTTCCTTGCTTTCGTGAAAAGCTTTCTTAAAGATCAACACATTTGTATTCCAGTGTGACGGGTTTGTATGCGTGCGTGTGTGTATATGTGCACCCTCTTGTGCGTGAGAGAGAGAGAGAGAGAGAGAGAGAGAGAGAGTACTAGAAGGAGTGAGTGCTGAAGAAAGCTTTGCTTGTGAATGGAGACCCCTACCGACGGACCTTGAATTTAGGGCAATGTCGTCTGCTTCAATCCGTGGTGTTGAAACATGAGAAATATAATTTTAATTCCCCCGTCTCTCCTAGTTTACGGTATTTGTGAAATGCAGTGTAACTTAAAAGTCAATTAAAAAAAAGCGAAAATATAGAGAAGAGAATGATAGGTAATACAGGATTGGAAAAGGCAACCTCCACGCAGGGGCAAGATCTTTTGGGGCAAATGATGTTCATAGGTAAAATCCTCTGTGTGGAGAATATGCCAAAGGTACCTGATGAGAGCGCCATCTGGAGAAAGAAACTGAACTTTTGCACGCTTGGTGAAGAAGGGAGATCGGATGGGTGTATTTTCTTTCGTTTTTATGATGATGGAATGTCATCTTTTACTAATGCGGGTTATCCAGCCGTTCTCCATGATGCACATGTACATCTGTGTAACAGAACAGAAAAAAAATCCTACTCCCAGAAACCAGCAGCTCAGATAAAGGTCAAGCATACGTATTCCAAATCTCATTATGTTATCATATAAAATACTTGCCTATAAAAAATAACAGTAAAGATTATTTTCCTTATCATTATTTTCTATTAATTCTTCCACAAAAAATGTGGTTGCAGGGGCGTATCCAGGATTTGAAGTATTGAAGATGGGGGGGGGGGGGGGGGGCGCAGCACCAATATCGAGGCCGCAGGCCTTTACCTTTTTTCCGCCAGTAAGTGATATATATATATATATATATATATATATATATATATATATATATATATATATATATATATATATAATATCACTTAAAATTTTATGGCCCGATGAAAGAATTGAGTGACAATTATTTGCAATGGCAGAACTTTTAGTGCTACTCCATCGGTTTCATAAGCATCATCCGCCTGGGAGTTTAATGGCAAACATATATCAGTTATTTTCTGAAGATCTAAGTGTATATCCCTGTGAATGTGTGAAAGAACAGGCGTGTTACTGTTAAGGCGCTCTTCCTTTATTGTGCTGCGCAGGTCAGTCTAAACCTTTTCAATGAAGAGTTCGCACTTTCGACTTGAGGTATATATACAAGTTGAAGTTGTATTGCATGTAGTGGTATCGCCATACCATCACTCCAGTGTAGAAATAAAAAAATTAGTTCTAACTTTGAAACTGACAGCTTCTCACCTTATATCTGGACGATGTCTGCATAAAAAAATGCATCTAGTCTGTTTGATTGGTATATCAACTGCAAGTTTACATAATGATAGTTATCTAAAATGTTATAACCATTTTATTTGTGAGTCTGAAACCACCTGTGTAAAAAAAACAGCCTGTCGTCTGATCAAACATGGCTGCTTGCATGACATCTGCAACAAAGGGGCGCCCCAGGACTATACAAATTAGACTGTTAATCTTCTCCGGACTTTACAAATAAAGTCTTAAGATCATTAATTTTTGTTTTAGGTATATCCTGCATTAAAAAATTTTAGTCGATATTTATATTTAAAGTTTACATACCGTGCATAATTTCGACTGTACACATCACTTGTGACAAGCAGGAGCAGCAGAGGAGGGAGAATGTTTTTTAAATCCGAGAATTGTTGAGCATTGAGTGTGTTGACTGTTGACTCTAGTGTTGTTGGTTTTTCAGGTTCTTCATCCAACCGCCTGAGACAAAGATTCCATCGAACTGATATAATATAAACTTTATTTATTTTACATGGATTGTACAACTAGTCATAATAACTAATACGAGGCACTCTCAATGGCTCGGATGTTGGCGCTCGGTAGTCGGTAAGGGTGGAGGAAACCGGAGGACTCGGAGAAAACCACCGGTCTTGGACGGGCCACTACAACCCGTTCTCATAGCCACACCGGGGCCGAGCGTTTTACCACTCAGATATCCAGGCCCCTACTGTTGATATCAGTGGCGTATTTATGGTAGGGGACGTGCAGATAATTAGTAGGTATGCAATCATGATTTACTGTTTGTCTGTTTATGCATACATGTATATATATATATATATATATATATATATATATATATATATATATTAGCCGGACCATACCTTCAAAAAGCAGCAATATTAAACGTAATGTATTATCTGACCATGAATGTGTATGTGTATCTTTAGATTTGTGTGTTGAACCCAAAGGCCCAGGATTTTGGCAAATACAATTTTAAGTGATACTTATTATGGCGATTAAATAGCACATTTCTGGAATCTCTAGCAAACGAAAACAATGAAATATAAAGATGTGTTAGTATGGTGGGACCTGGTAAAATTTCATTTAAAAATGATTACTCGAGAGTATTGTAAACAAAAAGCACAAGCCAAAGAAAGGGTCAAACTAAAATTAGAAACAGAATACAATTCACAGCTATCCAGGCAAGAACGAGGAGAAAACGTGAATGTGTCAACGCTTCTAAATTTAGAAATTTTTTTACAGGATTTTAACACAAAGACAGCCAAAGCAGCGGCTATCCAGTGCAGAGTCCAATATCGGGAGGAGGAAAAACAAATGTTAAAATTCTCTATAGGTCTTGAGAAACAAAGGGGGATTCAGCGGACTATAAGTGGGATTAAGGACGACGCCGGGGAGGTCCATTCAGATATATATTCATTCAATGCTCAGTGCGGGGGTGTCCTTCTACAAAAGATTATACAAGTGTGAGCCCGCTGATTCCAAAACACAGGACTCTTTTCTTTCCTTTGTTTCTAGTAAATTGTTGTCAGAACAGGCAGCCAATTGTGAAAGAAATATTATTTTGGAAGAAGCAACAGAGACACTTAAAAGCTTTCAAAATAATAAAAGTCCTGGAATAGACGATCTATCAGCCGAGTTTTATAAACGATTCTGGCATATTTTGGGGAGGGATTATATTAATGTTATAAATACCGCATACGAAAATGGAAAACTTTTCACATCACAAAGACGTGGTGTTATTTCCTAAGTATACAAAAAGGGGATCGTTATTTGTTAAAAAATGGCGACCAATTTCTCTTCTTAACGTGGACTATAAAATTATGACTAAATACTTAGCTAACCGTTTGAAGAAATTATTACATTTTATCATGAATAATGACCAGACATGTTAAGTGAATGACCAATCGGTTTCGCAAACAACATCATTAATACGAGATGTTATTGAATATACCAGATTAAAAAAATATACCTGCAGCCTTACTATGTATCGACCAGGAAAAGGCTTTTGATCGTTTTGATTGGGGTTTTATGTTTAGATGTTTTAATAAGTTTGGTTTTGGAATTAGGTTTATTAAATGCATACAGTTGTGTTATTGTGACGTGGAAAGTTCTGTTAAGATTAATGGATATTTGTTATCTTTTTTTAGGTTATTCAAGGGCACCCGTCAAGGCTGTCCATTGAGCCCTTTATTATATGTAATTTTGGCTGAGATAATTGCAAATGCTATCAGAGCTGATGTGAGGATTAAAGGTATAACATTACCGGATAATACAGAATTAAAAATAGCATAGTATGCGGATGACACCACTGTATTTTTGTCTGATGCGTTTCCAATTAATTGCTTATCCCTTTTCCACTTTTTTTCAGAAAGCGCCTGGAGCCAAGCTTAATTTTGATAAAACAGAAGGTTTGTGGCTGGGAGGGAATATCGGCCGACTTGATAAACCAGCCAATATAAATTGGACCTCCGATCGCGTTAAAATTTTAGGTTTATATTTTTGCAATGTGGATACTTATAAAGAAAATTCGGATCCAAAAATTAAGAAATTAAAAAGTGTGTTGTATTTGTGGTCTTTGAGAAATCTGTCGTATGTTGGGAAACTACGGTAGCAAATGCAATAGCATCAAGTGGTGTTTGGTATTTTTCTAATGTATTGCATGTACCATCATGGGTAATTGAGAAAATTGAGCAGTTGATCGTGAGTTTCTTTTGGAATTATAAGCGACATCTAGTGCCAAAAGATGTTATAACTCTGCCTAGAGACAGAAGGGGGTCAGAATCTAATAAATTTTAAAATTAAAATTATGGCTCAAAGAGCATCCTGGTTAGCTAGATAAAAATATGGAACATAAATGTAGAAAAATGTTAGAATATTTTATTGGTATGTATAAAGGGGTAAATTTGTGGACAGATATTTTAGGATTAGTTTACAAGGCAAATTCAAGGAACTGCGCACACCAACCATTAGTTTATCGTGAAATGTTGGATTCATAGAGTAGATTGAATGTGTAACGTAATTTTTCAAATGAGAAAAGTGTTTTATTATATCAGCCATTGTTCTTAAATCCATATATAGTTGATGAAGAAAATAATACTCATTTTAACCGATTTCTAATGGATAAAGGTGTACGTGATATTAAAGATATTTGGAACAGGCGCTTAGTTTATTTTCACAGATATGATGATTTGATAAGTAATTTAAATATAACAGAGTCTAAGTGGTCGAGAAGTCAGTATCTATCATCAATTAAGAGTATTCCGTCGTCATGGATTAGTACATTGAGGTCAGGAAGAGAATCGACATTCAGCCAGGACTTTATCATTGAAGTAGATAAAAATTGCAGTATTTCATTTGATCGATTTACAACGAAGTTAATATATTATAGAGTTATGGATATAAAGATAAAGATACCACGCTGTGTGGATAAATAGAAGCAAGTTTTTAATAATAATTTAGAATGTAAACATGTTATCAGCAGATGCTATAATAATGTAAATGAGAAGTATCAGTTAGATTTGTACTGGAGATTAATACGTTTTGCTTTACCAACGAATGATTGTTTATTTAAATGTGGATTTTTAAATAGTGGGTTATATGATGTATGTGGAGGAAAGTATACTTACCTCCACATATTAACAGATTGTTCTGTTGCTTTCAATTTTTGGACAAAGATAAATTACTTATTTTGTAGGGTTGCAGACCAAAATATATGTTTGAATCTGATTACTATTTGTTTTTGGGTTCAGCCACAAATGGCGAATGTTAAATAAAACTTGTATTCAATTACTAAATTTTTTTGTTAATTAATGGTGAGTTTGCTTTATGGGTAAATAGAAAGAAACGGTTGGAAAGTAAGCCTTTTAATTCTATAGATTAATTTTTTTTTTCAGTTTAGTGAGGAGGCGAATAAGGGAAGAATATATTTCATGTGAATGGAAAGAAGAGTCGTAGTAAGCAGAAATTTTAGGAGTTTTGGTGTTCCTTTAATGCTTTGTGTACAGTTAATGATGAATTTCAATTAGAAATATTAATTTGAGTTTGACTAGTTTTGAACAGTTAGCGTGAAAATTTGTTACATGTTTTTAGTTGTCATCAAGTATCTGTTTCTTAAGTCTAGTATCCATATATGATGTATACATACAAACCTGCAAGTTTGAATTTTAATAAACAATAGACAAAAAACAAAAAATAAAACCATATCTTACTTTGAATAAATAAAACAAATTCCAGTAGGATGTGTGAAACCTTGATACAATGCAAAAGCAGAGGGCCCGGTCCTGTGAAGCAGAAATGGCCATTTTCACCAGGTGTGGGCCGACACTTGCTCGGACTAACAGGGGACCTAAACTATGCGGTACTGGTCCCGAACTTTCTTTGTGGTCGAACAAGTAAGAACTATCTGGATATACTTTAAAAAAAAATAATTCGGGTCAGGTTGGGATAAATGTAGGTTAGAGTGACCTATTTCCGCGTCCGGTCAAGGTCGGCCCATTTGTGGTGAACAGGCACTAAATATTGCAGCACAGCAGAACATATTAGGCATTTAATGTATGAGGAAAAGTATATTGTTTCCAGATGATGGGAGACAGGAGACTTTTAATTATATTTTATTCCCAGCTGAGCCATATATTTTTAGTACTACCTGAGGCGATTGAATATGTCAGTGCTGATTGTGTGTGCCTGGCTTGGCAGGTGGCGACATCTGTGGTAAATAATAGTGCACTACAGAAACTGGTCACTAGCGGAAAAATGAGATACGGAACCCCTGTTTTTCTGGACAAAAATAAAATTTCAGGTGTTGATCTTGAGTTTGATGTATAACATAATGCCAAACACTCGATAGAAACAACTTTTCCAGTGCATCCAGCATGTGCACCTTATATGATAATATATAGGGCCTGGAAATACGTCTCTGCTGATGAAGAAAACAATGTTCGCTCATAATCGTTCGAGATCGAGTTTTGCACTCTGGATGGGGTGGTCTCTGCTGCTTTGGCCGGTGCCGGAACGTGGCCCGCTGGGGGCTTTGTGGATGAAGATGCTGGAACTTTCCTCGGTCACTGGTGCGGGTATAACGGTGGCGGCCCTTAATTCGCGGCTCCCTGCTTGGCTCGGTGGCATCACGTCTATTGGCTCATTCAAAATTACGCTTAAGGAGCGCGCAGGGCTGTAGTCTTGACTTCATCAACCGATAAGGCAAAAAAAAAAAAAAAAAAAAAAAATCTTGAATCAGTCAGGAAATACGTCCGTCTTACATGTATGACGTAACAGAAGAAACTTCTCTCTCCAAGAGACCATAGGTGTGACGTCATAATGGTTACTATAGTGACGCACAGATGCCACTGGGCATTAGTCACCTCATTGCAACAAAGCCCAGCAGATAAAGGTCAACCAAACATATTCCATTATATTATAATTATATAGTCTACATCACACTTGCATATAGAAAAAATTTTGATATAGATCATGTATAAACTGAACCTAATTCCTGTAAGAAAAACAATTTTTCTTTTTATTTTTTCCACACAGAAATCATGAAGTTGTGTGATTTGTTATAAAGCTATTTGCACATTTATGAACACTGTCAATTCGGGGAAAACCCCTCTGACCAAAATGCTAGATCTCATCAAAAGCTAAGCATTTCTTACAAGGTCAGCCCTAAATTTGAAGGGAAGAATAAAAGCAATATGTATTACTAAATTAGTAATTTCTAAAGTGGAACTTTGACGTCACACGTTTACCTGACATAGCACTTGCCCAAGCATAAACATGTGATAAGAAGCGACATCGTGTGTCAACAAAAGAGACTAACACAGCTGCGAGCTTATGGTATCAAAAATACATACATATCACCAACTGGTGCTAACGCCGTGTAGTTTTAATTTACTTTCAGCAAGTCTGTATAAGTTTTAATGGTTTGATTTGTTTCGATTTTATGTTTGCAGTATTTGTTTTATTTCATTGTATTTTATTACTTTAGCGCTGATCAAAGCGAACTACATGACAACCAGAATCCAGATAACAGCGTCTTTCCTGCCTGGGTTTCATTTCCAGTGTCAAAGAGACAGAAAAAAACGGTCTCGGATAATTATTTCTTCGTTATGTTGACTTCTTATATTAGCATTAAATATAGGGGTAAAGTAACGGAAATGATTCTTTTTCCTTAAGTGTCGCACTTTGGTGTGTATTTTGTAATTAATAAGAACTTACAGAGCGCCAGCCTCCGCCGATGCCAGGATCCGCATCCAGATTGGCCGAAATTTAACCAAGTGTCCCTCTATCTATGACCTATTCTTCAACAATGATGATGGAAACAATTTGAATACTTTTTGGTAGATTGACAACAATGGTTCTGTTGTGTCAGAGTGGGCCGTATGGGGTGCACCGTCTCGGGTATGTCCGTAAGGAAGTTCTGATCGCAGACATAACATGTTTAGTCTATAAACCGGTCAAACCGTCGAGTGTGAACCCTGTTACGGCTGCTCAGAATTTCTCCAAAAGCTTCTTAAATAGATTTGACTGTTTGGCAAATAAAGAAATTATGCTACAGGTATCATTTGAGTTTTCATACATTTTTGTATAACCCTTAACCCGGCATCTAAATTTCCACTTCGGGTAATTTTCAGTGTTTATCATTTTAGATACTACCTATGGCATGATATTTTTTGTCCGAACACTTGCATTTCGACATATGATTTTCCGGGTTATCCTATTCTTTAACACTTGTTTACACGATCTTGGTTCCGATACAACAATCACTCACTGTTATACAAAGTAAACTTGTCCTGATCGAGTTTTCTACAAGAATTGCACAATGGATTTCCTTTTACTCAAAAACCAGTCCCCAATCCTACGGTGTAATATAGGCAGTTTTCAAGACCGAGAATACTGATTATTGGTTCTCCCGAGGGTTTTACATATACTAGGACCAGTATCGTTCATCTTTTATGTTATTAGTGACATATTTTTCAACTTAATTCGGCTAAATGTACAGGTACTGCATATGCTGATGAGAACACTAGATGCCAGCGAGTCGGAAGTTAAATTTAAGTTACAGCAAGCTGTAAACCTGAACTGCGACTGGTTCGCTGCTTATCGATTTACGACTGATGTTGATAAAACCATTGTATTGTTATTAGGAATTAAACTCGCGTTAATTGCTTTTTATAAACTGAGCATAATGGCTGACGGTGTGCTATTGTAACAACTTTACGAAACAAAACTTTTATCTAAGGTTTGTCTAATGAGATACATTATGCGTGGTGTATAACAATATTATTCAGTCTCATGTAGACTATGCTAGAAGTGTATAGGGGAATACTCTAACAAAACTGGAATTTGGGTGATTATATAAGATGCAAAACCCGACAAAACCTGTGCCATAACCAGATGTTTGAATTCTGATTTTTAAATTGCAATGTTAAACAAGTTTGAAATTGATGTCTCTATCAAAACGATATGAATACTTAACAGGTCTAGTTATGCATAAAGTATTACATCAAACAACACAATAATCATTGTCATTTGTAAATATAAATCTCAGATTAGTCTTAATCATCTGCAACGAGATTTTAATTGCTCTTCCTAAGTCGAGAAAGGAGTCGAGTAATCGAGCTTCATTAATCAACGTGTAATCACGTGATATAATCCCCACTGGTAAAAATATATGCCATATAAAACGCTCACCCCGGGCTTATTTACACCAAGATTTGATTTTCATAATATCAAATTATATGTCACATTTCAATCATATCCACAAATAACTCTGACGACATAATAATTGCATCCGTAGCCTTTGGAGGTATAAATACGTTTATTTATGGCATGTCCCCGTGGTGGGTATTCCTCGAGGGCAGAGAAGGAGCCTTTACGGGCGTCACTGACCCGCGAATAACGGAGTATAGAGTCAGTAGTGCGTAACACGGGTTAACATGGTTCAATGAATATTAACGTGTTTAAGCGATTCATGTTCAAAAGGTGACCGCTGACACGGACAATATTCATTAACGTGTTAAAGATATGAAATTTTTAACATTGACCATTACTTGTGGATTAGAATACTCAATGTCATGAGCCCGCGACCAGCAGACCATTGACAATTTAAAACAATCGAAGGACACCTCAAGGACAAATTACATCATATTCTCAACAGTCACGTGACTGAAGCTGCTCATATAAAACTGTACAAGTGAGAATGGGTAACGAGGCAAGCGCAAATGCAGAATCCGCCCGGAAATTCAAAGAAAAACAACTAGATATATCACCGGAAGTGAGAAAAAATGAATTCCCGTTCGAAAATCTTGCACTCGCTGGTGGAGGCAGCAGAACGATCTCTTACCTTGGAGCTTTCAAGGTTATGGATGAAATAGGGTTGTTAAAAAAGATAAAGAGATACGCGGGTACGAGCGGTGGCGCCCTCCTCGCCGTGTTGCTGGCCATTGGCTGTGACATAGATGAAGTGTACGATATATATACAGTAGACTTCAAAGCCATGGTGAGCGATGCTTCCTGTGGTTTATTCTCCTTGCTGCCGAATTTGTTCAACAAATTCGGTTGGAACCCTGGTGACAGAGTCTTGAACTACATACATGACGTGTTAATTAAAAAATGCGGCAAAGCAGATATTACGTTTGGACAGTTGTACAAAGAAAAGGGGGTAGAATTGTGTCTTGTCGCTTGTAATGTCAGCACCCAAACAGCCACCTACTTCCACCCGAAGACTACACCGACAATGTCCATAGCAGTGGCCGCCAGAATGTCCATGTCTAAAACCATTAGTGTTTCAACCTGTGATTATGGACACAGATGATGGAATTAATTATTACATAGACGGCGCCATGACATGCAACTACCCGTTGTTCGCCTACGATGGTTGGTATCTGTCCATGAAACCAGAGGATGCCTTCCTAAACAAATTGGGGAATCAAGAGAATCAATTCGGAGAATATAATGGTAAGACTATAGGAGTTATGGCGTATAATTCCATGAGGTTTTGTACTTCTTATAGGGAATTACAGAAAAGATACGATGGCACCAAACTGAAGAGACCTAATACTACTCTGGCAACGAAACGTGCACGTGACTGCGACAAGGTACTGGGACAGGTTGACCACCACCAACAGATGGCTAAAGCTGCAAAAACATTCTGGGCAGCCCTGCATGACTCCGACACTAACGCGGACAGCTTGATATCGGCTGACGAGTTCAAATTAGCATTGACGAAGGTGGACCAGGAGTACCTAGACATTCTGTTAGGAAGGAGCTTCGATGCTGATGAAGTATTTAAGGAGCTCGATCTCGATGGTAACGGGCAGCTGACCCATGATGAACTTATACGGTTTATGGACAGCCGTAACTTCCCCTTCCGAGCGGCCATAGAGGAGAGTTATTGGCTGAGCAGTATTAATGGTTTAAGTGATTTTGCCACAGCTCTTTTCAGGAGCACTGAAGCAACTCTCAAGGAGCTGAGTTTTAATTCAGAAGATACACATCGCACGGTTGGGATCCACACTGACTATATCGATGTAGCTGATTTCAACCTGGAAAATGAGGATCGAGAATTTTTAATCGAGAGAGCAGAGATTGCAACATTGGCTTTCTTTAAAGAATATATTCAAAACGTAGGGTAACTAACAACTACTGCGCAGAATCGCACACTGCGCAGAATTGGACTCACAAGTGTACGACTCTGCTGTTTAGGTTTTTTAGGCGTCACAATCTGACCGTCACAATGCCCGGCGACTGCAGATTCACAGATGGCGTGAGTATACATGAAGTGATCAGGGTAAGAAAGTCCGTTCAAAACTGTTTGAAAAGAATTGTGTTAAGACATAATATATAAACTTGGGTGTTTTTGTGGCACGGACATCACGGTATAAGTAATATTTTGTATTGCTTCCTCATGTTTCCTGTACATTAAGGGTTAAATCTTTTAATTTTGTAGGATATTTACAAATTCACTTTGATTCATTAGACGATAAGTCTCTGAAAAGTCACTGTCAAAGACAATGGTATGTGACGAATAGTAATTATAGGAGTATGACAGGCCGCAGAAAACTATAACTAGAGTGGCATTTGTGATTGTTTCTTTATAAAAGAACATTTTATATTTCTTTTGCCTCAAGGTGAGTTTTGGTCCATCATATAAAAAGATTCTGTCTATTTGTTGCATTTTCTCTTGCTACGTATTTTGCAAATATGGTATCCATGAAATCTCATCTCATTTATGAACCCATTACAAAAATGACAGTTGACTCAACCGAAGGTGGTTTGCATTTAATAGTCTGCTGATGCTGTGTTCTTTTATAATTTAACTCTTAAAGGTTTATTTACTCATAAACGTAAATTGTAATGATGCTGTGTACCCACAATGCCTTGTACGACACCAATAAGCGACAAAATATATTTCTCTAATAATGTGATTCCAGCAGAAATTTTCATTTTCCGATTTCACAAGAAGGGGGCGCATATACTAAAGATGACTTCTATATTTTTTTAATGGCATTTAAAAAAATCAAAATCTTTCACTTCTGAGATCTGCTCAAATGCAAATACTGATGCAAATACAGAACTACTGAATGATGAATGTGATTACTAGTTTGCCACTTTGTCAATGTTTAAAATGTGCACAAAATGTATTGATGTACTTTTCAATTTTTTTATGTTTAATATATAAAATCTAGCATATCTTACCTCAGGGCTGGCAAATTTTTACACTATAACTTTATCGGCTGATTTTCAACTTACCATTCCATCTTTTTATAATTTCTGACACCAATAATAATCTTGGAAATGAAATCAAAAGTGACCCAAATTACCGGAGAAATCTAGTGATCTGCAGGAAACAGTTGGTATGCGGGCACTCAACGGCCGGTGAGACTTTTAGATTTTTCCGGCCGGTTAAAAATCGACAGACGGGAGTTATGTATTTCAACCCACCCCGCATATCTATTTCTCACATTATGTCTTTGTCTCGCATATTTCACAATTTCTAATAACGACTCCCAAATGTGTCAATTTAAAAAATGTTGTCAACCCATATGGTTGTCATTTTCGAGCAAACCCTTGTATATTTCACTTTTTAGTGATGATGAATTCAAAGGGACTAGTTGATTCCATCTTCTGATACCAAACACCAAACATTTGTCTTTTTATTTCTATTGAATATACGTCCATGATGACTGTATTGTGTGGACAAAAAGTTGTGATATAATCTAACTTAAGAAGCTTAAGAAAGGTCCAGCAAGGATCTGTAAGAATGGGACGTCCTAAACAGAATGACAGACAGACAGAAATGTAATAAAGGATATTAGCTAACTGTGATATGTTTCTTCCTATTTTACAGAAAAGCAAAGAAAGTAAACCCTTTAAAACAAGATATGAAATATCTAAATAACCTTTTGTACCTTTCGCGTCTGTATATACTAAGTTTATATATATATATATATATATATATATATATATATATATATATATATATATATTTATAATTATCAAATTCTTACTCAGTTATTGAAGTAAGGAAAACCTTAAAGGAGCCCAATCACCTATAAATCATCCTGAATTAACACTAAAAATAGCTTCTCCCCTTTAAAGTTAATTTGTACCTGCCAAAATATTGCCTTGAAACCGTTTACTTACTTCTGTAAACGAGTGTTAAAAAAGTGTATCAGGCACGATCACAGGTATCAACATAAACACAGCACGTAGGACATAACACGTGTCAATCAGGAGATGCCTATACTGACTTGGCCAAAAAAAATGTAATACATATTCCCGCTGGCTAAAACATCACGTGTTGAGGTTCATATTCGGACCTCTGGTCACGTGGCCTTGTTATTGTAAACAGACACACGTAGGCTGTGTTTACCAACACGCAGAGCCATAACAAGGTGTTAAACAGCCGTGTGCGAGGTACTGAGACTGTGTGCTGGGATACTATTGCTGGGAAACTTTTGTAAAAAACAAAACTGAACTGATAAGGTGAAAGAATAGGCATAGTATTACTCCTGATTATATCCCTTTAATAACCCGGATCCTGCTGAAACTTGTTAATCGATACATATTCTTATATAGACTGCGAGCAAAGACGGATAGCAAGCCCCAGAGTGCTTTAGGATTTTGTATTTTTAATATCTTGTATTAATCTAAATATGTATCAGAATGGCAGAGCTTGCTGAAACACAAATAGAGGGTCCATGAACTGCATCGAATTTCTCGAGAAACTCACACGCACAGCAACTTAATGAAAGATTAATGTGAAGGAACAAAGATGCTTACAAGGCTGTGCTCCAGATTCCTGACAATCGGCAAAAGCTTTGTGATGATTCAGATGGAGACTAGGAAAATGCCATCCCCCGATACTACCATAGTGACCTGTCCATTCCATCTTCCTTCCACCCAACAGTAAAAGTATGGGATCGTCAGTATTCACCAGAACAAAGCTGACCGAAGACGCTTTCACAAACGTTGCAGCCCTCACTAAGACCAATATTATTCATTCTTTATATATTATTGATTTAACTTAAATGAGCTACATGTGTTATTAATGCGGATGATTCCATGTTTATACAGTTTTATATTACTTCAGTATCATAGGTTCATTGTAAATTGCATCAAGCTGTAAACTTTTACTGCGACCGGTTTGCTGCTAATTGTAATGCTAATGGTATAATGTAGCTAAACTAATTTAATGTTATTATAATTATAATCATAGAATAATTTTATATATTGGAACTTAAATAATAGAATAAATATTAAAATGATAAACTTTGGTTCAATTTATGAGTTTACTATGAAATATTATATCTAAACCTGGTTTACAGTTAACTTTTACTGGAAACATTTTACTTTCTTTTCTAAAACCTGATACTTATTGTAATATATTATAAATGTGATTAAGTAAATATATTTGAAATGTGTCATACATCCGCTAATATTTTTTAAATATGTCATAGATCCACTGAAAAGGTATAGGCAGGCAGGTGCAGTGATGCATGCGGGTCACTCAACGTCACTTAGCTAATTAACGTCTTAAAACACCACGCTAAGGCAAAAAAAAAAGGGGTATGGTTCAGGCACCGCCAGCGTCAATTTAATCCCCCCCCCCCCCCCACCGCATCCAAAATTTTGATTTTTATCTTTCAAGAAGATAAAATAATACAATTCTGACAAGAGTTTACCTGTTTAGCAAAATAATTCTGTTATAATCATACTTTTCCCTGATCATTTGACATTTTGATCGAAAAATACAAAAAAAAAAAAATTAAAATATCGCCCACCCACACTGATTTTATAAAAAAAAAAAGTGCCTGAGAACCATACCATTTTTTGCCTTATTCTTCGTACTTTTACAAGGGTGATGTTTGCGATCACGGGTCATACATAATGAACTCATGATCTTTGCAAGGAAGCGTTTACACCTCAGTGACGTTTCGCCGAGATGATATTAAGCACGAGCTGGTAATGGTTTCCCGGCTGGGAATCCCGTTTAGGGGTCCACTAACAAGCCAAATAGTAAATATATTAATTTATTATATAATTAATTCCACTGATTCATTCAAATATGCAAATTTATGCAAATTATCAAATAAAATATGTGCAGTACAAACATTTTGGTAGCAGGAATTGATTCTACAGGAAATATTACACTTGAATCAACCAAGAAATGTTCTTTTCATTGAGGATCATCAAATTGTTCTTGCCTTATCCATGTCTAAAATGACGGATTTTAGTGATATATATAACCCTTGTTTTTATATGGCCGCCATTTATCCAAGTTGGTGGAAGAAAAATGCAAACATTGATTATGGTTATATTATGATCCAAAGTTATTAAAAAGTATGTTTGCACAAACCTAAATGAAAATTCCACAGAAGTAAACATTTAGATATAACCGTTTACACAACTTTGCCTCATCAATCATGTTCACACTACCATCCAAATGTGCCAATGAATGGGTAACTAATGTCAGTGGGTGGATGAAAACCTTTTCCAGGTCAATTTTATTGATTAGCATTGAGGCAAACAGACTCCCAAGTCAATTTCTTGTTTTCCGTATTTAGATCAGCTGAGAGTAGACTTCACAACTGTAGATGCAAAGTTTGAAGATTCGGTTTTTTTAAACCTTGTGGTACTTGCAAAGTTAGCATCAACAATTTAATCACACGAGTGCTTTCCACTTCCCATGAAGCAATGAAGCCGACCTAGCTATACGTGACCCGGGACATTCCTGCTGGGCAATAGAGTATAAAAAACCTCGCTTTACGACCAACCTGGTTCAGCGACAATGCACCTAAAAAAATAACGACCACTTTTTTGTAGGCATTTCACGGCTATAATGTTCCGAATGGAGAGTGGCGCCATCAGACCTTTAATGTGGCGTGAAATCATTCAAGTCTTTTTTTTAATTTTTTTTTATTTCAGAAAAATACAGTATGGTGAATTCGAATCATTACAGCAGTTACCCTTCATCGCAACAAATAAACATAACATGAAACCGCCTGGCAATGATATGAACAGACTGTCACTGATACAATACCATATATTTGTGAGTCTTGATTTTACCACTTTATAACGGATATGATCAGATTTTAAAAAACTGTTTGTTACTATTAATTTTATGATTAATTTATATCTTTCAATAAAATGTTGTTGTTTCTTTCCTAAAACAAAAGAGTAATAAAAAATGGCCTACTGCAGTGATCGACATTAGTGTGGCAAATATGAACAGTTTAAAAAATAGTTTTGTATATTACTGGAAGTAAATTGAAGTTTTAACTAAGGAATGTTAGAAAACAAAAAATAAGTATGCGGAGTAAGTTAATACACACGCGGATGTCAGGTGTTGTTGTCATGGTTTTATAAGCTTTACAGGCGTCACTTACCCGCGAATTACAGTGTACAGTCAGCAGAACGTAACGCGGGTAAACACGGTGCACTGAATATGAAGGTCTTCAAATGATACATGTTCAAAGGTGGCCGCTGACCATGATACGTGTGGAAGATTTTACTTTGCCCGCCATTTTAGCCTACAGGGGCGTCAATATAGGGGGGATGGGGGGGGGGGGTATATATCCCCCCCCCCCCCCCACTTTTTGGCAAGGGGGGGGGGATGCTCAATGTAATCATCCCACTTTTCAGAGAATAATATTTATATATTTCAAATGAATCATAGTCTTTGGTTACATTTATTAGTTTTCTATGAAATAGTAATATCTAAATGGTTTAGAATTAACATGTACTTAATTTTTTAAAACCTTATACTTTATTGATATATATTTGATATGTGTCACACAAACCATAAAAGATATATATATACATATATATATATATATATATAATTTATATATATATGTATAAACATGTCTGTTTATCCTAATTTTGAATACCCTCCACGCCTGTCATCTCCCCCACCATTGCGATTGCGAGTCATCTCCCCACCCTGCGAGTCATCTCCCCACCCTTGAAGATAAATTGACGCCACTGTGGCCTACATTACCTGGAGTCCCGTGCGTTAGACCAGCAGACCATTCAGCTGTGAAGACAGGTGAAGACATATTAGTATACTAGGTACAGCTAACATCTTATTCTTGATTAGATCTGTTCGTAAAAAACTGCTTAAATAAGAATGGGTAACGAGGCGAGCGCGAGAGCAGAGTCCGCCCGGAAATTCAAAGAAAAACAACTAGATATACCACCGGAAGTGAGAAAATATGACTTCCAGTTCGAAAACCTTGCACTCGCTGGTGGAGGCAGCAGAACGATCTCTTACCTTGGAGCTTTCAAGGTCATGGATGAAATCGGGTTGTTGAAAAAGATAAAGAGATACGTGGGCACGAGCGGTGGCGCCCTCCTTGCCATGTTGCTGGCCATTGGCTGTGACATAGATGAAATGTACGATATATATACAGTAGACTTCAAAGCAATGGTGAGCGATGCTTCCTTTGGTTTATTCTCCTTGCTGCCGAATTTGTTCAACAAATTCGGTTGGAACCCTGGTGACAGAGTCTTGAACTACATACATGACGTGTTAATTAAAAAATGCGGCAAAGCAGATATTACGTTTGGACAGTTGTACAAAGAAAAGGGGGTAGAATTGTGTCTTGTCGCTTGTAATGTCAGCACCCAAACAGCAGCCTACTTCCACCCGAAGACTACACCGACCATGTCCATAGCAGTGGCCGCCAGAATGTCCATGTCAATACCATTAGTGTTTCAACCTGTGATTATGGACACAGATGATGGAATTAATTATTACATAGACGGCGCCATGACATGCAACTACCCGTTGTTCGCCTACGATGGTTGGTATCTGTCCATGAAACCAGAGGATGCCTTCCTAAACAAATTGGGGAATCAAGAGGATCAATTCGGAGAATATAATGGTAAGACTCTAGGAGTTATGACGTATACTACCGGGGAGTATTGTATTTCTTATAAGGAATTTCAAAAACGATATAATGGCACCAAACTGAAGAGACCTAACACTACTCTGGCAACGAAATATGCGCGTGACTGCGACAAGGTACTGGGACAGGTTGACCACCGCCAACAGATGGCTTATGCTGCAAAGGTCTTCTGGACAGCCCTGCATGAGTCCGACACTAACGGGGATAGCTTGATATCGGCTGATGAGTTCAAACTGGCTTTGACGAAGGTGGACCAGGAGTATCTGGACATTCTGTTTGGAAGGAGCTTCGATGCTGATGAAGTATTCAAGGAGCTCGATCTCGATGGCAACGGGCAGCTGACCCATGACGAACTTATACGGTTTATGGACAGCCATAACTTCCCCTTCCGAGCGGCCATAGAGGAGAGTTATTGGCTGAGCAGTATTAATGGTTTAAGTGATTTTGCCACAGCTCTTTTCAAGAGTATTGAAGCAACTCTCAAGGAGCTGAGTATTAATCCCGGTGACGTACATCGTACGGTTGGGATCCACACTGACTATATTGATGCAATTGATTTCGAATTGGAAACCAAGGATAGAGAGTTTTTAATTGAGAGAGCAGAGATTGCAACCGTGGCTTTCTTTAAAGAATTTATTCAAAAGCAGAGTCATTAACAACAACTGCGGAACAAAGATTGCTTCTTGAAAAAAAAACGGTCCAACCGTTATCTCAAGAACCCGTAGACGGCCAGAAATTGAGTGGTAAACTAATGAGAATGCTGCACACAGTTTCATCTATATTTAATGTTCAGTACTAAAAAGTTATAAATTCTCGTCACGACCCTTCCAGTTGACCAGAAAGAACGATTAAATGAATTAATATGGATAAGATGCTGCGCAAACTTTGTTCACTCCTTTCGTTGTGGAGCATCCTGGTCACGTATTTACTTGTTTAACGGCATTTTACCTTGTAGATACAGAGGAGATGTAATCATAAGACAGAAATCCTTCACACAATCGCTGTCATACCATTAAAGTCAAAGTCAGTGGCACGTTACAACTGATAAACATTGAGAGCTAGCAGGCCACAGGAAATTAATATAGTGGAATGTGATGGTTTCTTTACAAGAAGTAGTTATATATCACCTTTTTGCTCTTGTTATCAGTTTTTATAATGTGTGTGTCTATTTACTCCCTATTTCGCAAATGTTGACACAACCGAATGTTGTTTGCATTGAATACTCTGCTAATGTTATTTACTCATAAAGGGACATCAGGACTAGGTTTGACTAGGTCCAAACATGAAAGTGCACGGTTGTGAAACGCCGATCGTATGCCTGGATGGAAAACGAAACACGCAGTTGGCGTTCGCGCTTTGTTTATGTTTGCGCCACTGTTCACGCCCTGTCCATTTTCTAACACGCTTGTGCAGCCAACGGTTTAAGGGCAATATTTCGGCAGGTAACATTGTATATAAAAAAGAATACGCTTATTTAATGTTATATGTCTCCACCAGATAGTTATGCGTTCATTCCCGTTCGTGTATTTGTGTGTGTAACTGTGTGTGGTTATGTTCGTGTGCTTGTGCACAAAATATATCATGCAGTCGTGCATGGAATTCTGGAATGGGCCAATAAGGAATCGATTAGATTCATAAAAAAAACATGTTCAGCCTAGTTACCTTTAGAGCCCATGGCAACGAAACCAATTAATGACAAAATATATACCCCTACAACAATGTGTTTCAGCTAGTAGGGGGCGTATATCAGTGAGGTGACTTCTGTTTAAATGGCCCATGGAACTGTATTTGCATCGGCATTTGAAATCAAAATGTTTAACTTTTCTATTTTTATCTGTTTATTGCCTCAGCAAGAAGCGTATGAGTTCATCCCCATTCGTGTGTTTGTGTGTTGGTGTGTGTGTTTGTGTGAGTGTGGGTTCGTGTTTGTGTGGATTTGTGGGTGGGTGTTTGTTCACAACATAACTCACGAAATTAACTCATGAAATTTTCTTGGCATTTCGGGAAGGACTGATAAAGAATCGATTAGATTTTTTGAAGATCCTGCACATGATCTGGAACGTCTATTAAAACAAGTATATTATAAAATGCACAGAATCTTATGCATAAATGACCCTGTGTATCGAATAAGTGAATGCAAACACAAGTTGGGAGCATACCATAATAGGGACCCCTGACGGGGCGAGACTTGCATTCCTTAGAATGCAGATTTCTTTCTATATAATATTCTACTCCCCAGTCTGAGTAATTTGCCCACGACGTGTGTATTAGTCCTTTGACCTTTGTAATGACGTATATGTCTTTTTTAAGACAAATGTATTATACATGTTAAAATTGAAGTAAATGAAGCCCTTGTCGTCAATTTTTAGGTACGCCTGATTATAATACACAAGCATACTGCCTTTTCGTTGTGTTGCACTTTAAAACAATTAAGTTTCACGTTATATGAAGTATAAACATTATACTTAGTATTTAGTATAAGTTAAACACTTCTATACAAGCTAATATTGATATTTTTATTATTGTTTCTTTTACAAACTTTAAATATTATATATGCACTTGTACTTTAATGAAAATTGTAGAATGATGGTTGTATGAAATTTAATAGGAGGTATTATTAGAATATTTCGTCATTTTCTTAACTCAGCAGTCAGTGCAGGCTTTCATGTGAATTCTTTATCCCAAGACGCTGAGCCCGCCATCTATTATTGTGTATTTGCCTAAAATATGCATCTCCGTTTCTTTTTACAAACTCATGTGGTCAGGGCACTTGACCTGCTAATCTACAACTGCTTCAAGGTGCGAGATACGTCTCGTTTTTTTTTGTAATATACAAATCTGGTTTAAAATTTTAAAATCTTTCACCAATAGAGAAAAAAAATATTTCATATATAGCAGATCTAATACAGGATATGCTAAGGATTCTTATTATGTATATACCTTTGGGATAAATTACATATTATATTATGGACTTATAAACTGAATTAAAAAAAGGTAGTTTGACGACACTAAGGCTTTAACCACTCCTTTCATTTAGAGGGGTTTGTGTAAATTGTTTCACGGGTTTTGGCTCAGAGCCATGATCAATCCGACCAATGAGAGCGCGGTATTATGAAATATAAAGGTAAATAATCGTTTGTTTGATATACGTATTAACTCACACTGTTAGTAAGTGTGGTTGTATACAAAAGTTTCCCAGCGAAACCACCCTATTTTTTATACGCGATATGGATCTGGCTGTGAGTTAATACAGTTCATGAGTGCCTGTTTATCATACCAAGACTGCGTGATCACAGGCCCGATCTTGTCCATGCCCGCGACAACTCCCAGTCAAGGGGAAGAAACATGAAAGAAGAAATACAGAGGACACACAGAAGAAACAACTTTTTGATATGTGAAGTTGCGCGATAAGGCCAACAGGTGGCGTGCGCACCTACTTTATGTTCTGCGCCATTGATCGCCTTATCAACTCGTGTACAGAGTAAGCAAACGATTTTATTTGCAAATACTATAATATTTTAAGGAGAACACACTGTAATTCATGCATATTTAACATAGGTGGTATGTTTACAGGTCCCTGTGATTATCTCCCGAACTTCAGACCGACGATATCTCGGGGTTGCACTTTTTAAAAATTTTAATTCTAAGTTTAAGATTTTCATAATTGAGATGCAAGTGCATATTTGCGTAATGTTGATAAATTGATTATGATAATGATTATTATTCATAATGGATTAGATTGTTGGATTTTTCATTATTTTTTATGAAAAATGATTATTTATGCACATGGAAAGAAGTCACATTATCTAGGAAAAATAATTTAATTTAATAAAAACAAAAAGGATATGTTCGATAATGTATAAATCAGACCGGGTGGTGGGAAACTGCGAAATTATGAAATATGTAAGTGCTGTCAAAATGGCGACGGGTCCTCCTAGAGGGAGTGCATGAAATATTCGATTAATAATCGACCATCGGTTGCATTATTCTCTCAATCATCGTACCTGGATTTTCGACCAATTTCAAACACCATTTTATATATACCCTTCCTACAATATACACTGCAGTCGTTCTGTTACTCCTTCGCTTTAACCGCTGCATACTTTATATATCAAACCAATGAGAGCGGATTATCACAGATTTAAAAGAGACAGTTGGATGCACAATGCGACACCCGGCTCTCATTGGTCTGATGTCAGTTTTGTACCTTTGCTAACCCTGGTGGCGAAACCCCGAAAAATTTGCTGATCAAAGCTGTGGTTATGATGACGAAAAAACTTGCTTAAACTTGTATAACTAGTATAAAGTATAAAGTATACGAAACACTGTCGTTCACAAAGATCGGGTTCGGTCCTCGAATGGCATGGCTGGGTCTCCGCTGCTGGGATCGGTGGAGGGAATGTGGGTTACTTCTGCCTTTGGGACTGTGGATGCTGTAGCTTTCCTGAAAGGTCACCGGTTCGGGATGTACGGTGGTGATCTCTCGCGTCTCTCTGCTTGGGTTGGTTTGGCATTGCGTCTGTTGGCTCAGAGAACATGCTTAAGGAGCGCACCTCGGCAACCTGTAGCTGTTCGACGAGCGTAAACTTCTTCAAGTCAAGTCAAATCAAGCACTGGTTAAAGGAGACTTAGAATGACTGCGTCAGAGGTGCACATAAAGCTACTTAACCTTTTTTCAGGTTAGTTTACTGTCTTAAATATTTGCTGATTTTATGAATATCAAAGAGAAGAAAATATATTATTTCTCGACTCGTATGAGCAAAGACCTTGTACATGAAAAAAAAAATACAATCCACAAGCAGTAAAATGATATTAGATAGAATCCCTTGGAGACAGTTTCGTTGTTCCAAATATGCTCGCCAGATGGCAGCATTGTTTCTGTGTGTTGCTGAATCAGTCCTTGGGTCACTTGACTAAATACCATGTATAACGTCATACTTTATATTCATGATTCATTTATTACACCGGTGACAAACTTTCTCTGAACAATACATGCGAAAACATGCCTGCATAGTGCCAACCATATATTCGCCCGAAGTGACTGTCAGTTGTTCTAAACCTCCTCGCCAGATGTCAGCGCAGTATTGTTGCACTGAAATCAACTGTCAGGTGTTCTCGTCTGTACTCTTAAGAATACCTATTCGAAATCCTTATAATATTATTATATAACAAATTTTGTTTTATTTATATACGCAGAAATTCCATATAACGAGCAAAATCGTGGCAGAGAAACAAAAACCTTTTTTCCCACCAAAACCTTGAAATTTTGCGATTTGATAAGGCCTTGAGGTAACATTCCTGCAAAAAATACTTCCATATAAAATCAATCCGAAAGTTGTTTCAAATTTATATTAAACCCAATAAAGTGTATATGATTTTAATCTGGTTCAGATTTCATTTGATGGGATCTATGTTTTTATGAAATTCACATTCATGTGTCTTAATTTATTTTCAATTGATTCAATAGAAATTTAAAAAAAAATCATTCTTAAACTAAAAAGAATGAAAGTGATTGTGAATTTCACAAATAAATATATCAACCGAATGTACACTGTAACAGGATAAAAATTATATTAATATTTGGACTTATTTTGAATTTAAGGTTTTCTTGCCACGGAAGTTCCCTTACTAAAGGAGCTGTCACGACTATCGTGGGCACCACGTGAAGTTCACGTCCCCAATATAGGTGCAGAATTTCTGTCGCTATCAACGAGTAAGTGTACGGTTACGATAAAAGGGCATATATTATGTCGTTTTAGTTCTCTGTATACACAGTCCATGTAGTCACTAGTGCACCGATCAATCAATATTCCCTTCAAATAACATAGACCAAGCCTGGGGAGTATTAAGATGGGGCACCCGGGGCGTGTCACTTTTTTCGACCAAAAACGTCCGGGAAAAAGATTTATATACACTTAATACCGAAAAGCCGCGCCGGGATTGGCGTCTTCTTCCCTATCCTTCTGCATTCGAAAGTTTTGTATAAAGTCTACCAGAACATCCTGGACGTAGCGCCATTTGGCCTCCTGGCATTAAGAGTCAGCGTGCCTTTACATCACACACTATAAGGATGCAAATATTTCGTCATTTATGACAACGCCTCATACATGGCCTACAACTACGCTGTCATGTGACATATACTAAACCAATCGTTAACTTTTTACCTTTGCGGGGGTTATGTTTTTTTCCGGCGTTGGTTTGTCTATTTGTTTGTCGGTCTATTTGTCTGTTAGCAACATTACTCAAAATGTTATTAACAGATTTTGATGAAATTTCAGGATAGCTTGTCAATGATACAAAGAATAATTTATTGATTTTTTTGGGGTGATCAGGATGCACCATCTAGATCGAGGAAATTTCAAAGGAAAAATGCTGCATTTCTAACAATGCCATATAGGGGTAATGAGCTGCCTTGGCGAAGTTCTGCATTCTCTAAGTGCTTTTCTAGTTTGAGTATACTTTCTAACAATACCTAGCATATGCGAGAACTCAGCGTATTGGTAAATTCCTTGTTGAATATCTGACCGCATGCATGACTACACGGGTCACTCACACGGGTTACTGGACGGCAGCCAACTAGTACACGATACAGGAAATGACATTTATTCTTTTTGTGTTAATTCATCACCCATAGCCTAATGTTAAGATAATCGGCTGTCTACCACGATACTAAGGCAACAGAACGGGTGGCCATTCCAGTGCATTCCCCCACATGGCTTGTATCATGACTAAAGTTAGGTTTACCAGCCCAAATATAAATGCCTACTGAGAAGTGTATTCACGGCTATCACCAATATCAGTGTGTAAAACCTGCACCTATTTTCTAAGATCCTGCATTTGTCTGAAATCATGATTCGTTGCTTATTGTGTATGAATGAAGATTAACTGCATAATATATATATATATATATATATATATATATATATATATATATATATATTATAGGCGGTTGGCAACAGCAATGAATGAATGACATGACTGTCTGCAGCCTTGCGCATCAATATGATATAATACATAACCTCGCCCCCTGAGAAAATTACGTCAAAATATCATGATCCTAAAAGCAGGTCGTGCTTTAACAAAATTTATGGCAAGGCCACACACAAAAACGACTGTTCTAAGAAATCACAGCGCCCATACAAGAACATATCATGATCCTAATATAAAGGAACTGTTCTATAAAGGAACTGCTCCCATAAACGAGGACATATATCATGATCTGAAAGGCAGGTCGTGGTTTTACAATATTTGCGGTATTTAAGGCCACACACACACACGCACACACACAAAATAATTGTTGATCGCCGCTCCTATTTGTCAGAGATCTATCATTTCAAGGATAAATATACACCACGTCCTCCGCTGCATCGCTCTATGTTACTGCATGTATTACATGCCTCCAACTTTTCAAGGAATTAAAAAATTATTATGGATTCTCGCTAAAATGTGTGTCGTTCTTATGAGCAGTTTCAAAATTTAAGTACATGTACCTTTTGAATCCTCTCTACGGGTTCTCGAAAAATCACCTATTTTGACATGATCGGTAAATGTTCAAAACTAAAGAAATATGCCCTCTTAAAGTTCCATTTTTTTATAGTGACAGAGTCTATATGTGGAATATTTTACTGTATTTTCTTTTTTAGTGGCCTAATTTCTTTTCCCGTAAAGATGGTATTAACATTCCTTATTTTCTTACTTGGGAAATTGTATTTTATACTATATAAGTATAATCTGTTTAATAATAAGTGCAGCAACAATAAAAATAATAACAATAACAACAATATACTTGCTTACTTGTTATAACATTGATTATCAACAGTATATATTAAACAATATTATGCTAAAAATATTATTAAAAAGTACGTCTTACTAATGCATACGTTATTACAAATTAAAATTATAAGTTCATAATGCATATATAATAATTTATAAGTTTCCCAAGTTTCATCTGATAAATTTTCAGATACACTCCATCTATATAGTGTTCGCTTGTTTTTGCATGTGCACTGATCTGTTTGAATGTAGACTTCCTTTTCATTAATTCATTTATTCGTTTATTGCTTGATTTACCGAGGTAATAATAAGATTTGTATTTTAATTTGTATGGACGAACAAGGTGCATGACGTATTCACACTTTGCCATACTGAAATCCGGCCAATTTCCGAAGCAAAATGCAAATTAATTTTTATAATATGACTGTATATATATATATATATCGGTATATATCAATTACTTTAATGTTTTACATATACATATAGTTATTTCCTTCTGGACACAGTATAAGTTTATTTTTTAGTGTTCATTAATTTGCCCATTGTAGCATATTCTGATTTAAGTTATGAAGCAAACATCGATACAAATTTGTTCGTGCAAATTTTTCATTACCATGCAGTGTTATATTTCTGCATGATATTTTCAAAGATATATATATATATATATATATATATATATATATATATATATATATATATGTATATATATATATATACATCTTATACATAATATATAATGCATATATATATAATGCATATATATATATTTAATGCATATATATATATTTCATGCATATATATATATATATACTTATATATATACTTATATATATATATATATATATATATATATATATAATAGGGAAAACTGGCGAAGACTGTTAGAGGGATAAATAAGGTCATCTAATTATAAGGTGTCTAGTATTTCATTACAACAATCCACGGTATTTATAAACTGAATAGATCGTTTTTCTCAAAGACACGATGCGTGTGAACTTGAAGTTTACATAGCACATACGAAAACGATGTAACAGAGAACCCCAGAATTACGTCACAGAGGGGACGTCCCTCCTCAGTGTCAAGCCCCCACGGTATATAATTTACAAATTGTTGAGGCACAACATTGCCCGCAATTTGTAAACACCCAACGCCCCCTGCCGGGAGGACAGTCCTCCCCGTTTCACAGTTTGATGTGTTTAATAGGCGGTCCCCCGTTGGCGCATTGTAGCAGCAGTTAGAAGAACACTTGGCATTCTCGTCGATTTGTTCGCCGCGACCTGGGTATTACGAGAGGGCTTCTCATTCACATCTGGCGCGGCAGGGAAATTAGACTAATCAGTAAAAGTACTCTCCCACCAACCAAATCCTAATTATCCAATCTCAACACCGACTGTCATGAAAACAGGCTGGATTTGAATACAGGGAACACGAGTCTTTATATTAAAGAGAGGAGACATTCATCTATATCAAGAAATACCATGATGTTATAAAGGAAAAAAGGATACCATTACAGAGTATTTTCATGTGTTGACCATAAGTAAAATAAATGCAATATAAAATATAAATTATGAAGACAAATGATTGGTTTAAATAAAGAGTAATATTCTGAATTAACACGCAAGTGATCAACTTCATTATCAATAAAAATATGTAAATAATAAATACCTAAATGAAAATAATAATAATGTATATATATATATATATATATATATATATATATATATATATATATATCATAATTGATTTTAATACATATATTTAATTTTACTTACTTCTTGTTGTTTTTCAACACTTGTATTTGAATGTTCATTCTCTATACGCCTTACACAACGTTTAAATAATATAAATAAACCTTATAAATAAACCTGGTTGCAAGATAGAAAAAAATGTATACATATGACCGTATAGGAAAATGTATTTATCAGGCGAAAAGTGAATTTACGTCTATAATAATTTACGTAAATACATGTATTTATTTATTTAATATATAATATATATACATTATATATATGTATATTTATATAGATATATATAGACTTGTACCGGCTGAACCCCCCTAATAATATATATATATATATATATATATATATATATATATATATATATATATATATATATATATGAGACACCTCTTCAAATTCTCTTAACCCCTCCCCCTCCCTTACAGGACAAAATCCAAAATAACATAATGTTCTTAACTCCCATGCACTACATAATCTGAAGCATGTATTTTCATCCATTGTTATTGATAATTTTAATAAAAACTCAGACACGGGCTAACATTTTTTGACAATTTAGTGAGGCGTCTCACATGATATGCATACACACACACACACACACACACACACACACACACACACATGCACACCTGCCTTATGACAAACAGGACAAAATCCCTGGACTGAAAAATCATAATTTGAAAAATATAACGAAACTGTAAAATGATTGATGAAATTATTTCGAAAATAAAAAAAATCATGTTTAATATACGCCCAATGATTGGGGGGGGGGGGATGTTGTACTTTGTCCCCACTCTTTCAACGGAGCGGGACTTGTAACATTGCCCCCACCCCAAAAAAAGGCCTGTGATTTTTTGGCTTCTTTTTGATGCCTCTTGCATCATCAGAAAGCATTCACTGGTGCGTTATTTAAATTTTATGCCTCATCTGAATAACCATAACAGGTGATTTAATTTTTTTCACAAACTCGATTAACTGGTCATGGTTGAAATTCTGGCCATTCAGTCAAAATGACAAAAATGAAAGCGCGATCCTTTAATCTACATAATTATAATACATAGTAAAGCTTGTGAGCTATCATTTTTAATTCGCTTGAAAGGGAATCATATATATAGAGCTAAAATCTAAATACTTTTATTCAACTGCTGTGATGTAAAACATCTTCGATAAAACAGAAAATCATAAAGATAAGTATAGGAACCAGTTAATGTCAAGTTCAGATCTAACATATGATATTTTTCTATACATCTCACGAAAATATATCAATAATATTTCAAGTTATATTTGATGGAATCACTCTATACGGCGGATTCCACGCACGTTTCGTCCATGAAAACACATGATCGACTAAAGTTAAATATTTTTATGTCAATATTTGTTAATACAGGTAAATTAAACAAAAAAGCTTCATGTGAAGATTGAAAGTGAAAAAATAAAAGTTACTTAAGAGAAATCCTCCAAGGTGGAATTAGCGCGCGGCTCAGCATGGGGGTAAAAAGGAGAGTAATTTTGTGTTACACCAAACGACATTTTTGGCGCAATTTAGGAGCGCGCCAAAACGCCCAGTGCCTCTTATATCGACCACGCCAAATGGATGATTAGTGAACGCCGTCGATTTGTCAAATCAATCGGGAAGGGTTATTGCTCCGCACAATGGCATCAGGCGGGCTTTCAAGACGCCGGGCGAAGCAGATTTGTAGAAATAATTGTGGGATGATTACACGACGAAAGCTCAAGCAGCCTCTATTTGCCACAATATTTTGACCAACAAATGGCTCCTAGTAATGGATACCCTTGGGATTTATTGGCGTGATTAGGAGTGATCGGAACTTAATCTAGAGAATTAAGGACCGGTTGTCCGTGAGCTGCCGAGCCGCCGGGAGAGGGTGTGCGTGCAGACACCTATATAGCTGCTCCAGTCTTTTAGAAACCCGTGCCGAGTCAGCATGCGAACATCTTAACTTTCCAGTATTCCCTAAATGACTTTTCATGTATGTTTCATGTTTGTCCATTGCGCTTTTCTTGTAATTATAGTACTGCCTAATGTAAGTGGATGAAGACAATCAAATACACTGGATAGAACTCGAAAATTAAAAACGTAAAGCGAATTTATCAGAGCTATTTTTGAGTTTATTCCTGTTTTCCTTAACAGTATATATACATATATGAAGAGCAGGATTCCAAACGAAACATTTTATTATTTGTTTTATCTCTTCATATTCTACTGGAATATTTGTTGTAGTTTAATCGACTGGTGTCATATATTTTATCAAATTAATGCACATATTAAAATAATTCCAAAATTGTTAAACTCACCATTTCATAATAATATAAGAAAGACGAGTATATCAGACAAGTTATATATATAGGCTTGCATGGCAATATATGCATGAGGTTAATGTGCACTCACGGAAGTGATTTACATATGTATATATATATATATATATATATATATATATATATATATATATATACATATATATATATATATATATGAAAAAAGATTCCGAAAACCAGCTTTAGCTGTCAAATTTTCTTGACGCCATATATATATACGCCTTTGCACCATGCATGCAGTGTATATATTTCAAGGAAATTTTTAACTGCACAGATTTTATACATATAAATATGTAAATATGACAAATTGTATAATTGTTATAGAAAATAACATTGCAAACTCAGAAGTTCAGTATAAAATTTAATTTTATACTTATTGGGGCAAGTATCTTCTTCAACATATTAAAATTTAGATTGGCAAAAATCCAGAATTAGAAATGTACATTTCCCCTTTACAACTACACAAACTAGCTAGTGGTCTAATGTTCGTTAAAACAAGCAGTTTCTTATGATACTAAAAATGATTGATTTCATTTTTTAACAAGCTTCGCCCATGCATAATGATGAAAGTAACACCAAAAAGCCTTCCCATTATTCATTCAAAACGCATGCATTTATGAGCATTTCACAGTCAAAAACCGCAATAAATGAAAAAGTTACAGTTGTAGGTTATGGCACATAATGCTTAATACACTGTCTTAAGCATATGCAGAATCGTTAAATTGAGGAAAATAAATCAAGTATCGAAACCTGTAATTATATAAGAATATAAACTTACATCAACTATATACTACTAAACTAGTTCCTTAATGGAACATATATAATAACACATGACAGCCATGTATCAATGCACATATCACAATAAACAATATGCAGATTTATATGCACGTATAGCGTTTTTGTATAATTTGTGCCAAAAAAAGTATATAGTCAACTGCCACATCACTCAAAATCCATGCATGAAAATTATAGAATATCTTAAAGTAGTTTACACCGTGACCCTCCAATCAGGGGATTTAATTCTTATTCCCTTTGAGTGACGTATCAGCAGGGATGATGCCCGGTTTTGGGCAGTTTATTTAGGCGTGGTGGTCCTGGCGACCCATGGTGCCGACCTTAAGGCAAAAACTCTTTACCTTCGGAGAGGAGCTGGCATCGTAATCGGTGATAATTAGATTTAGAGTCTGTAGAAAACTTGAATCTTGGTTCATCTGAGTCACGGCAGTAAATAGCCGAGGCTTTCACACCTATTGAAATGTCAACACAACTACCGGAACCCCCGTCGAGATACCCTCACGAGATCGTAAAATAAGCCCCACGTCTTTACGGTTCGGGTACGGTTAAACAATTAACTTGCAGGTGGCGAACGATGAAATCGGCGACACTGTCGCCACGTGTGAAAAGGGGCTGGGGTATCACGTGACAAAATGCTTCGTCCCGCATGACAGCAGCTTTATTAATGTCGACTTACGGCTTGTTCCCGCTAAAATTGTAAACTAATGTCAACAAAGTACCAAAATACATCTAAATGGGTATACATACATGGATGTTTATAGGTTGTCTAATATCCGTTATAAATATCATGCTAACCCATATCATGTTGCATATATATCTCTTTCGTTTTACAAATTTGATTTAAAATATAAGAAGAGTAATATGTTTAAAAAAAGTCATTTATATGTGGGAGGAAGATTGAAGCTACCTCCTAGAAACTTACAAAGGCTATGCTCACAGCTATGCCTTTTATTGGAACTCAATACATTTAGCAATTTTACTTAATTATTTATTGCAAATTGGGAATAGACAAATATGAGCTTAGTGAATGTAATATGTAAAAATAAGACAAACGATGGAATAGAAGAAAAGGGAGATAAAGAAATTTCTACTTGCATATTGTGTAAAAAGGATTAAAGGAAAGACACTTTATTGATTTTAGAAGAAGAAAATGAAACAAGAAAAAAGAAGAAGAAAATGTAGAACTGATCTGTGTTCTCTTCTTCTCTGTATCTTTAGACAATACATTTTCCGATAAATAATGTTTTTTTCTCATATATCACACATACTGGAATTTCCTATTTTTCCTTCTTTTTTGAATGTATCTTACTTTCTTTTCTTATTGTCTTTTTTGCCTCAAGTTCAATGGCTCCGTAATCACACACAGTCCTCATTTGGACACGGAGAGTACAACTTAAAGGTCAATTTATACGACAGGAAAATGCTTGCAAAAACAAGTCCGGCTCGCATCCGCCTACCCTGGGAACGCACGACCATCGACGACTATACCCTCATACTAGGCACACCGCAATCCAATCTGTCTTGTGTTTGGTAGATAAAAGGCTGAATTCTCGTCTTGTTCTTTCCTGATTCAGAATGGAGAGGCCGGATGCTGCGTCCCACGGAACCAGGGAGATGCCCCGCGGTCATGACAAAGATCATGCTTAACGTTATCAATTTATCACATTGAAAGACACGCACAAAGGATTGTAGTCCATCTCGGGCCAGTAGATCATTGGGTTTGGGTAAATAATTGTTAACTGATTGCACCAGCCTGGCTCGTTCATCCTGTATTTATGATAACATTTGGCCAACAAATGGCAGCGAAGAAAGACTCTCCCGGGCGGCCCACACGCACAAAGTGGAGTAATCGGAACACAATTTGGTCACATTACACGCTATCATTGTCCTGATGGGCGATTCTTGGAGCTGAATCGTCGAGTTGCCCGCTCTAATCACGCCTTGCCCACGTTCCTGCCATATTACACCATACTGCGCCTCAAGACTATATGCAAACGTGAAACTTCTGGAAATTGAAAAACCCTTGTTTTCTTATATGTGTCCTTTATAGATAAGACTGAAGTATATTTTAAAGATGAATCTTGATGGAAGGAAAGTCATTTTCTAATTTATAAAGGAAAATATGTGTAAAATTGTGGGCACACTTTACAATCTCATTTGAATAATTAAGATCAGCGTCATTAAGATTAGAATAGGCAGGCATTGGGACCATCAGTATATCATAGGTAATAATTTCAAATAATTGAACTCGGGGGGGGGGGGGGGTTGGGGGGTGGGGGGGGGGGGGAGCAGCTATGGATATGCAAACGGCAATTATTGGTCTGCAAATTTAAATGGAAAGCGAAAGGCTTTCGCCCGACCAAAGCCTTGTTCAAGGTCATTTACATTTGAATCAAACGTGTTTCATGTATATGCAAATTAGAGAAAAATAAAGGTGAAAAAAGTAAGATAAGAAAAATGAAAGTTCTAAAGGAATATGAGAAGGAAATTGGACATAGATTCAAAGAAAGGAATTAAGGATGGAATAAAAAAAAAAGGTGATGAAAGAAAGAAGGAAGATTCACAGAGATAAAAAAAAGTTTGAAAGAAAGAAAGAAATAAGAAAGGAAAAAAAAAAAAAGAAAAAAAAAGACACACATATAGGAAAAGAGAAATAAATCTGGGGAAGACCCTCAGAATGGGAGAGAGGTTACCTGCATACACATCTATTCCTTTTCTATAAAATTCACAAATAAGTGCATCAAGAAAAGGGGAGGTAGTCTACACGGTTTCAGTTTATTGATAAACATTTATAAAAGTAGCAAAAACGGGGAGGATTAATGCATGAAACATCATTTGTCGGGCTGTTAAGTGTAACTCAGGGGGTAATTGAGCAGAGTACACTTTGCTTAATTTTCTTTATTCAGAAGGCTAAGCGTTCTCGCTATTGCATTAGCCGGGGACGGTAGTTTGTTTAGCCCATGTTTAACCTCTGATCCACCCACTTGGTGATCAGGAACGCCCGCCCACTTCACAAAGCGGACTGTCGCGGCCGATTCGTCACTGCGGGTTTACTGAATTAGTGTTTCCATCTCGCGGTAGTGGCCGCCTCCTCAAGAAGCAGTCCCCGTCAAATGCGACCATTACCAGCCACTCACTTAACATTACTTCAGGCGCCCAAGACCGCAAGAGGGGAGTTCTGTACGTGATCCCATGCAAGCGACAATAGTCACACTGATTTAAACATGTTTTCTCTGTATTCAAGGAGAACAAATACGCTTTTGTATACGACAGCCACATGTTTATAGGTCAAACATTCAAGGTATAAAGTTTGACCATACATTCCAATACGGTATAAACTATTCTTTTTTCCGATACTTATCCAAATTAAAAAAGGTCTGTTTAACAATTTACTCTACGTTTTCAAGAGAACACACAATGCACATTCTGTTAGATGTCTTGTAAGGTACAGGTAACACACACATATATAAATAGAGAGAAAGCTAGGTATAGGATGCCTTATCCAAGGAACCGAGAGACAAATAACATTATTTGGCGAAATGGAAAACCTTTGATTACTTTTAGGTACTCACTTGACATGTTCAGGGTAGCAGATGTTCAAAGGGTACACACTTCACATGTTCAGAGTAGTAGATGTTCAAAGGAATACAAACTTGACATGTTTAGGGTAGTAGATGTTCAAAGGGATACTCACTTGACATGTTCAGGGTAGAAGATGTTCCAAGGGATACAACTTGACACGTTCAGAGTAGCAGATGTTCAAAGGGTACACACTTGACATGTTCAGAGTAGTAGATGTTCAAAGAAATACACACTTGACATGTTCAGGGTAGTAGATGTTCCTAGGGATACTCCCTTGACATGTTCAGGATAGTAGATGTTCAAAGGGATTTTCATTTGACATGTTCAGGGTAGCAGTTGTTCCTTGGGATATTTACTTAACATTTTCAGGGTAGTAGGTGTTTAAAGGGATATTCACTTAACATGTTCAGGGTAGCAGTTGTTCCAAGGGATACTCACTTGACATGTTCAGGGCAGTATGTGCTCAAAGGGATACTCACTTGACATGTTCAGGGTAGCAGATGTTCAAAGGGATATTCACTTAACATTTTACGGGTAGCAGATGTTAAAACGCATACTCACTTGACATGTTCAGGGTAGTTGATGTACAAAGGGATACTTACTAGAAATATTCAGGGTAGTAGACGTTCCAAGGGATATTCACTAGACATGTTCAGGGTAATAGATGTTCCAGGGATATTCACTTGACATGGTCAGGGTAGCAGATGTTCAAAGGGATACTCACTTGACATGTTCAGGGTTGAGTAGATGTTCCAGGGATATTCACTTGACATGTTCAGGGTAGTAGATGATCCAGGGATATTCACTTGACATGTTCAGGGTATAGTAGATGTTCAATGGAATACTCACTTGACATGTTCAGGGTAGGAGATGTTCCAGGGATATTCACTAGACATACTCAGGGTAGTAGGTGTTCCAGGGCTATTCACTAGACATGTTCAGGGTAGCAGATGTTCAAAGGGATTTTCACTTGACATGTTCAGGGTAGAAAATGTTCCAGGGATATTCACTAGACATGTTCAGGGTAGCAGATATTCAAAGGGATATTCACTAGACATGTTCAGGGTAGCAGATGTTCAAAGGGATAATCACTTGACATGTTCAGGGTAGAAAATGTTCAAAGGGATATTAACTTGACATGTTCAGGGTAGAAGATGTTCAAAGGGATTCTCCATTGTAATGTTCAGGGTAGTAAATGTGGGCGGGGGGGGGGGGGGGGCAATTGACATTTAAACTATTGAAATGGTCCATTGAGATAAGTTGACATGTTCCAAGGGGGTACTAGCTTGTTATGTTCATTTGAGGATGTTTCAATGGGGTACTTGCTTGACATGACAAAACTAGAAGATAATTTACTCTCTCTCTCTCTCTCTCTCTCTCTCTCTCTATATATATATATATATATATATATATATATATATAAATATATATAATAAAACAATTATTAGGGGAACTCATATTATTTTAATCAAACAAAACAGATTTTTAAATAACTGTAACTTTAGATTAGACAGTTTAGAAAAGCATATCATGAGAAATAAATAAAATAATTGAAAATAATTTAAAAAAAAACATACGTGGCGTGTAATTAAAAATTATATATTTTACATTTAATTTGATTTTTTTAAAATTTGATTTGACAAACAATTACTGCCTTGAAAAAATTACTTTAATTTTTTTCCAATTCATTGAAATAGTTGAGTAACAACCGTACATTTCCACATATATACATGCACTTTTCAGAATAAAGCAAAATGTTTATGATGCTAATAATTAGGTATATGAAAATGCAAAACTTATAATTATTGATAGAAAAAAATCATTATGAGACATAGAATAGAACTTCAGATAATAACTATACCATTGTACTTGCATATTTATATGTATAGGTATATATTCTAACTTGAAGAAGAACTACCTGATTGAAGAAATTATTTAATTACTTTATAACTTTCTTATATTTATCTCTTATAGTTCGAATAAAGTAAATATCAATTATAAAGATGCGATGTTGGTTTTGCTACACATTGTATTAAAGATCAATGAGCACTTTCGTGTTTATAAATTTTTTGTTTGAGTCAATATTATTAGCAGACCTAAATATGTGGTCAATTCTGCATTGAATTGGAAATGAAAGACATTGAACAAACATATTGTATTAATTGCATGGAATTTAATGTAATTTAATAAAAATGAATTGAACTGAAGAAGGATGCCATACAGTTTCATACTCAGATGGATTGAGCTGTATACTAGTGAACATTAAGATGAGTTTGTATAACAGTCACCTATAGTAGTTGAAAAAATGGACATTTTACGATTTTATAGACAATACTTTAACCTTAAGAATTGCTGAGTATAGAAGTTGTTCTTGTCTTCCAGCTAAGTGCACGGTTTAGTATGATGTAACAAATAAAATATTGCATGTAATAAAATATGTTATGCATGTATTTCGTCTTTAGATAATTTTCCCGATGTCAGGTGGCACCATTTTTCACTCTTTTTGAATTTATAAAACGGAATGATTTTTATTGGAATTGATATTTTCCCAACACAATAAAATTAATTAAAACTGAAGTTATAAAAGAATAAATAACTAGAATTTAACTGGATCCAGTTAAAAATGTGATTGGCCCCAGGCCTGATTGTGAAATTAGTCTGTGTCTAAATGCGTCTTTCCAAACCAACATGCATGCAGCTTATTTTAGCCCTTGAAACTCAGTTTAAGAACAAATATTTTTATCACCCAGAGAGCTAGCCTTACTTTTGGTTCAAACAAAGTAACGTGGAATTAGGTTTCAGTGAAAAATATGCAAACAAATTATCTTGAGGTAAATTGAGTAATAGTAATGTATCAAACAGAGGAATGAGCCACTCTCGATCCCATGGCATCGAATAATCCGAGGCTCTCTGTTGCAATCCACTAAATCTATTACACGTAGGCAGACGACCCTTTTTTTAACGGATGTTTTGGTTATTAGAAGAATTTTCTTATAATCAAAAAAGCTTCAAATAGTTTTCAACAATGACGTATAAAATATCACATGCACGGTTTCTGGTGAAACTTTTGGAGCACTTTGTAAACACTTTTCTAATATTAAGCGACAGCCGACTCTTTCAGAGGGAACATGCAGTTTTTCAGCCCATCATTGCTGAATGCAGCACCGGCAAATTGAGTTGAAGGCCCCATTTGGCCAATATTTGACACACGTTTAGAAAGCGGGGCCAACAAGCACACGACTATAGGTGGTCCCTCTCTTGTGTCGCTCCTTGTTTTCTTCAATTACTGACAGTAATTAGTGAGCCCATTACGGACAAACTCGCATCGATTTTACGGTCTAGGCATCGGTAAACATTTCTCGGGCTGATCCCTGCAGGGACACAGACCGACCGTCTGCAAAGGCAAGATATATAACACGAGGATTTGATGAATACATGTACATGTATATAGGTGTTGCTGTAATGTTTGTGTGCGCGCGTGTGTGTAATTTCTCTTCAGTTGTCTAGATAATGCGATATATATTTTGTCATTGTATTTGTAATTATATAGTTATTTCGCATGATGTCCTTTCAAAATTCGTATATATACTCATGCACATTATCATTTTCGATATTTTCGATGCACACACACGCATACACACATATATATATATATATATAAAATGTATTTACCTTCATTTAAAATTCCTTATTTATATGGATTAAGTGGATATACTTTATACTCTATAAATGCATTTTTTTAATATGAGCGGAGTATAAAAGTCATATATGTGTACATATAGCTATGTATTTCGTTAATATATATATATATATAATATAATATATATATAATATATTATATAATATACATAATACATATATATATATTATATTACATAAATGTTCCAACATATATATATATATATAATATAATATATATATATGTTTTACAAAGTAACTTATTAAGGAAATTGGGCGAAGTATGGTAAGCATTTTGAAAGCTGGCCAGGAGGCGCGTCATACCGAAGAGTGCATGATTGATTCATATAAAGATATATATAGGTGGATAGAAGGTGAACTTACTGCTCTATAGGAAAAAGAAAGAGAAATATATAGAGAATATATAAAGGGTATAGACAAGAGACGTTTGCTCGAATTTGAATTAATTTAAATAATTAATATTTACAATAATATTTTACATATTTACATGATGTTATAACCGTTACAGTTATTCCAAAATTCTAATTACAGGGCCCTCTTACTGTTTTATGTCCTTAAATTTAGTTTTGTATGTGTTAAACATTTTTAAGCGTTTTGCAGAGTTGTTACATTTTTTGTATATATATATATATATATATATATATATATATATATATATATATATATATATATATATATATATATATGTTTACCACATGCAGACATAGCTGCAGTCACAATAATTGTTATGTTTAATATAGTAATGTTCGCTTATTTGGGACTATACTTTGTTATCTGTGTATATAAATGACTCGTGCAGGTGGGGTTGCATGTTTCACGTGGGGTTAAATGCGTGTATACAGGTCCGTTTATATAAACATGATTCCTTATATAAAGAGTAATCATACTAATGCGTCTGTCTTGAAGGCCGTCTGGTCCTTAACACGGCCCCTACGGTCTGAACGCCGAATTATTCATGTAAAAACGGCTGAGTGCTTGTCTCCTGACGACCCCATGCACAGTCATGCATGCACAGTCACGGTATTTGTATCATGTCTGTCGAAACCGACATCCACACACGCACATATACTAGTATATATACTTATATTCTAAATATGTTATATTTACATTCGTGCCTGTTATATTTTATACCTTTACACAAATATACATACATGCAGGTATATATGTTGGAGCCCGTTTGCGAATCTGGCCCATCTGCCGATAGGCTTGGCCAATATGAGGATCCCTTATTGGGCTGCCCATCTGCAGATGAGCAGCCCAATAACGGATTTGATACAATGCACTTTCTGGCCCATCTGCAGATGAGCTTGGTCCAGTAACCAATTTTAGTTTTTGTTAGTAATACGTTATTATTTTATTATCTTGATGACTTGTACTCAGACAAACATTTCTTATAACTTAAATGTGTTTATTGAAACATAAATCACTATCACAGCCTTACATCAATAATTTATCATCAAAATTACATAGATGTGCATTCAGTGTTACAACACCCTATTTAATAACCTTTTTATACACAATTCTTAATTAGTCTACATTGCATTCATGTGATGTTAAGAGTTTCACTTTTTATCAAAGAGTAATTACAGCTGTTGCGAAAAAATCTTATTTACATTACCACATAGATATGACTTCCATGGTATACCATACAATTTACTAAAGAGCAATTATATATGGTACAAAATCAGTTTCTCAAATTCATGTTTAACATCTACATATATATCTAGGTTACCACATACATTTTGACAATAGAATAGTAATATATATGAAGCAAACACTCTCTCGTGAGTCATTTGATCTTAGAATCAATCACAATCATGCACTATCACCACAATATCATCTAATTACAGTTTCTTTTGGAGAAGTGTCTTATTGATAAGCTCTCTATTTAGCATTCTTACAGAATTGTTGGTGTCCTGGTGATGAGAGCAGCAGGGATGTCGGACAGTACTCCTTTTTTTTCAGGTTATCACATATATAGATGATGCCGAAGGTAAGTGTAGTTTCGGCTGCAGGGGTCATTGTCGGAGAGTAGTGTCTTTGCAAAGGCCAGGGCAAAAACGCCACAGAATAAATTTTAACAAAACGATAGGGTTATGTTTTACATATCTTTTACAGTTAAATAGTGAAGTTTATTTTATTTTTAATATATAACAATTTATACGATATACAACTGATAAATAAATCGATCTCTGAAACAAGCAATCATCACGATGTTTAATATATAAATATGTCTTAATATATAAAATATTAATATAAATATAAAATTTAAATGGTGACAAGACTCCTTCTAGACCATTTTGGATAAATATAATTATGCTTTATACTCAGAAGATACATAATGAAGAGATAAAATTTATACAAATAAAATACTAAAATTCGAAGATAATACTTGCATATTAATTATTTCGGCCTGTGTGAGATACTGTTATCGAATAAAATTTTAGCTCAGCCTATTTAAAGACCCTGTTTGGACAATAAACATTTATGTAAAATAAATCTTTATTATATAAATTGAATGAATAATGATAATACAGTTGATAAATGGCACACTATTTTGATATTGTTGTACCTTTTTTGTCTAAAAGGCCATATACTTTCTCATGTCATATAACCGAGTGAACTTTTATGGGTACGTATACAGGCGGTGGCGGAGGCATGTGCTCTGTGAGTGCTTTCTAGTTAATTTAGTTGTCACTAACTCTATGATAACACTTAAGGGCAAACGCATTTAGGTATGACCAATTCACCAACTTTTATCGGATACACCTTACATGATAAATGAATCACTTACATGGGCAAAGGTTTTTCCAAATATCCTGCATGGTCCACCTCCCTCTCATGGATGTTCTTGTCGACGTCAAAAAGACTATCAACAGGGACTACCCGTATTTACTAGCTGACCTCTTCTCCGGGCTTAGCTTTAGAGGGAATAACAAGTGTGTTGGGCACCCCAAGAGCAGGCAAATCCATTTAAGTTCTGAGAAATGTTTGTCTGAGTACGAAAGTCATCTAGATAATGAAAAAAATAACGTATTACTTACAAAAACTAAAATCGGTTATTGGGCCAAGCCCGGATTGGGCCATGCAGATCCGCACACGGGCTCCATATATGATTTATATATGATTGACATATATGATTTATAATATATAAATCATTATACATAAGATTTAATACATATAATATATATGATATGATATATGATATAATACATACATATATATCACATAATTCTCTCTAAAATGTTCTCATCTCTCTCTCCCATATGTGCATGTATATCATATATAATATAAATCTGTTTATATTCATCATGTATTAATAAAAAATATGAATTGATATATTCTAATCTCGTATATAAAATATATTTCTCATATAAAATACATCACAAAACATAAAATATTTATACCTGTATATACATATATATATATATATATATACATATATATATATATATATATACGTACGTACACAGCTTCATCCTGTAAGGACGCTGCGTGGTTTTACTGGAAATTGGCGTCTGGCGACCTTCAGTTGGTCTTTTTATGTTGGTGAACCATGTGATGGGGGGCTTAATAGACCCGCTGCGACTCTGTATTGTTTGTACTCATTCAGGATACAGGGACGAGAACTCATAAATCTAACGGAAATTTGTGTTCGTATTCATGTGTTCTGCAATTATGCGGGGTAAACTTTTTGTCTTAAAAAAAAGGTTATTTGGTACAGTATATAAAACACCACAAATCTACATAAATTGGCTGAAGCTGATTAATACTTTAGTTCATTATTATTCATTTACTTATATATTATTCATTGTTTATGATTAATTTCATAAAAATGAATTTTATTCATAAATTATATGATATAATAGTGTTATAAATTATTGATATTTTTTCATATTCAATTCAAATAAGAAATTAAATAAACTGAAATATAATAGAAAGCATGAGTGAAAATTTCCATAAAAGGTTTATGAACTCATAGTTTATTAAGCTGGATGAAAACAAAATTATCAGAAATTATAAAATGTATATAATCGTCCCGAATAAAGCAAACGCAAGTGCATGTGTTCATATATATTTTATTAATAGTCAGCTGCATGATAAGTGATCCCTGAAGACTAAAAGGGATTAAACATTACTAATACAATGCAAGATAGTAGATCATCAATTAATTACTAATTGGTGTCATATGACTTGGGGCGGGCGATGAGGGGGAGGGGACGGGGTGTTGACCGGGGCTCCGCTCGAGTATCCCGCCCGCCCTTGCGTCCTCATAATGCTAGTTAACAAATAACCTCGTCAGCTTTACAAACAGTTTTCCCAACACAGCACGCCTCTTGCTTCCCCACAATACAGGTAACGATGCTGTTGACAATGGGAGAGATGCCACCCCACGGGGGGCGTACGGGGAGAGCTATACGGGGAGGGGGATGGTGCTCTAAGAAAGGTACCGGAGACCTCAAGAGCTCGGTTTCTTCCCCTCACGGCCGGCTCCTCGTCCAAGCCTCTATTGTGACTCCCCTATAGAGACAAGCGTCTAACAATTTCCTTCTGAAAGATGTCAACTCGTCTAATTGCCATCAACGTTTGCTCAAATATATTGTATAGCAATAGGCCTTTCACCTGACTGTCAATCAACCGGTCATTACGGCGCTGTGGTAGGTCATCCTCCACGGTTCGTGATACTCTTATATTAACTGACATCCGGTCCTAAGCCTATCCTCAGAGACATGCATGGCATGCTACAGAGTGGCATCTTTGTATGGATAACGGACCTAGTATTATAGGATAGAGCTATGTCATTGTATATATATATACTGTAACAAAGAGGTCGTCAATATGGAAGCTTCATTCCGCTGGACATTTATTAACAGTTCATTAACATACTTGAAATATAAATAAAGAATCAACACACTTATGTACACAGATACATATTACATGATAGAAATATTTTTAATAATATTAGATACACATACAAATTAAACTATATTTTTTTATGTAAAAGTTACTCGTTTTATATGAATTTCTCAGGTTGGAGGAAGTACAAAATGAATTAAAAACTATTAATTTATTTTTTTTATATCGTTAAAATTACTTCAATTATTCCATGAAATATTCGATTAATCGAATATCAAGAGAGAGAGAGAGAGAGAGAGAGAGAGAGAGAGAGAGAGAGAGAGAGAGAGAGAGAGAGAGAGAGAGGCGTGGGAGCACTTCATAAACAACTTCACAAAAACAGAAGAACAAAGAAAGTTTTATCAAACTCTGTTTTTTAAACCACCGCATGGCTTCCGTCTGTTTCACAGCGTATTTTAATACAGGTCTCGTGACAGCGATTTATTCGTTCACAAGATTACAAACCGCAAGTCTACAAGCACGCAACAGTCACCAAGGCTGTAGCTCCTAAACTGTCAGGAGCCGTCACGACAGAAGCAATTTGAGATTAACCTTGGCATCTGCCAGGCGCACAGTTGCCGGTAGGATGGCCGAACAATTGGAAGGGTGGTCCCGAAATGTCCACCCGACCGCCATGTTTAGGTTGCAGGTGTCTACGCCAGCAGGGAATATATCGCTGGCGGGCTTTTGTAAGTGGAAACCAGAATCGGCCGTTTTAAGAATCATAATTGCGTAACCCTCCGATGCGGTTTTCTGCTCACGATAAGGGTTAGAGGGGTAGAGTTTCCCTCGGATGTCTCGACTCGGGGTAAGCTTGACACAATGTTAAGCTTTTTGCGCCAAATTATCCCATTTTCACTGTCACGGTCCCGGCAGGAGTACAGTTACAATGTAGAAAGTCCCCAATGTCAAATTACCACCGCTCAGACCTGCCAGCTGTACTTGATAAAGCCCAAGGTAGCACCCCCCGGGCTGTTATGGTTTGTTATTGAATATTGAAATACTGGGACATGTTATGCAAATCCCAGGTGCCACGATCCTGTGGTACCAACAGACCAAAACGGTGCTGGCAAATATTTCATTCGGCTAAGGGAATCAATATAATATTGCTGAAAAAATTATTGTTGAAAAAAAATATGACAGATATAATAGTAATATCGGCAATAAATAATGGTATTCTAATTTTTTTGATAATGATAGCAGTAGCACTTCCGTAATTAAACAATGACATCAATATTTTTTCTTCCAAATTGATAAAAAGAAGAGAGTAACTGGACTGAAAAGATATGGCGACAGGGGCGTTATAATATAGGGGGATGGGGGTATATATCCCCCACGTTTTGGCAAGGGGGGGGGGGAGGGGATAGTCAGTGTATGATCACCCCCCCAACACACAAATTATTCAGAGAACATTATTTATATATTGCAAATGAAATATATAGTAAAAAATCAATTTATAGACATTGGTTCCATTTATAAGTTTACTAAATGAAATTTATATAAACTTGGTTTAGAATTAACGTATAATACCTTATTTTCATAAACCTTATACTTAATTGTGTTGACAATTAAAGATTAATCTTATCTGATATTTCTATAAAATGTAGTACAATATCGAAATTATTCTGTCAGGTTATTGCATGATATATATATATATATATATATATATATATATATATATATAATGATATATATATATTATGTCCATGTAAATTAAAAGTATATATAAGTAAGAGAAAAACTTTATATATATATAAAATATATATATATATATATATATATATATATATATATATATATTAAATACTATACTGCTATAAATAACTCATGCTTTTATGGCACAGAATGGTCATATATCAAATAAGGATTTTTAAATTGATGAGCAGAAAGAATGCGTCCATGTGGTTGATGATTATTGTAATAAAATTATTTTTCTATATAACATTGTTTCATATATTGTATTTGTTTTTTTTTATATTTATGTTCGCATGCAGTTGATTCTTTTTGTAGCTTTGATGCCGCCAAGCATTCCTTTTTGATATAACAATATCACAGATGCCACAAGTAAAAACATATATTTTCTATACAATGCGTGAGCAATGTATAATTATAAGGATGTATATACAATACATATAAAGTAATGTCGTGATCATTTGTTCGATTGGATAATTTAATGTTTATGCATGGCAACACACACACACACATATATATATATATAAGATCAATTTAATTCGGGATTCAGCATTTTCCTATGCTGTTCGTTCAATCAAATATTCAATATATTAAAATGAAATGTGTCTTATTATAGCAATGGCTCAGGTTTTGATTATCGGTTTGTATATAATACAACATTATAATTGATCATGTTGTATATATGTATATGTGTGTGTATATATATATATATATATATATATATATATATATACATGTATATATATATATAGACATGGTGCGTGCACATGTATATATATATATATATATATATATATATATGTATATATATATATAGACATGGTGCGTGCACATGCATGTATATATATAATTATATATATATATATATATATATATATATACATGCATGAAAACAGACAATTTATGTATATTCAAAATCTTAATCAGCATCAACGAACATGATAACGTAAACATTCATTAGAATTAACCAATAGTTTATTCCGATATTTGACATCATTTAATTGAAGTAAATCCATTGAACCGTTTATTAAATATATGTGCTGGAAATGGTCGATCCCATGGCACACATGCAGGCTGTTCGTATGTTTTAATGACCATGCGTTTAGAACGTGGGGTACCCGCCGAAATAATCTAAACACATTCAGCAACAAGGACATCTGGCGGCAAGTCAAAAGAACCAGAGGTTGGTATAGGGCATTTTGGAACTGGTGACCTTTCATTCTCGATATATATACGCAACCAACCTTATCTTGCTAGGTTTATCTGTTTGTTTACAATGGTGCGCGTACCGTATTAACTTACAGCTTGTAGATATACAAGCTCATATATCCGCGTCACGTATATTTAGGCGTAAAAATAACGGGAATCCTATAACAGGAGTTACCTATATATAAAGCCAAAAAAATATGTATACAGAGTAGGCCAGAAAGCCTACAGGTAGGTGGAAAGCTGGCTCTGATCAAAATACCGAGCAGTTACAAAGTTATATATTTTTTTTAGAAATTTCAAGACTAGATCCGACACATTCCCTTTTACATTAAATAAACATGCCTGAAAGTACAAATATATGTATACCATATATCAGTAGCATTTTCTTACCCAAGTACAAATACCATATATCAGTAGCATTTTCTTACCCTATATATAAATGTGCATTGAGAATCATAAAATATCACAGAACGTGATAAAGCTGGAAGATCGGTCCCGTGTTGCAATTAGCGGCTATTGCGTAAGTATACTCATCTCGTTACAATGCTATGTTACATTATCACTTTGTGTCATCTTAATAATGACAACAGAATTTAAGGGAAACACTTCATTTACTGAGGGATGTTCCAACATCGCATTATTTGTTCTCGTTGTTTCTTTTGTTGTTGTGCCGAAGTTGGGGATGTTCGGACGGAACTCTTAGCCCGCAATAATTCATGCGAAAATAGGTTTCATTCCAGCGAATGAATCTACCTGTGCACTTGAGTGCCCGGATGCCGCTGCGGGCCTACTTGACACTTGACGAGTAGATGGGTTACGTCAAGCCTGAGGGGGTGAATCCTCAACTCGGTTGATACGTCACAGCAGGGTTATGGTGGGAAAGCCCTTACATCCCGGGCCCAAGGCGAGCATACCGGCTTTGTAAAGGTAATTATAACGAGAAACCAAGGCCGACCTGGAGCGTAGATCGATCAGAAGATCTGGCCTTTGTGAAACAGGCCTTTCTGGTTCCCCGACACCGTTGAAAGCCTCTTATAGGGCTCTACCAGACTTGTTCATAATCACGCTCACTGGATCGCGAGTCTTTGACGATTAAGGGAAAGTTTAGGGTTTTGTGCACGGCTGAATTGGTTGCTCACATGCTGACAAAAGCTTAAGTAGCTTACAACGCCCAACAAAGCCGTAAGGTCTACTGTTAATTAATAGAAGATTCCTCATTGCTGACGAGTGACTGCGCGCTGCTTTAGTAATCAGCTCTGTCAGTAATCATTCAGTCGGGAGTTCAACAAATCACTCATAATCCCCGACTCGTCAAGATTATATTTAGTTGGTATTTATGAAGCGAGCGGATTAAAGCATACCGAGGTGTTATATGATTAAACACCTTAGGTCCACATAAAACGAAACATTATGAGAGAGATTATGATCGTCCTGCCGAGAATGGAATACCGAAGCAGACGACACCTGCATCTCTTGTCAGTATGGTGACGATGAGTAGATTAAACTGAACAGATATTGATCGGTGGTTGAATCATAGGGAGAATAGAGGGCCTCGCGGGGTCAACACCTATATATATATGCATCACCTTATAAACAGAATGATTTTATTTCTCTTTTATTGCTCTGTTAATTCTCCAAACGAATTATTAATTAACATATGTCCAAGGAAGTGTCAAATATACGATAAATAAACCTGATTTAAATTTGATACTCGCTTATCAACATTTATCTTTGATCCACTGTTCAAGAAGAAAAAGATATTCGTTCCATTGTAAATGAATATCAAAATATGTCTGAGAAACGTTCATACAAAAGCTCTCCGGTGCAATCAGAAAATAACAGATCAAGGAGCGGTACATGAAGAGAAAAAACTTTGAACACAGATATCAACTAAACTTTCCGCGCGCCAGGTTATATAAAATGTTCCGTTGACTGGGAAGAGTCTCTCTATATTTATCTGCAGGTTACGATTCACATCGTGGGATTTTAGGGATATATATGTAAGGTTATTATTTATCAATGCACTACTACATTCAAAGAAGACGAAAAAAAAGTCTATAACAGATGGGTAAAATTGTGAGACTCCGTCAGAAATATTTTGAACGTATTTGATGATTTTTCCAAATATAATATTTTGGAAAGAAATTGTATACGTTCACCCTGGTGTATATATATAGTATATAAGCCAGTAACAGTTATCTTTATATTATAAAAGATATTTTATAAGGGTACTTTTGAACACGCCCTTTACACCAATATTTCATTAAATTTTAATATAATAAATGTAGCAAACAGCACAAGTCAGATTTAAAACAAACCATGTAAGGTATATATGGAAGATATATATATACGCACACATATATATATATATATATATATATATATATATACACACACACATATATATATATATGTTGGAGCCTGTCTGCGGATCTGGCCCATGCATCTACCGATGGGCTTGGCCCATATATATGAGGATCCGTTATTTGGCTGCCCATCGGCAGGTGGGCAGCCCAATATAACGGATTTGATACCATGCACTTTCTGGCCCGTCTGCAGATGGGTTTTGCCAAATAACCGATTTTAGTTTTTATTAGTTTTTCGTTATTTTTTATTATCTTTATGACTTTTGTACTCAGACAAACATTTTTGAGAACTTATATGGATTTGCCTGCTCTTGGGGTGTCCAACACACTTCCCTCTAAAGCCAAGCTCAGAGAAGAGGTCAGCAAGTATTTACGGGTAGTCCCTGTTGATAGTCTGTTCTACGTCGCCAAGAATATTCACGAGAGGGAGGTGGACCATGCAGGATATCGAAAGATCTTTGCCCATGTTAGTGCTTCATTTATCATGTATAAGGTGAATCTGATATTAAGTTGGTGAATTGGTCATATACCTAAATGCGTTTACCCTTAAGTGTTATTATAGTGGTAGTGACAACCAAATTAACTAGAAAGCACTCACAGAGCACATGCCTCCGCCACCGCCTGTGTACACTCGGGTTTATGAGATGAAATAGTATATGGCCTTTTAGACAAAAAAAATGGTACAACCCTATCAAAATAGTGTGCCATTTAAACCACCGTATTATCATAATTTATTCAATTTATATAATATAGATTTATTTTACCTATTTGTTTATTGCTCCGAATCCAAACAGGGTCTACAAATAAGTTTTGAATAGTTCCTAGTAAGCTGAGCTAATATTTTATTCGATAACAGTATCCCACACAGACCGAAATAATTAATATGCAAGTATTTACTACGAATTTTGGTAGTTTTATCGTATAAATTTTATCTCTTCATTATTTATTTTCTGAGTATAAAGTATAATTATATTTATCCAAAATGGTTATAAGGAGTCTTGTCACAATTTAAATTTTATATTTATATTTTATATCTTAAAACATATTTATATATTAAACATCGTGATGATTGATTGTTTCATAGATCTATTTATTTATCAGTTGTATCTAATAAATTGTTATGTATTAAAAATAAAAATAAACTTCACTATGTTACTGTGAAAGATATGTAAAACATAACCCTATATCGTTTTGTTTAAATTTATTTTGTGGCGTTTTTGCCCTGGCCTTTGCAAAGACACTACTCTCCCGCAATGACCCCTGCAGCCAAAACTACAATTAACCTCGGCATCATCTCTGTGATAACCTGAAATAGGTGTAATGTCCGACTTCCCTACTGCTCTCATCACCAGGACGCCAACAATTCTGTACGAATGCTTAGTAGAGAGCTCATCAATAAGACACTTCTCCAAAAGAAACTGTATCAAGATGTGTTATTGTGGTGAAAGTGCATGATTGTGATTGACTCTGAGATCAAATGACTCATGAGAGAGTGTTTGCTATATATATATTACACTATTCTATTGTCAAAACGTATGTGGTAACCTTGATATATATGTGGATATTAAAAATGAATATGAGAAACTTATTTGTACCACATATCATTTTTCTTAAGTAAATTGTATGTACCGTGGAGGTCGCATCTATGTGGTAATGTAAATGAGATTTTTTCGCAACAGCTGTAATTACTCTTTGGTAAAAAGTGAACCTCATTAAACTCTTAAATCACACGAATGCAATGTAGACTAATTAAGAATTGTGTGTAAAAAGTTATTTAATAGGGTATTGTAACACTGCATGCACATCTGTGTAGTTTTCTATGCACATCTATGTAATTTTGATGATAAAATTATTGATGTTAGGCTGTGATAGTGATTTATGTTTCAATTAACACATTAAGTTCTGAGAAATGTTTGTCTGAGTATACAAAAGTCATCAAGATAATAAAATAATAACGTATTACTTACAAAAACTAAAATCGGTTATTTGGCCAAGCCCATATGCAGATGGGCCAGAAAGTGCATGGTATCAAATCCGTTATTTGGCTGCCCATCTGCAGATGGGCAGCCCAATAACGGATCCTCATATAGGCCAAGCCCATCGGCAGATGGGCCAGATCCGCAAACGGGCTCCAACATATATACATGCGTTAAGGTGTTTGTATATATATATATATATATATATATATATATATATATATATATATATATATGTCATGAGCTTAATTCGAGTCTTTGAAAATCGTTATTTATTTATATCTTTCGTAATTTAAATACTTAACTAAATGGACTGTCTTCCTTTTAATCTCCGTATAGATTTTATATATCTTTATAGTATAGAATTTAACCATCATGGTGTTATAGATGTTCTAAAAATAAGCTCGTGCGTGACATATATATATGTCTCTACGTTTCTCCTATATATATAAACAAGGTCCCGGTAATCAACCAATTTATGTCTCAACTTACGTTTTCGTGCGGAGGAACCATATACCGGTGCAGCAATGTATATATATGTGTATTTATAGCGTGCTGCATGTTTACACTATAATTAACTCAAAGGAGGACCCATTTATTTCCATCATTATCAGAGCATCTATTATGTCTCATCTTGCATGCTCAAGAATATACTATACTCTTGTGCATTTCTTTTATATTAACCATCCTTCAGTCTTATTTTGTTGCAAAAGGAAAGGACATCTATAATTAATATTTAAAAAAGACGAGCCACAGATTTTATGTTTAATAGTATTTGTGGGATGACAAGAACGCTAACTCAAACACCTTATACATACATACATACACTTAAACTAACAACACACCAAAGACAAATAAACCTAAATCTAAAGTTGTTATAATTAAAAAATCTATTTAATGGATTAACGATTTAAAGAAATTTGAAAAAAAAAACTTTATGAAGATCTGTTTAAAAATCAAAGTATAGTGGGAATTCCTTTTTTGTCTTGATTATAATAATATATTAACATTTTGATTTGTCTTAATACGAATTTCAGCATATATGTAGATCAAATATATATATATATATATATATATATATATATATATATATATATATATATATATATATACTTGTTATAAAAAGAAAGCGATGCCATAATAATATGCAATTTAAAGGGAACATCGACTGAATATGCCAGGTAATATTTGAGGATGCTGCTACAATTGCATAAACATGTGTACAACAGTTGTATAAAACGTGTGATATTTATATGGACATCACTTCGCATGCACAAATCAGTAAAAATTAGACATGACTGTGTATATATATGGTATCTGTAATGTTATTATTTAAAACAAAATGCCACGACATGCACGCTATATAAAAGTTCACTAGAATTAATATACATGCATGATCGTGTCTCGGATTCAATACGGATCCATGCATATATAGAGTCATGCTCACTAATATATATATATATATATATATATATATATATATATATATATATATATATATACGCGTGCAAGGTTGCTCACCAATCAAAGGTTTCTGGAATATGCAATATTTGAACGCTTGCATAGGAAGGTGTATGTTATAGAGGATCGTTCGGTATAAAACATTATTTAACCCAACATGGTCTGCCTAAATTGTTACACATGCACTGTGTGCATGCTCCATTTCAGCATGTCTTTCTAATAGGGAAGCCGGGGTATTTTGTCCATGCAGGACATACCAAATTTACATGCACTGGCGGACGCCGTGGAGATGAAACCCTCCTCGGACACCCGTTTATCGGCCACACTTGCAACATGCATAGAGTTAAAATGCCAGGCAGACGTATTAACAATCCGATTACATTATCATATAACACCTTTGCATATATATGTATATATATGAGCATTGTCAACTTGGTCTTTGCGTCAGCCACAGCTTAGGAAATCCCACTGCGACTGAAATTCTATATAGATCTCAAAAGGCTGGGTTAACTTCTTAATAAGTTGACTTGTGACTTTGAAAGAACCAGAATGTTAAATTATGTATATGGCTCCCGACAAAAGTAGTATATATATAATCAACTTTACTGGTTTTATAATGGTCTGACTCATTGAGGTTTTACCATATGATCATAGAGCGATGTATTTCTAGGAAATCTGCAATTTATCAATCCCGGTATATGTTGCAAAAATAAAAATATATTTTTTCTTTTCATCACGATCCGTGGAGTATATGGTTGTATAGCTTATATATATATATATATATATATGTATACATATATTTATATATATATAAATATATGTATACATGTAGATATCATGCAGTGCCACCGAAGCCAATTTTACCGAATGTAATCCATGCATCCAGGAAATAATCTCATACAGACGTTTTATAATTAAAATTATGCTGTAGGAATTAAAAAAGGTACTATAGTATAGACTAATAATTTCAATGTTTCAAAATCCAAGGTTCCATACATTTCTTACATCATCCGCCCACGCACCGAAGTTGTCAAACAATCACATTTTCCTTAGCGCGGGGCTTATTAAATTCCTTTCGATTGATATATGTTTGTCATATATAAAATACAACGGATAAAATGGTTGTATATGCGTTAGCGAATTTAATCTAGAATGAGCCCAGGCTGGTGGAATGTTATCAATTATAGTTTTATTTCACACGAATACATTTTCTTTGTTAAAAAAATTTGGTTATATTTAGCACCTATATATAGTCATATGAATCATATACATATTTTTATTAATTGTGTTAACCGAAAAAAAAAAATCTCGAGAAAAATGTACGTATTAGTTATTCACTTCTCTTTCTATACTAATGTAAGAAAAGGACTACCGAGATTCGTTGAAATAATAAATGGACCGTGATGTACTGATATTTCTTGCCACAGGTGCCGCTTGTCGCAATAAATCTCCTTGCTCACGTGACAGGCGCGAGTCTCGCGGGATTTGCCATGGGGCGTTACCGATGGTGAAACGAGCAACCCGCGGGGCAGCGTAAATAAGAGGGACTGTATAAGATAATAACGGCCCTTTAATAAGCATTACATATTATTATTAGCGCATCACAATCAAATTAAGTCTGAAAGAAGAAGAGAGACTGCAACCTAATCTGTTCCCGCCCGTCCACATTGGGACGCACAATAATTTGTCATTGTCCCCGAAGAGCTACCGGGATTAGATTAAGCAATGCATTGTGCTTTGCTCTTGCTGGAGGCCAATTTCTAAATAGTTCAAACTGCCCACAACTCGAGCTGCCCAGACCCCCTATTCACGAAACAGCGGTAAGGCCATCTGTCGCGACAACGGCATCAAGCCCTCTAGGCGTTCCTCGAACCGACGGTCAGACCAGAACTGGAGGTGGATGCAGCGACAATTAAACTTTAATGTGGCGGAGGGTGATGTCCGTAAACAATCAACTTCGCTTATGTTTGATTAAATGCCTGCAGCAAAGCCACAACAAAGATCATAAGTGAATAGAAAGTGTGCGTATATTGTCATTTTGAGGCTATAATAATGGCTTCTTGCGCAGTAAAATGTGCCAGGACCGCACAGAATGAACAATCCAGCACGCGGGTTCTTTTTCTCTAAATTAGGAAGTACAAATGTAATTACATCTGATTATATTAGTCTTAAATGACCGCTACAGATTACAATTATGTCTTAATAATTACAGGCCTTGATGGCTTAATGTCATCAGATTTTCAGTGGATTTTAACATGCTCATAAGCACCACATAATCACGGCTTGCAGATCTAAAATATCCATGTTATGTGATTTCTACTTATCCTTTTCTCATAATCGATCGCTAGGGAGTCCGGGTGGATAAACTTTCAAGGCATTAATCAAATTATAAACCTCCCGGGATTTGGCCGGGATCCGTAATTTTCCGGTACACTTCAGTAATTAGCGCTATCACTGGCGGATATAGCATATATGCTGTAATATGAAGACAAACGAGGAAATGGAAAAAAAATAAATTTCTGTATTTTGTAAATTATAACAGTGAAGTATTCTTTTTAACAGATATTTTAATTCATTATAATAACGATTATTATTAAATATAAACGAAATTGTATTAAGAAAACAATTAACTCAGGGAAATATATATATAGAATAATTGCTAGGAGACTTAATTATATTATCGATATCAATTAATTTATGAGAAACCTTTCTGTCAACTGGAAAACTATAAGAGTTACAGTGTATATATAATTATATACCATTATATATCACAATTAATGAGAGAATAAATTTGAATTTCCCTTCGGGTGACCAAGTAATAACGATATATTCACAGGGGTGAGAAGTTTAATTATTTATCATATTATCATAAAAGGAGCCAACTAAGCCTTGAGTATCCAAACACCGCCTATTTAAGAATTCCTTTGTCCAATTTTATAATAAAAGTGATTTAATACCCCGTTTAGTGTTTAGTATTATACTTAATAACGGTTATTTAAAATCTGTTCTACGTGCATGTATGCATGCATGGGTTGTCCCTTGATTCACATTGGGTACTGCATGTATATTGTGAAAAGTAAACACAATGATTTGGCGGATTAGCTATATATACACCCACACATACGTTATCGCGCACACACACATGCAATCACGCACGCACATACATGCACCCACACGCATATATGTATATTTATATATATGTGCCAAAATAAATAGAATAAAAACAAAGAGCATCTCATCTTAAATCATGATATATGTCCTCGCCCCATAAAAAAAGGTCACTGCCACTCACTGATAAGAGTCCGGGTCGGTCGGTCACATGCAAGAAGAAGTACATTTAAAACGTGCTGATTATAGTTGATGGTAATCATAAATATATCAAGAAAAAATAAAAAAAACTACAGCTATATTGGCTTTATTACGCATCCACTTATGGAAGAAACCATGTATACATGTCATGCCCTTTTTTATAATGAAAGCCTATAGAGGAATCCAAATATATGCAGTCATAATAATCTGATATTTCCCCTCGTTCATATATGTGTCAATTTGTGCAACATTGTCACGTCGTTAATTGTCCGTACATAGTGTCTGCATCAATGTTAAATTTGTGTGATAACATTCTTTCGTTCACTTAATTTAGTGTCAATCTGTAGGATAATATTTTCCCTCGTTGACTGCAGGTTAAGTCAGTGTAATGATAAATATTTTGTTACATTTAGTGTTATTCAGTGTGATATTATATTTCCTTAAATTTGGTCTCTTAAGTGCAAAGATTAACCGAGTCTATCCCGATTTCTCTCTCTCTCCCGCTCTCTCATTCTCTCTCTCTCTCTCTCTCTCTCTCTCTATATATATATATATATATATATATATATATAAAATATATATATATATAATATATATATATCCCTAGAGTATAATATTTTATGATTTTATTATTATTATGTAATATTAGGATTTTACACCTTTCCCATTTAATTTCTTGTTTATTTTAACATTTTAACAGTTGATCCTATATATAAATATATATATATATATATATATATATATATATATATATATATATATATATATATATATGTAATATTTTAGTTTTATTCGTTATCAACAAATACATTCTTTTGTATATTTTGTGCTGTATATTTTATGTATATTTCTGTATATTTGTTTATGTATGTATTTATATATTTATATGTATATAATAAATATATATTACATTAGTTCCGTGAATAAAATAGTCTATTGAAGAGATTACCTTAAGAAATATGTACATAATTCCAATGGATATTAAAAAGAATTATGCTGATATCTTGCAGAAGGCTTGCAGGTGACAATAAAGAAAGACTTAAAAATATTTTTTGAGTAAATTATTGATAATGATAATTATTGATGCATGTAAGTGATGTATATCCGGAACAATTCTTTAAATTCAGTGGATTTTCTTGTTTCAATACATGACCTTGCATTGACAAAGCCATTTTATGCATGATAAGTTATTATCTACATAGCATTACGTTTGGAAATAACTTCATGCAATATTATATATATATATATATATATATAATATATATATATATATATATATATATATATATATATATATATATATACAGCTGGGCGCATTTCCATTCTTTATATAAAATAATAATGGACCAATTTAATTCTAAAGAAACAGAATGTGAATTTTCATTGATGTAAACTCTTATATTTACCTTCATATTATATCAATAAATAAGAAAAGGGGGAAAATTTATATCAGTGCTTAAAAGAGAATCTTAATTAATTGTAAAGATTAATATTCTTTTTTTCTCAAATTAAAAAGTTTCTCAAAATAAAAAAAATTAACTCACTGCATGCATGCATTATATTAAATATAGAGATATATCTACAATATGTTAGAATGTGATATTTTAACATGAATTAACATGCATTTATAGTTATTATAATGGAACAATAATTTAGAAATAAATAAGGAATTATGATGCATATATATATAGGGAAAATTTTATGTCGAATTCTTGAGACTTTTATATTTTTTTTGCTAAGTACTTTAATCTCTGATTAGGAACTGATATTATCTGGTAGAAATTTGCAATTAAGGACATACAGGCGATAAAAATTAATACATGCAGGGTATATCTAATATTTTACCTTGAGAAGAGCATGTTTCATTTAATTCAGTTTTAGCAAAAGAATGTTCATCATCAATAAAACATATATATATATATATATATATATATATATATATATATATATATATATATATATATATATATATACATATATTGTGGTCTTAATTAAATATACATTTGTAAATATATATATATAAATATGTATATATATAAATTACAGATATATTACATTAATTCAATAACAAAAAAGTTTACTGAAAGATATAACCTTAAGAACTATGACGATTTATTATAAATATTAATATTTTCTGTTAATTTAAGATTTTTTTTGGTTCGGTGCTTGTATTTTTACCTAAAAATTGACAGTTTTAAATAAGACATATATGTGAATAATATCAAATAAAGAAAATATAAAAAGAATATCCATGATAAATAATTATTTTATCGTTAAAATCACATTTACAACATATACATAATACAGGTATAACAGATATAGACATATATTTGCAGTCACAACCTATATAGATATAATGGAATGTTTGTAAATATGTGTTATATGCATTTTGTACATAACATTTTACCTTCAAACGAAGCCTCATGCAGTCCGTGGATACTAGACTATTTTGAACCGTTTTGCGGACAATTGTGAAATAGTCCATGTAAAACATTTCATGACATGACTCACTATATAAATTAGTTGCTTAATATATATACCTGTGTCTATTACTACTCTGTAGAGTTAGTAGAATGTTCTCGCCACGCTTTCGTCAGTTCGTTTTGTTGTACTGTAATTAAAGGTGTACTTAATGGCAGAGGCCTGCCGTGCGGCCTTGTCAGTACTGTCCAGGGGCTGGCCAGTCCCAGCATGGTGCCACGGAAAGCACTTGGGTGATTTGGAAATTCTCCTATTCCGCGCTGGTCAAGTCGCCCGGAATTAAAGACGGCATGGTGAGCGGCCGCGGCATCGATGGAGGGTCCAGCATTTGTCTTGTCCGTAGCTGGTCCCGGACTCGGCGTCTGCTGGGAGTCCGAACTTACACGGGCCCCACCAACACGCAAATCTTCAGGTAAACCCGCTGCGTTAACACAGTCTGTATTGGTATTTTTTGAACCAGTAAAACCTTCCACATACGATGCAGTCAATGATTTAACTTGCGGTTTTTCCGCCCAAGTACGTTGGCTTTTTGAGTCCGGTGCCAGCAAACTTTCCACGTCAAACAGACGTCTTTTTCCAGGTTTTGCGTCTGAACAGTTCTGCGTAACGTTTACAGTAGAAGTCGGAACTTTAACAACACCGACGCCAGTCTGCTGCGTCATGGAAATAGTCGCATCTCGGTTTGATGAATGTGTTGTATCATCTGTTTGTCTGGGACTGACCTCTTGCTGCTGGCCTCCTTCAGAGATTCGTGCGTTTTCTGTGGAATTTGGTTTTTCTGTCGCAGCTACTGTTGCTGTTTTTTCACTATGCTGACTGGGCTGCCAGCTTATACCTGCGGTGGGTGCAGCGGGAGGAGGGGGAGGAGAATCATCTTCATCCTCGTCATCATCTGGTACAGCTAGTCCCATGTGCTTTCTTACTTTGCGCTGCGCTCTTCTGCGGCGAAAATCCCCTTTCTGGAAATCGTCCACATTTGCCGGGTGTATGGCCCAGTAGTGCCCCTTGCCGTTTGCGCTGCGTCCAGCTTTGATGAAACAGTCATTTAGTGAAAGATTATGACGAATACTGTTTCTCCAGCCTGGCCCTCTGGTTCTGAAGTATGGATAATTGTCCAAAATCCACTGGTAAATGTCACTCAGTACAAGTTTTTTATCTTTAGAGCCCTGTATAGCCATAGCAATAAGTCCTATATAGCTGTGGCTGGGTTTTGGTTCCTCGTGAACAAACCTTGCTCGTGGGTCATGCTTGTGTAGAAAATAAGCGTGGGCCAGCGGATCAACCAGCGCGCCGTGAGGGTGGTATAGGGCTCCCAAGGAGTGAGCACTGTTCATTGGCATTGCCCCCAGGCCGTATCGTAAGCGAGCACTGTAGTCATAGAGCTGCATTCTCTGCAGTTCTAGTGCGCTAGGAGACACACCATTTGCGCCAAGCGGTAAGTAAGGCACGGGATGGGGCATCTTTAACGTGTAGGGCAGCATGGCAGCATTACTGGCGGCGCACATATCTCCACGAACCTTCGCCAAGGAGTGAGAACTGTTGAGCAGACGACAGGGGTTACTTACCAAAGCTCCCGGGCCCTTGAGGTGGAGGCGTGGTTTGTTTGATAACTTTGTCAAGCGATATCCAAACAAAGGCGCTGATTGGCTGGCAGCGGTGAACGGTAAGGGGTGATTTGCATAATAACTGCAGAAGCTTTCTTGCTGTATTTTCTGTGTATATTCTCACGGTTCCCGATTCGCGTGATGCTGTGGACAAACTGTATTCAAATCTTAACAAAACTTGCTAATGGCTATTGTTGGTTGGTTTGAATGCCGTTTGCAGCGAACTCACAAGCAGTGGCGGCCAGAAGCCCGGCTCGTTTCTTTGCTACCAGCGACCTGCTGTGCATTTATACATATTTTCAAAACATCCGTTATCACCCTTAATAAACAGCAAAAACTTGCTGCCATCACGCAAGCGCCTGTCAGCAGTTCCAGAGCTATATTTGGCACTCAGCACGACACGACGTAATTAATTAATAACGGTATAGTAATTAAAAACCTTAGCTTAATACTCGACCACTCCCTCCGTTATTTACCAGCTGTTAATGACTATATGACAGGTACCTGAGTGTTATAAATGTTACTATATTATATAACGTTGTGATTTTTCACGACAGGCTAGGCAAGCGAGTGACACTGTTCAGTGCGTTAAACAGTTGGACTCTATTATATATGTTTTCGTAAATGTATATTACACGTACATGTACATATGTAATTAAATTAAAACGTTTCTTGTGATTTGAAATGTATATTTCTATATGATGTAAACATTTACCGTGCAAAACATGTAACTTTATATACCCATGCGGAATCTGCACCTTCAAATAACGTAATTAATCATTAAACAATCTGTTTATGTTTATATATTTGTAATTAAACTCTGTTATTAAATAACTTAATAAATTATTCTTTCATGAGCTTTCTCTTCATTGTGTGCTTGCTAAAATCATTTATTGATCACTGATATATAACTAAATATATTTAATATATATATATGTGTGTGTATAAACATAATGAATATGTATTATTGTTATTGCTTTGACATTTGACCAGTAAATCAGGACGACGTGTGAATATCATAAGTGTATATATATATATATATATATATTATATATATATACACACACATAGGATTTATGTATATATAAATATAATAAATCCTAGATATATATATATATATATATGCACACATGTAGTAAACTAGGTTTCAATAAAAAAAATAAACACCCTTAAAATACATGCGTGAAATTTTTTTTTCGTCCTACAATTAAAGTTGCTAGTTTGCAATAAGCCTGACTTCACTTAATGAAATGTAAAATGGTATGATTGATCAAAGGAAAATATATAAAAGAGAGAAATATTTTGATGCAAATTTAATGTTAGCATTTTTCTATGAAGTATATCTATACCTATACTCTTGTAAATGAACAAATAAAAATTATATATATATTCCATATTTTTATTGTATGTTTATATTCATCTTATATTTTTTTCCTCTTCTTATGATTAAAATAGCCAGGATTAAAATGAAAGGTTATACGGATTTGAACGTATATTTATCTAGAAAATTTACATCTGTTCATAATAAATAAGCACATGTCAGTACTATCATGGTAGAGACACAGGATATATGTGCAGAAACAATACTGCATTTATATGAGATGACCTGTATTGCCATATGTCATTCAGTCAATAATATTATTCTGTACCACTTTTACAGATTAATTACGCTTGATACGTTACAGTGAGATAATAAAAGAGATAACAGAAGAAACAATAGAAGTATTATTGAAGTATTTGTAATAAATATAAACGCACGAATACAACATAAAAGCTGTATTCTTGGTATATACTTATATGTAAATATTAGTTGGAAGTATTCAGATAAGTTTATTGAGAGAGAGAGAGAGAGAGAGAGAGAGAGAGATGCCATTGTTTAAATTTTATATTTATATTTTTATAATTGAACAAAAATCAAGATATTTCGAAAGACTCTTAGTTTTAAGGGTGTGCCAACCTTTATAGTATTAATCCATCTTTTGTTATTAGATTTTAGTAGTCAGGAACAAAAGTACCCCTTTAAAATATCCGTGTTCCGTATATATACAGTCAATATATAGGTATAACGTGTGCTACATTCAGTATACATGCCCACTGTTATATATTTTGCTTTCTTCTGTTTCTTTGAATGTGGTTCAGCTATATAAGACGTTACTGACAAAGCTGATATTCAGCGATTACTTTTATGGCTCCTTTGCAGATATCCAAGTCTGGACATTTTTAGACATACGACTGAAATATTATACACAGCAAAATACAATTATTCCACATATTATTATGATATTCTAGGAAAGGATACCTTTGAAAAATATTAAGAAATACATAGGAGACAATTAACTTTCAGTCTGTGTATATATACATATATAGCTAGGGTCTGACATTTCGTAAAAGAAGCGTCTTATGGCTAAAAGCCGGCTGGTTAGGACTTAATAGCTGTACCCTCTTTAGCCATCTCGTGTGATGGCGATCAAAAGACTAATTAGGAGTGATTGACAGCTGCCGGCCGACCATCCGTCCCTAGGCCGTGTAATGGCGACCCCGGCAAGGCTGCTCTCTCGCTCTAGTGCGCCGGACAATAGGCCCCCCATCAGCAGCCCTCCATCCTATTGTCCCCCGCATCATTATGTTTATTGAGAGGAGGCAAAAGGCGTGCTGTGTTGGGAAAACTCTGTTTGTAAAGCTGACGAGATTATTTGCCAAATAGCGGACCTGTCATTCCCGCCCTTTTTGTGCGCATGCACAATCGGTGTCAACCAAAATGTCGTCTGCTTTGTATGATTCTTCACCGCAAAGTTTGTATAAAATACTCGATAACCTCAAGCAAATGGATAAGAAGTGATGAACATTGTTTGTCACGAACGATTTTTTAGAAAGAAGTAACGTTAGGAGCGGAACAGGCGGGCATACGGGACAGCGTGAAAGGAGTGGACATTACATTAGTGACAGGAAGTTGGGTGCCAGACCCCTACAGCGCCTGTCTCTGCTGTTTTCGGCTGATACTCTTCCTTGACAAGCGAACACTAGCTCTTTTGACGGGCCACCTTCGTTGAGTACAAATTAAGTACCCTCTTCACGATCAATGGAATAAAATACCTGAGTTCTATACGCTGTTTATTTCCTGTATTGTTATTATTTAGACCCTGAAACGAAGCAGAGGGAATCGTCAGGGAATAATCCAGGTTTTGATCCAGTTAAATCACTACACCTTATAGGCCCATATTCCTTTTTATTTTTATATTTGTGCAGTAAAGTTCTCCATTGATTATTCGTAAAGGGAAATATGACCTTAATTTGACCCATCGGTAAAATTTTACCAGGGGCGGATAATAATGTCATACTTGCTATACATGTATACAACCCCCCCCCCCCACTCAAACAGGTATAATAAGGTATGATACCCGAGACAATTTGTACTTTTCTCAAACATTTATGGCCTTTTCCTGTAAATAATAACAATACTTTATATTTATTATATATCTTGCATTGATCCTTCTGCATCATTGGATCAAAAATTAACGCTGGATAAAAAAATATTTTCCTTTGTATTTATATAATAGGCACAGGATGTGCGACTCCAGATATGCATTTGAGATTTGCCAACTCGTGAACAAGTCTATTCAAATTTACCATTTCCACTTGTGCGAGTATGAGGTTCATGGTGTATATCCAAAGTACACGTAGAGCTTGAACAATTTTAGATTTGTACTACTAGACTGAAAAGAAAATGACTCGGTTTAAGATGTGTGAGACTATGTGATCACAGTCATGAGCCTGATATATTGAAAAGTGAAAAGCTTGGAGGATAAATAATTCTTGAAAGAACAATAAAAAAACCGGGTTAACATATCACCACAAAACCAAGCTGGTCCTATAATTTGAAAATGGTGCATACGAGAAGAATACGGAACAAATATACTTTTAACCTGAACGTACTTTTCTCAAGTTTAAAAATATATGTATTAGAAAGTTTATAAGTCTTATTTACCAAAGAGTTTACAGATCAGCTGGTATTGTATAATCAACCTAAAATAAAGATAAAAAGCCTGCACAGTAGACATACGTGTTGTGAATATTTACAAATTTAACTATAATTATGTCAATCAATTAACACTGGTTTAGTCACTCATAGTTTAGACAACTTATATTTTCAATATTTTATCTCTTAAAGATAAATTTTAGCAAGTTCTCAAGAAAAACAAAGGATGTGCCTTGATCGTTGGAGCATGCGCGGTGATTCGCGTCCATCACGGGGTAACTTCCGGTTTCGCCATGCGTGTAATGCAAACACATGCACGTCATCAGTCGCATTAGCCCATCACGCCGTAAATGATTGAATCATCGCAGGGAAAATCACAGGGTCTGTTAATGCCCCGACTGGCAATCTGGCCCCCTCCTCTCGCCAATTAATCCCGCTCAGTGTTATTGCCTTGGGTTCTTGAAGCCCTGAATTATTAACATCGTTCGGTTACTTTCAGCGAGACCAGATCAAAAAGTTATTTATGCCGAAATGGAATGCTTAATTGAATTTGTAACGTTGCCGTTCATTCAGGCTATCAAAGCAATTTTCTGACTTTACCCGAGGCATGCACGACGACTTGAAAAACGGAAAACCTCCGCCAACTAGCGTAAAAATGGTATCTCAGTTGTTTTCATTTTATTCTATTTATTTTATTTATCGTTCAAGCAGTTTTTAATATTTTTATAATTGTGTGTGTGCATGTATAGCACAGGACAGTTTTACAGTCTTACTGTTCAGGCACAACAATTGTGCAGTTTAAATATCAGACAATTTTTTGCGAACCTGTGAGCTTATGCGATTGTGCGGCGTCGTCCGTCGTACGTCGTGCGTCTTCAGTACGTTAACCCTTACTATCTCAAAAACGGCTGAAGCTAGCATCACCATTTCTTTTGCAAATAATCAGTCATTTAAAAAAACTCTCTCAGATTTTGTTTATTTTTTTTAACTGCATTTTCTTAGATTTTATAGGGAAAAATTTAAAAAAGATTGAAAAATCTTCTTCTCCGAAACTGTCAAGCCAAATTGTCCAATATTTCACAGAAATGATCCCTGGAACAATCTTTCTCAAGTTTGTTCGAATGGTTCCAGTTCGGAGATTTTTGGTCGAGTTACAGGAGGTTGAACTTAGTCATCTGTCCAAAAAAGCATACTAAAATTAAAATCTCAGAAACGGCTAAAGCTATAAACACCAAATTTTATACCAATGTTTGTCACATATGTCATATCTGAAATTGAGGTATTGGTGGCGCCATCTACATTGATGTGTTTTTACAAGCGAAAATGTAATTTTAAACTCTTCTAGCTTATACACTGATTTATGATGAAACTGTTAAGCTGATTGGTTTAAACTTTACAAGAATTATTCTATGGTAGGGTTCTGCCAGTTTTATAAGTATAGATTGGGTAAATACAGCTTTATAAAAGCATTGTAGCCAATTGAAAAAGGCTTTCTGTGTTTGAAAACAGATTTGACAACATGCTGAGTTTCAGCAGCCAAGTCAAGAGGTCACTCAGTACAAACAGGTGGAGTCCAGACATCACCATGGCAACTGACCTGGCTCTGGCGGGTGTCTAGACAATTTATCTAGACGTCTAGACACAGCGTCTAAACGTCTAGACACAATGTCTAGATGCAGAATTCCCAGATTATTGGAACTATATCTTTCAACTGTTTGAAAAAAAACTTGATTTGCATTTTAAGCTAATCAGCGTCCATTTGTGCGTCTGTTTCCACACATAAACCCACATATCTCGGGAACCGTTTGACCGATCAGGCTAAACATTTTGCACAAATGTAGCCCTTTGATAGCTTTATAACATACACTAAAAATGGTGGCGCCACCTACAACCATTTTTGCACAGCGTCCATCTGTTCATCTGCCTTGGGATAAAATCACTCATACCTCAGCAGTGGTTTGACTTTTCCACCTGAAATTTTGCAGGTTTATACATCCTGGACAGCTTTCTCGATTTTATGACAGGTGGCACCACCTACATTCACGTTTACTCTGCAGACATCCAAGCTCATATCTCGGGAACTGTTTGACCGGTTGGGCCAAAATTTTGCATGTGTATAGATCTCACATAGCTCTTCATCATTGGCAAAACTGGTGGCGCCACCTGCAACCATTTATGCACAGCGTCCATCTGTTCATCTGCCTTGGGATAAAATCACTCATATCTCAGCAGTGGTTTGACTTATCCCCCTGAAATTTTGCAGGTATATACACCCTGGACAATTTTCTCGATTTATGACAGAAGGCACTACATACATTCACGTTTACGCTGCTGACATCCATGTTAATATGCAACACACCTCACTCTATTCTCCTTGCCACTTAATCCATGCCTCACTTCACCCGTCCCACTCTGATTTCTGCGGATACACAGTCGCTTGTCGACTACCCATATTTTAGTTTTAAAATGTCCTGGTCTGAAGCTTGCAGGTCCGAAACGTCCATTTTGCTTAAATTATAATGACTAAGGTAGATATGCAGGACTTAAGAGGATCAATATTAAATTTTAAAAATAAACCTCCATTCGTACTCCCAAACTTTGCACAGGTTCGCATTAGGCCTGTATACCTTGTTATTGTTATTGCAATTCACCATGTTCTCTGTCTGTCTGCCTGTCTCGCGCGCGCACACACACACACACACACACACACACACACACACACACACACACACATATATATTTATGCAACAGTACTGAGAATGTAAAGGGCATAAACAAGTATGAATGTGTTCTATAACAGAACATTTTTTTCTAAATAACGTAAGGCTCATCACACAATATATGTACATGAAAAATATTTTTTTTTTTAATTTGCCACCGACTTGTAATGCGTATTTATAAACGTTCAACAGCAACCCTCTTTATACTGTATTCCTTCTGTAACTCCAATTTTCTTCTTTCTTTACGCTTACACACGGAAGTTGTATGTTTGCTGAGAAAATGTAACCCAGGAGTTTGACTATGTAGCCCCCCCCCCCTCTGAAATAAGGAGCCTTATGACAAATAAGACAAAAGCCTTCTCCCAAAATATCATTATTTTCCTCACTCCCAACACAAATCATAGTATATATATAAATATATATATATATATATATATATATATATATATATATATATATATAATTCATTTTACTAAAGAAAAATCATTTAAATCACCCCATTTATAAACATGTAACTTTATATATTTAATAAATAACTCCTATAAAGATAGCTCTCCACTAGAGATAATCATAAATTATACATGCTTTATCGACAAATGTAGCGCCGATAGACTGATTATAAGAGGGATTGTTCAAGGCCTATAATGCTATCTTTAAAAGGGGAAAAATATGTCGAACTTTATTTTTGCCTGATGTCGTATATATGGAAAAGACACGCACCTAATATAATTGAAATTAAAGTGCACAAACAAACATTTTCATATAATTCATTCTTATGCAAATTAGAACTAATATAAAGTAAACATTTTCAACCAATCTGTGTTTTTGTTCCTTAGCATTTCCTGCGTCAAAGTAGTTTTTAAACTTCATTGGATGCAGATTTAGTTTAAATATTCATTTGACGAATAATTTTACTGTACAGTGCTGCACAGGGTATGGAGAAGGTAAAGACAGCAGACGACAGTTCCGCAAGGCATGATGGGAAGGGTTGTGATGCGTGCACTCGCCCGGAGGGGATCACACGCGAGTGGATTATCCGGACGACCGAACCTTCCATTGAAACAAGAAGGTCCTCTTAGTCACAGAGCCTGGGGGCGGAGTGGAGACAACTAGAACAGAGCGTAACACCTGTGTTCTACAGGGTCCCGTGTGGCTAGGAGCAAGCCTTTGTCCAGATTGCTTGATTAAATAGCATAACTGTCATTAGATTCTTCTCGGCTCATTTATAAATCAGGCCTAGCTTTCTGGCGCACGACTCGCTTCAAGGCGTTATTAGTTAACCGAAATCGTCATTGGAGAGAAAGTGGCGCAGGTATCCCGAGGGCACACGATCCACGGTCGTTACAGGTGACGCAAAATGGAAATGAACCTTGCATCGACTTGCTCTCACGTTGGCGATCTTTAATCTGGCCCCAGGGAGGTGAGGGTCCTGGCATTCAGAAGATGTCGCGAAATGTCATTTTCGTATTGTTAAACTTTGTTTAAGCCATAATCCTGCTCCGGGACATTAGGGAACTTTTCATGTGATTTTCAATTTACACTGGGACCGGTATTCCCAGGCATCGGGCACATCTTCTGAAGTTCCTGGTATGATTTTAATGCTGAAATGGATTTTTATACATATATACCTTGAAGTCCTTGAGGCCTTGTATTGCTTCATGCATGCATGAAATATAATGTTTCACATTATTTAGATTGAAATCAAACTAAGTAACTAAATAACACAGTTAAGTTAAAATCTTTATAATATTTTGCATTTATAATCTTGTTAACAGATATGATAATTTACAGTAAAAATTACGTTATTATGCATGTATCTTTTAATATGAAGCTATTTATGTATGTGCATATTTGCGCAACAGGAAAATTCATCAAATTAGTAACTAACACATCATATTCAATATTTTTAAATCTTGGATATTAAAAATGTATATATATTAGAACATTTTCTCATATCTATAAATAAATTATAATATTACTAATGAAATCTGATCCATAAGACATATTCTTAACATACATTGTAAAAATACTGTGTAATATAATCCACAATTTCTGTATATACTTTGAAAACTTTGTCCGGAATCGGATATTATGATATAGTACTAAATAATTGAGACACCTGTGTTAGCTAAATACAGGTTATATACTGTCTCAGCCGCAAAATTTGGACCCATGCATTCTATCTATGAAACAACCTTGAACATGCATGGCATGTAGTTAGGAACATGCATTGCATGATAATGTACAAGTTTTACATGGGAAAAGCGTGACAGTAAGTGTATGATATATAGTCTATATGTAATTTATAATCTGTTCTAAAATAATTAATTGCTTTTACTATATATATATATATATATATATATATATATATATATATATATATATATATATATATATATATATATATCATCCCGTGGGGTTTTTTTGTGCGTTCTCTCTCCCTTTCTCTCGCTCTCTCTGCAGAGCCACTTTCGGGTGACAGGTGAACAATGATTTGCAGACTTCGTGTGTAAGTAACAAGTAAAGATTACACCAGTTTATCAGACCACGGACGACACCCGAAACGGAAGCCTGCGAGGGAACCCCCATAATACGGCATAATAGTGGCGGTATGGGTGGCGATGGCGGGCATAAAATAAGACATAGCGACACTGACATCCGAGTGAAGTCCATTCTGTGGAGCCAGTGGATGTTTTGTCACCGTCCGACCATCTGTATGCGAAAAACGAAACCTCTCAGCGAGGCCAATCCGGGGTTAATAAAATCTCCACGTGAGGCGGGGGAAGGAAGGCCTCACACTTGTCACACCCTTGTCACCCCACCCCTGACACTTTAGTGATAGATTTTACTTTTAGTATTGCACGTGCCACCCTGACAACTTAATGACTGCCTGTGCTTTCAGTAATGTTATTGTAGCGTAACACAATTCAGGCACTTCCAACCAGAGATGTTTTTTAATGTGCACGGATACACGGCACTGATGGGTACACCCGAAAGAGACAAGCATGGACGATTGTGTAATTGTGTATATACACATGTACACGTGTAAAAAAAGTATTGAATTATATTAGTATATAATTATATAATGATATAATAATGATATCATATAATAATATGATAATTAATATATATTTGCGGGAGAAGAAAATCATACAAAAGAATATCAAATATAAAATAATAAACTGCATATAAAATAAGAGTTTGTGATTCTAAATTCTGCATTTTTCAACAGCATGCAATTCTTATTCGTCAACTGGTAAATTTAACACCAAATACCTTATGGTTATATAAATACCTTTATGATTATATAAAGAATATATATATATATATATATATATATATATATATATATATATACTTCATTAAATATGAAGTATGTACATGAAATATATTACAAGGAAGTATACTGTTGTTTGGTTATAGGACTAAAATATATATTGCACATATTATTACATATTATGTCTCGCAGCAAACTACCTATTTTAACACTATAGAGTGATTTATATATGCCAAAGGATAAATTACATAATTAATGTCCTCCGGTAACGTACATCGTATTCGTGAAAGTTTTTCTGTAATTAATTGTGTCTTTTCGTCATAATTTTTGCCTTTTGTTTGGAAAATTATTTTATTAATACTGACTTTATATTTATTTGCCCTGAAAGTATTATAATAAGTGCTCATGAATATTTAATTATACATTAGTTATATATTAATCGTATACTATATACTTAGTTTAATAAGGACTATAAGTTATATAATGATAATTTCCAAAATATTGATTTTATATATTACGGCAATGTTCAATATTATAGGAAATTATCATCATAAATAAATGCCCTAAATTTTTTTTGCCATTCACTGTTTGACGTTTGTTTGATTTATCGATGGAAATTCCCCGTATATTCTTCTTTATCTTTGAATATTTCGTTGAAAATCTCTAGTGCTTGACTTGGTCCGGAAACTGCCTTTTATAGCACATGAACAGAAGCGGATGTTGGTGGTGGTGGTGGTGGTGGGGCGGCGGGCGGGGTTGAGGGGTCCGGACCCACCCTGTTCAATCCATCGCAATCATTTTTAAGGGTTTCAGACCAAATTTTTCGACCTGGACCCCCCCCCCCCTTTCCGGACCTGGGGACTTTTTTAAGGCTATGTCATTAGTCCTGGGTTGGTCCCCCCTTTTCCTAAATCCTGGATAATATCAATTTGATTTGCATATATTGTACAACTAGTTATATATAATCAATTAATTATTCGACGACTCTCCATGGGTCGGATGCTGGCGTTCGGTGGTCATGCAGAAAGGGTGGAGAAAGCGGGATAACCCAAAAAATACCACCGATCTTGGACGGGCCAATTTACAATCAACTCTCAAATCCACGCGGGGAATCGAACCCGGCCGGGTCGTCGAGAAAGACGAGCGTTTACTATATATATATATATATATATATATATATATATATATATATATATATATATATATATATATATATATATATATATATATACTTGACTGTCCAGGAATGATTCGGCAAATAAAAAAAATTAAAAAAAAAAACATGCAGTCGACGTTCAACATGTGAGCCAAAGATGCATTTGCTTTGATAAATACATATAAATCATTATCATTAAGTATAATTTTATATATTCTTATTTAATTCTGACAGCGTACAGAATAATCGCATTATATATATATATATATATATATATATATATATATATATATATATATATATATATTATGTGTGTGTGTATACTATTCAACCCGGGAGACCCTTTAGTGAAGCGGTGGCAACAGTGGAACAATTTATTCAAGAATATATTCAGAGGTTTTTAGAAGCAGAATATATTTTGTCACACGCAGGAAGTCGTCTGTATATCTTCCCTCCAGTTTTTCTTATTTTTGGTGTCTTCAGGCATATTAAAGGTAAACGCGCACATTGAAATGCAAAGATTCACCGACACACACATGCATACATTCAAACGCGACCATCGGGTAGCTGAAGTACACGCATATATATTCATAAAATATTAGGAGACGCCATTTTGCTTCTTTTTTTTTCATTCTATATAGGCCTATCCTCAGCTTGACTGTTAGGGGTTTTATTCTGGGGGAAGGGATGGGGGTCTTGACCTTAAAATATGAATAAATTCATGATATGCTGGTTGTCATAATAATGATTAAACGGTTACAAGGCACGTGCTGAATGCTGTAGCAAAAAAAAAAAAAAAATACCCATAATGCGCACTTGATGTTTGAAAGCAGACGACATATATTGATTAGGTATACAGAAAGTAACACGAAGGTGCAATTTTCTGCGACACCGCCTTGAGGCCATGTGGACTGCGCTGCCTTGTAAACCTATCATTAGCTCAGCGTATTTCGGAGGCAACACGCACCTAATCTGTCAGTTGCTGAAACTATTTGTAAATTGTTGCAAAAGCTGAGGGGAACTTAACGCGATATTTCCCGGACGTTATTTCCCAGGGGTCGTGGCCTCACCTGGTACGAGCTTGTAAATTCCCCAGCCGGCGTCTGTAAGGATCTTGTAACCACATTTTATTGTGAATTCAGGCTTAACTGTTCATTGGTCCTGTCTTTTCTTGTTTTTGTAAATTTCGTAGACACGCTACTTGATGTAAATATTAAAATATTGTGTACCTAGTAACAACTTGAAATTGGTCCAATAATAATATTTTAATTTGCCAAACTAATATAAGGAGAATCTTATAAGAGTTGGCTCTCCGGAAACGAACGAGTCGTTCCGAAGTGACGCCGAACGGAGAATACTCGCGCAGTTTAAATAGCACCGCGGGCTTATCAGCGGCATCTCTCTTTGCCTTTGTTTACGGAATAGTCAAGCCATTTAATGGGAAAAATGTGGACAGAACTTATTGCAACAGAATTTATTTTCCACCATTCCTCTCGGAATTATCCCTGGATAAACATACTAAATGTCTACCAAAATTTTATAAGTGGAACTGTCCTTAATTTGCATAAATCACAAATGGCCACCAGGCCCTATTTCTGACTCAAATTGAATACTCTTTAGCGTTTACAATTCGTAATTGTGGTACCTACAGACTTCTAACTTAATATTCTGAGAGATCCTGGCCAAGTCTTTTTGGAAACCCGGAATAAGGTCACATTTACTTATATTCTCAGCACCCTGAAGGTCATACAAAGGTGTATTTTTTGTTAACCTTCAAGTATGTGGCTAAACGACAGGTTTATATAGGCAAACAGGGTCAATGCATGAACATATAATGCCTGAGAACATGTGCATTGTAAGGAGAATTCAGTCTAAATAGAATTAAATTTATACGTGGTAAGTGAAATGGAATATTATACATTAAATCAACAAGTGACCAATGGGTCATGACGCTCAGCTGAGTGACATGTTGATATTAGCTATAATACTATATGTATTGATTTATTTATTTATTTATTACAATATTATGCAGGGTACCCGGCCTGCACCAGAAGAACACGAGTATTTCTGTTGTAAGCAGGGCCCTGTTCCATATATAAAGTACAAGACATTTTTTACAACTGAATATGACTATGAAATAAAATAAAAATACAAATAACAATACGAATGTAAAAGACATACTAAGACAATAAAACTATTTGCAGAATGACAGATTATACTTTAAAATAAATAGATTATCATGGTACTAAGAGTACTTAGGATGGTAAAAACAACTATTCTAACTAAAACAATTTCGTATAGTGCCAAAACTAAGATACCGCTGTAAGACTAGGAAAGTACGAACGTGATTTCCTTTAAAAACTCTGCAAATTTGGAGCACATTTAATGTCAAGGGGAAGGGCATTCCATAGGATACTGCCTGAGTAGAATGAAGCAGCCTTGAAAGGTTCAGTCCGTGGTTTGGGAAGGATACAGTTATATTGTTATGGGTTGAGCGCGTGGAATAATGGTGCATGTCTTTAGCCATTGCGAACTTATCACATATATATTTATATACGAAAGGGCTAAACCATTTGTGCATTTATAAGTCACAACAGATAAAAGGTATAAATATCACTGCTCGATTGTCATCAATCCTATCTCTTTGATTAGTTCCAGACTAATTCGTGACGGGTTATAGTTTCTAGTTATATACTCCTTGCCGCCCTACACTGAATACGTTGAAAAATATAGTTAAGCCATAGTCTATTGTTGGCTGAACGAACGCATGATATATTGTGAGTAGAAACTTCTGTGGAAGATATTTGCCAAGTCTGTGTAATAGCCCTATTTTGCAACATAACTTTTTAAAAACAGCAGAAGTGTGAGATTTCCATGTGAGATGTGAATCAATTATGAGGCCAAGGTGAGAGAATTCCTCAACGTTTAGGACAACTTGTTCATCGATACGGATGTGTAATGGATTTGATTATTTGCGCTGTTTGGAACTTAAGAGCATTGTAGCTGATTTTGTGACGTTGGCAACTAGTTTACTTGGTCTACCGCGCCCTGCAGCTGATGTTGTGCTTAATCACGACTGACACCTTCTGTCGTCAGCATAAATTGAACATTAAGCGTCTGTTATATTAACAGGAAAGTCGTTAAGGTATAATAAAAACAGAATAGGTCCGAATACCGTGCCTTGTGGTACATCAGTATTAACGGTTCTCAATGCAGAATTATGGTTATGGAATCGGACGAACTGCTTTCGATTGTATAAATAATTATGCGAATTTCCACTCACGCCATATTGTTTTAGTTTACCCAACAGTATATCGTCATTTAGGGAATCAAAACCTTTTCTAAGGTCGAGAAAGCATATGGAGTTTACGTGTCCGTAATTCATAGCTGTTAGCCAGTTATCAACCAGTCTATGCAATGCGGTATGGGTGGAGTTATTTGCGAGAAAGGCAGTTTGTTCAGGGTATATTTAAAGCGTTCATGGTTAAGGTACATCAGGAAATGACGTTTAATGTGCTTCTCCAAAATTTTTATCCCATGGCATGTAAATGAAATAGGGCGGTACCTGTAAGGTTCAGAAGATTCCTCTTTACCTTTGAAAAATGGGAACTATACCCTCGCACATTTCCAGTCAGGAGAAACAGTTCCGGTATTGAGCGATAAATTCAGAATGTGTGCCAGCGATGGCGCTAGGCTGTCCGCGGCCTCCCCGAGCAAAAGCCCAGGTATATTCAGGACATTAAGTCCAGCTTTGTTCTTTAGTTTGGTATAAGAAGTTTGGCAATTTGCTGTTGGCTCATTTGAGGGATTGAAAATTAAGAATGCGTAAAAGTCGATTGGTCATGTATATCATCTTCGGTAAAGGCTAAGGTTAAAGTTTTACTAACTGAAGCAAAGAAGTTGTTAAGGTCATCAGCACTGAGACCTGGGTTGTTGTGAATCTGACTAACTGGTGTGATATTGTTTTTTAAATTCTGGCAAAGCTCTTGAGGAGATTTTGACAATTGTGCCTTTTGCCTGTAAGAACGTTTCTGTTGTCAGATCATGAAGGTGACCCAGATTCCAAGCTGAGATCACATCGCGTACATTAAAAAGGCAACGGAAAGTTAACGATGATGGAATCGATCGCCTAAAGGCACTGGGATCCTGCAAATTTCTTAAAGGACCGAACTCTAACAAATTTGGTTTCTTTTTTTTTTCGCTTCTGTCTCCTGAAAGCCTAGTATAAATAAAGAAATGGTCACTGAGTAACCACGGAATAACGCCAGATGATGAGTGTATACCAGGTTAATTTGTAAATATTAAATCAGTCATACTGGATGTGGTTGCAGTTACTCGAGTTGGGGAGGTTATAAGTTGATGAAGGTTTTACAATGTAGCCATGTTCACCAAATCAGTATTTACTAAGGCACCGGGAGTATTAAAATCAATATTGAAATATCTTAAGACTTCTGTATGAATATGCTTAGCCACGGCCTGGCCAATGTTATAAAAAATCAACATAAATGATTTTTGTCAGAAAGAGGAGGCCTATATTTACATCCAAATAGGATGCAAGATGCAAATGTGTTAAGGTTCAACACCATTGATTATAATACATGACTAAACATTGAATAATGGTTTTAATAGTGAAAATTATGTTTTGGCCATAGCTTGCAGAATATAGGTCTCTGTGACCTTATTTAAGGTTTCCATGTAGATTGTTTTCCAGAACGTCCCTGGATGTCTAGTTAGAAGTTTCTAGGTCCAATAATTATGATTTAATGGTGAACCGTAACACTACGTATGCATGAAATCACAGCTGGGAAACTTGCACGTAATTTGACAGTCTCCTCAAAAGAGTAAAAAGGTTGGGAAATTGCAAAAATACCTGTACAGAAACTGATAAAACTAGTGATGATCAATAAACATACCAGGTATCAGGAGGAAATAGTTTATGTAAATGAGGTCAAGGTAATGTAATCATTCATGTGGAGATCAATCCAATGATTAGAATTAGTGTAATACATGTACATTGGATTTTATAAAGTTAAAAAAAATGCATTAATCAATGTGGATAAGCCAGTTGAAACAATGTGAACTCGATAGTTCTTAGGGGAAGGTATAAGGTAGGTAGGTAAAAGACAGGTTTAAAGGTGTGAAAGAAAATTCAAGTAAAATCTCGCGACAAGCAGTTCTGGTTGATCAACTGATGGTGCTTGTATGACACATACACTAGTGTGTTGTCTCAAGTTAAATATAGTGAAGCTATTTTTATGCTTTGTGCATGACAGAGGTATAGGTTTAGTATGTTTTTTTCCGTGTACAAAGACCCGAGTATTCAACACCTTCCTAATACAGGTACTAACCTGATTCTACCTTTTAAAGAGTGAATATTATGATATATTCAAACCTTGCTTTAAAATAAGCATTTTAGTGTACTTTCTAACGACACCAAACATGATCGAGGAAAATTCCGTTTTAACTTAGCATATTGGTAAATCCCTCCGTAATTAAGTGAATTTCTGACCACATGAATGCAAGCATGGCTCACATGTGCACGGGTTTCTGGACGAGAGCCAACTTGTAGGCGAAACAAGAACAGACTCGTTACCATAGAGACAGAGTTTCATATTGGGATGTGAGTTCACATGTGTTCTTTTGTGTTAATTCATCATTCATAGCCTAATGTTAGGATCATATGCTGTTTGCCACAATATGAATGGAACATAATGAAAGACCACTGCGATGCATTCGTCGATTTTTGCTTGTATCACGACTCAATAGGCTTACCAGGGCAATTATCATTGCCTACTGTGAGTTGCGTTGTCACGGCTAGAAAAATATGAGAAAAATATAAAAAAAACAGGAAGTGTTCTGTAGTTTGCAAAATATAGGTCAACATAACCTGTATTTCAGGTTTCTAAGGAGATTTGCCAAGGACCTCCCTGAATTAACAGTAAGAAGTTTCCAGGTTTGACGGTCACTATTTGTGCCCTGTTAATGGATGCATGGACTGCTTCATCTGAAGGTCTTAATAATAGAGAAAAATGCATAGAAATTTGTAAAATTACAGTCGGCGCCACCAGTCTTCAGGAAATGATAAAACAGGATTTGACTAATGGGAATGCAAAGAATCATGTCAATCAATGCATCAGTTATTCAGATACTGGAGCTTTTGTATCACTTTTTATTAATCTTGGGGGGGGGGGGGGGGGGGTACTTAAGAGCTCCGTTACTCGAGGATATAGGTCGCAGTGACATAATTTCAAGTTTCCAAGGAGATTTATTTTTATGGATCTCCCTGGATGTTGAGTGAGAAGATTCCAGATCAAGCGGTTACGGCTTGTACCCTGTTAACGCACAGACAGGTGATCTCTACAGCTGTACGTCATCTGAGCTTATAAAACGGAAATTTTGGGAAAAAACCGTAAACCCATTCATCTGTATGAATTTTACTCACTACATACAAGATCGTTCACACTAAGGTAATGCTCAAATTGTAAATAAGATAGATCGCCTCTCTTATAAGTATGTATTGATTTAAAAAAGTCATTCAAATATTGTGTAAGGCTTTCAACTTGTTCGTGGTTCAGTGATGGTTAGGTATAAGGCGCATGCATAAGATGGAAAAGGAAAGAACAAGAAATGGCACCGCCAGCAAGATCCTGCGAATTATGTCATAACCCTTTCCAAAATGAACCTCATATATATAATGTGGGACAATTCAGTTCTTAAGCGATCTGCACTATAAACATGTTTGGAAAGCTAGGATATTCAAATAATGATATTTTATGTTTTTATATTATAATTTCAAGTTTAAGCAATATAGAAAGATGGTAGAGAAATGAAAAAAAGTTGATATTGTCATGTGGGTTAGTTATAATAAGTCCAATAAAAAGCGGGTTGGTCATACAGGCTACTTTAAATATTTTTACATATTATTAAAATATTATGTTAAAATGAACGGATAGTTCATCAACATAAATGATTCGAAAGAATGCTGCAACGTTAAATTTTTTTCTTCAAAAGAACATAACCTTACGGGGTCTATTATGAATCTATAACCGTTTTAATTTATTTCTAATAAAGGGGTTATTGCAGAGATGATTTTATTATCTTCTGGCTATAGTATCTTTTCTTTCTTTAGTGGTAAAAGTAATTTATGTTTCCTTCCGGCAGTGTATCGGAGCTAATGGCTCTGAAAGGGTCCATATGGCGAATATACATATATATATATATATATATATATAATATTAAATAAATGGAGTTAATATTGAGACTCAAATCGAGAAATATTAATTGTGATCTTTGACCTTGAACTTTACCCCGACATTAACTGGATTCTTTTAGGATCAGGGTATAACAAATATGCATTTTTAACTTATTAATCCCTTTCATTTAGACAAAAAAAAATGTGAATACTGAATCACATTAATCGTCCCTAAGAGTTCATTATCTAATATATCAAAGCTGATAATAACTTGTTACCTCGACCTTCCAGCCTAAAAATCGACAATTAAGACTGTTCCTCTAAACACTGGTAATAGACACACACACATATATATATATATATACTAGTATGTGAAGTTTGAACCCAATGAATCAACTCAAGGACCTTCAACTTATATATGTAGGTTCCTCAAGAGAAAATATTCAACTCGAAAAAGCATAACCTGTGACTATAACATTTACAACTTTGCTCCCACATTATAGATTTAGAGAAATGTAAATGTCTAGTTAAAGAGCATTATCGCACCACTTGATGATCAGGGGCAAAAAGTATGATTGGTGAACTAAAAGGAACCAGTACGATGACATGACTGATATATTTGTTAGTCTAAACACAACAAATATAAAGAAGCTGAAAAGAATTAGGATGGTACCACCGGTATCATACGAATGATAAATTTATCCATGCATGATCCATCAACAGGCATATCAATATTCAGATCAACTCATTCAAGAATTATTGGAAAATTAATGCTTTAGTGGGAAATGGTATTGAAAGTGTACCAACTGTGGTGAAATTTCATAACTGTTATATTCACACTATCTGCAGGTCTCTGTGGTCTCCACTGCTTTAATTAATCATTAATGTCTGGTTAAGGAACGTACAACTTTCTGCTTATTGGCATTTTCCAGTAAAATAAATGGATATCATTCTCTTTTTACTTGTCTCTAGAAAGAGAAGTTAGAGTAGATGAGGAAAAAAAAGAAATGATGTAAATAAACTGTAGATCCAAATAAGGAACCAACTGTGCACGGGTTTCCAAGATGGCTGCCTATAGAAGCCACATAAAATATTTGAATGGGGGTAGGATTTGGCCAGTCGCCATATATTTGTTACAGCAATAGCTTAAGTATATATTTTTCAAACAACACATTCAATAGTACACGTTCTCATAGAGATCAATTATCATATAAAAAAATATTAGGGCAATGACTCTAAGAGCTCTTAAGATAATGTCTGCGAAAGGATTTTCGGGTCACTATTGGATATAACACTACATTTTTTACGAGTTTGAAAAATTATAGTAGACATTATTTTGTAGTTACTAGTCGTCTGATAAAATGAAAGAAAAGATAATGAAAGATGCATGGACAGCGAGCATTGTGATATGAACCAAACACCAAACGGGCAGACCTGATAAACTGTAGGCGAGCCAGGGCTTAATTAATTAATCATGACAATAAAGCTTAAGTTATAATATCGTCTGACCTATAACAATTATTTCAGATTGCATTAAGTAGGTCAAGTAGGTGGCGCCACTAAAAGTTTATTTTGCATATTGGTCCCAAGATCGATACTTCGGTAAATTTTGTGATGACAACTGGTGACTTCATTGAGATATCTGCTATTTTGTATACGTATACTTTTACCAACAAACGTGTTCACTTTTGTGTTGCTCAAATATGTTTTCGCAACATAACTCAGAGAATCCAGGTTCAATTCTGTTCAGACCTTGCATGCTAATAGTCATAAAGAAAAAAATTGGCATTTATCTTTCAATTTTATGAACCAACGCACAATATTTGTTCAGCATTCTGGTAAACTCATAAGGGTCTGCCTTTCAGGGTGCTCAAAATACTGTTTTTTTCCATTTTGCTGGCAGAATATAGTTCAAGGTGACCAAATACTGTAAATTTCTGGGAAATTTGACCAAAGCCTTTCCGGGTTTAAGTAAAATGATCCTAGGTTCAGCTATTGCGATTTGTGCCCTGTTAAAGGACAGTTAAATGTAATTAATATGAGTCAGTAACTTTGTTTGGCAGCCATATTTGATTTATGCAAATTAAGCATTGTTCGACTCAACATATTTTGGTAGACTTTCAATATGTACATCCAGACGCGTTTAAGAGACGAATGGTGACAAAATAATATATGCTGCATTTTGTGTTGGGTCATTCTGTATAATGACTGGACTAGAATGTTATGATCCCTGTCAGCAACATTCGACACGGCAATTCCCGGTGTTGGATCTCCAGTCAGATACCCTCCTGGGTGCTATACACAAGTACAGAGAATATATATATGAATCAAAGCCCAGAGGAACGTGTGTCAGCACATGATGGTTGCATCACAGGTCAGATCTGCCGGCCAGAACATCAGAAGCCCATATTATATCTTACCCGCGGCCGAGCAAAGCAAACTGCCCAGTCTCACAATGCATGGTAAAGAACACAAATAACCAGCTGTTCACATACCTTTTCTATTGCATTTATGTGATTTCTGGTTAACTCAACGTACATATTATTGAACTATATGTAATTAACATTCTTATTACGCCTCTATGAGCGTGTTTATTTAAGTTGTGAGTACACACAACAATAGTGGCAAACGGAAGAAACATGTAGCCTAAGGTTGTTGGGTGCGCATGTGCGTAAATTGACAGGTCACTTGTTGCAAAATACACTTTGCAAAATTCGTCTGACCTGTCGCCAGATGTCCTTGTTGAATGTGTTTGGATTATTTTGGCGGCTCCGCCCCCCCCCCCACATGTTATTAGCACATGGATATAAACAAAACAAACAGCCTGTGTGCAGTGAGATCAGTGTTTTCCTTCCTATTTTCCCAAAGGTTCGAGGCAATAGCTGTAGCTAACAGACGTCAGTCATCGGGATAGGACCCTTTAAAACATATTACGGTAATCCAGATGATGTACCTCCTAAAATCCACAAAACGCCATCAAAATCCGCACAGCCCTTTTTTACTGGGGTTGTAGACCAGCCGAACAACCAACAAAATAACTAACCAATAAACGGCGATAAACACATGCTGCCAGGAGATAACAAGATTTATTAGATGGACTGATAAAATTGAATCCGCCAAGAGGGAATGCTTTCATCCCCGTTCGTGTGTGCGTGTTTGTGCCATTAGATTTTGGTGTGGATTCGGCACATGATCCGGTAGCAAGAACATCATTAAGGAACATTCACAAATGTAATGTTACTTAGGCATGAATGACCCTTGGAATATGCCGAATGAGTGAATGCAAACATGGTTTTGGGAGCATGCCATAATGGGGACCCTTCACATGTCGGAGGCTTGCATTCCTTAAAATGCAGATTTCTAGTTCATTTATAAATGCTGTTTTTACAACTGGGGTGATGAAGCTACAGACTCACCATAAAGGTAGGTTTCGTTATACGTTGAACTAATCAAGAACAAGTAAAATGGTGAAAACAGTGTATTGGAAATAAAAATGAAAAAAAGCGGAGTTAATTTCGGTGCAATCTCAGTGTCTATTGAATAAGATTTACCAGACTAGAGTTTTTTTCTTGCGATACCTTGTTTAACATTTCGGAAAATAATAGCACCAAACTGAAAACCCCCAGCGCTGAACATATCTGAAGTTGACTCAATTTTAACGATTCCCGGTTTGTCAAACAGCGATAATATACGTGCCCTGTCAAACGAACGCGTAAGCGGAAATTGGCTGCGGACACCCGCGGTGATCCGCCGGAAGAGGAAGGCGGACTAATCCCATCGGTTCAGTGGACTTGTTCATTAAGGACATGGTAAAGCTTTGCAAACTGTTTGATGCAAAGCCATAGCTGTATGGTGCGTCTGTTTGAAGTGGCCGTGTAATTCAAAAATAACTTGAAACCACTTCTTCATGACATGACAGTAATTATAAGAGTCGATAAGAAGCTGAATTCAATTAACAAGACACACCTTAGCAAACTTTGTTTGCGTACCAGATCAAAGTCTCCCTGTCACTTTGCTCTCAGTAAGGCAGACGACATAAACATGGTTCGTGGGGTGGGGGTGGCGGGGTTGCTGGCGGCAGTTGCACGTACTGTCAGAGAGTGGACGATTTCATTTAGAATGTACGATTGTTTACAAAGTGCAGTAAATACAACGATACAATCATAATTCCAATACAAAATGTAAAAAGATAATTGCCGCGTACGATTCATATTTTAACAAATAGTGGAATAAACAGCTGACCTATATTTGCCATGACGTATATGATGCTCCGCTTTTTGATTCGTAATATCTATGTACAAAATCCTAAAGTTTCCTTAATTATTTCATTGTCATTTGCATTTAGGATTAGTTCAGCCCAAAGTTTTAATTTGGAAGGAACAGTGATGGTTTTCAGCGCGAGTGATAAGGAAAGCATTGAGAACTATTTCAAGGAAAAGGGCTGTGGATGATAGGCGTATGGTCAAGGGATTTCCCGGTAAACGATGGGATAATCACACCCTGAACAGATTAATAGCAAAAATATGAAACGCATGCACAAAATGTCGAAAATCAGGTTGTGGAAGGCCAAGGCCTGCATGTTCTGAGGAGAACACTTCAATCGCTGAGGAGTTGATGCAGTCACAAGAGAATAACCCCGGGACGTATAACCTTACAAAGAAATTACCAGTGACTTGCGAGTGGACAAATCTTCTGTGTCAAGAATGGGAAAACATACTTGATCTGAAGCCATTTTAAGGAAAAGGGTTTCAAGGAGACACTATAATGTGCGCAGGAAAAGAAAAACTATATGTTGAAATTTAAATGACCGTTATGTGTTCGCAGATGTTAGGAGTCATCTTTACGGACGAGTAGGACTTTATCCTAGAAATAACGAAAAATTGACAGAACGTTTATGATAAATGAAATCTTCAAATTCAATCAGCTTGCCTCTATCGTGAAACTTCCCGTTTCAAAACAAGTAATGGTTTAGGCTGAAGTTTCCTGAGCAGGAAAGACAAACATTCAGTTCATTGACACTGAATGAGAGAGCCAACGTTAATGGTTTAAACTTCACGAAAATGTTGGATAATAATTTGCTCTTTATCCCAAATATAATTTTTTCCCAAAATGTTGGAGCCCCTTCTCATTCTGGTGAAGTAACACAGGGATACAGTTTGAGGGAGCCACATCAGTTTATCATAAAGGATGAATGGCCTCCTAAAAGCCCTGATTGTAATCCGATGGACAATACCATTTGGGATTCCTTAAAGCACAAGATTTACCGAGGAATGAGGGGGACATTTAACGGACAGGAGTTAAAAGACAGGATATATTTGCGTCGTGGGAGGACATTACGATGAAGAAATCCGGATAAGCATCTGCTCTTTATTAAAAAGAATCCGTCTGCGTAAGGTTAATTGTGGAGGAAGATGGAGTTCATATTCTCTGATACTGTATACTTTCGTATGCTCTTTTGAATACTCGCATGATACGCAACTGATTTCTTTGGCATTTTTAAGCTTTTTACATAATGTCCACATGTAACACCATGAGAAATTATTAGAGAATTAGTATACATTTATCACCCAGATATTGAGATTCAAAAAGCGGATGTATATATTTGGACACCCGATATATATTCACATATTGATCACATGAATCAACCCCCGGTGGTAATCAGAAATCGATATCAGATTTTAAGGAGCGGTAACCTGTAATGGGGGGGGGGGGGGGGGGGGGGAGGGTGTTAATTAAATTTTTTTCACCGGCAATACATGTTTCAAGGGTCAACAAAATCCACATTTTTCATAACCCAAGAAAAGGCTTCCTCCTACACTGGGCATGCATACCGGATGTTACTTGTTTCATAAATAACGTATTACTATAATAAACAACCAATATGCATGTAATTTTCCATGAAACAACTCTATCCAATATGTTTCAATAGCCTATATATCTACCTACTTCATATCATTTACACCTAGCCTATCGTCTATTTTACCCAGTGCATTGTGGGATATTATTCCTTTACCCACCATCCCCAAACAACAAAGCCGTGCTCTCCTGTCAGTGTGAGTCTACAGTACTCAGAGTGATCACTGTCAGCTCCGCAGTGGTGAAGGAACCCAGGAATTTCCATGACAAAATATCTATATCTCAACAAAACGTGAGCATTTCTGACACTGTCATCATCTAAATTTAAGATATTGATAAAAACAACATGTATTGCTTAATATAAGTCATTCCTTAATACTTTCCATGATGCCACACTTTACGCTGTACCAGCATGTAGTCTCAGAGGGGTAACCTTTATAATGAACAGGGGGAATATCCTCTTGCTAATATAAGCTTACCTGACCACATGCAAGAACAATATTGCTCAGATGAATTCACCGCGGAATTTTTGATGTGATGACCATCGGATGCATTGTATATTATTTATATTGAAGAAAAGCCAGTATTAAAATATCATGACACAAACACCAACACAAATTTAGTGGCGGTATAACTAATCAAATCGACTTATCATCATCTACACTGGGTGTGTCTACAGTCGCATGCATGAGCGGTTACGCCGTACTTATATTCTTAAATGATATTAAAATGAGATATTGGAAGACCTTTAAATGGTTTCGCGTACTTTCGGTAATCGTTTTAATGGCGGAGCTTTTGTCACGTGATCAAATCGGATCATCCAATTGGGCGTGATCGTACTGTACTCCTGTGTATCCTTGATGTTAGCTGATCCTACTTACCAGCAGTATAATCCTACGCTCTGTCTCTCTTAATCTGCTTAAACTTTACACAACTACCAATATTGATCTCCTTTGCTTTTATTCAACTCTGTAAATTCTCCATAGCGGGGTGTATTCCGAAATTATAGACGATTACACTCTGTTAGGCCTACATCAACCTGCATGAACGTGCCCATATGTACTAATCGTATAATTTGATTAAAAAATCCTATATTTATCTATTCTATTATAAATCAATAAAAAATACAAATGAAAGTGATTAAACGGTTTAATACATAAATATGACCATTTTTAAAAAGAAAAAAAAAGTTTGCATTTTATCACATTTAATTCTTTTCCTGATATGATAGGATTAATGTGTCATTTCATATATGCATATATCTTTTTTTTTTTCATATATATATCTTTTTTATCGTCTGGTTATGTTTTTAGAGTGTAGCTTACGTAGGAAAGTATTCCGGTCTATATGCATAAAGTGTGCCATAGAACAAATCTGGTATTGGACCATCTCGATTCTTTATGAGCGATTTTTTTTTCATTTTAGCTATATTATTTATGTTGACATGACGTAACCATGCATGCAGTCCATCATGAAAAAATGTGCATTTTTCTATGAATATTCGTGTAAAAAAACCCCTTTCAATATGTATAGGAAAACCTCTCGCACAATTTCCGGAACTGTAGCAGACACATTTGTGATTTTTTTTCGACAATTTCTTCGTCAGACTAAAAAAATATTACGTGTAGATATGTAGAGATTTCCAAACAAAACAGTTATACATTTATACGGATAAACGTTGGTCACTTTGTTAGACAGTAAAACAATAAAAAAGGGTAAAAGCTTTCTATAGGTAAAATTTAATACAATTTATGAGAAATGTAAATTTTCACAACAAAATTTTAATACTCAAAACTTGCAGGCAATAATACATGTATGATAAATCAGTATATCAATATGTATATTTACTAATATAAATAAAGAGATTTATATTGATTAGCAATGTCATATATAAATAAAACCTTCTTTTGTGTAATATAAATTTCAGTTTTGAAGATGATTTATTAAAATACTTTAGTATACATCTTTTACGATTACAATTTAATGAAACGAATTCTCGTTATACAGGTCTAAGGCTTAAAATTAAAATGCCCACACTAATTAAAACATTCATTTATCTTCTGCAGGGACTGGGTTACAGGGAAAATATTAGGTTTAAAAAGCGTGTCAAATGAGATAAAATCTGAACAGTTTGTGTAAAATTTCATATCTCCTTAATTATTGATAAGGAAAATTATGAAAATCTTCAAATTACCTTTCATGAGAGAAGAATGAAAGTAAATCAGATGATTTAAATCAGAATTAATCACAATTTTCAGGAAATGTTGTCAAATTAGAATCAGCATCTCCTGATGGCTAATCAGAGTTAAAACCAGGACAGTTTAAAATTGTGCATGTTTTATTCAAACAGAATTATGCGAGGTAACATCACAGCTCGAGCGAGCAAACGTCCACGACGTGATGTGGTGAGGCCGACTCAGATAGTGCATTGTTTTTGTGATGGGGATCTCCTGAACTGACGGAGGGCGACACTCATTAAAGACGACCTCAGTCTCCGAGGACCCCATCAACAGGCCAAGACTTCAAGCTCAATAAGCCACTAATCTTTCAGACCCCGTCACTGTTTGCAAATTGTAGCGAAACTCGCGTCAAATTGGGCCAAATATTTGAAGGCAAATTTCCCTTGAGTGGCTTGCCCGGGCATTGTGGGTAAAAAAGCCTCAAGGTTCCGGGCGCGGAATGGCATCTCCGCAAATAATGGCCTCCCCAAGAAGGAAAGGAAAGGAAATTGTATGTGAGGTTTTATTAAGCTAAACCACAGCCATTGCTTTGGAATGCTCTTGAAATCGATGGTACCATCATCTGTTAATTCCTCCTGGGTCGTGTTTATCGCTTTGTTTTCTTGAAATCGTTCAATCTACCAGTTTGTTTTTCTGATTTTTACATTACCTCTGTGTAGAACCTTCTCCAGATGCCCATTTTGATTTATGATGGATGACCGTCCATGTGTAGTTTATGCTCATTTACAATGCATCACCCGTGTGTTTATTAGTAAAATGTTCTAAATTTAGCTGTGTGGATGGAATGTTTCAAATGCAAAATGCCACGAAGTTTCAGTTGGACCAGGCATGCATGTATTCTTCAAATTGTGAACTAAGACGTGACTTTTTTCAACTTCTCCGAATGTGAAAACGCTATTAGGTTTCTTTATAACTATGCATAATTATAAATTACAGACGTTGTTTCGTCAAATGTAATCAGTCAAAAGCTGACAACGCCTTATAAACAAGGAAAATATACAGAACAAATTTCAGATACATCTAGACATAATTTAAATCTAATAGAATATACAAATTCATTTTTAATATAAGAGAGAGGGAAAGACCTCACAATTTAAATTATTACATGCATTGGTATTCCATTGGATTCCATGGTGGGCCTATATATCTCCAAATTACAATCTTATTTGTAGTGAGAATAATTTGATTATTCTGTGACAGAAAGTGAGACAGATAGAGATGGATTGAACGTTGGCCTCTTTTATATATATATAGGTATTAAAATTTCTAAAGCTCATTATTTAGCTTTTATTGAATACCTTCGAAGCAAAGTAAATCTCCCAACCATTCATTTTTTTGTTTGTGACAACGCGTTTAAACGGCAATCATTGTCTGAACTTGAAATGAACTGAAAACTGGTCGAGGCATTCAAATGTATATATATATATTCATTCCAGCCGGGGATTCCTATAGCGGCTTGTTAATTGTGTATTTTAAACCTCACAGTTTAATTCCTTTATTTAGACAGCTATTGAATTTTACCTTTTAAGTTGAATTCAACCTATGAAGAAAATTCATCTGTCTGTATAAGTAACCTGCATGAATATATGCATATTAAATTCTCACTAAACTCCATTTTTTAGTTAAGATGTTCTGTTTGCTCAGTAATGAATTACTTTTGCACACTGATATATCTGTGATTATATGATATCCTCTATTTAATCAAGGATTTTTATATGCACATGAATATGTGTATGTATATGTGTATATATGCGTGTGTATATGATTACTAGTATGTGTATACTTTAAAACATTGTGTATACTTTTTGTGCAGGATTAGGGATACTATAGAGCAAGGGAGGTTCATACAACGCCGAGGGGAGGGGTTAGGAACAGGGGGGGGGATATAATACCACGTATGGTGCAGAAACTATATGTAAACATTATGATGGATGTGATGGTGCAATCTGGGGGTATATTTATGTTTATTCGATATTCAGAATATTCCCTAATTTTTTTTTATGTTGGGGGGGGGGGGGATGAATCCGCCCCTGTATCGTGTCTTTCTAGAACATTGCCCTTGCTCCTTAATTGACTTTTTTTACACCACACCGCTGTTTCTAAAATTATTTGGATATTAGCCAGGTATGAAATGCTTGTCTCTTGTCTGGCTCATGTCAAATTTTATGAAGTTTTACTTGAGTAAACATAGATTCGATATAAACCTGTAAAGGTATGTTTACCGCCACATCTAACGTAATTTAAATGCAGAATGTTTATATATATATATATATATATATATATATATATATATATATATATATATATATATGCGTGTGTGTGTGTGTGTGTGTGTGTGAGAGAGAGAGAGAGAGAGAGAGAGAGAGAGAATTACATATATGAACAGCGTGTTATAAGCTGTATGGAGTGTGTAAACTTGATGGCACATAACGGTTTTTATCCACAATTAACAGGTCTTGGTTCGGCATAGGTTTTGATTCGCGAAAAAAGCCCATTTAATTTTGTATAGCTAATTTAATTAAAAAAATGTTCACCGGTACGTCATTTGCCTGTGTAAACTGGAATTCGCCTGGAATTCTATTACATACACCCCCCATATATATATATATATATATATATATATATATATATATATATATATATATATATATATATATATATATATAACATTTCTGAATTCTTCGGGTGCTGGCTTAAGACAGTCAATGAACACAAAAAGAAGAGAGACCTCAACGCCAGCATTTCAAACAATCATATTATTTGGATAACATGTACAGATTGTTGCTAAATTTTCAGCTACCACTGTAGCCTTCGTCAGAGCGAGTGACTAATTGTAAACAAAGCTGATAGTGTGACCCTTCGCTAGGTCAACGGGGCAAGCCAGCCCCGTTGACCTAGCGAAGGGTCACACTATCAGCTTTCAATAATCCATTTGTGTGCGGCTTCTTCACATTAGGTATTATACCATATATATCGCATAGACTGACAGAACTAAATTTTATAACACACTTTATAATCCAGCTAAGTTACTAAATTTGGACAAAGTGAGAAAAGGAGTAACAAGAAAAACTTCGATGTATCAGCAATAATGGTAAAACTTATTACATTAGCTCAGTGGCGTACCTAAGGGGGGGGGGGGGTATAAGGGGGGGGGGGGCAAAGGCCGCCCGCCCCGGGCGGCACATGCATGTTGGAGGGCGGAATTTTGGTGAATTAGTAATGAAGCGGCATGAGGAGTTCTTCTAGAATTACAAATTTAAAGGTACAAATTTGACCCTTAAAATTTGAATGTTGGGTGTTTCTTTTTTGCTGTATTCCCCAATTCCAATTATTTAGGAATTACTGGGCAATGGAGCAAATCAAAGATCCGTGTACGGTCTCTATGGGCAAGCTGTGCAAGTAGAATTACAGATTTGTTGTTTTCCTTTTTAGATCAGCGGTCTTGCTATGCCAGAACGCCACCGAGAATCTGACCAGTCATGCAAAGTTATGCATTTCATGGACGTTAACGTTTACAGAAAGCCATATATTTTGCCTTCCTAGGTGTCGGTAAGGCTACTCCAGTGGTGGCGATGTATGGAGACATGGCATGGGTACCACCATCAGTTCGACACCAAGTTTCATGTGTCAAATATTGGCATCGACTTTGTAGGCTTTCACCTGACAGGATTACTAGAAAGGTGTTTGACCAGGATTTCTTAAATGCATAACGAGGACATAAGGGATGGTGTTTGGACATAAAACGTGTACTGGCTTCATTTGGTCTGGAGGATTTATTCTCAAATAGAGATATATTTAGATATACAGAACATGAGCTTGGATATATTGTACAGGAAAAATTAATGGGTGCTTTTATTGCAGAATGGAGTGGTTCTTTGTCAATGTACTCTGTTTGAATATTTACCAAGACGTTAAAAATATATTTGAACCTGAATGTTATATGTATGTATGTAGTGATAAAATTAATAGATCTGTTATTGCAAGGCTTCGAATGGGTACATACCCGTTACAAGTTGAAAGTGGACGTTACGGTAATATCCCGCGACACGACAGAATTTTTCAAGCGTGAGACTCTAACGCTATCGAGGACACCACGCATTTTCTCTTAGAGTGTGAAAAACACTCGATGCTGCGATCCCATCTGTTTGATATTGCAATATTAAACTATGGGGAAATTCTTGATAACAACAAATAAAAAACTAAGATATCTGCTAAGTAGTCCAGATATTGTTAATGAAACTGCACTATTTGCTGCGCGTGCATACGACAGCCGTTAATGACTTAATTTATCTTAATTTCGCTTTATATTGTAGCTTACATTGTCAGCTGTGAGTGGTGCTCCATAAGCCCTCTGAGGCTGGATGTGAATTTCTCATATGTATGTAATTTTGATTACGAATATTACATGTTGCACCTTAAAAATAATAATTATAAATATAAGGTCAACTACCAGAAGGCAAATGCCCGCTGATGGGGGAGGGGTATCTCTCTTACACGTTATACGCGGAAAATATTATGACGAATGATGTTGCTCTTTACTCGGGATGTATAAAGAATTCCTACTCTTAGATTCACCTATATAAACATATATATATATATATATATATATATATATAAGTATATATATATATATATATATGAAAAAAAAAACATGAAACAACCTAAAATGCCATTTTCCATTCCCCATGCATATTCTTACAACAGTCTCGTTAAAATACACACGTTTACATCATACTGATCACTATCCCGAGTACTATACATAAATTTATGTTGTCTTTTGATTTACCATTCGTGATAGAATTTAATGTTTATATGACCTGATCTTTTATGTTACGTAAACATAACAATTATCTTTCACCTGCATCAAAACAGAAATCTATTTTAAATGTCCAGAAGGCTGCATGAATTCCCCCCACACTTTACACACTTTCAATAAACGAATCAAGAATCAGTTTTTGTTTGTGGAGTTCAAAACTGAAATAAAATTACATTTGCCTGCATGTATTATCATTACTCTTTAAAGGGATATAATCAAGAGCAATATTATGCCTTTATTCTTTCACACTGTCAGTTCAGTTTTGCTTTAAAAAAGTTCCCCAGCAGAACCATTCCAGCACAAAGTCTCATGTCCTCGCATACGGCTGTTTAACTCCTTGCTATGGCTCTTCGTGTTGGTAAACACAGTCCACCTGTGTCTGTTTACCATAACAAGACCGCGTGACTGGAGATCCGATTAAGACAGGCAATACGCGCTGTTTCAGCCTGCGGGAACATGTATGATATATATATATATATATATATATATATATATATATATATATATATATATATATTTGGCCAAGTCAAACAGGGCATCTCCTGGTTATCACGTGTTGTGGCTCCGTGCTGCACACGGCCCCACGCACTGTGTTTATGTTGACACCTGCAAACGCGCCCGGTCCACAGTTTTAAACAATCGTTTACAGGAGTAAGCAAACGGTTTCAAGGCAATATTTTTGCAGGTACAGATTTATATTTAAGGAAAGAAGTTATTTTTCGTGTTAACTCAGCATGCTTTATAGAAGATTGGGCCCCTTGAACCGCATAATAAACTTCCTACAGAGAATTGCTATATGTTGTGTCAAATTATTTCAAGTATATTACTCAATATAAAATATATATTTCAATGATATAAACACTTAAAATTTAATAAAATACTTTATTGAATGATAATAATTTCATAAATTAAACTGCACAAAGTGCAGAAACATAATACATTGTAACTATTTCTGAAATGAAACTGATGTTGTTTTGAATTACAGCATGGGGATATTGTAATTAAACAAATAAATTACATTTGATGCGAACATTGGAATTATTTTCTGAAAACATTAATACTCCCTGCACACATATACCTCATACAATAATCTCCCGCGTTTCGAGTAAAGACTATAGAGTATAAGTGCCTTGCTTGTTGCAGCACCATGCATATATATGACGGAGCTATATAGGTGTAGCTGCTTTAATATGCGATAAAAAGAGGTGGAATTATAGAAGTGACAAGCTATATATATGCATTGAGAATTAAACAATAGGGGGCCTACTCACCACAGGAAGTTTTACCATGTTGAGTTTAAGCTAACCATAAGTCGTGTGTACATGAAAAATTAAGTTACCACATTATAGTTGTATCTTGCAGTTATTTTTTTTTCTAATTACTATTTATTCCTTTCTGTGCACTTATAAATGAAATTTGCGAGTCTGAAGTTCGAAGCGATCTTTTGATGTATAATAACAAAGAGATGACCATTTTATATCAGCAAAGAAGTGTGGCAAATAATTTTCTGTTAACGAATTTATCGATTAAATTGTTTTTATTGTCGACACAAAGCCTATAACAAGAAAATTTGACGTGATATGTTCCTATTTGTTGTCCAATGTTGTACATATTTGTTAGAAGGGCGGCAAAAAGGCTTGGTACGACGCTGCACCAGCAATATAGGGAGAAATATACACTAAATCTGGTTCAAAATTGATTTAAATAAATACAGAAAAGTACTCATTTATGATTAACGGACTAGTATTTTGAGCTTTTAATTAAATATACTTCTACATATTTCAAGATCTGACAAAAGCTTCCCTCATACCGATTCCAACGAAAACAGGATGAATACCATGGACATCATCTCCCCTCCGGTTATAACTTAAAGTGACACCTGGTGTAGAAAAACTAAACAATCGAAAGATCTGTGTATAACATTGAGTATGAATAACTCGTTGTCTCGATTTCTTTCTGAGAACTAGCTTTTGGGAAAAACTTCTTAACGTGATTTATTAAAACGGAGAAATAGGTGATAACCTTCAAATTAAATCTTTGTATACAAAGGTTAATATCTCATGAGAATACACAAATATGTGTATAATCCATACAAGTAAATAAATAGTCGTAACGCGCACTTCTGATTATGTATTGATTTCTTTAGATTTCATGAGAGAGAGAGAGAGAGAGAGAGAGAGAGAGAGAGAGAGAGAGAGAGAGAGAGAGAGAGAGAGACAGACAGACAGACAGACAGACAGACAGAGACAAACAGACAGAGACAGACAGAGACAGAGAGAGAGACAGACAGACAGACGGACGGACAGACAGAGACAGACAGAGAGACACAGAAAGAGGGACAGACAGAGAGACAGAGAAAGAGAGACAGACAGAGACAGTGAGTCAGAGAAAAGGACAGGCAGAGGACCGGTGGTACTGGTGCCATCTACTGGCGACATCTGGTGGACATTTTTCCAACTAGTTTCGCGATTTCTCTTCTCGAACCTCATCAGTTAACTATAAGAACAAAATCATTACGCCTAGGGTTACTCCCGCACACAGGCATTTTGTCTTCGACTTGTATCACATCTCCTTTTTTTTAAATAAACTTCAGAGCAAAATGATAAGTGAAATATGGGTCAGGACGCTCAGCTGACCAGTTTAACAGGGATATTTGATCTTGCATGAAGACTGGGATATTAATTTGACGGAAGGAACTATTTCACTTTCCTGGTCCAGCGAGGAGCACAGCTTGCACAACTGAAACTCTCAAATGACTGGTACTTTTCAGTTACAAAACTACTTTTACACATGCTGAAATGTGTGTGCGTGTGTGTGGGGGGGGGCATATATATTGCACCTATAGCCTAGATAATCCTGTGGCAATGCACTTTGAGACTTTGCAGCTGTTGTTTGAATGTTTATTCGAATAAGATAACTTGTATTGAACTTCTGGTCTGTGATAAATTGAAGGATTAATTAGTTTGACCATTTTGTTAAACTTTACAAGCTTTATGGTGTCTTTCCATACAAACGAATTTTCACCCGCGCGGGTCCCTGAATGCGGAAAGTCCCTTTCCATATGTGCGGGTCCCGGCATACGGGTGACCCATTTGTTGGCATAAACGCATGCACTAAAATCAAATTTTAGTGTAATGTGTTAAAATTATTCAGTTTAAACATTCATAGTAACTGATGAGGCAGATTGAAGCAGATTTATATCGGATCTCACGAGCCAGGGTTCAGCTATTTCCTGTCACACTTAAACCAGGCCGTATCTCCATGAAGACAGGTCGAATATTTTTTATATATATTTAAAGAACTTATCGTTGTGAGGGTGGTGGTATCCAGGTACTTTGCACTTTGTGTATTTTACTGTGATTGTATTGATTATTGTATTGAGTTAGTGTATTGTAATGTTTGGGTTGTTTTAAGAATAAATTATTGTATTTGTTAACAAAAAAGTGACCCATGGGTCATGACGCTCAGCTGCCAAGCATGACCTGCGACATCATGGGCTGTGATTCACAACTAGTAAAATTGTTGCAGAACCTGTATGCCAATTTTGTTTAAACTTTCTACATTGCCATAAATTCTTATCATATATGTCTGGTTAAAACATAGTGAACTAGATATTTCTTGGCACCGCAGGTGCCAGAGTATCCCCAGACATAGTAGGCCCCCCACCCCCCTTTAAGAATAGGCCCCCATTTTTAGCAGCATATACTGACACTTGGCAAGCAATTATTGTATCTTCCATCTATCAATCCACAATCTTTTTGAAGATGTTGGTCCTGTGACCTTGACCTTTGACCTCATGACCCAAAAATCAATTGGGGTCTTGCTTTTTCAATGGGACATATATAAGTCAAGTTTGAAATCTATACATCAATAAAAGCAGGAATTATCATCCAGAAACTAATTTGATGGCTCCTGTGGCCTTGACCTTTGACCTTGTGACCCCAAAATTGTTATTGATCATCCACTTTATATATAAATCAATAGAGGTCTAGATTTATTGATGGGCCATATATAAGTCAGGTTTGAAATCCATATATTAATCCAAGCTTGCATTATCATCTTAGGAACTAATTTTTGGACATATGGCTCCTGTGACTTTCACCTTTGACCTTGTGACCACACAATTGACAGGCGTCTTCCTCTATTGGCAGGGGAACTGTATGTGCAAGATGAAATGTCTGAGATGAAATGTTTGGCTGAAAATGCATCCACATCTTTTTGAAGATGTGTCCTGTGACCTTGACCTTTGACCTCATGATCTCAAAATCAATTCGGGTCTTGCTTTTCCAATGGGACATATACAAGTCAAGTTTGATATCCATACATCAATAAAAGCAAGCATTATCATCCAGAAACTAATTTTTGGACAGATGGCTCCTGTGACCTTCACCTTTGACCTTGTGACCTCAAATTTGATAGGGGTCTTCCACTCTTGGCAGGTGATCTATATGTGCAAGATGAAATGTCTGAGATGAATTGTTTGGCTGAAAATGCATCCACAATCTTTTTAAAGATGTGTCCTGTGACCTTGACTTTGACCTCATGACCCCAAAATCTATTCGGGTCTTGCTTTTCCAATGGGTCATATACAAGTCAAGTTTGAAATCCATACATCAATAAAAGCAGGAATTATCATCCAGAAACTAATTTCTGGACAGATGGCTCCTGTGACCTTCACCTGTGACCTTGTGACCTCAAAATTGATAGGGGTCTTCCTCTATTGGCAGATGAACTATATGTGCAAGATGAAAGGTCTGAGATGAAATGTTTGGCTGAAAATGCATCCACAATCTTTTTAAAGATGTGTCTTGTGACCTTGACCTTTGACCTCATTACCCCAAAATCAATTGGAGTCTTGCTTTTTCAATTGGACATATATAAGTCAAGTTTGAAATCAATACATCAATAAAAGCAGGAATTATCATCCAGAAACTAATTTTTGGACAAATAGCTCCTGTGGCCTTGACCTTTGTTCTTGTGACCCCAAAATTGATATGGATCATCCACTATTGGCAAGTGAGCTATATATTCAAGATGGAAGACCTTGAAAGTTTGGCTTAAAATGCATCCACAGTATCTTGTAAGATGCAAGTCCAGTGACCTTGACCTTAGACCTCATGACCCTAGAACCTATAGGGTTCTTACTTTAGTAGTGGGCCATACATAAGTCACGTTTGAAATCCATATGGCTATCAACACTGGAGATATCATAAGAGGTGTGTGATTTTCACCAAATATGGAAACATTAAAGGTCAAGGCCACTCTCATGTAAACAAAATGTAAACAGACCTCATCCCATAGCCCATCTCTCTACATGTGCATAATATGAAAAAAATCTGTCCATTAGTTTTTGACTTATAATGCTTACAGTACTGTCAAGTGGCAATTATGGGGGTATTAAAAGGCGTAAAAACAAGAAAAGGATAATAGGTGGCGCCACCAGTTTCCGGTATATCACAAGGCTATCCTAGATCTTTGGTCACCTTAATTTTTAGACCAGTCCATGCAAGCTTCCTTGAGATATTTAAGAATTTGTGTTATTTTCAACAATAATGGACCTATTCAAGGTCAAGGTCATTCTCCTAGCATAGGTCATGACCCCATTTTAAATAGGCTTCGTCCCCTTACCTTTATCTATACAAATGTAAAGTTTGAAAAAAATCAGTGAAATATTTTTTTAGTTATCCCACTCACAAGGTTTTTCTGCGGCACAATGATGGTCTGAGGCAAAATGTATGGTTGTTGAGCTATCAGGAACTAATCCCACAGCTTGCTCGATACCTGTCAGTCTCAAAAGGAATACCACACAGGCCACACTTAAGATCAAAATATAGCAAACGATCAAGGAAATCCATGCAAGAATTATTGTGAAACGGGTGCTTCCATATTAATTTTTATTCAATACAAGTCAACTGTACTGAGCTTTCATAAATGATGGTCATATTTATTAAGAAATCTTTGACCCAATGCAAGATAACATTAATATACATCCCACTGCATTCACTTTAATAGTTCTTGAGATAATATGTTCTAAAGGAATTTAAAGATAGCTTCCTGGTGGCCATATTGGATTTCTGACAGGTCGGAAATTGAACAACAAACATCCTCTAAAAGGGACCAAACATCATAAAAAAATCACAGAAACTGCCCTGGCAAAAGGATTTCTGAAATGGCTACCTGGCAGACATAATGGTTTTCTGACAAGTCTGACATTTGATATCACACATCCTCTAATAAGACACTAAACTTGTAGCAATTGCTTCAAAGAATGTAACAGTTATGAATGTCAAAAACAATTCAAAAGGCATGATCAGGTTGGAGAGCTCTCATATCAGATTTATGAACATGCAAATGTAAAAAGTGCAAGTCCAATTTGTTTTAATTATCAGCTTACTATTCAATGGGGTCAGCAGGGTAGGTAAACTGCAAAACCTAAAAGAAAAGAAATGCAGAAAGCATCACTTGAGTCTTGTAATCAAATAAAGCCATCCTAAATCCAGGTAAAGACCCACATATTATCAGAACAAACACTTGCTGGTATATCTGATGATTTGTATAATAATATTATCTAGAAAACTAAGTTTAATGCTATGATTCCATGATATAAACTGCAAAATGTTCCCATCATTTTATAAATCAGTAGCTAAACCTTAACACTTAACTCTCATAGTCTTAATGCCTGGCCAAAGCATTCTGGCAACAGTGTTTTTGTTATGCACTAATGATATATCCTTATCACTCCATGAGCTGATACAAAAGGGAGTCATATATCACAAGTGTCACTAACAATTATGGGCTCATAGTGACATGTACCAGTTGTGAGTGCCATGGTTATATATACAAGAAAACAAGAAAAATAGAGATGGTCTACAAAATAAGTTATTGTGAACATCCCTGACCTATGACCTTGGCCTTTTGCCCACATATCATCTGGATTCTTTCTAAATGATGGGTAACTACTTACCACTTACATCTGGCCGGGTGTAATTACTTGGCAACCAATGAGTGAATTACTTAGACCTGCAACCCTTAACCTCCTGACCAGCTGACCTCAAAATCAATTAGTTATTTCTTCATGCAAAAAGACCCATAAATATGAAGTTTGAATCAAATTCAGTGATGCATAGATGTGGCATATGTGAAAGACTGAAGGTTTGGGTTGAACAGTTTCACTTGAAATATGTTCACAAGCATTTAGAACAATATTGTGACCTTGACCTTTGACCTTTTGAACTCAACATCAATAGGCTTCTTCTCCTATTGGTAGGCAAGCCATATATGACAGATGGAAAGTATAGATTGAAAAGTTTGCCTTAAAATGACTCCACGCAAGAAGAGGGTGCTGTGAACTTGACCTTTGACCTCAAAATCAACAGGTCTTTTCCCCTGTTGGCAGAGAAGCGATATCAGTGCTGAAAGGTTTGGAATGAAAGGTCTAGCTTGAAATGTGTCCACAACCTTTTCAAAGAAGTGGATCCTGTGACCCTGACCTTTGACCTTGTGACCTCAACATCTATAGGATTCTTCTCCCACTTAGTAGGTGAGCTATATGTGAAAGATCAAAGAATTGGGATGAAAGGTTTGGCTTAAAATGCATCCTGAGGCTTTTCAAAGAAGTTGGTTCTGTGACCTTGACCTTTGACCTTGTGACCTCAAAATAATTATGGTTCTGCCCCTGTCGGTAGGTGAGCTGTATGTGAAAGATGGAAGGTTTTGGATGAAAATTTTGGCTAAAAGAAGTATTTCTGGGGGGTGCAAACACACCCCATAACTTCGAGAATATAGGTCACAGTGACCTAATTTCAGGTTTGCAAGGAGATCTTTTTAGAACCTCTAAGACTGCATAGGGTTCATGGCCCTAGCCCCTACGGTTACGATTTGTGCCCTGCTAACGGACGGACGGCCGGCCGGACGGACAGACGGAAGGACGCCGGACAAAGACCCATCGCTATAGCCCAGCATGACTGAAAGTCAGCTGAGCTAAAAAACACTAACTTCTTTATTCATTCCCCGAGACATTTTCCGCTGACTAGTGTTACAGAATCTGTTTTTTATATCTCCATTACAAAATTTTTGTTCATAACGCTTACGTGATCTGTTTTTATTAGGTTACATAACACTGTTCAGATACGTGGGCTTTTGTATCAAATTTTTAGTTATTCTGGGGGTACTTAGGCCCCATAGCTTGAAGAATATGGGTAACAGAGACCTAATTCAGGTTTCAAAGGAGACTTTTCATGGGCCTCTCTGCATGTCAAGATAGAAGATTCTAGGTCCAGTCCTCATGAATTGTGACCTGGTAACAGATGACAGCATCTTTTAAGGTCTCAAAAATAGAGAAAAAAATTTGTAAAAAATCGAAATACAGGTGGCGCCACCAGTCTGCAGAAACTGATGAAAACACTCCATGATCAATATCCACGCAAAGAATCATCGTGATCGGTATCAAATTTTTAGTTATTCTGAGGGCTACTTCAGAGCCCCATAGCTTGAATATGGGTAACAAAGACCTAATTTCAGGTTTCCAAGGAGATTTTTCATGGACCTCCCCGCATGTCAATTAAGAAGATTCCAGGTCCAGCGGTTACAATTTGTGCCTGGTTAACAGACAGACGGACAGACAGACATAGGGTGATCACTATAGCTCAGATGACATGCAGCTCAGCTGAGTTAAAAATAGAAAAATATTCATTAAAATAACAAAATTACAGGTGGCAACCACCACTTTTTGGGAACTGACAAAACTAGTCATGGCCAATATTCAAGGCAAGATTCATAAAAAATCCATGCATTAATTATAAAGATATTGGAGGTTTTGTATCAAATTTTTGATTATCCTGGGGTTTTTTTCCAAGCTGCATAGCTTTGGGGATATAGATTGCAGTGACCTAATTTCAGGTTTCCACAGAGACTTTTTATTAACCTCATTGGAAGTTCACTTAGAAGTTTCTAGGATCAGCAGTTAGGATTTGTGCCTTGCTAACAGATGGCCTGACGACCAGACGGATGGGCAATTCCTATACCTCAATTGACTTACCGTCAGCGGAGCTAAAAAGGGTCATGACTGTATCTCAGATGACTTTAAACTAGCCGAGTTTAATTAAAATGACCTTGTTTGATCCTACAAAGGGTTGTGGGATGAACTCTTCAAAGTAAACAAAGCACTGTATATGATACATCAGCCTGAAAGGTGTACTCTGTCTCATTCATATGGCTGGGAAGTGAATTTGAACACTGAGAGACCTGCTACAAAATTGGGAGCTTTGAGAGGTATAGGAAAATATAGGACGAAGATGAGCCTAATTTAACCCACTTACCACCACAGCTTAACATAATAAATTTGTCCTTGTACAGTACAGGCTACATATTCAACAGGGTAAAATTATCTCTTTTAGGCATGTATCACAATACATTAAAAGTGCATAAAACATATAACCATAAAAATTGCACTGACCTGACTATATTGTGCCAGACACAAACTCTACTAATTAATAAAACATTTCTTTGGAACCTCACAAAGGGGCCATGTCTTTTTTCACCACTTTCTTCACATATGATTGTGCAAGATTTGTTAGTGTCATGGTTTCTGAATGTTAATGAGGGTAGCCAAATTGGAAACAAGGGACCCATGGGTCACGGCACTCAGCTGATCGTGATTGGACTATAAATGTTTCTCCACTGTGATACTATATCGAGTTGATAAAGCTTATGAATATCATGGACATGTTGGGCTATTATAAAGGAATGTAATGTAATATGTGAGTAAATGATAAATGAAATTACCTGACTGATGGATTAATAGAGTCAAATATAGTGGTTTATTTTTTATTTATTTAGGAGGGGTTGAAAATTGTGATATATTTGAGCAAATAGGAATGCAATGACAGCAGTAATAAGCAGTAGTAGAATGATGATAAGGCTAGTTGATGAAGGATCTAAAGTGTATGGTAGTCTGCAAGCTTTCAATTTGACAGATATGATGTTATGATAAACTATGCTGATGAAGTGATTCATGAATTTGTGACTGTATGACACAATATCTCTTTAGTCTTGACAAGGTACAGTATTGTGATGCCCACTATGTCTACATATTACACAATATTGACATAATTTCTGGCATGTACATAGGTACCTATGAACGAATAGTTATACAAAATATTAAAGTATGAATATATCTGATTCATCTTGTTCTTGCTTATTGAGGCTGACTTTGGGATGGGGTTCGGAGAAGGGAAAAGTGAGGGCAGCACATGGTGGATGTAGAAATATTCTATTGTAATGTTTTTCATTTATATAAGAATATGAAAAGCTAAGAGGAAAGGGGCCCTCCTACTTGGTTATGGTAAAGTTCTAAATATATGATTGCAAACTAATACTATGACAAGACTGTCATGAAGAAAAACAGTAAAAGTTTTGAGATACTGTGATGCATATGAAAATTTACAGATGGACAGGCAAGTGGACAGAATGGACTAATACCTTTATTTCACTTTCAAGGGAATAATGCATTTAAGTTTATATATAAGCCAATTTTTTTTAAGCATATCCACTTTTTCCATTAAGAAGTTTTTATCTGAATCATTTTTTTATTTACATGTTTTATATATTTTTAATAAAAAAAACTGAAAATATAAATTAAATTTTTAGAATTGTTGCAAAAGTTGCAATCATTATATATACAGAGTAAAAAACTGAAACTATAAGGCCAAAAAAAATTAAAGGTATGGTTCTCAGGCACCGCCCGCATCAATTTTAAACCCCCGCATCAAACATTTTTATTTTGATTTTTAATAAAAACTTTCCAATTTTGAGCTGCTGCCGCTCCGACATTTCTTCAAAGAAGATAAAACCATACAATTTCCTTTTTTTTTTGTATTGCTTGTACTTATTTAGCAAAATAAAACTGTTATTTTCATGCTTTTCCTTTATCATTTGATATTTTTATCGAAACATACCAAAAAATTTAAAATAAAAAAAGCGCCCGCCCGCATTGATTCCTGAAAAAAAAGTGCCTGAGAACCATACCTTTTTTTTATTTTGGCCTAAGTTAAAATATTAGAATTGTTGCAAAAGTTGCAATCATCATATATCCAGAGTGTAGCTCATATTGGGTCATATTATGCATACACATATATTTTATTATTTTTAAATAAAAAAAAAGTGTAAAACTGAATTTAAAAGAAAATAATGCCACAACATGGCATCTACAATAATATATTCCTTGTATCACTATTAAAAAGTTTTGCACATTGGAGTTTTCAGTACATGCTAAATTTTATTCACCAAAATAAAATAAAAGATTCAGTAAATTTGATAAAATAAAACATCTTTTCAAATTTAGTATACACACTGTTGGTTGAATGAGAGACAAACAACATCATTGTGCTAATTACTATCCCAGTTTTAATTTATCACTGGAATTAGTAGTCAATTTCACACCTGGTGAAGTTTTTACTCTTCTGAAGTAAGGAATTACTTATCTGATGAACATCTACACTTTCATAGCAATACACCACTTTGTGGACACAATTAAATGTACACTTTAATCATTGTAACCCTGGTGGTACAATACAAAATCTAAAATGTAGCATAGCCTAGAATAAGAATGATACAGAAAATAATAACATTCATCTAGTTTATGCACCATCTGGGGGGGGGGGGAATGCAGGGCAGAGGGGAAGCCTGCTGGTAGTGGCCAAGCTGACCCAAGGCAAGCTGCCTGGGGTGGGTTACATAATGCAAGTGAAGGCTGTACTACTAGGTGGGCTAGATGTAAACAACACTTGACATGGTGTATGAAAACATGAATAAAAGCTATTCTTTCCAATAAATTTCTTTGAAATTTCAGAATTTAAAAGATTAAATCCTTATGTATATATGCTGTGAAAATTAAATCAACAGTGCCAAAGTTGGACAAAATTTAATGTATTGATTTTTTATTTATGCTAATAACTTGAAAAATTTGCAAAATTCAGATCTAATTTTGGGTAAACAATTGAATCTTGATTAAATAAAGTTATATTCCTGAAAAAAAAGTCTCTAGGTTCAGCAATTCTCATGTTAGGTGAGTAAATATATTTCCTGATTTTTAAAAAAATTGCATTATGTTTTGGCCCATAACTTCAAAATAATACCCAATACTGACCTAATTTTTGGTATGTTCATAGAAAATGTATGAAAGAATGTGAATACTAAATACGATCAGAAACAGATCAGTGGTTTTGATATGAGGCAGCCTTGAAGTGTAACAATGGCTTTTTTATGGAAAACTGAGTTTTTTTTCTTAATATCTTGAAGGAACGAAGTCCTAATGACCCAATTTTCGGTATGGTAGGAGATTTTGGGGACATCTAAAATTATGCCAACAGCCTGGGGAGCATAGAGATGTGCACTGAATGACCTACAGTCATCAAAGTGGACTGCTTGACAATGTAAAGGAATACAACAAGAGCCTCCAAAAAAATTCAATAACTAGCCTAATTTTGCAGCTTTTATTTTCAAATTTCAGATTTAAACAGATTAAATCCTTATGTATACTTGCTGTGAAAATTAAATCCACAGTACTCACAGGAAAAAAAAGTTGGGCAAAATTTAAGGTACCAATTTTATATTTTTGCCAATATTTAAAAAAATTTAACAGATTTTGACCTAATTTTTGGTATACAATTAAATTTTGATTAATTAAAGTTGTATTACTGGAAAAAAAGTCCTTACCTTTAACACTTTTGGTCTTAAGTGACCAAATATCTTCCTGATTTTTTTTACAAAGTCCATTATGTTTGGGCCCATAACTTTTTTAAATTATACAATACTGACTTAATATCAGGCATGTACATAGGAACTATATAGAGGAATATTTATGGTAAATATGAAGAAAACCAGATGAGTGTTTTTGATATTAGGCAGTCCTGAAGTGTGAAAATAGATTTCTAATAAAAAATTGAGGTTTTTCCTTAATATCTCTATGGAACGAAGTCCTATTGATCCAATTTTCGGCATGGTAGGAGATTTTGGGGACATCTAACTGTATGCTGAATTTCAGATTCGTAGGTCCAACAGTGTCGAAACGTGCCAGTCTTACGGACGGACATTGGACCACGACTTTAGCTCAGATGACTTATAGTCAGCTGAGCTAAAAACTGGTTTGTTATCATGAAGTCTTCTACATTAGATATTTCATGTGTATGGACCTTTAAAAAATCAAAACATCAAAATGTTAAGATCTTTCCATTATGTGTCCTGGGGTGCATTTGAGTATTAACCATTTTGCCTGACAGGCTTTTCTGCAGGTTATACCCAAGATGCTCAGCTCAAAGTCCAATTCCTTGACCACTCAGTTGAGTTCTTTTATGTAATGTTACTTCATAAGTTAATAAACACTGATGTCAAAAATGAAGATTTATTTATATACAGATTTATTCGTGTACCATATAACCTATACACTGTCCAAATAAAGTAATCCAAAGTTCAAGTTGTTCAGTTGTAAGGTCTTTATCATGATGCTATTATTACAGTCTGCATCATGATGCTGTTAGTCTTTATCATGATGCTGCCTCAGCCTCGTTCATCTCATCCTCCTCAGCTTTCTTTGCTGCATCAGCTTTCCCCTGCTCTTCTATTAGCTTCCTGTACCTTTTGGCCTTTATGTAGGTCATTGGATGAATTGGTAATAACCCTGCCAGACCTATAGTAACAAAAAGTACAATTTTCAGATTTTACAATTTTTTATCCAAAGCTGTTTGTTTTGCAAATGCTCTGTATGAAAATGCCTAGCTTTTGGAAATGAGTAAAGGGATTTTTCAGTTCAGATATTAATGAGTACTCACCAATGTAGGATGTATTACATTTTGCTGATAGTTTAAATGTTTTTGGTACAATCTTGAAACTATATGAATACTGACAGGTGAGGAAGGGCCCGCCTAAAGGCCCATAGACTCGTAGTGTGGGCTGAGTGAGGCTTGGAAAAATATAATAAAAGACCTGAATACATGCAGAGACAGAGGAAATTAACCCAAACCAGTATTTAAACACTAAAGCAAGATGGAAAGACTACCAAGAAAAGTTTGGCTTAAAGGGCATTCGCAACTTTTTTAGAATTATGAATCCTGTGCCCCTGACCTCTGACCCTGAAATCATTAAGGTTCTTCCTTTTTTGGTGGGCTTATGTTTGAAATCCCTATGTGAAACCAAACGGGAGTTATGAAAGGTCAATGCATGGACAGATGACTCCTGTGACCTTGACCTTTGAACTTGTGACCCCAACAGGGAAAAGGATATGTGCCTATTGGCAAGTGAGCTGTATGTGTAAGATGGAACCTCTGGTATGAAAGGTTTTGCTTAAAATGCATCCTCAATCTTTTTAAAGATGTTGGGACTGTGACCTTGACCTTTTACCTTATGACCCCAAAATCAATTGGGTACTTGCTTTGGTGGTGGGCGATTTATATATTATGTTTGAAATCCATATGTTAATCCCAAATGGAGTTATCATCTGGAAATGAATTTGTGGATAGAGGGCTCCTGTGACCTTGACCTTTGAACTGGTGAACCTTTGATTGATAGAGATGTTTCCCTATTGGCAGGTATCCTATATGTGTAAGATGGAAAGACTGGCATGGATAGTTTGGCTTAAAATGCATCCTAAAAAGTTATTAAAAATGTGAGTCTTGAGACTTTAACCTTTGACCTCATGACCCCAAAATCAATAAGGTTCTCTTTTAGTGGTGGGCCAATTATTTATTAAGTTTGATATCCATGTGTAAATCAAAACTGGAGTTATCATCCATAAATTTAAAGACCTACAGAAAGACGGACAAAGTGAATACTAAAGAGCATCTGCTTATATAGAAGCAAGACCCTCATAAATAGCTATCAGGATATCGGGTATAAATGATAAAAGTCATTCATATGGTTATTCTTTAACAACATATTTGGCAACAAGCATATGACATTTTTTATACTGGTGAGACAACCAATCAATTACACCTGTAACAGGCAAGTATGTAAAAAGCGAACAGTCGTGAATTAAACTCTCCTCAAGCCTATGTTAATTCATTGAACTCAAATTCTTTACCAAGTAAAATCTTATTTCTTTATACTTCGTCTCCCATTTTACTAACTGATATAATTAATACATTAACATAACTTTTTTCTTCAACTAAAATATTATCATAAAAACTTGTGCTTACCTAATAATTTAGCAACTGGTGTTGACACTTGGGCTCCATGAGCTAAATAATGTTTGATCTTTTCTATATTTAATGCTACAAGTTTTTGATTGTCTCTGTTTTTCATAGGGTCAAATGAACCCAACTGTTCCTGTGTTGCACCATGCTCAGCTTTGTATGATTGTGCTGCAACGATCTTGTAGAACGGCCTGTTTGTACATCCGACCCGCACAAGGCGGATTACACTGTGGGTGTATTTTGACATGCTAGAATAAAAAAAAAATAATAAAAATATTTAATAATATTTAATGTCATATTAATTATACATAATAAATATAAACATTAATTTTACTTTGAAATTCCATTTTTCTGTTACAGTGCACTGAATGAACAAGGATTCCATTAGGCATTACTTGGTAAATAATCAAACCTTTCTAGACCCCTTTAAAAATCTTACTTAACCAGATAAATATTGAAATAACCAGATAAATCTGAAATTCAAACGTTTTCTATTGATAATAATGCAAAAATTTTCTCAACACTAAAACTACTAACAATATTGTAAAAGCCATGCAACAAATTTCACATTTACAGACATAAAATAACAGAAAATACATTCATGTCCATGCGTACTAGCAGTATATATTAATTCAGCAAGTGACGCTTAAACTAGTTAAAAGTCATACTGACATTATAAATGCCTCGATTTGTGCGGCATGAATACAGGTGCTTGAGTCCGTTTTTCTATATAAACTGGCTTGAGATTGTACAAGTTGTGTCACAAAACGGTCCCCCTAAACACCCAAAACAACAGTTTTGGGTATCTGTGACGAAACACCAAGAAACACCCACTTAAGTTCAAACCTGAACCGGAAACGTAACACCAATAAATAAATAATCATCTAATGAATATATCTCTGCAATATTGTGTCATAAATTTATGAAATAAACATAAAAACGAGTGTTTCCTGCCGTGATCTGTTCAACAGCGGACACGGCAGCCATTAATGCCAGCTATGACGCTGCCCCCTAGTGGCACAAGTCACAAACAAGCAGAGCACTTGTCAGTTGTACAAAACACTGTTGCTTTCTAAATGATAATGGAAAGTTTGGAGTATAGCGCTGAAATAGACCGAAATAGAGCATACATTAACTTGCCGGCAGTTTAGCCAGTGGGATAGACTGCCAGCAAGGTCAATTTCCCCTGCCGGTTGTTTAGCCTGTGGACTAAATTTCTGGCACCCTGCCGGCTGTTTAGCCACTTCCTTCTTTTATTTTACAGAACTGGCACAATTCTGCATTGACATATGCGACAGATGATAATTTATTAACCTATGCCAGTGTTTTGTGGTGTTTCGTCACACACACCCAAAATACCGGTGGGTGTTTTGGCGGACCCTCAGGGTCAGGCCTCACGAGATGGCAAGACTGGATATAGCGATAATAAGGGTATTTTAGTAATATATCACTTCTTGGCAATTTTTTAAAGCATTGTAATCTTTAAGAATAAGCTGAATTAATGTGAAATGATGAAGTTCAATGGAAAAGTTACAAAATTGGCCAAACTTACATAACTGTGGCTATTTGACTTCAGTTCTACTATTCAATGTCACAAACGGCAATCTCCATTTAGTTACATCAAAGTCTGCATGGTGGCGCTCCAGATAGCTAGACTGGTACCCCGCTCTATTATGGCACCGCTGCTCTTAGGCTGGTTCCTCTCCTCTTTCTCTCTCTATCGTCGCGTCCTCGAAAGAATATATATACGTCACGTTATTGGACACGGGAACCAGTCTACGCTGCTCTAGGCCAATTATATCTATGCTTTGCTTGAGGGCCTTAATAGAGCAGGGTACCAGTCTACGACTTGTACCAGTCTCTTGCAATCACACACGGTGGCGCTCCGGTACGGTGGTGCTCCCTTGGTCATTTAGTTATACATGTATAATATTATATTAAATTATATTATAGAAAAGAATACATGGTCATTTAGTTATATTATATTATATTATATTATATTATATTATATTATATTATATTATATTATATTATATAATATTATATTATATTATATTATATTATATTATATTAAATTATATAATATTAAATAATATTATAGAACAACAATGAACTAAAATAAGATGATATGATATAATATAATGTATTATAATAAAATAAGAATAAAGTATATTATAGTATATAATAGTGTATATTAAAGTATAGTATAGAAAATTATAGTATATTTTATACCATACATGAAAATTACTCCTCATATAACATTGTTGCACGTAATTCAAGTACTTTTCACAGATTAACAACTCTTAATATTAATATTACACAACATTTGAGAAGGGGGGGGGGGCAGTGGTTGTTTCCTTAGTACACTGTCTATAAAAATTGCTAAAATTGCACAATCCAAGGTTAGGTTAAAAATACATCCTGCTGCATGCTCATAATCTTATGATGACAAGAGGAACTGAAAAATATAGAGAATAAAGCCTTTCAAGAGCTTCAAAGGAAATTCGTGGCCTTCAAGAGGTATCCCTTGAAATTATCGTCTTAGGTTCAACATGTGAGTTGGAATAAGCTTATTCGCGAGTCTAATTTTTCGCTATTGTCACATTTTCATTGTTTCTGGGGGGTTCCATTCGCGATCTTCCTATGCAGTAAACCACACATATTGAATCCATTGTCACATTGATTATTTAATATGCGGACAAAATATTAACTATTTCATACACTACTACTACTTCTAATAATAATGATAATTATGATAATTATAATAATTGTAATTATAACAATAAACTAAAATACCCCTTGTCAACTGAGGAGACAAGTGATAACTTTTAAAACATTTTAAGTTTGCGGCACACTTAAATAATACTGAGGGGCAAGCCATTTCCCATGCAGTGCACTTAACCAACATAAAACGGAGAAGTTTATAATGTTTCAACATGTGGTGTCAGTAAATAACAGTTGTTCAGTTTCAGATTTCTGTCATTTCTATTTATATTTCTTGGGCGTGGTTTCTCAAAATGAACTGTCACATTAATGTTAAGGAGCAAGTACTTCATTCATTTTATTCTAGGTTAAAACCGATTAAAAAGAAAAAAATAGAAATTATAGAAATCTGAATACATAGAAATGCAAAAGCCTCCGCCATGTGGGCGGCGGCGGGGATGTCTATTCTGGGATGCTCCCTAAACCGTGTTTGAATTCAATTATTCGGCCCATATCCCCAGGTTCATTCGTACATAAGTGACTCTACGTTTGTGAATATAAGTTGGTGACATTCATGAATCCGGATAATAATGTGCCGGATCCATACCAAAATCTAACCGATTCTTCATTAGCCCATTTCCGAAATGGCCTAAAGAATTTATGAGATTCCGTTCAGGATTGCGTGAGTTATGTTGTAAACAAACACACACTCCTTGTGGATGCAAACGCTATTGGATTTCCATCCAGCCAATATCTTTTAATAAGTTCTATACGACACTTCTTGTTTGTTCGTAGTTATAACTGTACGCAGTTACCTTGTTGACAGATCCAGTAAAATAAGGTACAGTATAGGGGGTAAGGTTTACCAGATTTCTTTGAAATGTTTTAGGAATTCGAAATATTTCACTGGGGTTTGTGCTAATAATAATTATTGAATAGAAAATTTTTATCATTATTAACATGATATCTAAAGTTACCAAATTTGCGTTGCAGACATATCTTCGTGACGTCAGTGATATATGTTAAAAAAAGACGGGAAACACTCGAAAAGACTGATTAAAATTTAAGATGATATAACAAAGGATAATTAATTCAGATGGCCTGTAATTGTTTTATTTTATAAAATATATAACACATTTGCATGTTTATGTTAGGAATTTGGGAGCCTTTTTCCTGATGGGCTGAGAGTCTATTCCAGATACTTTTAATTAAAAGCAAATTTACAGCTTATCTACTTCCTGCATTTATTCAGGCCAGAAGCTGATCCAAGGGAGGGGAGAGGGGAAGGGGGAATGATAGAGGGATTCTAATTTATTTCATGTCTCCACGAAAACTTTTTGGGAGAATCAACCCGGCCAATTCTTCTGAACTGTCGTGTATATAAAAAAAATTGTGCGACGCTATTTTATACTGAAGAGAGCAACTGTTTTTATTACATTTTACAGCGAATGCTGCAATAATTTATTCTGAAAGGCGGCAAGCTATTACTACAGTCACTTCTCAGTTGTACAAGGCCGCCTGTACCATAAACAAATTTTAATTCAGACCATGTTCGAAATCAGTAATGCTCGGTCACACAGGAGTATATTTCAGGAAAAGAATTGTTTTCACTTAAAATATTGTTTTAACTAATACAGTTTTGCAGTACCTGTAAACAGTTAAATGTTAACCCCTACCCTCCGGGAGAAATTGGGGCTCGATTAAATTATTTTAATTAAAGCCTATAACTGGGTCAATGCTCTTCTGGCTTTAATGAAATTCATTAAGGGATGTTCCATAAAATCTGCCAATCAGCCATGTACCAGCATGACAAGGTGTTGACTTTCATAGGAATTTGGATAGCTGTACTCCTGGTGATATATACTTTGCCGGGGAAAGCAAGGAAATACTCTTTTATGTTTCCAGTGGAAGACCACTGCAGCTGAGAGTAGTCCCGGCCGTCCGACAGTGCCTGGCAGGAGGAGGTTCGTTTTTAGTAAAAAAGATCTCTGGCGATAGGGTGGCTTTATAGAATATGGGTTGTTCCATAAATTCTGCCATGTACCCTCCTTCTAAGGCGTGACTATCACAGACATCTTGATAGCTAAAACATACTTTGCCCGGAAATGAAAGGAAATGAAAAAAAATACATTTGTACTATATGTATGCTCCAGAAAAGGATGTAGTTTCACAAAAAAATTGCTCTCTTAAGGGCCGTTTTGCAGTACCAGTACCTTTGTTAGGTGGGCCTGTGTTTTATTTCCTGCCTTCCATCCATGAAACACGTTCATGTATTGGATTAGGCCTTTCCCAGTTAACACTAGGATATTTAAACAATATGAAAAATACATGCTTCATCCAGTCTCACCCAAAATACATATGTGCTTTTATAATGTGGTTTCAAAGTCATCACAAACATTTTAACATACAATATTTATTTCAAGTAAAACAGTTTATGTTCAAGGTGTACAAATACCTGATAATAAATAACAAAGGCCTTGACCATCATCATAAATATACATGTACAACAGCACACTAATTAAAACTGAAACCACTCTATAACACTTGTTCAAGCAGCGCCCAACTCGCGTGTCACAGTGAGTGAGACAACACTGTGCATCACCTTTATCTTCTTAACAGCTTCATGCAAATTCTATCGGGGATGAAATTTTAAGCTGCCTACATGCTGGATACTTGCATTTTCAGGTGTAGGACTGGTTATTTGTACACAACCACAAGCCAAGTGGAACCCTAGTGTAATATTCACAAGATAAAACAAGACTTTCAAGGAACTGACTTGGAAGTTTATTATTTACTGCACCATTCTTACTCAGTGCTTTTTCTCTTTACAAGCAATACTAGTATTTACACCAATTAAAATCACAACGTTCTTGAAATAAAGGCAGGCTTGTGGTCTGCAGGGTGAACCTGTGGAATCATATACATCTGACCTATGAAACATTTAGCCAACTTAGACCCCTGTTTGGTTTCAGTGACCAAAGATTTTGACTGTAACTCCTGGGAAACGCTTTGCTGTGTCTTACATCAGGGATTCATACCCAGCTGGTCATGTTTGTGCCATTAAACTTAGTTGTGCCAATTGCAGCATGAAATGGAACTTCTTGTGGAACATGACTAACCAATCACTTACAGGTATTCTATGCCTGATTAACTTACCTGTGACTCTACTTTCATAAGCTGTTTATTAAAAACAAAATTTGCGTATTTTTTAAATATTAACTCATGTAACTAATTAAGCTGCTTGATAGTTAAAACTGTTCTAACTCAACAATAATGTTTTCTGTATAGCTACTTTTGATGGATGCAATAAATCAATTTTAAATATTTATTTAAATGCAAATGTATTACACTTTATAAAGCTGTTTTTCAAGTGGCAGTCTCATTTACGTGGTGACATGAACATCTCTCAGATGTGGCAAGGACTTGCATCACACCTACTGTTCAGAAATGACAGGTGTAAATTGTTAAACCTTTACTTATTTTACAAAAATGACAGCATATTTGTACAAAGATGTGTACATCACAAGCTAGTTTACCATGTATAAATCTTTCTGTACTGTATAAGCAATGTAATATTTAAGCATATAGGCCTAACAGCAAAATATGATTATTATTGTATGTCACATACATGTGCCAAGCTTCAGTATCATACAAGCGTCAACAGTGAGGTGATAATATGAATATGCATGACCTTGTGGTAATACTTAACCTGGTACAGTAATATCATAATGTATTGCTATGTTTATATTTTATATATAAATTATTCTTATATGCTTTGGCCTGAATCAAGATGCTTGTTCTGAGCTCTGCTGTTCATATCATTACTACATAATGCATGGACAAAAAAAAAAAACTTAATCAGGGTATCTGAATTCTGAATTAAGGTATGGACAAAAAGAGAGATTACTTTTCATGTATTATGGACAATTGTATACAGCTGCCTCAATTTAGCACAGACTCCTATTCAATGAATGAATATATATATATGTGTGTATATATATATATATATATATATATATATATATATATATATATATATATATTGTCATGTTATGATTTTGGTGGTTGGCACTTATCTATATTCAAATGATATGGTACATATATTTGTATTTAATAATATTTATTACAATGCATCAACTGTAACTATACATAACCAAATGTCTGACAGCTGCTTGGTTAAGTGGGAGATCTGGATGGTTTTAGTACATCGATACATTGATATACAGACCCGGAGTGTATTCATTCCATCAAGGTTTCATAAGCAAATGTTTTAAGTTCCTGAAAACCATGTCATGAGTTCATCTTATGCAAAGCTTATAATGCAGTATATAGCCTCGTGTTCCAATATGTGTGTTTTAATCAGTCTTTGAGTGTTTCTAAGACGGCTAATCGCAGTGCATTGCAACTCCTCCCCGCCCCATCACACTTAGGGGTCAATATGAAAAAATTAACAAGATTCTCTGCATTTGAAGATAAGAATAAAACTTGATTCTTCATGTTATAAAATTTTTAAAAATATGTTAAAGGCTTATGGTATGTAGTGCAAGAAGTGCAAGTTACACTTTGATTCTCAAAGAGGAATGCCATGAATGAATTGTCTATGTATGCATCATGCTACTTCTATTATGTAAATCACAATGAGTAGCAATAAATCTGACTGTGCACTTAACTTGTTAGTTTAAGGAATGATCTCTACAGCTCTTTGGTATTTGCATGTGGTTACTTAGTACTTCTCTTGTAGAAGGGGAACTCTCCAAACTACTCTTCATAGAGCAGACTGGTGAATGTACCACAAAAATGAGAAGCAGGTGAGATCATTTACTTATTATGGAAAAGAAAAGGAAAATATGAAGAGAAAAGTCTAGATTAATGACTGTTACCATTTTTTTTTTTAAACTGGTGATGCTGATAAAGTGGCCGTTCATAAGTTGACTGTCACAATAGTAACTGAATATTTACTGATTATATGCAACCAGTGACTGTATCACAAAAAGTGTCATAGTTGTGCATGCTCAGATCATTCAAGTTTGACTAGTCCAAAAAGGACACAATGAGATAAAATCCGGGAACAACTACCAACACATCATATGTCTCCAGAATGCAGAGGAGGGTGTAAACTCTCAGAGTATGACACAAGAAACAGACAATCAGGGAGAGGCCAGTTTAGATAAATCTTTGGTCTGTGATCTAATCTAATTCCTCCACTTTTCTGCAGATCTCATCTGTGAATTCAGAGCATTTTGAGTGACCTCCTAAATCTCCAGTCAACACCTGTGAAAACAACAATATCAGTAAATACAACATGATTTAACCCATATTTTGATAATGTAACCTGCAATGTGAGGAATTCACATTTTTATACTCAGTGATTAGGTACATTAAATGGACCCACATTTGGAGTGTTTTTATTAAGAAACATCATTTTCCCCAACCTTTCACAGCTGTTGCATAATGTGTATAAATCATGAAGAACAGATATCACTGTGAGAATTTTGGTTAGTAGAAACTTTGCACTTAAAGCTGATGACAAGATATGTTGCTATACCTGTATCTAATCACATATTCTAAATTATGGCCCACCTAAAATCCCTCCCTCTGGATAACAAGCTGGAAGATATAATAGTTAAATTTTGTTCCTTTTATGTCCACAAATTAGCAAATTTCAGTTAATTATAACAGTCCTTAACAAATGCTAATAGACTGTAAAATTTATAATATGGAAATTTAAAATTTAACAACACAAATATTTGATACATATTCAAATGACTACATGAGACATACAAAAAGGGTGAAGTAATAAAACCTGTCAAGGAATAAATCCTGTATATTTATATTATTTACAAACACTTGATACCATTGCATGGGGATAAAAGACACACACAATTAATTGGTAATTTAAAGAGCAGACTGGGCCTAGAAATCAGAAGAGTAGAAATAATTTAAGACTGGTATATAGGAATAGACTGGTACTCAGCTCCACTAACCTTTCCTTCCCTGATAGTATCAAATGCTGCTGTCTCTATCCTGCGAGCGTAGTCTGTCAGCTTCATATGCCTGAGCATCATAACAGCACTCAACAGCAAGGCCGTGGGATTAGCTTTGTCTTGACCAGCAATATCTGGTGCTGTTCCATGCACCTAAGACAAGAAAAAAGGAGACAAAATTAAAAGTGTTCATTTTGATGTTCATAACCTGTTGGAAGAAATCAAAGATTTTTTTTTTGTTTCCTTCCCTCAAAAATGAAAAATCAATACAATTCCATTTGTTTATACAATGTTTATAATAACATATGTTGGTAATTACATTTCTATAACAAGTGACCCATGGGTCATGACGCTCAGCTGACAAGCATGACCTGTATTTAAAGCCTTCCCCAACACCTGTACTGCTATGGTATCAAAGGGCAAGCATAACAATAATTGCATAACTATAACATTATATGTGAACTGTTAGATTACTATTTAAGTGAAGGCCTTATATCAATTAACTGAGTGAAACTGGAAAACATTTTTAGGAACAACAGTAAACAGGATTTTGTGATCAGACCAGGAACTCTCTATTGCAAAGTTGATGTATTAGGGAAGTTTGAAAACACAAGATCAATAATAGTGCCATGATCATTTGTGTTTTCCGTCATAAGCTGCTGACACTGAAGAAGATGTGAGAGATCATCCAATACACAAGTATTTTTTCTTTATTACTGACATCAATGTTGAAATCTCCAATAACTAACAATGGTTTTTGTGTGTCCACAAATGTTAAAAGCTCTTCAGGTTTTGAAAGAAGGTCTGTCTGTTTAGATTGTGGTGATCTATATATACTAATCAGTTGTAAGGTAGATGTTGGTTGATTTATTAATAACACCGATGCATCAATCTTTCCACTTGACCTGTGATGCATTTCAACAAATGGGTATAGATGTTCATGCACATAAAATTCTAATCCATAGGGTGATTGTTTGGTTGCGTGTGTAGTACCTGTGTTGAGATGGTCATTTCTGATCAGTCTGAAATGTTGGATAAAATATGAATTATCAGTATCAGATGAGCATAGGCTTGTTTCAGCTAAAGCAATAATGTGAGTATTGAGGATATGGCAATCAGATGTAATATCTTTGAAATGCGAATGGAGAGATCTTGTATTATGGAATATTATTTTGAGTACATCATTTGGTATTGTTATTGGTGACATGAAATTTAGAGTAAGTTTGGCCTCGTGACGTAGCCTTGCCATCTCATTTGTCAGCTGTGGATCAGTTGTTATTTTGCTTTCATTTAAATTTAATATGTATAAACCATCCATTTTTCTCGCCCTGCTGAATGCAACATAATGTCCATGCATCAGTTTTCTGGTGCTTGTCATGTCAACAACCACTATATCAAGTGAACTGCCTTGTGCTTTCCATAGTTTTAGCAGCACCTATCTTCAATGGGAATTGTGAACGAGTTACCAGTATATGTCACCTTCCTGTATGGAAGGTGCGTTTTATCACAAACAGTGGTGTCCATGATTTTGGTATGGCTTGATTGTAAAACACAGTGTAATTTCTCCTAGTGTCTGACCCAATGTCAACATTTTCAAACTTGACCCAAAGAATGCTGGGAACAGTTTTGCTGTGAATGTACTGTATATATTTCAAAACACAAGAACAACCATTTGTGATTCCATCATGAACTGCAACATTGCAGGTGATATCATATGTTAAACCAACAGCTATCTGAAGTGTTTTAAGCAGACCAGCAGTTTTTGATGGGTTATCAGGTATTTTCAAAAGAATATCTTTTTTTACATTTTCTGTGACATCTGTTATTACTGTATCCACGGCTGTAATTATTACTTTGGTTGTATTTGTACACTGGAAAATTTGCATATTATGGCTGTCTACACTGGAGTTATTTGTATACAAATGTGTAACTGCCAATGGATATGATGAATTCACAGTGACAAGGCGAGATTTCAGCAGATCAATATCATTTTTTGTGTGGTGTCCTTCACGTAACCTATTTAGCAGTTGTGCATAGTCATTGTCATTTTTTTGTCGCCTGATCTCAGTAAGCTCACACATGTAGAAATTGTCTGCCCACAGGTTGAGTGCAAGAGGACCATAACTGTCGGACAAGTTTTTGAAAATCCAGTTGTCCATAACTGGCTGAAGTTGGAACAGGTCTCCAATGACAATTACATGAATGTAACCAAATGGTTTTTTGTTACCTTTTATCTCTTGGAGTCGCAGGTTTACAAAATTGAACATACAATTTCCTACCATGCTTATTTTATCAATCATTAATACTTCAAGATGTCTATATTGTGTCCGCAGTGTGTTTAGGATATCTGATGATAATTTTCTGTAAGAAAATCCTTTGTTTGGATCTATTCGAAAAGCATTATGCAATGTGGATCCTTGTACATCATAAGCAGCTTTCCCTGTAGGAGCAGTAATCAGTATCTTGCAGTCTAAAGGATTTTCACCTTCAGTCCCACACAAGTGATGACAGCATTCCGGCAACAGTGTTTTTGTTATGCAGTAACGAGGTATTTATCACTCAGCCTTATCACTTAACAGGCTGATACAAAAGAGAGTCATATGTCACCAGCATCACTCACAACTACAGCCACACAGTGAGATGTACCAGTTGGAGTGCAATGGTATTATGTACAAGAAAAATAGAGACAGTCTACAAAATAAGTTATTGTGAACATCCCTGACCTATGACCTTGGCCTTTTGCCCACATATCAACTGGATTCTTTCTAAATGATGGGTAACTACTAACCACTTACATCTGGCTGGGAGTAATTACTTGGCAATCAATGAGTGAATAACTTAGACCTGCAACCTTTAACCTCCTGACCAGCTGACCTCAAAATCAATTAGTATGTCTTCATGCAAAAAGACCCATAAATATGAAGTTTGAATCACATTCAGTGATGCATAGATGTGGCATATGTGAAAAACTGAAGGTTTGGGTTGAACAGTTTCACTTGAAATATGTTCACGAGCATTTAGAACAATATTGTGACCTTGACCTTTGAAACTCAACATCAATAGGCTTCTTCCCCTATTGGTAGGTAAGCCATATATGACAGATGGAAAGTATAGATTTAAAAGTTTGCCTGAAAATGACTCCACGCAAGAAGAGGGTGCTGTGAACCTGACCTTTGACCTCAAAATCAACAGGTCTTTTTCCCTGTTGGCAGAGAAGCAATATATGTGCTGAATGGCTTGGAATGAAAGTTCTAGCTTGAAATGTGTCCACAACCTTTTCAAAGAAGTGGATCCTGTGACCCTGACCTTTGACCTTGTGACCTCAACATATATAGGATTCTTCTCCCACTTAGTAGGTGAGCTATATGTGAAAGATCAAAGAATTGGGATGAAAGGTTTGGCTTAAAATGCATCCACAGGCTTTTCAAAGAAGTTGGTTCTGTGACCTTGACCTTTGACCTTGTATCCTCAAAATAATTATGGTTCTTCCCCTGTTGGTAGGTGAGCTGCATGTGAAAGATGGAAGGTTTGGGATGAAAATTTTGGATAAAAGAATTATTTCTGGGGGGTGCAAACACCCTCCATAACTTCGAGAATATAGGTAGCAGTGACCTAATTTCATGTTTGCAAGGAGATCTTTTTAGAACCTCTAAGACTGCATAGGGTTCATGGCCCTAGCCCCTACGGTTACAATTTGTGCCCTGCTAACGGACGGCCGGCCAGCCGGAAGGACAACGGACAAAGACCCATCGCTATAGCCCAGCATGACTGAAAGTCAGCTGAGCTAAAAATTACTTGAAAAAAAGTACATAAGAATGAAGGGAAGAATGATGAGGATTTAGACACCAAATTATAATTATCTTATATAAGACACTAAATAAAAAGGACACCAAATCATAATGAATCTGTCTCATAAAGGACAAAATTTTAATGAACTTGTCCCTAATAAGACACAAAATTACAATATTAATTTGTAAGATTTTAAAAGAAAATACGTTGATGCTTGCACTGTGCAAGCACCATTTATTTATAAATCTGATCATGAATTTGCAAAATGATGATTATAGCATTAAATAGTATTAATTGAAAAACACCAAAATATGACATTATAAAATATCAAACTATGTATGTTAGATTCTGTCCCTGGATAGTGCATAAAGGTTATGAACTTCTCAACTCAGGGACTTACATTGTACATAGCTATAGCTTTCTACTGTATCAAAGTCATCATGCTTGACATCCACTCAGATATTGTCACATGACCACAGCGATCATGTGACAACAGCTCTCTATTCCAAAGAGCCAAGCACAGTGTCCTAGGTGGAAGATTACACAGGGGAAAGGAGGCACATACGTAAGGCATTCAGAGCCAATAGTTTCACCAACTGGGTAATGAGGGTAGGAACACTACAACCAAGTGAGATAGCACTACCACCATGAAAACCAGATGAATGATGATAGGCTTTCCATATATAAAGAACACCTCCAGAGAATCTTCTAGAAATACGACATCCAAGTGTTCCACAAACTGACCAACAAATTGAGATCAATCCTAGTAAGACCTGAGGACAAGATGAGAGGTGTCATCTATGACATCCAGTCTGGTGACTGTGGAAAGCACTACATTGGGGAGACGGCTCGTTCGCTTGGAAGACGAATCCAGGAACATAAAAACGAGCCACATCTGCCATTTATGAACAATAGAGGGAAGTTGGACACAAGATACAGTGGGACTCTGTAAAGATTCTGGAGCTACACTCAGTTGATGTCAAGAGAAAGATAAAGGAGGCACTGAACATCCAACACCACCGACCTGCCCTAAACCACAACCTGGGCCTGGAACTCCAGTAAATTGACAACCGCTTGGTGTTACATGATCCCTGTGGTCTTGTGACAACACCTGAGTCTTCGTCAAGCATGCCAGTCTGCTGATGATGACGGTGTGATAGGGTCAAACACTACAACTATGTAAAATGTCAGTAGTCCCCGAGTCGAGAATTTTACTAACTTTTATAAAATATGATTTCCATTCCATAAATAATTCTGTTTATAAAAAAGGAATTTTCATAATCCTAACAAGCAAGCATCATTTGTGAAGTAATTGAGTAACACCATGGACTCACTGATTCAAATATGGCACCGTCTTCACCAATGTTACCACTAGGTGTCACTCCCAGTCCTCCGATTAAACCAGCACACAAATCACTGAAACAGACCATATCATATATTAATCAAACCACCTGTATGACATAATTGGTACAGCCCTTGTATAGAGTTGGCAGCACTGAATAGAATGATGAGTAATACTATTAATGCACTGTTTTAGGTCGCACAGTGTAGTACTGAACATTAAGTGTGGGAAAGCTTTACAATTCTGATATAATTGAAAGATACACCTAATACTACACATTTAAATCTTTTAACAGATACTGGAATATCAAAACATGATAAAAGAAATGCCTAACAAATTTTTTTTTAAATTTGTTTTACTGCAACATCTATGCATGACTGATTTTTATCCATGGGATATTATAAGACACTCACCTAAGGATATCTCCATAGAGATTAGGCATTACTAAGACATCAAACTTAGTTGGATCCTGTACCATCTGAAAAAGGATTAACAAAATGTTACAGACTTCATCTGACGCAGCTGTATCTACTTTTGTATCCCCACCCTCAGAATAACTTGTGACATGGTCTAGAAATGTGAAACTCAACAAAAAAATGACTTAAAATTTCTCAAATAACAAGTCCTCATATTGAACAATGTAAACATCGACCAAATATGTTGATTTCTAAGTTCATTTTACAACTATTCACATCCAGCAGATACATATGATCATTCAATATACTAAATATGTCAACTTTCTGAATGACCTGAATATAATGTAATTTTGCAGCTGCTAAATGTTATATTTTGCAAGCTATTTAAGAGCATATAGAATAAAAAAAAACATGTGAAAAGGTTAATCATAAGTTTGGGCAAGTATACTGAAAGAACTATAAGATGTCACATTTACATGGTTACCTATGGTCAGGAAAGGACATTTGCATTGAGGCAAATGGTATCTGAGAACATCTTATCTCATGCATCAAAATGCTATTTGAGAATATATCATTTAACTGGATATCTTTTGTCTGTATGGGCACTCACATTGAGACAAACAGTATCTAGGTACATTTCATTAAAGCGGATGTCTTTGTTGTTCTCAGCCACCTCTCTACAGCACTTGAGAAACAAGCCATCAGACATACGCCTGAAAAGAACCAATTAAATCATTAATATGAGATTTTACATTAAAAAAAATTAATGGTCTGTATCAAACAATTACCTATTTGCACAGGCTGGTATAAATTATTTTATCATTTATATTCATTTTAATATCAGAATCATCACCATAGGTCAATAACATCACCACATCATGTTTAACCCTAGCACTACAAAGATTGCAATAAATTTCATGGGACCTGATCAACATAGAGGGGACTTGCAGTTTTTAAAAAAACAACTCTAAATTTATACAAATGCTACATTCATGAAAGGGCACAGTCAGTTCAAACCTTGTAAGAATGTGGTCAGGGAAGCTTCTGGACGAGAGCATGTAATATTTCTGTGAGATTAATCTAATAAGAGTCTAACAGTTTTTGTGAGATGCTACTGTTTACAAAATGATTCTTAGTGTTTTTAAGGTTTCCGCTGGTTGGAAATTAGAATTAGGAAAAAAAGGCAAATATTCTTAATGTAATATACTGAAACAAATGATATTAGATGATAAGTGTTTGCAAAGAATTTTCAGCTGCAAATGACAGATCTAAAAGCTATTGGTTTATCTGATAATACATAGCTGATTCTTACATGACATTTGCTTTATGCACAGCAGTGACAGTATGCCTGTTATTGGCTTTTGCATAGTTAAATGCAAACTCAGCAACTCTTCTTGAAGCACTCTCTGTGATGAGTTTGATACTCTGGACAACACCATCCACTATCTACAACATACCATAATCATAAAAGTCAACACAATACTCTCAAACACAAACTGCAATGTATCTTAAGGCAGTCATAATGATAATTAAATGAATCACTGGCTTATATAAACATTGGTAAGGAATGCATTCAACATGTTGAATTTACCACATACAAGTAAAATATATGATGAATCACATCAATTATGTTATGTCCATTTCATGGTGACATCATTGTCATATTAAAATAGAACATAGGGTAAAATCATGTTTTACATGAGTTCTTTCTAACCATATCGTTTTTACATTTCCAGTTAATTCAAATATCATCTTAGCCTGTGAAATGCTCCCGAGGCAGCGAAAATCTTGCGCTTCTAAAGAAGCAATTGATTTTCACACTGCCAGCTTTGACCGTGTATGATATATTTACACACCAGATGGCGGTTCGTTGTCTGCTGAAAGAAACGTGCGTATAATGTGACAAGCAGCAAACCAGATGCCAATAAACAAACACTCGACAGGCATCATGGCTCCCCCCATTGCTGTGCTTCAAGCGCCATTTGAAGACAGTTTACGGTGGAATTTTAATTGCTCCCTCTGTATTCTTGCATCACAGACCGATTCGATTATGACATTATGACTGTGTTAGGGTAGACATGTATCTGTTGTCTGCAGAACTGAAACCAGCAAGCGAAGTGTGCACGCAGCCTAAGCCATTGTTGTTATGTTTCGTTTGAATTATAGCTCACTGGCCGGGCATCCCATGTGCCCAAGGCCCTAAGCAAACCACGTCTGGGGCAATTCTCTCTGAGCCTGTGGTTACCGGGGCCATGAGCTGTCACTCTAAACAAAATCATCATGATTTGCTCCGTGTGTTCCTCGCTTGGCTCTGTCTTCCAGCACAAGATCTCATCTGATTGGACAAAAATACAGTGCTCCCCTCTAGTGTTGCAATTCAGTGTTGCGCTTACGATATAGGAAGTAGGCCTATAGTTAAAGCGCTGTGTAAAGAGCGTAAGCCTGTGATCATTATCTAGCATTTTTGTAAGCTGGTAAACTGAGAGCAAACCCCCATGTTGCTCATGGATTATCCAAAAATCAGGAAAACTTTACACAAAGTATGAAGGCATTTTGTATTTTGACTAATTTAAAGGACAGTATCTCGTTCTTACCAAATGCTCGATGCCACTGTATTCTCCCTCAGTGTTCTCTCTGATGGTCACAAGGTCCACATCTTGGTATGGCGTCTCATATCCCTCAATAGACTTGCAAGGCCTAACGTTTGCATACAAGCTGAATTCTCTGAAATAATAAAAAAGAACTTTTATATCATACAAGTCAAGGATTAAACAGGTGTGTTAAAGAACATGTACACCAACCTTTTCACCTGATCACATTATTATATCAAGGACCTTCTATCCAATATATATGATGAACAAGTAGGCATTATTTTCTATCAAATTTTCAACTTTTTGGCTTGCCACCATTATGTAAATGTATATAATGCAGAATAGCTACCCCCCCCCTGTTTTCACACATTTAGCCTCTAAACATTTTGGCAAGTTACTGTACTTGCTATACATGGATGGTTGTTAAAAATCAGAGGGCTCCTGTCATATATGCTAAAAGATGCTATAGTCAGTTGAAGAACAACAGCCAGCAGGGATGGGGCCAGGTACTTGTACCTGTACCTGTACCTAGGTACACATTTCAGAGTACCTGTACCTGTACCTGCCGGTCATGAGTAGAAAGTACCTTGTACCTGTACCTGGAACTAAAGTACCTGTACCAGGTACAAGGTACTCCAGGTACATTTTCATATTTTCATTTTTTTAAAGATTTTTCCTCTTTAAGTAATAAAATTGATTACCTGTAGTGCAAAATAATCAGCAAGCCATCAGTGTGATAATATACTTTATACCTATATTTAGAATTTACTTTAGCAAACGACTTCAATACTGTTTGATAGAAAAAAAGGCATGTTAACTTGCATATATATCTAAATTTATGCCGTTATTATTATCTTTAAAAACGTCTTTGAAGTGATCATAAAATAAATGTAACTGTACCTGTACATAGATACTTTCTAAAGTACCTGTACCTAGGTACTCTGTGAAAATCAAGTACCTGTACCCGTACCTGGCCAATTCACAAGTACCTGTACCTGTACCTAGGTACTTTCACTTGTACCTGACCCCAACCCTGACAGCCAGCAAGGAGTGGGAATACAGTACTTTATGCATGCTTGAACTAATTTGCCCAGTCATGGCTAGAAGTGAGGTTTTGAAAGGGAAGGGCAGGCTTAATAAAGTTCCATGTATACAAATATGATATGATTCCCATTCAGCAAGGCTGTTAACATGTGGTACTGCAGACTTTTAGACTTACTTCCTCAGTGCAAGATTGAGAGACTTGTGCCCTTTTCCAACAGGTGTCATGAGTGGTCCTTTTAACCCAACACCATTCTTATGCACAGAATCAATGGCTGCCTGGGGAATATGAAAGTTCCCGTCTGGGCCTTTTACTGGTGTCACATCTACCGGCTCCCAGTCCACAGGTACCTGAAAATATTTAATCCCAATCATGGTTTTAGTATGAAATTATCATAATTATGCACAATAAAAAATAAGATCACTGCTTACATTAAAATAATTTTTAAAATTTCTTTAAAAAAATGCTAATAAGACATATATATATATATGCAATAGAAGGTACAGTTACCCTCTGTTGTAATGTGCTCTATGGCCTACAGACTAGGCCAGAGCGGTATAACACACTGAAGAGAAACAACACTGTAAATTCACAACAGTCGGTTTCACAGGATGCGACTCGATCATCAGGTGAATGAGGTTAGAATGAAGCTAACGGCATGGTTTGATAAGCAGATACTTTACGAGATTACAAGATTATGCTTTGTGTGTATGGGGGGGGGGGGGGGGGGGGGAGCATGTGAAAGACTGACACTGATTCTATTGTCCTCAGGGGCACAATAGGAATGGTCCGGGTACACGTGCGATACTGGAACATAACAGGGCAAAGAGGTTTGTTGTTGTTTCAATGTTTATATTTACTACAAATATATTTTACCAGGATGCCCAAGTAGCATAGTAAGCTGATTTTATATAGGGTCCTTATAAAAGGCAAATATACAATATAAAAGGCAAATATACTATACTCATACCAAGTGGACTCGACTCGATAAACTCACCATCGGGTAGTGGCAAAGCCATGTCCCTCAACACTGCAAAGGTGAAAGGGGAAACTTCCTGAACAAGCAAGTCTGCCAAGTGGATCCGGTGGGGGGGGGGGGGGGGGGTTGTTATTGAATATTTGTACGAATGCTAGGATTTAAAACATTTCAGAGTGAATTAGTTTTGATTGCGGCACTTGGAGAGAATTTCAGCTCTTGAGTTCAACAATGGACCAGGGGAAGCCGTTGCTATAAGCAGCTTTTCAGAAAAACAAAGATCACACTTTTAGAGTCCCACAGAAGGTGCTGCCATGGCAGAGATTTCCCAGGAGAGCTGGTCATTGATATTGTTGTCTTTAGTGTCCAGATGTGTTTAGACAGTTCAGTGTTTTTAGCGTGGGATCTGTTACGAAAGGATTGTTTTGGTTATTGTATCTGGTCTTGAAGTCACCTTCAGTACACCCTATGTAGTGTTTCTCAACATTGTCTGTTCTTACTGTTGCCTTATAGACAATGCATCTCAGCTGTGACTGACAGTGTCAGTCTTTCACATGCTACCCCCAATAGGCAGAAAGCATAATCTTGTAATCTCGTAAAGTCTCTGCTTTTAAAACCACGCCGTTAGCTTCATTCTAACCACATTCATCTGATGATCAGGTTGCATCCCGTGAAACAGACTGTTGAGAATTTACAGTGTTGTTTTTCTTCAGTGTTAAATATGCAATATATAACCAAATAAACTGACAAATGATAATTATGATGAAGAAGTTAATGATAACTAAAGGTATTTGGACCATGGTCCTCTGAGGGCCCCACAGTGAGAAATAATGTATTTAGATGTTACTTGAAAACAGTAGCAAGAAAAGCTTATGAAGACTGGGTGTTGTTCCAGTGTGAAAAACAGATAAGGTCTTTACAAATTACCTGTTTTTGATTGGAAAGTTATTGAGTGATTCAGGGTTTATGAAACAAATTCATATATATCATGTCAAAATTCCTTAATATGGCCCCACCTGCAGGTTATAATCATATAAACAATATGCATGTAAAATTGTGTGAAGAAAGTTGCAGGGATTCTGGAGATATCTATAAAATAAGGGGCTGACTAAACATACCGAGGGACAAACAGATAGCCATGGACCATTAAAGTTGTCCCATATTGGAATCCTGACAGGTCTGTAATTCAATAGGTCTAGAGCCCTCATAGGTACCAATGAATCAGCCCTGTGAATTTTGGAAAGCTGAAGTATGTTGTTGATGAGTTATTGCGTACGAAAGAAAATCAGCCATTGGGCTGTGGCGGCCGAATTGTAATTAGGACAGGTATGTAGTTCTAAAAGGTCTAGAGCCCTTGTATGTCTAATTATCCCTGTGAATTTGAGAAAGCTGAAGTATGTTGTTGTTGAGTTATTGCTTAAAAGAAAATCAAGAAAAAAGCATGTGTACACTAACATAAAATACACAATTATCTCAAATTTCTACTTTTTCTCTTTATAAGAAGATTGGCAATGAACTCTTGACTCCAAATGACTCAGACCTGAAGACTTTGACTTGAACCTAAAGGACTCGAACTTGGAAACCTGGACTAGCTCTTGGACTTGGATAGTGTGAACCGGACTCCATTGATAGATACAGGTAATGAGAAGCAATGCTTATAGGATAGGATTTCACTAACTTGAGATATGTTTTGTGGAAACAGTGTCTGGTCTGGATAAAATAGTCTGTGATACACAAAATCAGGCTCTGGCAAGAGGAACTCGTGGCTTTGACAAATGAAGTTTAAAGAACATTATATGTGGAGAGAAAAATCTTTCTTTTGGGAAATATATTTATTGTTTTGAAAAAGAAATGAGACAGAAGAGGGTGCATTAAGAAAAGACAACCACAGAAACACCATACAGCATTTTTTATAAGTACCCGTAGCCAAATTAAAATGGTAATACTAAGCATACTTAGTTAAAATATTTATGGTGCTTACCCCAGCAGCAGAAAATATCTTCTGAACAGAGGCTGAGATTTCAGGTGCTATTCCATCTCCAGGGATCAATGTCACTGTGCGAATCTGAAACATTAATGAACATTTTCATAAACATAAACATATCATAAACAGGCATTTATAAGCAAAATTCACAAAATCTGAAATAAATGAACATTCAGAACTGGTATTAAACAGACCAACAAAGGAGTATTAATATATTCTTTGATCTCCTGACATGGATCACTTTAACATGACCACTATGATAATTTCACCATTTACATAGGCCTATATATTGTGTGTATTATAACATGAAAAATGTAATTTATTGATAAAAAAACAAGAAAGTATTCATTTAAAGCTTTAATATTCAATTCAAGACAATGTACATATATGCAACTTATGCATTAAAAAAAAAACAGGTATTACAGAAAATTTCAAATGAAACAAGTTTATGCCAGTCCACTGAAAATTATTAATTTAAATGTCCTGTTAAAATTGTGCATGATAAAATACTCACACTGCTGGAATAATTTCTGCTGCACTGGATTCTTGAAATGGCTGGCATCTAACAAAGAACAGGACACAAAGACTGGGTAAAAACAGACATTTCTGGTGTGGATAAATTTTCTTGTAATTTAACCACAGGTCATTAAAAAAGCTAAGGCTAAATGTAAACACATTCCCCAATTTCAGCCTGATATGACAAGCTGTAAAACAAAAATAATTAAAACAATCCAATTGAACACAACCAAAGCCATATTTAGTTTCAATCTCATTATAATTTTAAGAAGTCCTTTATAGAATAATTGTCTGCAATTTGAAAAAAAAAACATTTTAGATTAGGAAAAATTGGTTAAAGATCCAGAGAACTCCATAAAAAATAATTTAAATGTGCTTATATATTTTGTCAATCCTTTGCTGGATAACTTTCACAGATGCAAGTACTTCTACTCTAGTTTACAAAATAGCAATTGATGCATCACTCACAATCTGAAGTGAAAAATTTGAAACATGAATGAAATATCTACCTTACATTATCAACAACTTGGTGGATACAAAAATTATTGGATTTATCTAACCATTAGTAAAGGCATTATTACTGGAAGTAAATAATTAGGAATACAGTAAATAAAATTCATCATTTCAAATTTAAATTTATTCAGAAAAGTTAGGAATAGGGATTTAAACAAATTTGGATTATAAAAAAAAAAATATTTATAATGATAGCAGTTTCAAATGGAAGCAATAAAGAGAGGCTTCACTGGTTTTAAAGTAAATCTATGCAGTATTATTAATTTAATATATTAATGAGGGAATTTGAGGGGAAATAACTTTGATGGTGTCATATTGAAATAATTAACTATGATATTGAAACTGATTTTTCGTCTAAGAGTAAGAGAACCGCCTTTCGTTAGTCTCGTATGCTTATTTTTTACAATGAATTCTATAATGCAGCAACTTTTTGAATATCTGTATTTTGGACCTGGTAATGGTATTGTCATATTTACTAATTTAGAATGACTGGTTCAGATAGTATTCATTTCTGTTGGGATAATCTCAATGACCCTAACCAGCTGACCAAGGTCAGTTTGACTTGCTGTGGACTGGATATTAAATTCTGATATATATATATATATATATCTTAATGAACATGGATTCAATAATAATTTCACTTATTTCGGAAAAAATTAATTAATGAGTTTTATGAATGGAAAAGACTGAACAATAACTTTGCGTTTGTATGATTCCAATCAAAAGAACGCCGGCTGTCAAAATGGACCATGTGAGCGAGGAATTACACTCCGGACAGGTTGTGGGGGATTCCCTCCCTAGGGACTCTTGTCGGAGCTGAAGCGATGTTAGTGGCATTATAAACCCGAAGAGCATACAAATACCTGAAGCTACTGAAGAAAAATTTTAAAACTGATGAAAAATAACAGGCAATTGTACCGATTTACATGTTACTTACAAGCCGGCGGATCGCTCTAGAAGCCATTTTGACCTTGCACTTGTGTGAATGACGTCATTCAAGGAATTCCTAAGGAATGGCCAATAAGGATATTTCTTGAATGTATGGGAAAATATGTACTCCAAGGCATTTCTGATGATGAATTGTGCTGGATTGCGCGTCACCTTAAATTTTTTTTAATGCTCTAATTGACTGATTGTTTTCTTCTACTACTACAACTATTAATAATACTTCCACTACTACTACTACTACTACTAAAATAATAATAATATAAAAACAGTAATTATAATAATTCAATGAATTGATAAAACTGAATGTTTAGAGAAAAATCATAACAGAGGAAACATTAGAAACTAGATACTTCTTGGCACCGCAGGTGCCATATAGTATCGCCAGACAATTAATCCCCCTACCCCTTAAAGACTAGTCCCCCCCCCCCCCCATCTCCGAATCAGCAGCACATACTGACATTTGGCAAGCGACTATTGCTTTTTCCATCTATCAACTTGAGAAACAATATTTTTCACCAAATATTGGGGGCAATAAAGAGAACCACTCTTATGAAAAGGGGATGAATTTATACTATAAAAATGGTAAGGTAGGTGGCGGCGCCACCTGTCTTGTTGACGAGAAAACTCTCAAGGATGGATGTACATGCCAAAATGGTGACAACACATTGAAGGCTCCTGAGATATGAGCAATTTTCATCTAAAACAAATATACAGGTGGACATCATGTCAAAACGATTGCAGATGGCGCCACCAGTCTTGCGTACAAGATAGAGGAGTCCAAGATCTATAGATATGCACAATTTCAGGCCAATAGGCCAAATCACTCCTGAGAAAAAGGCATTATTTTATTCAAAAAAAGGGAAGGTAGGTGGCACCACCAGTCTTATGTTCAAGATGGAGAAGTTCAGGATCTATGGATATGCACAATTTCAGGCCAAGAGGGCAAATCACTCCTAAGAAAAGGACATTAATTTATTCTACAAAAACGGAAAGGTAGGTGGCGCCACCTGTCTGTTTTCTGAGAAAACTTTCAAAGATGGATGGACATGCCAAATTTGAGACAAATACCTTGAACCACTCTGGAGATATAAGCAATTTTCACCGAAAGCAAATGTACAGATGGACGCTATAGCAAAACGATTGCAGATGGCGCCAACTGTCTTGAGTAAAAGATGGAGGAGTGCAAGATCTATGAATAGGCACAATTTCAGGCCAAAAGTGCAAATCACTCCTCAGAAAAGGGCACAATTTTTTCTACAAAAACGGGAAGGTAGGTGGCGCCACCTGTCTGGTTTACGAGAAAAATTTCCGAGATGGATGGCCGTGCAAAATTCCAGACCAATACCTTGGACCACACCGGAGATATGAGCAGTTTTCTGGCACCAAAGGCACATGTACAGGTGGACGCCACGGCAAACGATTGCAGATGGCACCACCAGTCTTGAATACAAGATTGAGGTATCCAAGATCAATGTACATGCGCAATTTCGGCTCAATCTGTTTATAAGTTTAAGACTTATAATGCTCACAGTACTGTCAAGTGGCAAAGATTGGGTATTAAAAGGCACGAACACAAGAGAAAGACAGAAGGAAGCACCACCTGTCACCAAAAGACAAAGCTATCTAAGAACTTCGGTCAATTTGATTTTTGGACCAATGCATATATCCCTTATTGAGATATTTGTGATTTAGTGTGATTTTCACCATATATGGTAATATTCAATGTCAAGATCACTCTCATAGGAAAGGTCATGACCCCAATTTAAATATATATCATCCCATAACCCATGTCTATGTATATGCATAATATGAAAGAAATCTGTCCATTAGTTTTTGACTTATAATGCTCAAAGTACTGTTAAGTGGCAATAATGGGGGTATTAAATGGCACGAAAATAAGAAAAGGATAATAGGTGGCGCCACGAGTTTCCGGTACATGACAACACTATCTAAGATCTTCGGTCAAGTTGATTTTTGGATCAATCCATGCAAGATTTCTAGCCTTTTCCCAATAACTGAAACTTTTTTATACCTTGTGTCATATGCAAATTATTATGAGACGTGGAAATAACATCACGATCGATATAAATATGCTCCTAACAAAAAAAAAAAAAGAAAAAAGAAAGAAAGAAAGTCATTATGTTAATAGTTTTTACAGGATGGATTTGAATTCTCCATGGAGATAACCTGGATCAGGTATCCAAAATTAAAAAAAAAATAATTTGTAGTCCACTCTTCATTCCCCAGATGACAGCAGGACCGAGCTCGATGTCCACAGTCTCTGTTTTTTGTGAACCCTTTGATTGGGTGGTCTTCGACACTGGAATGAACTAGAGCTTGAAACTGATGACTCTTCAGTGTTTAAATGTACCATAACTACCATTGTGTTCAACCCCATTACGCAGCTTTCAGCTTAAATTAAATTGTCACATGAAAGTGTGTACAAAATCAATAAAAAGTTAACGTTTCACTTTCACCACAACGAAACTAAAGACTCATCTCGCCCATTTCCCTCAAATTGCGCATAATGACGAGTTGACACAACGCCACCTCATAGTCAGTGCTAGTAAATGTACTATATTTTGTGCAGTTTTACCAAAAGTTGTCCCTTTAATAGATGAGAGTTTATACAGGTTGTGGCAGCACACAGACAGTTACCAGTCACAAATAGCTTATAACGCCCAGCTCTCAAGGTTGCCATCTCGACAGTTTTAATGAACAGACGGACATCTAATTTAGAACCATTTGGCATAGTTCCCGAAATTTAAAGCCTAAAAAACCGGACATTTCCCTGGCCTTGGATGCAGAGGAGTCACGTGACAACGATTCAGTTCAACCATTGCCAGTAATAATATAGAATATATTGATAACATAGTAAAATATCCCACCATATGCTCAAAATTACAACGGACAAGGGACTTGCCTTTTAATTTAGTAAAATATCCTACCATATGCTCAAAATTACTGCGGTAAGGGACTTGCCTGTAAATGGAACAGATTATTAGATAATGCATAAATTTTATTTTTAACCTATAAACAGATCGATATATTGTGCTTTTGTAAGTATCTAATTGCTCTGAATCAATGTATGTTTCATTTCAGTTTTTTTTCAAGCCCAAATTTTATACGTCTTTTTCATAAATGTAGAAGCAAAACAGGTAATTATATAAGACGCTATAAGTCTTTCTACTTTAGGTTCAAGGCGCGGAAGGGTCAGTTTTAGCTTTCATACTACCCATTTTAGTACAAAATGCCTGCTATTTAATGTCACTGAATAACTATATTCTGAATACGTCAGTCTATAGGATTTTATAGTAGGCCTATATCAATGGGCTTTGCAAAATGAATTCCGCCCGAGAACAACGCTGATAAGAATGTATACATACCGTTTCTTACCTCAATATCCACTAACCAAGTCTGTTATACTTCGGGCATCACATGATCTCTGAAAAAATATTTGTCCTGCATATGCATTCAGGGAAATATGTAACCTGTTACATAAGAAATCCTTTCATTTGAAACTAAAATAAAATAATGGAACTTTTGCCCATCTGACTCCAAAATGTGCCATGTGCGAAAAAAATATTTCTTTACAAATCAGCATATTGGTGAATCCCTTCATGTTTGTATAATATATAATATTTGTCCTGCATATGCATTCAGGGAAATATGTAACCTGTTACATAAGAAATCCTTTCACTTGAAACTAAAACTAGATGACCTGAGGTCACGCGCTTGCCGGAAATGATGTAAAATTTGTCAGGTGAACGAGCAGTGTCAAAGTGAAAGAAAATAATCCATAGTTTGTGAAGAAGAACCAATATTAACAGTTCTAAAGTAAATAAGATTTTGATATATTTTGATCACCTTGACCTTGACCTCTGACTTATTTGAATAATAAACATAGGACTTCCAGATATCATCACGATATATGACAAGTGTAATTTACAAAACGATTCCTGGAAAACTGTGGCCAGTAGAATGCTACATGTGAGAAGCAAGAACCAGGAAGCAGGCGAAATTGAGGACAACTGAAAAACAGACAAACATACTGACAAACTGACCCAAGATTGAGACCAGTTGACTTAATCATGTGATGGAGAAACCTCAGAGGAAGATAATAAGCTATAGTTTATGTAAATGAGATTAATAGTTTTGGAGATATGGCCAAAAAATGATATGTTGTGGAAGTTTGAGTGCACCGCCCCCTAGCGGCCAATTCTGAAAAAATGAAAAATACGTTTCGAGATATTAGTGTAAGACATAAGATGTAATAGTTTTGAAAAGATTTTTTCAAAACTGTGGCCTTTAGAATGCTATATGTGAGACGCAAGAACTGGCAAGCAAGCGGATTTGAGGACAACTGAGAAACAGACACACAGACAAAGTGACACAAGATTGAGACCAGATGACTAAACGATTTCATGAAGAAGACTTAGAGGAAAAAAATAAACTATAGTTTTTGTAATTGAGGCTTATAATTTTGGAGATATTGCCAAAACATGATATGTTGGAGAGGTTTGCACCAAGCGCCCCCTAGCGGCCGAATTCAAAAAATGAAAAATTAATTTCGAGATAATAGTGTAGGACTTACGATATGTCAGTTTCAAAAAGATTCCTGCAAAACTGTGGCCTCCAGGGCAAGATTACTGAAATCTCGAAATATCTCGTTTGACGAGATATCATACGAGATATTGCGAGACTCTTAATAGAATCTTGTAGTACTAGGTGAATGCTACCTGAAGCAAAAAACTAGACCTCTGTAGCTATAAAACTGACAAATTTAGAAAAATATCAGCACTTTTCCCCAAAAATGCGTTACCATGGTTACCGCAAATTGAGTCAGCTACACACCAGAAGACAGGCCTTGGAATGACGATTAAAATGAGCTACTGCTGAAGTAGATACGATCAATATTAACACAGATATGAACAAAAAACCGTTTTGTATACTTTTGATGACCTTGACCTTGACATTTGACCTATAATGCCCAAAAACAATAGGCCTCCAGGACTTTTGCTTGTCTACCAGCTGTATAAGTTTGAAAGCAATTGCTGGAAAATTGTGGCCTGTAGAGAGTACACAGACAGACAGACAAACAAACAAACAAACAGACAAACAGACATCCGCGACTGACCAACCTGCTTGCAGAAATCGAAGATTTCCGGCAAGCAATAAAATAATGGAACTTTTGTCCATCTGACTCCCATATGTACCATGTGCGAAAAAAATATTTCTTTACAAATCAGCATATTGGTGAATCCCTTCATGTTAGTTGGATATTTGATTGCATACAAGCGTGTCCCCCCCCCCCCCCCTCCCCACACACACACACAGCGCCCGAGGTTAAGTGATTAAAGCTTAATCGTTACAGGAGCAGAAAATGACTTTCGTAACGAATGTAGGCCTTATACATCCAATGAAAACAAAACATATTTGTATTCATGATTCACAACATACTATATAACAGTAAATTTTAATCACCAGAATAATAAAATATAAACACACGCTCTGACTAGCTGCCACATCAAAGCTTTGATCGTGTGTAGGCTCAGATCATCAAAAGCCTGTAGTGTATCATTGATCAGCCAGGCTGGGCTGAAATCATACCTCAATCTGAGTACATGTTACATGGATCATAACAAACGCATTCTGCATCACAGTCGCTGACACGAGACAGGACAATCATGACGTCGTCCGTGCTGCAGCTCGTATTTTCTGTTTTGCTCTTGTTTTGCTACTTAAATTGACAGGGACGTCTGCATGTCAGTGTGAAGAAATTACAATTCCATTATGCAAGTAAATGAAGTAAGTATCTGGTGTTTAAAAGGGTTCCTTTTTAAAGCAACAAACGGTTAAATAAAGTCAAATAAAGTTCTTAACTTATCTTCCGGTCATGAAAGCTATTTAAGACAGGTCCAGTTTTAATACCCAGTCATTAACGAAGCTTCATAAGGGACAAGTTAATAGTTATTGTATATTTATAAAGTAATCATTGATAACATGCTAATATCAAGAGTAATGTGTCTGCTTACAACTGATACATTGTAAAAAGTCTATAAAGTATTGTTTAAAGTAGTAACACGGGCAACTCTTGAGAAGATTATATATATAAATATATTTATATATATATATCGTAAAAACAATAGCCTGCACTAACATTATAATCCCTAATTACACCTCCGCTAGGGAGGCATTGTGCCTTAACTTGCTGTTTGGTTGGTTTGTGTGTCTGTTAGCAACTTTACTAAAAAGGTTATAAAGGGAGTTCGACGAAATATAGCGGAGGGTTAGGGCAAGAAACCCCCAAGGGAAATGCATTGATGTTTCGGGAAAATCTGGATTAGCATAAAATATTTTTAATTCAAAGAATTAAATACAACTGTGACACAAATTATCGTGTCCCGAGTAGATCCCTCCAATTCAAAAATTGTTTTAGCATGTTAAAAAAAAACAGTCTGACTACAAGATTCTTGCGGAGGTCTTTAGGTTCCGACTACGCCATTTAGTTTGTAGTAACGATCGCTGAATCGGTGACCCCTATATATCATTTTCAATCAGGTACAACACAACTATCCTTCCGAACTACCTTGGCTACATCAGTCAAAAGAAGGCAGATAAAAAAGATTTCTCGGTACTTCCCATTTTTCGGGATTAGTTCACAACTCAAGTGTCACAGTAAACTGCTTCAGTTCCTGTGTCTGATTTATGCTTCATGCACCGTGTCCAGCCATCGTTGGAAGGTAAGCTAATCCGCCGTGTCGTGGACTCTGTTACAGTGTCAAACGAAGTAAGTCAGGTTTATAGTTTGGTGTAAACACTAAATACTTGAAGTAACCAATTACAAATATAGTTACATGTATTTCAATTATAATCAAATACTTTATATTTTTAATAGCAAAATTATATTTATTGCAATAACAATTGCTTTGCAAAGTAATTACCTATACGTCTGTATTAACGTTACGTTATTGATAAGAGCTCTTAAAAATAATTGTTTGTCTTAATTACTATCAAATGAAATATCAAATAAACTAAACCAAAGAAAAATCCATGAACTTTATGTAGGTAAGTTCGTTGCCTGTATAAATTGGTTTGTATACACAGGTGAGCTTCAATAAAACACTGAAAATTTGGTGTAGATATTCTTGAGTCAAATATGCAAAAAAAAATACATCTGAAAAATAATTGAAAAGAATTTCAAATGATAATCTATCACAAGTTTACTTTTAAAATTACTCTTTTACCCACTTCTAGTCGGGTGTGAAGCTAAAATCTATCCTTTAGAAAATAACTGTGTGAGGGATATATACAATACATTAACTTACAATCAAGGAAGAAAAGGAATATGGAATATACAGGTTAAAAATGTTGATGTAAGACCAAAAAATGTATGGCATTGTTCTCAGGCACCTCCCCCCCCCCCCCAGCATAAAATATTTTATTTTGATTTTTATCTTTTGAGAAGATAAAATTTACAATTATGTAGTGCTTTACCGTTTAGCAAAAACAATTGTTATTTTTATGCTTTTCCCTGATCATATTGCATTTTTATCGAAACAAACCAAAAATGACAAAAAAAAAAAACCACGCCCGCACTGAAAAAAAGTGCCAAGAAACCATACCTTTTATCTTTTATTTTGCCCTAAAAAGACCGGGCCTATAAGGAGAGTGTAAGGACATGAGGTTTGTTCAGACCAACTTTCTTACCAAGGGCTTCTAAGAGAGTGGGCCTATAAGGAGAGCGTAAGGACATGAGGTTTGTTCAGACCGACTTTGTTACCAAGGGCTTCTAAGAGAGTGGGCCTATAAGGAGAGCGTAAGGACATGAGGTTTGTTCAGACCAACTTTCTTTCCAAGGGCTTCTAAGAGAGTGGGCCTATAAGGAGAGCGTAAGGACGTGAGGTTTGTTCAGACCGACTTTCTTACCAAGGGCTTCTAAGAGAGTGGGCCTATAAGGAGAGCGTAAGGACATGAGGTTTGTTCAGACCGACTTTGTGACCAAGGGCTTCTAAGAGAGTGGGCCTATAAGGAGAGCGTAAGGACATGAGGTTTGTTCAGACCGACTTTGTGACAAAGGGCTTCTAAGAGAGTGGGCCTATAAGGAGAGCGTAAGGACATGAGGTTTGTTCAGACCGACTTTCTCACCAAGGGCTTCTAAGAGAGTGGGCCTATAAGGAGAGCGTAAGGACATGAGGTTTGTTCAGACCAACTTTCTTACCAAGGGCTTCTAAGAGAGTGGGCCTATAAGGAGAGCGTAAGGACATGAGGTTTGTTCAGACCAACTTTCTTACCAAGGGCTTCTAAGAGAGTGGGCCTATAAGGAGAGCGTAAGGACATGAGGTTTGTTCAGACCAACTTTCTTACCAAGGGCTTCTAAGAGAGTGGGCCTATAAGGAGAGCGTAAGGACATGAGGTTTGTTCAGACCAACTTTCTTACCAAGGGCTTCTGAGAGAGTGGGCCTATAAGGAGAGCATAAGGACATGAGGTTTGTTCAGACCAACTTTCTTACCAAGGGCTTCTAAGAAAGTGGGCCTATAAGGAGAGCGTAAGGACGTGAGGTTTGTTCAGACCAACTTTCTTACCAAGGGCTTCTAAGAGAGTGGGCCTATAAGGAGAGCGTAAGGACGTGAGGTTTGTTCAGACCAACTTTCTTACCAAGGGCTTCTAAGAGAGTGGGCCTATAAGGAGAGCGTAAGGACATAAGGTTTGTTCAGACCAACTTTCTTACCAAGGGCTTCTAAGAGAGTGGGCCTATAAGGAGAGCGTAAGGACATGAGGTTTGTTCAGACCAACTTTCTTACCAAGGGCTTCTAAGAGAGTGGGCCTATAAGGAGAGCGTAAGGACATGAGGTTTGTTCAGACCAACTTTCTTACCAAGGGCTTCTAAGAGAGTGGGCCTATAAGGAGAGCGTAAGGACATGAGGTTTGTTCAGACCGACTTTGTTACCAAGGGCTTCTAAGAGAGTGGGCCTATAAGGAGAGCGTAAGGACATGAGGTTTGTTCAGACCAACTTTCTTACCAAGGGCTTCTAAGAGAGTGGGCCTATAAGGAGAGCGTAAGGACATGAGGTTTGTTCAGACCGACTTTGTTACCAAGGGCTTCTAAGAGAGTGGGCCTATAAGGAGAGCGTAAGGACATGAGGTTTGTTCAGACCGACTTTCTTACCAAGGGCTTCTAAGAGAGTGGGCCTATAAGGAGAGCGTAAGGACATGAGGTTTGTTCAGACCGACTTTGTTACCAAGGGCTTCTAAGAGAGTGGGCCTATAAGGAGAGCGTAAGGACATGAGGTTTGTTCAGACCGACTTTGTTACCAAGGGCTTCTAAGAGAGTGGGCCTATAAGGAGAGCGTAAGGACATGAGGTTTGTTCAGACCGACTTTCTTACCAAGGGCTTCTAAGAGAGTGGGCCTATAAGGAGAGCGTAAGGACATGAGGTTTGTTCAGACCGACTTTGTTACCAAGGGCTTCTAAGAGAGTGGGCCTATAAGGAGAGCGTAAGGACATGAGGTTTGTTCAGACCGACTTTCTTACCAAGGGCTTCTAAGAGAGTGGGCCTATAAGGAGAGCGTAAGGACATGAGGTTTGTTCAGACCGACTTTGTTACCAAGGGCTTCTAAGAGAGTGGGCCTATAAGGAGAGCGTAAGGACATGAGGTTTGTTCAGACCGACTTTCTTACCAAGGGCTTCTAAGAGAGTGGGCCTATAAGGAGAGCGTAAGGACATGAGGTTTGTTCAGACCGACTTTGTTACCAAGGGCTTCTAAGAGAGTGGGCCTATAAGGAGAGCGTAAGGACATGAGGTTTGTTCAGACCGACTTTGTTACCAAGGGCTTCTAAGAGAATGGGCCTATAAGGAGAGCGTAAGGACATGAGGTTTGTTCAGACCGACTTTGTTACCAAGGGCTTCTAAGAGAGTGGGCCTATAAGGAGAGCGTAAGGACATGAGGTTTGTTCAGACCGACTTTCTTACCAAGGGCTTCTAAGAGAGTGGGCCTATAAGGAGAGCGTAAGGACATGAGGTTTGTTCAGACCGACTTTCTTACCAAGGGCTTCTAAGAGAGTGGGCCTATAAGGAGAGCGTAAGGACATGAGGTTTGTTCAGACCGACTTTCTTACCAAGGGCTTCTAAGAGAGTGGGCCTATAAGGAGAGCGTAAGGACATGAGGTTTGTTCAGACCGACTTTCTTACCAAGGGCTTCTAAGAGAGTGGGCCTATAAGGAGAGCGTAAGGACATGAGGTTTGTTCAGACCGACTTTCTTACCAAGGGCTTCTAAGAGAGTGGGCCTATAAGGAGAGCGTAAGGACATGAGGTTTGTTCAGACCGACTTTCTTACCAAGGGCTTCTAAGAGAGTGGGCCTATAAGGAGAGCGTAAGGACATGAGGTTTGTTCAGACCGACTTTCTTACCAAGGGCTTCTAAGAGAGTGGGCCTATAAGGAGAGCGTAAGGACATGAGGTTTGTTCAGACCGACTTTCTTACCAAGGGCTTCTAAGAGAGTGGGCCTATAAGGAGAGCGTAAGGACATGAGGTTTGTTCAGACCGACTTTGTTACCAAGGGCTTCTAAGAGAGTGGGCCTATAAGGAGAGCGTAAGGACATGAGGTTTGTTCAGACCAACTTTCTTACCAAGGGCTTCTAAGAGAGTGGGCCTATAAGGAGAGCGTAAGGACATGAGGTTTTTTTAGACCGACTTTGTTACCAAGGGCGTCAATATGGGGGAAAGGGGGAAATATACCCCAACCAACCCCTCACCCCCACACACTTTTTGGTAAGGAGAAGGGGGGGGGGGGTTAATGTAATCACCCATTAAAAAAAGTGAAATAGATTCTAATGAATGCATGCCTCCGCATTCACTCATTTGGTCCAGATTCCAGGTTGATTCGTGCATAAGTTGCTGACATCTGTGAATATTCCTTGATGACGCCCCTGGATCCGCATCATGTGCCCGATTAAGCCCAAACTCTTATCGTTTCTTTATTGGCCCATTTCCGAAATGCCCGAAAAATTCCATGAGATTCCGTTCAAGAATGCGTAAATTATATATTGTGAACAAACACACATTCACGCACATATCATCACACATACACACGAAAGCGAAGGAACGCATATACCCTAACGGCGGAGGTAATATACAGTGAACGCTCATTGTGACGAACTCGGTTAAGTCGAATTCCAGCATGTTTCGAATGAAGCCGAATGAGGAGTCCCTGCAAAAAAAGTTAAAAGCCTGACTTATTTAACTTTTTTTTGGTACTTCTGGGCTTTTAATAATTCATAAATAAAATTGTTATGAAATTCTTGTTTTTCTCTAACGCAAACAGTTGTCAGAACTAAATAATATAGGCCCTATACATGTGCAGGATTTATCAATAATAATCAAGGCTGAAGAAGGTTCGATATAATGAATATCGGTTGTTTCGAACTCTGGATTATCGGGGTACATTTACCAGTCCCTTCGAGTTAGACACAACGAGGTTTTACTGTATATTATTAGACGGTATTGCGACACAAAGGTACTTTTGTGGGTAAATCTGTTGAATATCCAGAAGTGACAAGTGATTAGGTTAACACTCTTTATTTTGATCACTGAGTACATGAATAAACATGATAACATTATAGACGAATACTTGTAAAAATTCTCCGTAATTTATAACCAAACTTACAGGTAAATCAACATTATTATATATGTTACATCATTTGCCCGGGGTACTGAAAATCCCATACATTGGGAAACTGAACACTTTAAATATGAGGAAAGAAAAAGTGATATTGTCCTCGACCTTGAGCATATGGGTATTTTCTCAATTATAGTAACGAGGCGAAGTCTAAATTTGGGAGATAGAGAGAGACAGAGAGAGGTGTGGGGGGGGGGGAGATTCTTGAAAAACTAACAGTTATAAAATGCAAAGTTAACTAGAACAGCACTAAGAGGGCGCAAACCTCCACAGAGACAGCTCATTACCCCAATATATATATGACAAATCCTGGATCCATACGGTGATCTAGATCACCCCCACAATTTAAAAATTTTTTCCTTGCATCTTGTCGAGCTTTCCTGAAAATTTCATTAAAAACCGATAATAACTTTTTGAGTAATGTTGCTAACAGACAAACAATAAATTACAAACCAATGCCGGCTAAAACATAACCCCCGCCCCTTTGCGGGGGTAATAATCCTTCAGTTCTGAACATTTAAACCATTGCCGGACAAGTTAACAACGCCAATTGTTTAATTTACTTTGTTACGGAACCTAATATAAACAGATCACGTATGCGTGATGAACACAAATTCTGTAACAGAGATTAAAAAAATCAGATTCCGTAAAACTAGGCAGCGTGAAATGTCTGGGGGAACGAATAAAGAAGTCAGTGGTTTTTTGTTAACAAATAACTATAATTTATTCTTAAAACAACCCTAACAATACAATACACTAAATCAATACAATTATACAGTAAAACAGCGGTATAGCAACAAGTCAATACAATCACACAGAAAGCTAATTGTATAGTACCTGGATAACAATACCGTCACCACGATAAGTCCTTTAGATGTAAACTCTCGGAGAATGACAGTCCAGTAGAAAGTTCTTGCAACAACACAGAAAGTAAACTGAAGTCCAAATGCATAAAATCCAGGAGAAAGTCTTTGAATATGTATAATTGCCGCATTCGTCGGATAAGGTCTTAGAATCTGACACACGCTTCTGCGTCCGCTGGAATCTGCTCTGCTGTCTACCCTCTGGTTCTAAAAAACAGCCCCTTCACATTCCTTCACACCTCAAGCCGGGAATTTCCACTTCCCGAATAGTCTATAAGGTCTTGCACAACACACGTTTAAGGAATTCTCGAGAAAGAACAGCGCTGTGTATCTCCACACACCAAGCTCATCGCGTGACCCACGACCAGGCGTGAAAGCTCAAGGCTCACATGACAACGAGAGTTCAACAAACACGGATTAAACATAGAATGTAATACGCGGCCTGACACGAGCGCCACAACAGGAGCTACGCCCGTGTCACACAATAAAAAGAGCACCTGTAACAACTTAAAGACCTGGGTGTTCATTCTAAATCATTTAAACATTGAAATTATAATTGAAAGGAAATGTAATAATATGAATTGATGAACATCGTCTTGGATTTGTTCATCAGCGGGTCAGCTTTGCAAGCAGTGTTTGACATCAATAAAACGAAGATGCCTCTGATGCATGGATGTCACAAGGAGAATGTTACTTTTTTAATTATTAATTCGAGTTGAATAAAAATAGTTGAATTATTTAGATTTTATATTCAAATGAATTGGAACTGAAGTTTCATGAAAATTCTCGAATTTCACCTAAATAAGACATGACAAATCTTAATTGACTCGGTCCGACAGCATGCTTTTATGACAGACTTTTGCCCAAAATATTACTATACTCGACTGGTATAGGCTTAACATCTGCAATTTTTAAAAAAATGACGCATACATAGTTGTGAGTATTAACGGTTTTGTTTGTAGACCCTTTGACAGACAGGTTGACACCCTGCAATGAGCTTAAACTGTGTCCGGATGATCTAATGTACCACTCTGTTCCAGCGTACCGAGCAATTTTCACCTTGATAAAATGACTGTTACCTAAATGTAGGTCCACAACTAACAAACACAAAAGCTATAATAATGTATAAAAGTTTGCATATTGACGATGAAGACCTGATGTCGCTTATTTTGTGCATAAATACTGTAATATATGTGTGGTATATTATGACCAGGTCCAAGGTTTGGGATGGTGACAACTCACGAATTCATCAACACGAAGATTAATGAACCTTGTGGATGGTTAAGTTATTATAGACTTTAGGAACAGGTTTCCGACCTGGCACTTTATTGGTAGGTATGAGTGCCATGGCTTCTTCCCCCGTGTTTTGCCTCCCTCACCATTGATAATGTCCGTTTAAATAGCCAATGACCCCAAGAGAAGGATTACTGGACCCCCGAACATGGCATTGCCAAACAGGTAACCCCACTTACATGTTAATGAGGAATTTTGCATTATTTGGGAAGTGAGATGGTTACCTGGGGTCACCAACTAATTTAACTTAATAGCCCATGTCCTGAAACATATTACTTGAATAAGACTGATCTACATGTATAATGTTTCCAATAACTGATTATCAATTTTTAATAACTAGATATTCTATAGATTACTAAGTTTAGTCCGACTCTAACACCCCTATTCTAGAAGGGTCCAGTACCTTGTATTTTAACCTGGTCAGCCCAAATTCCTAGAAATTATATTCCAACTTATTGATGTCATTATAGCTACACAGGTCAATTGACCAGTTACTTGAAATAAGCAATACATTATCTCAGGTGCCTGGAACGACCGTGCAGGTGTCGTGTCCGATAAGTTGCTTGGCCGTTTTTTCTTCCTATATATAACCCATTCCTACCTTCAACATGCTTTATATGTAAACAATACATGCCTTTCTCTTGATACGTTTCAAATTAACTGGAAATATTATATAAAAATGCTACTATAATGTCTTTGGAGTTTCTAATATATAGACCTTTAAATTATTAGTGTTATACGGCGGATGGGTGTCAGTCCAAATGAGCGTGATCTGGATGGGCGCGTCAAAGCATGAATGTACTCCCATTTGAACAGAAGCTTGAAATATAAGTATTCCCACAGAATACAAGTTTATCGTGCAAAACTCTCGCACAGTTGTCCTTGACAATTTTAATTGAACAGGCGGGCAATTACTTTTTTTTTATTTTACTTTAATATTTGTATATTATAACAACCGAAATTTATGTTTTATCGAAGAAATTATGTGTTAATCAAGTAAGGTCAAGCCACCAAAGTATACAAAAGCGTAAGAGCGTATCTACGCAATAATATATCGTGGGGACCGACAGTTGAACGAAAGCAATAATTCACAGATAGGCTAAACTCATACTGTTGCCTATCACAAATTTTGTACATTACATGGGGGATTGGGGTATATATATTTGCCCCAATTTTCAGCAAAGGGGGATGGTCAAGGTCATAATCTCCCTGCTATTCAGAGAATGATATTTATATATTGGAGATAATATAATATAATATATGTTTATAAAAAGTTGTTCCAACCACGCCCCCCCCCCGCCCCCCCCCCCCCCCATGTCATCCCCCGTCCTTGAAGCTAAACTGACGCCAATTGCTATAACGACAGTCTGTGCCCATTATAGTCTTGTAAACATGAGTTAAACTTTTTACCTGGGAGAATATATGACCTTCGGTAGAAAATTAATTAGACTACAGTTTCATTCATGCGACAGACAGGCGTTATTGTCACCAGGATGAAAATCAACTCCAGTTATTTGGTTGTCCTAATTATGATTGAACTGTTAGAGTTGTGCAGACTCAGATGATCAAAAGCAAGGCTGGAGCGCGCTTAAATTACCGAAGTACAAACCCCATATATACATATAATGCGTGACCATTCAGTTACATTAGTAGCCGATGCGAGACCGAGTAATCATGGCGTCCTCCGAGCTCCGGAATGTCCTTGTAGCTGTGTTCTTTCTTGGCTGCTGTTCAATGTCGGCTTTTGCCTGCGTTTGTGAAGATATGACAATACCGATGTGCAAGTCAATGGAGTAAGTATACTTCTAACTAGTTCGTGTTCAAGCAAAATTTAATGGAAGGGAACGTGCAAGGAAATTCATTATTTATGAGGGCACGTTCACACAGTGACGCGTGACGTTAACAGCTGTAGAGAATGACATTTAGGCTTCTGCTGAATATTTTGCCTTTCCATTTTTCACCACAGCGCAGTTTGGTCAGGGACGGGGACAAGTCCCCGCTTTTCTACCTAGGGACGTACTATATAATATTCCAAGGCATTTAGCTATTAAAGAATGTAAAGACCAACTTTTGAAACAAAATTTAAATACAGCCTTAAATATAATAATTTTGAAGAAAAATGGGACACTCTCTATTCAAATTGTTTAAGCCTATATGTAAGGAAAACAAAATTTGTGAATTCAAGTATAAACATTGAGAAATTTTTTTTATATCTTAAGGAAAAGCTACATAAGTTTGGAATCTCTGATAATCCAAAGTGTAGATTATCGATCTAGAACTAGAAAATATTAGACTAGTATAGATATTACATATTATTATCCAATTTTTAGTTGTGATATTGTAAATAGATTTTGGCAAGACGTTTGCGTTGCATATAAAATATCACAAGATGTTATTACAGAATAACATATAATCTTGGGGATACCAGAAGAAAGTAAACAGTAGGAAAATAAAATCCATATACATGGAAAAATTTAAAGAGTATCTAAATTATCAGAAGAAGAGAGAATGTGCAACTGAATACAAGGGAAACAATAAATGGAAATTATAATTGGAAAAAAATAGGATAAAGAATTTGGATATCTGTAACAAGGGATTTAAGGACTTATATTCATTATATATTTCTATATCAAGTACATTGGTTACTGTGTTGTCCTTTTCATGTGATTTGTGTGCGTTATAATGTCAACTTGATGTGTTTCTATTATTTTGTATCTATGTAATTTGTACAAATGATGTGTTTTTGCAATAAAAAATAAAAATAAATAAATTTTAATAGTATACACTCCTAGAAAAAAGGGTTACATGTAGAACCCTTAAGGTTCTTCAGAGTGGAGCCAGTGGTTCCAGGAAGAACCCTCTAGTCAGGGTTCTCCATGGAACCTCTCCGGGGGTTCTTTAGGGACACCTAAGGGTTCTTTATGTGACCATGATATTGGGTGCTTCAAAGAACCCTACAGAACGTATCTTCCTGGAGCAATTTGTTCATAAAAGGTCCTAGAGAGACATATATATATATATATATATATATATATATATATATATATATATATATGTAGTCGTATTAGTTTATAAAGAATATAAACTAATCATACGTCATATGTCCATGTTTGAGGGAAACTGTTTTTTTATCATATGAAAAACTCTAAACCCATTTCTCAGAGAAAGTTGTTAATTGCAACGACCACGGCTAAAAAATCACATATATAACTTTGTTGTATCCTTTTAAATATGATAAATCCTTCCAGATGAAATAAAAACACGTTTTTAAGGAAACACATCAATTTTTTGGTTGGAAAGATCCTTTGGTAAAAAATGTGCAACAGTCAAAAACATTAACATATGCACCTAAATAATAGAATATTTGTGGATGATAGAATATGTGGGAGAATAAATATTTTTATTGAACAGTTTAAGCAACGAGTAAAAGACATGGCAGTACAAGATTGGCATAATGATATTAACTCCAGTAATAAATTGTATTTCTATGGAATTTTCAAATCATTTTTAACAGTAGAAAAGTATTTATTATGTGTACCATATAAAAAATATTTCAAGGCACTCGCCAAATTGAGATGTAGCAACCATAAATTAGCAGTAGAATCAGGTCGACAAAAAGGATTGATAGAGAAGAAAGAATATGCAAATACTGTCACAATCTTAGTATAATATCATAGAAGATGAATATCATTTTATGTTAGAATGCCCTTTGTATAATGATCTACGTTTGAAATATTTAAGAAATGATATGCTACAGCCTGATGAATATAATTTCAAAAGAATTTTCAATTTTGAAAATCTGTTAGAAATTTCAAATTAAGCAGCCTTTGTTCACTATGGTTTTATAAAAAAAAGACAAAAAATATTAGATAATTGATATTTATAGCACCACTTTGTGATACATTGGAGAATTTTGAATTATGTTTTTTATTGTTCTTTCTTAGGAATGTTCTTTTCTATCTTACAGAATCACAAGTACTCATTTGTATTTGATATAACTTTGAATGCACATGTTTGTAAGTATTCGTTTGTTTATGATATATCATATTGAATGTTTACAGTTGGAACTTTGGGCCTGAGGCCTCTAGTCCTGAATAAACTCTTACTTACCTAAATAATATATTTTGCATGGGCGGATCTAAGGTTTGCAGAAAGGGGAGGGTCACGCCCAGGAGGACTGAGAGAAAATCTAAAAAAATGTCCTCTGGTCCAGGAAGGATGGGGTTAGGGTCGCAGATTTTGGTTTGAAAACCTAAATACCGGTGGTTTTGCCTCCAAAAGGGGGCAGGGTCAGGACTTCCTTGAAACCCCCCCCCCCCCCCCCCCGTCCCACGGATCCGGCACTGTTTCGGCATATGTGCGATAGAGTTAGTGAACATGTCACACAGTTATCTCTCATCCGCACACAAAAATTGCGACAAGAATGAATATCCAAGGGGCCCTAGGGTGTGCAGTTCTTTATGGTTTTGATTGCTTTAGTTGCTGGTGCATATCGTTAATAGATTTTAATTAATTGTTTGCGTGTTCTTGGGTACATCTGTTGTGATTCCAGAAATTTCTTGTTAAGTAAATCTGTATTATAAAATAAATACTTCACAAAACAAAATATACCAAGTCGCAGCACCATACAATCGACAAACAGCAGGTAATGCAAGGGGTCATATACCGGGGCGATGTTTGCATGGCTGGTACAGCTGACACGCTCAGTCAAAAGTCCCTTGGCAAATGTTTTGTTTCTATGTATACAAGTCTTCCATCAAAAATGATATGCCTACGTAAAATCGATGCGCTGTTTGAAACTCCTAAATGGTCGTGACGGTCAAAATAATCACTGATTCCGTGTCGGCATATTCTTTGACTGCGTGATGGATTAGAATTGGCCTGGAAATAAGAGATGAGATACATGAATAAAAAAATATATAAACATTCACACATACACGTGTGTAGTGTGGAATTTGCGCGAAGCTTCGAGGGGGAGGGGGTACACCTATACCTCCCCCCCCCCCCGTCCCAGATCTAGAATTTTTTTTTATTAAGTTGTAAACGTGCAATCTGAGGTAGCTTAGTGCATTATAAAGCAAGACTTACGTTGTATATCTGTTCTATTAACTTGGTCTTTAATTTTCATTATGTACAGACTGAATTGGTGTTACTTAGATTTGTTGAAGACTCAGGGCCCCTGACTGTAATTGACACCCTGGCCCGGGTAAACAAACTTACTGTGTCAGGAATGTCAGTGGACTCCATACAACTCTTATATGCAGAAAAAGTGAAAACAACCGGCGCGTAAATCCGGCGCGCTTTTTTGAATGGAAACGTAAGAATTTACTATGCGTTTTTTCACAGATTTTTTTTACGTTAGGTCGAAAAAAGGCGCATCCCCCCCCCCCCCCCCCCCCATCCGCGTCTGTGTAATATATGCGCTGTGCGGGGAGAGTAACATGTAATATCACATAAACCGCACAGTTAAAACATTAAATATTACAAACATAATACACTCTATATGCGTTTAATTTTACATAATTCATAATAAATTATATGAAAATTTCATAATAATCTATATGCATTACATTTTCCGTATAGCATTTTGAATGCATATATGAAAATATCAAGAAGTTTAAAACGTCCTGAAGGATGAACGGCTACTTCGCATGGACGACACGGCTGATTGGCAACGTCGGCATCATTTGCAAACATTACAGAGACTCATTTTAATATCACTTACCTTGCAATATAACAAGACTGGCCCAGTTGATGCAATGGTTAAAACATAATTCCTCCCACTAACAGAGCCATCAAACTTACTTTTCTGTGTCGCAAAGCTTAGAATAGGTACTGCCACCTCTCGTCAAATTATATAACTAAAGTACGGCTCTCTGGTCTACTATTTCATCGATTGATAAACTCCACTGGTTATGGGACGGTCAGCGCCACCCAGCACCGCCTCATAGTTTTCAGCACTACCGTAAAATCTCCACTTAAAACCGCACTTCCGATTAAAACCGCACCCAGACTTCGCGAAATTCCAGGTGAAACACCGCGAGGGGCTCAAATACTAAAAAGCCCCCTTTAAAACCGCACCAACTTTCGCTACGGAATGACAAAAGACACAATCAAGCTATCATCTAGAAATGAACACGCGTAGGTTGCGGCTCGGCCATTCCTGTCCACTTTAAGATTCCTTGGGCATTTTATTTAAACACATCATAAGACTTTTTTTGTAGGGTCACTCAAGCATGATGTTTGGGAAGACGCAAGGGCCGGTGAACCTCTGCCTGTTTATACAGATTTTATATTCCGTGCCGTATTCTTGTTTGCTACTGATTTGTCATTATATTTTGGAAAAATTATTCTGCTTATCCATTTCAAGTCACTGTATATTTTAATTCTAAAAGTAATATTTTGAAATCTTAATTTTTGATGAAAATTCCATTTTCTGGAATTACTCGGAAGATTCAAATCATTTTCATACCGGTTACTTCGGTATTATCATCGTCACATCGTACGTTGACATCGCTCCATGTTACAATTTGCTGGTTCGTTTGAAAACATCGCTGGTCACCTTAACTAAATATCAAAGTAACTGAAGTTACCTTGTCGAGATACGCACGTATAGGAAACATGACGCTTGAAAACGAGTGATTTTAAGGTAAAATTAAAGTGGCCAGTCGGGGTAAGCAAGTTTTTTTCCTGAAGAAAGTTTCCGTGTGGGGAGCCATTTTGTCAAGGCAGCGTTCGCGCAAGGCACGCTGGGACGAAATAGGTGGCTGTTCTGTTTACCACCCACCGCGTACAGCCGTTCAAAATATTCTTAGCAGAATACCGGGGCGTTTCAGCACATGGCGGCACTCAAACTTGATTTTAAAACGGTCGTCTGCCATTAAGTAACTCTTTGCGATGTCAGCTTTTTATTTATTTTACGTTTTAAACAAATAATCATTCCTAAATAATGCCGCAAATGGGTTTAAAGTAGGCTTTTATTTCAATTTTGCTTGACCATGCCCAACGATGTGGGGCGCTGTTAGCCCTAGCACCCGTCCTCTCTTACTACGCTACGCTGTGCGAGAGCCCTAGAAGATGATTTAAGGAAACTGGAGACATTCCACATGACAATTAAATTCTTATATTTCGTCTGAAAATGTCGTATTCGTTAAGAAATGAAGATATTCTTATCAAATACGCATATAACATTCCACTTAGACAGTGTTTGTCGACTTTAAATGTTGATTAGAAGAATATGTATTATCCTAATAAACGGTGATACACGGGGAACGATGTCTGCTCTGGGTTTTCCCTCCAGCCACGGCTAGCCGGCAGCCGCCTGTGTAACCAGTGGTAACGGGCCTTGTTGGCTCAGCGAGCAAAGGTCACGCAGTTCATTGTTTCAGATTCTGAGACAGTTTCAAGCGCAAGGATTGCAAAGTTTTAAAAGTGAGTCTTGTTTACATACTAAAACATAATATTTAGCTGAATTTCGTGGTCATTCGAATAAAGTACTATATCTCCCTTAGATTACTTAGTTTCCTTGTCATAAACGCACTATTTGATTTTACACAATTTTTTTCCGACAAGGGTTTGAAGTTCTCCAGTTTACTCTGAAGCTTTTCATGCGGCGGTATCCTGGGTCCTGGATACCGCCGCATTTAATGCAGTTAGGCCGCTGTGTGTTACAGCAGGGTTGTTGTAAACGTATTATTTGGTACCAATTACCAGTATTTTATAACAAGTTATATATCACACGAAAACTAATCAGCAATATTTTAATTTATAAATAAGAAATAATCGTAAACAATACATTTACACACGGCTCCCATGCATGCGAGACTGCTGCTAAGAACGGCCTTTGAAAGTTCCAATATTATCGCTCACTCGCTGGCCCAAAAATGATGACTGTCAGGAAGATATTCAGGAAACCCTTCTAGTATAAACCGCACAGTGCTTTCAGGAAATCAACCTGATTTCAAGATTTTGGATTTCTTGATTAAACCGCGGTTTTAAGTGGAGATTTTACGGTAGTTTCGACCAACATTTGGAACGACTCGATGTTGTTTTAGGTCGCTTAGCAGCACATGGTCTTAAGCTCAAGGGTAGTAAGTGTAAACTTTTCAAGCAGAAGGTAAACTTCTTAGGACATGTGGTGAGCAAGGAAGGGGTCAAGCCTGACCCAGAGAAGGTGCAAGTGGTGGCAGAGTGGCCAACTCCAGTGACACTTAAGGCTCTCAGATCCTTTATAGGTTTTGCTGCATATTACTCAAGGTTCGTACCTGGATTTTCCAAAATAGCCAAGCCGTTGCATGGTCTGGTAGCCCAGGTCATAAATAAGAGGAAGCAGACCAGAGCGGTAAAGAACAGCCCAATATCAGATTTTTGGGAGAAAGTCCATCAAGAAGCGTTCGACACAATCAAGAAAGTTTTGACAAGTGATCTTGTCCTTGGATATCCAAATTTCTCTGAAGAATTCATAGTTGAAACTGATGCTTCAAACGATGGGTTAGGAGCCGTGCTCAGCCAGGTTCAAGGCGGTGTGAAGAAGGTCATAGCTTTTGCCAGGAGAGGCCTGCGGGGAACCGAGAAAAAATCATCGAACTACAGCTCAAAGAAACTTGAGCTGCTGGCAGTAAAATGGGCGGTGTGCGATCGTTTTAGAGAATATCTCCAAGGAAACACATTCACGGTATTAACTGATAACAACCCGCTGACCTATTTGATGACCAAGTCAAAGCTTTCTGCTTTTGAGCAGAGATGGGCATCAAATTTGGCTAGTTTCAACTTCAGAATAAAGTATCGACCTGGAACACACAATGCCAATGCAGATGGATTGTCCAGGCAGGAATCAAGGCCGTGGGAAGTGCCACAGACTATTCCCTTCGAGGAAGAAGAGGCAACTCCAGCTCTTATTAGTGTACTTGGGGTAGCGGATATACCACTTGGAAGTCCAGAGAGCTGCATGGGAGGATAAGTTCAGCCAGCCACAAGCGGAAGTCCAGACTATTGAAGTTGAAGCCACATCGCTTCCATCGATCTCAATGGATGCGTTAGTTGATCAACAGCTGAAGGATCCTGTAATCAAACGTTTTCTATCGTTTTGGGAACAAGGCAAGAAACCCGGCGGTGCAACTTTGAGAAGTGAGCCCAAGCTTGTACAGACATATCTGCGTCAGTGGAACCGCATAAGCCGTCGCGATCGAGTTTTAGTTCGGAAGGTTACTGACCCTGTCCTAGGTGATATATTTCAAATCTGTTTAACAAAAGTCCTACAGGAAGACGTTTTGAAAGCCTTGCACGATGACCATGGCCATCAAGGCAGAGAGAGGACAGAAGCACTTGTAAGATCGCGTTATTATTGGCCACAGTTGTCGCGTGATGTCCAGGACTGGGTGCAGCATTGTAATAGATGCATTTTGGCTCATCACCAGAGAGTACGCACACCCATGGGACACCTATCGGTCAGCAGACCCTTAGAAGTTGTAGCGGTAGATTTTACTGTGTTGGAAAAGAGTACTGATGGCAGAGAAAACGTATTAGTTCTCACTGACATTTTCACGAAGTGGGTGGTCGCAATCCCCACCAAGGATCAAACTGCGGAAACTGTAGCCAAGATTTTGGTGAAAGGATGGATCCAGAAATTCGGTCCGATGTTACGTCTACACTCAGACCAAGGACGTTATTTCGAATCGCGATTAGTGAGGGAGCTGTCACACATATATGGAGTACAGAGATGTCATATTTGTCCATACCATCCTCAGGGGAACGCACAGGTGGAGCGCTATAATAGGACATTACATAACTTATTACGGACCCTTCCACCGGACCAGAAGAACAGATGGCCTGATCATCTGCAATCCCTCACCTGGGTATACAACACGACACAGCATGCGTCAACAGGCTATTCTCCATTTTATCTTTTATATGGGCGAGAACCCCATCTACCAGTTGACATGTTAACCGGCAGAATGTCAAAGGAAGAACTGCAGTCACCAACTGTTGAAAATTGGTTGCAGGTGCACCAGGACAGACTGATGAGGACGTATAGACATGTCCAGCAGAAATTAGCTACAACAGCAACCTTGAGAAAGGGTATCTTTGACAGAAAGGCCAAGGAAGCCCCCTTGGCAGTTGGCGCACAGGTCCATTTACGTCAACATCCTCTAGGACGGAACAAGATCCAAGACAGTTACGGAGAAAAACTCTACAAAGTATTCGAGAGAGGTGGCACTAAAGACATTTACAAAGTGGAACTCGCTGATGGCTTTGGAGAAAGCAGATGGGTAAACAGAACGCATATAAAAGGGAACGTCCGAAGCCAGTTCCAAAGCCGAGGAAATTACCCTACTTTAGCCCAGTAGTGTCCGCACCAGAGGAAAGCGACTCCGATAAAGAGGAGGAAATACAGATTTTGCAATACCCTCCAACGGAGCGGACTATTCCGCAAATGATGGAACCGGATATTGTTCCAGAGGCAAACATCACTGATCAAGCAACGACACCAGGACAGCCAGCTCTGAGACAGTCGGACAGAGCAACCGCGGGCCAACATCACAACCCACATCATGAGCCAAGATCAGCTTGGAACTCGTTAGAGAGAAGGCCAGGAACTGAAGGTGTTGCTGTCAGTTATGTTTTGGTCAATCGTGGTAGCAAAGAGACCATGGTTTAGAACTTGTTCTGTGAATTTATGTGATTTCGACTTATCTTGCGGACATATATTGAATATGTTGTTTAAGCTTCTAAGTTTCTAATATTCACATATTGTATATTATTTGAGGGTACTCTTTGAGTTGTGTAGCCTTTATGAGCCTCGTGTTAGAGGGTATGGCTCATAAAGAAGCAGGGGTGGATGTGACAGGACAACAGGTTTAGTATATTGTCATGTCATTGATTTATTAGCGTTAGCCGTAGTTGTAGTCACTGGCGGCAAACGATGCACCGTCAGACTTAGCACTACTAGATGGTACTAGAGCCCTTGGTCCAATCACGTGACCCGCACAAGTTTCGAATATGGCGGAGTCGACAGCTTAGCTCTTCTAGCCGAGGTTTATGATGACCGATTAACGCTTGTTAAGGATTTGTCAGCTCCAGCCAAGCTCAGTATCCGTTGGATAGATGTACTATGATATGAGATGACCAAGGTTTGTGATCTGATTCTTCTGTTTTCATGTGTAAAAACCGTCGTAAACGGGTTGATCTTTCAAGATTTATCCGAAATGCTGATGTCAGAATTACTGTGGAATTTTCCAGTAAATGCGCAATATATTTGAATATACTGTATTGCGGCAAATAGTTTTAACATTTGTCCTTCTGTTCGTCAGCGAAAGAAAACTTTGTTTCTGTCATTATGTTGACATATTATAGCGTTTCATACATTTGATACATTTGTGGACTGCTCCTATTTTGCATTACGCCATAACCGTAAAGTTGAGCTGTACTTATGCTTGAAGTGAAGCGCTACATTCGTTAGCTGACGAGGTATTTAGCTACTGCTTACTCCAGTTTATGTACAAACTAACATGATAAATGCCATTTATCATTCGTTGATGTTTCTGTAAGACGTTTGTATTTCTATATTAATGTCTTGAGGCCCATTTATGACTAAGTAGACTTTATGGCTCATTAGTTTTATATTGTTAGAATATAATTTCTTATTTGTGTTGCCACAGTAGACTCAAGTGTCCATATCAGTCTGGATGAGATGATCAGCATTGGTGGTGAACACAGTGGTTGAGCCAAGAGAGGGCACATGTAGGTAACATTACTAGTAACTGAGATCTTATATGTAACAGGTTCAAGATTACTTAACAGGGTGAACACTAAGTTTAATTTTGTATGATTTTCTAATTGTTTTTATATTACATAGGTCCAGATGCAGCTATAGATGCTAGTATGCTGTTGAGTTCATTCCATTTAGATGCAACATTTAAATTGTTGTAGGAGTAATTTGATGTATAAACCGGAATATTTTGTGTGTGAGTAGAACATTAATATGGTTTTTGAACAGATGTTATTCAATGTTTATAACATTTGTTTATGTGAGAGAAGAGACGATATATGTGCATCGTTTGTCACAACGATCATCTTTATGAGATATCTGATATCTGTAATGTCTGAGTATAAGTGTACAAGTCTTAATTGGAGCAAGGTTTTCTCCATATCTCTTGATAATTGTCATTGCATAATTATATATATGTGTTAAGTTTGCCGAGCCGGTAACTTATGTTTTGTATTTTTTATGTATTTATACAGGTACCAGCCACCCCTTTCTTACACCCCTTTTTGTTGTTATGTACAAGGGAAATTAAACGTTTTCCCAGGCAGAATCCGTCTTTGTGTGTTTGTTGACCTAGCGCGGTCACACATATGCGAAATTTTAGGCAGAAAAGTCAAAACACTACATGTATATGAGTGATTTTTGCCCACGGCAGACAAACAGACAGACGCTGTGCAAAAATGACTGCAGGTGTCCCCTTCAGTTTTGTGTATGATAAAGACCTATGTGAGATCCATACACATGTAAAACTTTGGCCAAATCGGTCAAACGGTTCCCGAGATATGAGCTTGGATGTCTGCAGCGTAAACTAGAATGTAGGTGGCGCCACCTGTAAAAATCAAGAAAGCTATCCAGGATGTATACGCATGCATACTTCCAGGTGAATTAGTCAATTCACTGCAGAGATATGAGTTAATTTAACCCAAGGCAGACGAACAGATGGACACTGTGCAAGCATGGTTGCAGGTGGCGCCACCAGTTTTTGTGTAGGTTATAAAGCTATCCAAGGGCTACATTTGTATAAAAAATTTTTCCTGATCGGTCAAACGGTTCCCGAGATATTAGGGAGTCCTATGGCTTGAAGGATATGGGAAACAGAGACCTAATTTCAGGTTTCCACAGGCACTTTTCATGGGCCTCCTTGCAGAATAAAGGTTCTAGGTCCAGTTGTTACGATTTGTACCCTATTGACAGATAACCACATCTTTCAAGGTCTCAAAAATAGAGAAAAAAATTTGTAAAAATTTGAAAAAAATACAGGTCGCGCACATAGTCTGCAGAACCTGACGGAACTCCCCATGATCAATATGCATGCAAAAAATCATGGCCAACAGTGTTGTAGTTATTGAGATACTGCAGTTCTTGTATCAAATTTTTCATTATTCAGGGGGGTATTTTGGACCCATACAGCTTAAAGGATATGGGTAACGGAGACCTAATTTCAGGTTTCCATGGAGACTTTTCATGGGTCTCCCTGCGTGTCAAGAATGAAGATTCTAGGTCCAGTTTTTATGATTTATGCCCTGTTAACAGATGTTCATATCTTTAAAGGTCTAAAAAAATAAAGAAAAAATTCGTTTAAAAAAACGAACAAATACAGGTGGTGCCACCAGTCTGCAGAAACTGGTGAAACACTCCATGATCAATATGCATGCAAACAATAATGGTGATCTCTGCATTAGATGTTTAGATACTTCTGCTTTTGTATCAAATTCTCCATTATTCTGAGCTGTACTTTGGGGTGCCATAGCTCAAAGGATATGGGAAACGGAGACCTAATTTCAGGTTTCCATGGAGACTTTCATGGGTCTCCCTGTGTGTCAAGAATGAAGATTCTAGGTCCAGTCGTTACGATTTGTACCCTGTTGACAGATAACTACATCCTTAAGGGTCTCAAAAAAGAGAAAAAAAAATTGTGACATTTGAAAAAATACAGGTGGCGTCACCAGTCTGCCGGAACTAATGGAATATCTCTTGATCAATATGTATGCCAAAAATCATGACTACCAGTATTGTAGTTATTGAGATGTTGCAGTTTGTTTTTATCAAATTTTCCATTATTCTGGGGGGGGGGGGGGGAATTGGGAGCCCCACAGCTCAAAGAATATGGGTAACACAGACCTAATTTCTGGTTTCCATGGAGACTTTTCATAGGTCTCAGTATGTCAAGAATGAAGATTCTAGGTCCAGTCTTTACGATTTGTGCCCTGTTAACAGATGTTCACATTTTTAAAGGTCTCAAAAATAGAGAAAAAAATTCGTAAAAAATCGAAAAATACAGGTGGCGCCACCAGTCTGCAGGATCTGATGGAACATCTCATGATCAATATGTATGCCAAAAATCGATGATGACTTTCAGTCAGCTGAGCTAAAAATCAATTGTTCTCATGATTCGGCGCTCCAATATTTCGTTGATAACTTTTTTGTTTTTCCAAATAAAGACCAGGTCCTTGTTAATGTTGCAAATTTTTTATATGGCATCAAGAATCCTTAAAGGCTTCTGGAAATGGACTAAAGTGTGTGCTGATCATATACACCATTTCATGAATTGACGATTATGTTTGTCCTTTTTGATAAGCCGGCCGTATAATTCCACGTTAGATTTCTCGACGGGCAAAGAAAAACAATCGCTCGCTCGCACCATATGGTTAATCCCAGAGTCCCCAAGACTATATTTCTTTGTTTTGAGACCTAGGTTATATGGCATTGTATATTCATTGTTGATATATTACCAGTTACGATGATATACGTGTCACTGTCGCAAGTTTACAATTATAGAACTGCCAATGTCATTATCCAAAAGGAAAACCAAAGACAGAAAGAAGTATCCCTTGCTACAGCATGGCTAACAAGTATTTGGTGCGCAGCTGTAGAGTTTGCACTTGGTAATACAGTGTAGATGGTTACCATGCCAGCAGTCATGTGATCATTCACGTGACAGTGGAGGAGCCATTGCGCAGGCGTGTGGGGCACCATTTCCGCCACCTGACTTGTACCCGGGAAGACGCCTATCACGTCAGTGAGGTGACTGACGTCTGTTAAAGAAGTAACCGTTGTACCATGGAAGTGAACTGTGTGGATATCAACCTCATCTCCTACTCCAAGTAGGTACCAGACAACCTTCTCCCCTACTCTCATAAACAGTCCTTGAGTATTACCAAACAAGCGACCATTGATACCTGGAAGGCAAAAAGGCATATGTTTATGAACGTTCTTGCTGCTATAACGTGATGAAGATACTTTTAAGGCCATAAAAATATTTATTTTATAAACTGGAATCAAACATCCACTTGTACATTTCTTCTACAAAATAATCAAAAGGGAAGTACAGCTAGGTCTGTGAGTAATATATATGTATTTATGTATGTATGTAGGTGAAAGGATATATGTCTTGCGATATAACTCAAAACCCTCAGGAGACCTTCTTTCCGTAATTTTTACTCAGGGCAGGTCCCTACATGCTCAGTATTCTTCAAATATGATGCGGCATCAGGGATCCAGACTGTAGAATTTACGGTTTAAATTTTTACAGTTCAAACGTCACTCGATCCCAAGCAAAGGAAGATTAGTATCCGTCTTTTTTATTCAATTTTTTTTATAAACACACATGCAGTCGGCATTTCATTATACATGTGTATAACTTCATGTAACCATATAAGTTTTGCTTTCAAAAGAAAGATTTAATGGCTGGATTCCTGTTAAAATTTATGTATAAAGAAATATAAAACAAGGATGCTGACAGAAGCATCCTATACCTACCGTGCATCTTGTTACTTTCCTGGAAATCCTCATCCTCTTTGTTGACCCCTGAAGGATCTGTACAATAGTGGTTAATATTATCGTCCAAATACCAGCTTTGGTTTTCATCATTGACCGCAAACAGAAGAGCGAACTCTCTGTCTACATCCACCCTCCTGTTGTCCGGGCCTAGAGTACCTTTACGACACACGACCAGTGGTCCCACAAGGCCGCTGTGAATATCCTTGACCATATCTCCGGAGGAAAAATAAACTGTTGAGATGCACGCTGGGTCGTTTGGGCCGGGTCCTTGTGATTTGCCGAAATGCCAGAATAATTCTGTCGTCTGCTGGGGAGCCACGCGCCGGCTTGTAAACCGGGCAGGAGTTCCGATAGCGTAGGTCCTAGAGGCGTTGTTCTTAAACACGATCTTGATGGTTTCCCCGACCTCTGCTTTTATGAATGGTCCCAGCATATGTAGATGCTTCTCGTCAGAGGACCTCGCCTTTTCAGTAGTGAAGGTGTCGTCAGTAAACTCTCTATACAAAGCCTTCCGATATTTAGAACCAATCGCGTGAGGCCCGTTCTGGACAAACACGGCAGAACTGAAACGCATATGCAACTATATTTATCAATATGACATGGTAATTCTTCTTTAATTTGAGACATTTGTTCAGGCCCCAAAAAAGTTATACCGTTCTTAACTTTGCCGAAATATGTCCTCTTGCCACTAAACACTCTTCCCAGAAAGCATATTATATAGCGGCAGCCTGCAACCCAAACAGTAGATGTTTAATTAACTGAAGACGTTGAGATTGCAATACAAGCTGTATGGATCGGATCAGTTCTAATATAAGTAAATGTGCACGCCATTTCAAACAGTACTTTTTCATTTTCATCTGCATCGAACTGTCATTTTCGAGGTAAAACAAAAAAGTTGCGTTATTCTGTTGGGGAAAAATAGTAATTGCTACATTAACGTTTGATTTACGTGTATTCATGCAGTTAATAATACCGAGGCTGGTTTTACTCGGAAAGTTTGTCTCTAAGTCCGTCATGACAGCAAAAACTGCGGCGAAGATAAGCTCTCGCCGCCAGGGTAACCACCAAAAATGTTGTGTAACGACATTTTCTTCATTATTTAGCCAATCAGCACGACCATATAAACCCACTGATGTCAAATACTACCACACAGCAAATATAATGATCCGACCCTTAGAATGGATGTTCTGTTATAGCCTACTTATGACTTGTAATATGACTCGCTGGCTCCTATCAGTTTATTTTAAGGCCCGAATGTCATGTTTTTATGGTTTATAGCATTCTAGCCTGGTCGATATTCTCGTATAGTATTTTCCTGTCGCTTTCTGTGCCCTTATCGGACACTGTCAGGTTTATTTCTACCAGTTTCTCGAAACCCGTTATGGAGGCCTGCCATTAAAACACAGATGTCACAGGGCGCATGTCGAAATTATGGTAAAAAGCCAGCAGTGGCAAAAGCATTAGTAGCTCAAAATCATGCAAGAAGACTATAATGTGGTTTTTGGCATTTTCATTGTCTTGTAACACTGGTATCTTTCTCTGAGATAATTATCTGTTATATAGGCTTAACCTGCACTATAAAGCAACATATCACACAGCGAATAAGTTAAACAGAAAATATAAAACAATAGATTGGAACAGTACAGGGATTTAAGAAATTTAAATTTATGCAACAGTATGTTTAATGTTTGAACACTATAATATGTCTGTTTATATAAAGCGTGATTGATTCGCGTTTGTGTGTGTACATTCAATATGATCAATTTGAGACGTGCTGTTCGTGTATTCATAATGCATTATTCAAAGTGTCAAAAAATATTATATGAAGTGTTGAACTGCATTATGGGAAGTGTTACAATGCATTATGGGAAGTGTCCTCACGCTTCATCCTCTAGCAGTGACAGGTTCTTCATCGGGTCGATGTTGTTAACTGGTGTATAGTCCCACTCCTGTTCCACGGCCGCTATATAATACGTCCTGTTGGCGACCCTCTCTGTTCGGGCGGGGGCTGGATTGCCGCACGGCTTAACCTGGTACTTCATCTTAGTCCCAGCGGTAAAATGCTCCAGCGTCCGACAGATAAGAGGGAAGGTTCCTGGTGTTAGTAAGCAAATGCTTATTACACACGCTTTAACGTACATCTAAGATTCTCGCATGCTTAAACATTCTTGAAAATCATCTTATATGTGATTCGTTAGAAGGTCAGAATAGGCAGAGCATAATCAAAACATCGTATAATAAAACTGAGAACTTGACGCTCGTGGATAGCCAAGACAGACCATAGAGAGCAATGAATGCTTTAACATGTAATAAAGATTCTATTTTCGTGAACTGTAATTATTAATGTAAATGGTTATTAAAAAAAAGAAAAAAAGGAGGATCAGATATATAAATGAGGATGTGCAGAAAAAAAATACTTGAAAATAAAAAAAAATTAAATGTATATAACTGAGTAACATCATCATGTTTACAAGCACGGATCTGGCCGCTATACGAATGGGGGGGGGGGGGGGGAGGGGGGGGGGTACTTTTTTAGGGGGTGGGGTCCTCCTCACATGTCAAGGGAATAAAACATAAAATAGATAAATTTCAAGATAATTCATCATTCAGTTTATAGTTTCGTCTTTTTTTTTTTGTTAATAATTGAACTTCCCAGTAATGCATCTCGTATTGAGATAATCTAGGATATCGCACGTGTGAACTGGTTCACTGAATTGTTATAAAATGTTGGTCTTTTTAAATGTTTAAAACAAGTGTAAATTATTGATAACATTGTGTTGATAAAAAATTAACATTATTTACGATTAAAGAAAATATATTTCATGACATAAGGTGGGTGGAAAGAAAATTTTGATTGTTAGAGGTATTATATCCTGTTTGTCATAAGGGGGGGGGGGTCGATTTTGAGCGGGTGTTTCGTGGGAGAGGGAGGCTTCTGTCGGTACTTCTGTGGATTGCACCCCTAACATTTTTTCAACAAACAAAGCAAATGTACCTAACCCAATGCAAGTCTAGTAGGCTTGAACAATAACTTATTTTATGGTTACGGTCATCTGAATTAAAATCAACAATGACAAAAACAGGATACACACACACACACACAAACCACAGACACCATCCTTCCGAAAACATGGACGTCACGATACCTGCATTGGTAGCATTCATCTGCACTGTAGCCAGCGACCCGGGAAACACCGACATGGAGGTGCCTTGTTGTCCGTGGTACGTAAACGTGCTCCCGCCAAAAGTCAGCGTGTGCAAGTCAGCCTCGCTGCCCAATCCAAACACGTGCCACTTGATGACGTCATCCTGACACATGTCCAAGCCAGGCATATTGTTGTACACATAACCATTAATACCTGTTCAAAACAGTGATAATAATGTTGTAGTTATATTTGGATACAAACAGAGGAATCTCGTACATGAGTTCCAACTTCATTCGAAGTTCGCCTACCTGTGTTTCCCATCATCCTTCGGACTCAGAGACCAACATACGCTAGATCACATGATTGCAAGAACAAATCTGTTTCAAAATACAGACACCACGAAAAAGGTATATTTTTATCTTTTTTCATTGAATAACTAATACATACTCGCGATTAAGACCCACTCAAAACAGGTCTTCAGGTCAACGAAATTTAAGAAAGCATGATTAACGTCAACTGTACGTTTCCAAGTAAAATAATTGTAAAGAAAAATACAGAAGAAGTTGCCAGGATAATTCTTTTTGTCGTTACTATGTAACCCACAGTAACAGGTGTTTTTGAGACAAACACTAATGTGTTCTGGATTAATTGCAGTCCAGATGTTCACCAACTTAACGAGGCACATCATAGATGTTTTCACGGCTAAATAGAATGGATTTGTTTTTGCAGATACATGTCTTCCCCCATGTATTTTCTCAAAAGTTATGGTGTTTCGGATATTTTAAAAAATCTAAAGGAGGACCTTGAAAAACAGGGTGAAAGTTATAATTTTTCAAACTTCTCTGAAAATGTGATGGAAAGAACTTGTGTGTGTGAAATTAAAAAAAAAGATATATTGTACTTAAAAGTTATGGGGGTCACAATGGTTCTTAATTTCGGCAGAATTGACCTTGAAGATGCAGATCAAACAAACCAGTTTTCGATCTCGTGAGAGAGCATGCATGTAGGATTCAACAGGTGTGTCAAACCTGAAGGGGAATGGGCAATACTTCATAAGTTATTGGGTTCACAAAATATCAAATTACGGCAGATTTGAAATTGGAGATCCTGGCTTAAATCAACAGTTTTCGAACCAATCAAAAAATTTGTCGAAACAATTAGCGTATCAAATGTGAGGAGAAAAGTTGCAATACTTCAAAATTATGCTGTTCATAATAATAAATTACATTTTGGCAGATTTGATCTTTAAGATCAAGGTCAAGGTCACTGGTTAATAAACATGTCCGAGATTTTGGTTGAAACGATGTTTCAAATTTCGGGTGATATATGGGACCCTTAAAAATTTTTCGCGTTCACAAGATATATAGCAGACGACGACGACGAATGGCGACTATCACTGAAGACGATGACAGCAATTGCACTGAAAACAACATGTTTTCCCCGGAAGGAGTTGAGGACATAATTACGGTTATCAATCTCATTATCTCACTTCAAAATAGAAAAAAATGAAACATTTTAAGGAAAAATCTTCTGTTTATATTTAACATGCGTATGCTTACAAAATAATACTTATTCCGTTAGTCCTCACAACAAAAACACCAATGTTTATCTAATTTGCCTTGAAACAATGTCAATCAAACATATTATTTGAACGGACTACATTACCCTCCTCACTTGTATTTTACCTAAGCCGCTGGTGTATATAGAAGACCTGGTGCCTTATTGGGGACGTGTGTATCAGAAAAAAAACATTGGATCATTCCTTGGTATATCTTCATAGAATGTACTGCAAACAGTGGTGTAAATATTTTCCCTGCGATGAACTGAAATTTTATTAAAGCTGTTGTTAATCAACATGAGAACTAAATCTAAATATAATAATCTAATCATCTAAATACTTAATGTTATGGCATGAACATAAAGAGCAATAATCGTGCCATAGGTACCATATCACTAAAACTAAAGGAAACGTCAGACTTATAAGTTTACCTATGTCAGGTTCTCCCCATCCATCCCTTACCCACAATCTACAATTTACAATGATCAAATTAATTTTCATGTCTCCAAGGAGAATTTATCAGGACCTGTCTGGATGAAAAAAATAGTAAATCTTCAATTTAAGGTATAATGTTCACAATTGTGTGACGCCGCCATTTGCACAGAAGGCTATCTTTCTGTTTGAGGAAAATGTCTCCGCTCCTTACGCAGCGGTTATATACTGCAGTCGTCCCAGATTTTCGTGTAACCGCTGCTTTGTATTACAAGATTTTCTTGGTAAGAACACCAGGGTGCGCAGAGAGCAAGGAATTATAATCAGACCAATGAGAGCGCGGTATCGCTTTGTGCATCAACATCCATTTTTCGACATCCGCCCCCATCAGTTTGATTACACCGAGACACCCGCTCTCATTGGTATAATTCTTGGCCCTGTGCCCGAAACGGTCTAATCATCAGTAACAGTTTCCACTTTGCTTTATAATTTTGTTGTACAAAACAGTTGTTAAATTCAAAGTGTTCATTTTATTTTATTTTTAGGGGGGATTGCGAGAATGGCTCAAGTTATTGTCTTACGCCGGCTGTGACCAACACTTCTGGGCATCATGCGGTAATCAGGTTGCGGCCTTTATACCCTGCAGACTAAGACGACACTTACTGTGCATAGTGTTGGATTCTAGGAAGTCTACATCTTCCATGTCCACCTCGCCGGTGCAGAACTCCGCAATATTGTCTTCAATATACCACGACTTGTTTTCGTTAATTATCATAAATAATAGGAAAAACTCTCGATCGATGCCGATCTGGAATAAAGAAAATTTAAATACATACGGCCATACGGTGTCAGTGAACCACAGCATTATAAAACAATCTTATTTTTAATTCCAGTAGAAACTTACCGATTTGATACCTGGGATATTAAATTGATAAAATTTCAATAAAATTTTTGTTATGATTTGCTTTTTTTCCTGTTCAGCAAAACAATTCTGTTTTTATGGTAATGTTCATTGATCGTTTGGATTATTCCATCAATAATTGATAAAATAAGAGTGAAGATATGCAAACTCTCTCTCTCTCTCTCTCTCTCTCTCTCCCTCTATAACTCTCTTTCTCTCTCTCTCTCTCCATCTCTCTCTATAATATATAAATTTAATATATATAATATATATATATATATCACCTGTTTGTCATTCTGTAGCTTGTTCTTGCGACAGATCAACATAGGTCCAATGAGACCAGTATATATGTCTTTTGGGGCAGTATTTGAGTAGTACATCCGGGTCACACAGTCTTGGTCGTTCTCGCCAGGTCCCATGGATTCCGGAACTGTCCATTCGTATAACCGGGTCTCTCCAGGTTCAACCTCAGAGCCTTACCATACAATAATACATTTAAACAAAACCGTTTAAAATAAAATCACTCGTTGAAAATTTTCTTGAAAGCTTTATATTTATTCTGTGAATCGCCTAAATCATTATTTCTACACCACCGAGTAGCAGAAAGGGAATCGTTGCTCTGTATAACATAAAAGTTAATTTCCTTAATCTGAAAAGGATAGTTTGATGACATTTAACGGAATGACACATATCTTAAAAGAGCACCCAGCCATGCATTAACAGACCTTACTTTGATTTTATCATACCTAGACCGTGGTCAGAATTATTGAAGACGACTCCTCTGGCTTCTACAGAGTAGGGACGCCCAGCCTTGTTTCTGAAGTGAACTCTGACCCTCTCCGTGACCTCTGCCCTGATGACCGGCCCTAGAATACCCAAGTGTTTTTGGTGCTCTGCGACATGTTTCTTTACAGTAAAAGTCGCATCCTCGTACCCGACGAATTTTGCTTTCTTGTACGTAGACCCGATCCGGGCAGGACCATTTTCAAAGTATTTTGCAGAATGGCTGTATATAAAATCACCCCGTCTAACGGTCTTATAATAATACTGACGAACATATGGTACATTTCTTTAACGGTAAGTACATGAATAAGGAAACCTTGGCTGGATCTCGCCCTATATTGCCAAGTAACTTATTACACATACAGTAAACAGACCGACAAATAACAGACCGAGATACAAAGGCAAACGCGAGGTTCAGCATTAGCGGCCTCTTTTGGTTTAAAAATAAACAAGTTCTCTCTTAGTTTCGAGATCAATTAACAGATAAAGAATTACTGAATGAAATTGCATCACTGACATTTAGTCATAATTTTCATATATACTCGCATGCATATATACATAAATACCTAGACAAACAGAAATTATGGAAAACTTACATGAAGCAAAGCGATTAAATAGGCAGTACCTAACTTATTTGGTGGAGTTGTAAAAACACAGAATTTAAAAACTATGCGTAAATTGTTTAAATTATAAGTTAAATATAAGTTATAAGGCTTGAACTAAAGATAGTCTGCACGTATCTGTTACCTGCCGGGCTGTGTTAGGTTGCCACCGTCGAAAAGGTTAAGTCCGGTGGGGGCGTAGTTCCAGTACACTTCCTCTGCGGCGATAAAGTATTCTTTTAGCGTTCCATTGCTGACGTCTTGCGTAGTGTGACATTCGTCGACTTGGAATGTGCCATACATCCCGGCTGTAAATATTAAGTAGCAGTGGAGAAGGACCACTCCGATGGAGCCAATGTATTGTGGCGAAATCTATCAACACCACTCAAACTATCCCTGCGTTTAGGATTCACATGAACTGATCGTGGCAAGATCTCTACTAAGCACGTCACATGCATGACCAACAAAATCTGAGAGGAAGGACGTATAGGTTCCAACCCCCCCCCCCCCCCCCCCCCCAATGACTCAAAATGTGCTGATTCCGTTATAATATAAAACCAAATAGCACCATATTTGCAAAACATCAGTCTTTTCATACATGTTTATGGGAGATATATTTTATATTTCTGATAGTCTACCACTACTAATAATATAATAATGCGAATATAACTAAAGGAATATGAATCTCACTAATCTATTTGACAAGAAAGTGAAACTGTATAAAATTTTGGGTTGAAACAGAATCTTAATTAGTAACATAGGGAAAATAATGGATCCTGCTTTGGTACCATTCCTTAAACCAGACATGTACACACCTCACCATGGCAAGACCATATACTATACGCCACTGATCCGAAAAAGATCTGTATGTCATTGTGTCCGTGAACTGTAAATGTTGTCCCCATATAAGATACAAAGAAGTACCATGTATACAAAGTGATTAATCTTCCTGTATATCTACTTACCCGTCTGATGATCAAAGACGTTGCATTCCACTAACCACCTGCCTGGCGAGTCTGGTGTCATGGCAACTGATATCAGGTTAGCAGGAAAGACATTGACAGCGTGCGACCTGCAGAACAGACACTGTTACCTGAACTGGGTTCAATTGCGACTTGGCGCGTGTAATGTAACTGTTTTAAATAAATTAAATGCAAATGCGGTTATATATTATTCAATAAAAATGCGATAAATTTATCCTATGTAAATGCACTTACAAATGCATTGCACTTGATCTTAATTTTGCCACTTCTTATCAAGTTTATAATGGAAACTGTATTGAATAGCTGAGTATATGGTGCTACCTGCGCCACTCACGACAGAGCGCAGGTCACATTATTGGGAAAAATATTTTGTGATTATATTTCAACGACATAGCGCTTTAAAACTGCACTTTTATTTACATTTGTTAATTTACATCTCTACATTAAACATCAAAAGCAGTGGGTTTTTTTTCGCTTCAACGCCTCAAAAGCGTCACCTAACTCAGACAGCGGCAACCCAGCGGTTTCATGATTTTTTTTAAATACAGGGTAGATGAACCGATCAAGTTGGTATTCCAGTACAGTGACTGAATCCATATTTGGACTTTAGTCGAAAGCTACATGCGAATTGCCATATTAACCATTATAAAATTACAGTTTTAACAATGATAGTTAAGCCTGCTCCAGGACAACAGCACCCTGGTGTATGCTCCCAGTAATAATTTACATGTTGCCATTTTTCAAAGCAGTTTTTTTTTTTTTTCACAATGATTATAATCATCGAGGGTGTTACCAATCAAATAAAAGCCATTAATTCTCCTCTGCTTGTGCAATTTCTCTGTTTATCACAGGTTAACGCCTGAAAATTGATGAAGTAACGCATAAAATAGACCTTTCCAACCACAATAGCGAAACCTGTCGGAAACGACTGACATCAACTGTTCGGGTTCGTTATAGATGTCGACGGCGGATACCTTTTTATTAAATCTTAGATGAGTAAACGAAAGAGTTAAACCTACCTGCTCGTTAACTGTGAAGTTATTACCGGAGTTCTGCTTTATAGTTGAAACTGCACGTACCTGTGTCCGTGGACGACGAAGGACTGTCCATGGAACACCACCGCGTGTATGTCCACCTCGTTCCCCATTCCCAGGACGTACCAAACGACCCGGGTGTCGCGGCACATACTGACCATCGGTAAGTTGTTGTATAGATACCCGTTGACGGCATGCATCTGATTACTTTCCTGGAAAGCCTCGTCTTCCACACTAACTTGGTCAGGATTCTGCGTGAATCGGTGGATGTTGTAACGAAGTAACCAGCTTAAATTCTCGTCCATTACCGAAAACATTAACCCGAATTCTTCATCTACATCTTTCCTTTCGCCATCATCTGTCAGTGTGCCTTGTAAAAGAATATAGCACATTTACTTCAAGCACAGGAGTCACCGACATTTGTTTGTCATTTGGTTTCAAAGGTCATTATTATAATAGGTGTCAAAAGTCACCACGAGAGAGATTCTCTGGAACTATATGCGGACAAAACAACTGAATTAGCACCCACCCAAACCAAACGTTTAGCCCTCAGCTAGTAGAGAACTGTACGCTGACGGCTTCACAAGAGCTCCTTCCCATATCCTTCAGCTGAGGGGCGCCCGGGGGGGGGGGGGGGGGGGGGGGGCGTTAGTTATGGACTAGGCTCCAGCAAAATCAGCCCAACTTAAGACCACTGTGTTAGTCCGCACTCACCAATTCGAGTTTGTAGGGTTTTCAGCATGCAATCAACCAGCAATTGAAAATGAAAACCTCATTAATTTTTTTATATTGTTGTTAAACAAGCTACCGTATATCAGCCCCCACCACGGGTTCAATATATTTTATTTTGGTGATAATAGTATATTTTTGTTCATTGTTTCGCTGAAACATTGCAAATATACAGATTAATTTTATTCCAAGCAGATCCACTTAGATCTGTCATTCATAAGCGTTGAATAATGCCGAGCTTCGACTTCTGTCAGTGTTTGATGTCATGGGCGAATTCGTAAATTTCAGTTCAGTAAAAAAATAACTGAAGTGAAGGTATAGCAGATGTGCGTTTTTTCACATCTATGCAAACTTTTTAATGCTACACCGAAAACATGGAAAACAAGCACCTTTGTGCTGTTTCTTTAATACTGTCCAGGGTCTGAGTGATACATTTATGTGAAAACAAATTTATTTTTAGTGTAATTTAATGCATTTAAACCTGTTTTTTTACACCAGGGTAACTTTGGCCCACAAACCTGGGGTTACTTTGGCCCACTTTTTATTACGTCTATTTTGGGTATATATTCAGTTTTAATTGATTAAATATGTTAGGTTTGAATCTGGTACATGCAGAACTATAAAATAAAAATAGTTTAAAAAAAAAGACTTTTAGGTGTTAGATTGAAAGATTCCTATATAATCTATGAATCAGGAGAGGTTTCGGACTGAAATGCTCAACCCATCGCCTAAAAAAAAAATCCATTTACAAGTATCAGGTTTTGCTAGCTGTTTACCTCCAGAGACGTATGCTATTTCAGGAGAGCATATCGTCGCATGTAGGCCTACATAAACAAATGAATACTTCGAATGCCATGGGAGACACGCGGACTCAGAGGCTGCAGCTATATGAGAGCCAGGACTGTGTTACATTTTGTTTAAAATGGAAAATTCGAAGAGTGACGCGCTGGTGGTAAATGCAACACTTTTTACCAGTGCTAGCTACGGGTCTGCGTTTATCAATAGATTATGTATAGGATATTAAGGGGTGAAGTTTGGCGACGCATTTGCGCGCGATGGTTCGGCTACTTCAATGGATTGACGTACATGTACTTTATAATACATGCAGGGTGTGTTGAAGCAAGGCCTGCAGGTTGTTGATTATCGATAAGAGAACACCACACTACATGAGATTTTCTTTTAGACATGTTTCTTGACTACTTTTCTTGTGTGAAAAAGTTATTCCAGGCTGTCCAAGCAGCATTTTTATTGGTATAAAGGTCAGTAATGTCACTCTAGTTTATTGTCCGAGACGGAGTAGATGCAAAAATGGTGAAACGTTTTGTATACGTAACAGCATGTTATAATACATCACCCTATCTATGAAAATCTGCAGATCTCGATATGCAGGATGCATATTCAAATTACCCGTCATATAAAAGCATAGGATATGATTTGTCCCCTGCTCTGTTATCTATCATCCTCAGAAATACAAGTAAAATATGTAAAACTAGAAAATTGCAGATGGCACCACCAATCTTCTGTATCTGTTAAGGCGTCAGAGGTCAGTTAGTACTGGTATTTCACATGTTAGGGTAAGCCATCCTGTAGGCTGTATTTTGATTAAAATATATTTTATGGCTAGGGCTTAAGCTCTGAAATGCAAAATTTTGATCCGTTACTCGAAGAAAATAGGTCGCAGTGACCTAATGTTTGGTTCCCAACTGACAAAGTACCTACCTTGATCTGCCAGAAAGAAACTGTATGCCTTACGGTTGCGATTTGTGCCTTTATAAATATAACGGACGGGAGATAGTGGGCCTGATTTTATCTCAACTTTTCAAGCATTGCGAATACTAAGATGTAATTCATATAAATACGAGAGAGTACCTGGTCTACAGGTTAACAGGATGCCGTTCAGTCCTGTGTTGGTATCCTTTTCTGAAAACACGTGGGAGTGGTACACCCATGGCAAACAGTTCGGGTCATCGCCGGTAGGTGCCTCTGCATCTCGGACTTCCCAAATATACGTGTGATTACCCTGTGGCGGCACGCTGTCATCGGCCTTGTCTGTGCCCACAGTCCCGTCCATGTATACAGCACCTGAAATATTATTTAAATATAAATTAAAAAATCTTCTTATTTAATTATTTATTTTCATAAATGGGTTTCATCTTTGGTATGTTAGATGCTCCCACACTGCGCAGATCTATTCGGACCCACACGAGCACGACTGTTGGTTTGGGTTTATGGGATCTATAAAGGGTTGGATTAAGGATTATGGAAAATGAGGGATAGATTTACAGTTTACACCAAGGCACCTAAAAAAACTCAACAAGCCCAGATAGAATATCGAAGAATAACATTGCAAGAAAGACCATCTCAATTAACCAGCGAGAAGGTGGAGGTGGGGGTTAAAATTCAATGTCTCCCTCTCTGCCTCTGGATCAGCCCCTGTTATAATAAGCCGTATATTAGTAATTGTGTCAGCATGCTTTAGCTTGCTTTAAAATCGTTGTAATAAAATCTTAAATATGACAAAATAATACACTTTTTGTGAGTGAGAAATAATATTAAGAGGCTTGCCAATTGTCGTTTCGTTCAAAATCGATTACGTATGCACATCCAAAGAAGCCTTACGATTGCGATTTGTGCCTTTATAACGCACGGGAGACAGTCTGCTTGATTTTGTTTCAAATTTTCAAATATTGTTAAGTAAGGTGCTCCCACACTGCGCAGAAACGATATGTGTCGAAAGGGTCTGATATACTCTATATAGGTGTGGATAAAGGATTTTGTGAAGGGAGATTTAAATTTACAGTTTACATCGGGGCACCTATATAGGGCCTGACCTAAAAAAAAGTCAACAAGCCAAGAGAGAAAGTCCAGGAATAACATTGCAAGAAAGATAATCTCAAATAACCAGCGAGAGGGCGGCTATTAAAATTCACTGTCCCCCTCTCTGGATCCGCCCCTGTTATAAGCCGTACATTCAATGAAAAAAGGTTTCCAGGTAGAACCCAAAAGGGTTCTCCAGAGTGGACTGAGAGGGGAACCTTGAAAAGGTATATTATATTTGTATCCGCCAAAACGAAGTTTTGCGGATACTATGTTTTTGACCGGGATCCGCCGCCGCTGCCGCCGCCGCATTCGTTTCCGGAGAACACCTCTGAGACTTCTCCAGGGACGGATTTTCCGAAACTTACACCAATTATTGGGTCACATGTGAACTGGTGCCTAACCATTTGGCGTTGACCTCTGCCTTTCCTCTCTGCCAAGCGTCCTTGTATTTGTGCGTCTGTTTCCACACATAAACCCACATATCTCGGAAACAGTTTGACCGATCAGGAAAAAATTTTTTGTACAAATTTTGCCCTTGGATAGCGTTATAACATACACAAAAAATGGTGGCGCTACCTGCAACCATGTTTGCACAGTGTCCATCTGTTCGTCTTCCTGAGTTAAAATCACTCATATCTCTGCAGTGGTTTAACTAATTCACCTGAAATTCGGCATGCGTATACATCCTGGATAGCTTTCTTGATTTTATGACAGGTGGCGCCACCTACATTTACGTTTACGCTGCAGACATCCAAGCTCATATCTCGGGAACCGTTTGACCGATTTGGCCAAAATTTTGCATGTGTATAGATCTCACATAGCTCTTTATCATACGCAAACTGGTGGCACCCCCGGCAGCCATTTTTGCACAGCATCCGTCTGTTTGTCTGCCGTGGAATAAAATCACTCATATCTCGGCAGTGGTTTGACTTATCTACCTTAAATTTTGCATATGTAAACAACTTGGACATCTTTCTGGTTTTTGTGGTAGGTGGCGCAACCTACATACAAATTGTGGCTGCAGACGTCCATGCTAATATGCAACATTTCACTCTATTTCCCCTTGCCACTCAATCCATGCCTCACTTCACCCGTTCCACTCTGATTTCGGCGGATACACGTAGTCGTTTGTCGACTACCCGTATTCTAGTTATATTAGTAATCGTGTCCGCATGACTTAGCCCGCACTTAAATCATTCTTAAGAGCAAAACTAAAACATGGCAAAATAATATACACATTTCGAGGATAAGAAATAATAAGAGGTGGGTCGATTGATCAATTTATCGATGATTTGTCGTTTCGTTCATAATCGATTAAATTGATGGCATATTTGCACAAGCGATAACAAAGGATTATGTATGCACTTCAAAAGCAGTCATAGTATAGAGAAATAAAGTAAACCTGCCAGAGGTATAAGAAAGACGGGGCATGAATTTTTTGAACAGAATTGAAACTAAACATTTTCCAGCGAATACGTTTCAACATCAACCTCTCCCTTACATTGACAACTTAGCGTGATGTATACAGGCCAGACTTAAATTATACTACGTCAGTATTCAATTCCATACAGCAGATTTTTAAGGCAATATACTGGGTACATAAAATAAAAATAGAATGAATAATCGATTAATGATCGTATTTTTCTTTCAATCATCGAACATGATTTTCCTACTCAATCATACCTCTAGAAGTTATGACTAAACTTGGCCATCGTCGCTGATGATGTCAGTCGTTGCAAAATGCGCGGCCGAAATCTGTGACGTCACTTATATGGCAAAGCTCACAAACGGTATTCTCTGTTACATTGTAAGTGTGAGGAGACACCATTCACAGTCCATCGATATATAAAGCGCAACAAAGCGCAAAGTAACAAATTCGCAAAGTAAAAAACTTTAGTGATATCATATTATATCACACAAAACCTATGGTGCTTAAAATCTGCATGTTATCTTGGGGGAGGGGGGGGGGGGAATAATGCATATCTTAAAAAATTCGTGAAAATTCTGTCGAGAAACATGCGCGCACGTGTCCGGGGTATACATTAAAATAACGGATAAGCTCAACCATGCAAAGCAGTTGATAGAAACCGTTTAATTTTATCTAGCCCCATCAGAAGTTATTCGGTGAATTTCAATTAAATTGTTAATGAGCACTGAACAAATTCGAGGTGTTTTTTACTTCTGACAACGAAGACCGCTGAAATTAATGTTATCAACGTTGTCTGTTCAATGCTTGCTGGGTTCTTCATTGTGGGTATTCTATAGGGTTGGGACGATACTCGATACCCGGGATTATCACGATATCTGCCAGCCGCGGTAATCGTATAGTTATCTCCCCTATTATTTTGACAGCATGATACTGTGGTTGCCTTTTTGTCATCGAGGGTTTCGAATTTGTGATATTTGTGCTATGGGAATTATCGAGAAAATTTAACCTTCATGAATAAGAGGACCCGTCGTCGACGGCAAAGTTGAAAAGTAAAGGTTGACATTATGAATGAAAGTAGATCGTGTATGTTCAATGATTCTGTATGTTTCAAAGACTGATATTTAAATGATGTCAGATATTTCATATTTGTCTGCCATTAAAGTACAATATTTTTGTTAACAAGATTTGACATAATTAATTCACATAATAACGTGGTTTTTACTCTGTGTATAGGTCTTTTGTATTGTGAGATCGGGAAAATGGAACCCTCGCGAAACATAAAAGTGAAAATCACGAAATGTTAACCCCGCGAACATGAAACTAACCGCAGTATGTTTTTGTACACAATTTTGGTAAGCCTACACAAATAGGCCTTTTTGGGATCATTACCAATTAGTAGGGGCTTTTTGTGTTAAGTTAATCAAAAATTTCCAAGGATATTAGTTATTACAATGAATTGAATGAAGTACTATATAGAGGTTATCACTATAGTATCAAAAAATATATATTGGTACTGTATGTTCTAGATGACAGTGTTCGACAATGTTAACTGACAAAAGTCGTGATATTCGAATACGCTGGGGATTTTCAGGCGTATAAGTAGTCCCAGAAAGGACTGACAATTCATATATGATGATAAGTGTTCGAGTTCCCGCACCAGATACGAAATTTTTGATATATTATAAATTTTTGTATTATTATAATCATATAAAAGCCTGATATCGTCCTCATCCTAGGGGTGTCACCTGGCAGAGGGATATGACATTTGAGTATTAACCTATATATACATTACACTTGTTATACGCAGGTATATTAATTACATTATCTGAAATAAAATATCTGAAAAAGACTCACCTTCGGAGTTCTTCTCGTACATAAGGCCGTGAGGATGCATGGTGAAGTCACGTGACGCCAAGTTCTTGTAATGAATGACAAACCTGTCTCCAACCTCAGCGCGCAGGATCGGACCCAGCAGGCCCAGGTAGTCGGGCTGCGCCACCTGCTGGCTGTATGAAGCATCAGTGTACTGGCGGTACACGGCCTTGCGGTAAACTTTACCAATGGTGGTTTCTCCATGGCTCAGGAACACTGGTGCCTCCCTAAATGATAAAAAGATAAAAGAGTTTCCTGCTTATAAAATCGTCACATTGGAACTGCCATTTGGAACTGTAGGCCTATTCCTTTTTTTTTTTCTTTTCTTTTTATATGATAAGTTATGTTATCAGTTTTATGCTTAGCATACCAGTTAAGCTGTGTTTCCAATTATCCGTAAATCTCGTACGTCTCGTACGCAAAAAAAAAAAAAAAAAAAAAAATCGCACCCCTTTAAGATGAATTTTTTCCATGTACGTTTTAACGTGCTCCGCATGAGTATCCGCAAAAAAACGGACTGCATCGAAACGGAGAGCGATTCATCCGTTTTGCGGATGGCAAAAATGCCTACATTTCACAACAGTGCCCCTGCGCCAGGTCACTGGGTGAATTTTGAATAAAATTTTGCGTGTGCGCAGTTTTAAAAAAGGCACGCAGAAGGGTATCCACAAGAAAAACGTACTTACTTATGAGAACAGTTTTTTTTTTGCGGACTGCGCACTATGGATCGAACGTACGTCTTTTGCGGATAAATGGAAACACAGCTTTACTTCGATATACTCAAACAAAGACGCAAGCGATGGCTCGGACATAGACTGGCCCAGTCCATGAAATTGTTTAAGGCTTATAGTTGCTTCTGACGGAGAAATCAAACGTTCCCGCATTGTATCACACTTAGAATCGGTAACGCAACCTTGCGGCAACTCATATAACTAATTTACCACTCTCTGACCCTGTTAGTTATGAGAGCCAACACGGAGTTGTCAATTTCCCCATTTATTTTCACGCAACAGTGGCGTCATCTTCCGGGAAAATGTATGACTATTTTTATGCCGTTGGTATAAAGTATTGTCGGTTCTCAAAGCTCATATGGAATTATGTATGTAACTATATAGACTTACGTATATGTACTTACTCATATCATACTATCGTAGATACTCATTCATAACACTCGGGAAACGTCTTTTTTCATTTGAAAGCGACAAGTACTGACCGTGAACCCATGTTAATATTGTCACCTACGTCGTCACACGGCGGGCCTTCCCGGGGGGTTTCACTTTCAGCCATAAATCACGGCGTCCAGTGGGTTTGCCCTACACTGAAAGGAAATGTTACCTGCACTACAAGCAGTGGTAATGGGAACTTGTAGCCTGACAACTATGTACGTCAGTTTATTTTTGGGTGCGACTTTTAAATGACTCATTCCATTGGTTATCATTTACTTATCTGTTGTGAGCTGGGGACTATCCAGAGTCAGTGGGCTCTAAAAAAATCCCACCTCGACTTATACACGGGGTCGGTGAATATGCGGAAAGTTACGGTAAGTTTATCGGTTCATGAAATCACGTATTATTAACGCATTTTAGTACAAACATAAATACTAAAGCCCTGGCAGGGCTAGCTCGGACACTTCACGAGAATGGATGATGGTCACATCCCAAAGAATCTCCTTTACTGTGAACTGGCACAGAGAGCACGCCCCTAAGGTCATCCATCCAGGGCGCAACTCTATATTCTTCAGACAACTCATTAAACCGACAGTCTAATGGTTCACATGCATGTCCAATAGTCAATCAATTGTCCACCGTCTTATCATCCAAGGCAATAAGTGACTCCACCCACTGGATATTACTTATTCAAAACCTGTTGAGATTTAGGATGTCTCGCTCTCTCTTGGACCGGCATTTGAGCAGATTTAAGAGTCTGCATGGGTTTAAGCTTATATGCCTGCCACCTCCGCTAACAGCCGCAGTCATGCTGTCTATACCTAGGTATTTGACTGAAGATGTATTTCGCTTTGTCGAGCAGCCACAGGTTGCTGTGGTCAGACCCCAGCCCTACACTGTTAAAAATTGCCGTAAAATAACGGCGCATAAGACTGTAAATTTACGCCGCTTTGCAATGTAGACGCTCTTGTGCGTTGAATAACGCGCAAATGCAACGTCAAATGATGAGCGTCTGTGAAAATGGTGTGACACGTGTGTAAAGCAGACGGTACAGATGAAATAAACCGCGCGTCATGTGATCAGCGGGGCTACTCATGACGTCAACATCCTGGATCTTTTGACTCCACGGCGGGAAGAGAAGCCATTTTTGTCCGTCCGCTGGCTGCTGAAAGTCACAGAAGTTACCATGCATCTTTATTGGTAAAATGTTCTTCTTTAATATGTAGCCATAAATCTGTATACTGTGTTAGTTGTTATTTTAATACTGTGTAATAGTGTACGTTGGTAATGGTATAGTGGTACGAGGCTGGTCTCGTTCATGTGTTCCCTCAGTGTTTTGGGGTGGGTGGGGGGGGGGGGGGGGGCGATTGTCACTGGCAGAGGTAGAAGAGTGATTGAGTTGGAAATATATATTATGTAGGCTATATATGTGTATATATATTATATATATACACATTTTATAATGTGTGACATTTGTGTGATGTTTATATTATATATTAAGTGCAGGTTTTATGTTTCCATTAAATGTCAACTCTAAACCATGTTTAGATTATTAGATAACCTTATATTTCAGTTAACTTAGAAATGGAAACAAAGTCAAGTTTTTTCTAATTATTAATATATTACATGTCCAATATATAAAAGTAATTGTTACTTGCTCAATATCAGTGTTGGGGATGATTACATTGACCAATCCCCCCTTGTTAAAAAAGTGGGGGGGGGGATATATAACCCCCATTACCTGCATTGATGCCAATGTTTATCATTAATGATTAAGTCTTTTTTAGTTTCAGGGAATTGCCAATTAGGAAAAAGGAAGCAAACCCCCCCCCCCCCCCCCCCCCCGACCCACTAACACACACACCTGGCCATGTCTGGGTACATATCATGCATGAATGGTATAAATATACATGTCATATATATATATATATATATATATATATTTATATATATATATATTTATATATATATATCCCTTAAAGGTGAAATATTGGTAAAGGTACCACTGAAAACAGTTTTGAATTATGAATTTACTGGATTTTAAATGAGGCCTTGAATAAGGTAAAAAAAAGGTCTTAGGTTTTCCCACTTACATGTCAACCAGAGAAATTAAGATATCAAAGTCCCTTTATTTTTTTTAATATTTTTAACAGATGCTTAAACATCTGAGAGTCTGAGAGTAAACACAGACCAAACAAATAATTAACAGCTTTGAGACAATTTTCTAAATTTCTTAACATGTTTTAGAAGAAAAAAAACATACCATGCTGGCCAAAGTGCTAACATTTTAGCCAGTCTTTTTGAGAGAGAGAGAGAGAGGGAGAGAGCCTAAAAATTAAGGCTGCTAAGGCACAGCCAAATACTGTTTATGTTTTCAGAAAATGGTCAAGCATTTCCATCAGTGTGGCAAATTCAAAGAAGATTTGGATACCATCATGGCAACTTTCCTATTTCTTAAGAATAGGAATTATGTAAGTTTAAACATCACATAATAATATACTGCCTTTTTAGCTCAGCTGACTGTAAGTCATTTGAGCTACAGGGAAGACACCACCTCTGTCACTGTCGTTCACTGATACCAGTACTAAAGTTGGTATTGAACTTTTGTTGGAAAACATAGCTGGAAATTTTCCAGAGACCCCCCCCCCCCCCAACTCTGTTGTACAGGGTTGCAATTTCCATTCATAATGTGGGTTGGATGGGGTTTTTGACACCCCCTCACTCACATATAGGCCTTTGTAATGGGGTATACCACATCTCATCCATCAGTATGCATCAGACTGAGCGCATTTATACTTGTACTAAGATTCAAAATTGGTAGAACTTGCTTTATACATGTACTTGTCACACCTTAAAAAATAATAACTTTTCAAATAATAGTCAAGTTTATCATCAGGGAACCCGGAAAGATTACGCAGGTTTGCATTATGCCTGTAGCCCTTGTTATATTATAATAGCTAGTATATGTAAATGCAATTACAAATGTAACATCATTTTGTAATATATAGGCTGTACTGCATATATATTGCTTCCTATTTATAAATCCTCGTACACATGTGATGCTGTTTTTGCACCTTTCTGTTTATACACTGAGTAAAAACATATGTTGACCCAATATTTACCATTTTTATATGCAATATAGCACTTTTGTTTATTAATTTATATACCTGCACTTACTTTGTAAATATTATTAATATGCCTGGTGCTGAGATTCTCTTTCGTTGGTTACATGTTTATCAGTTCTGTTTTTATATACTCCTAGAATTTGTTCTACTTGTGCAGGTGTTCAGAGAGCCATACATGCATCAATGATCAATGATGACGTAAATGTTCCACGCCTTACCAAACTTAGAGCTGTGAACAAAGTACAAATGCAAGATGTGCAAGGTGCACAACTACACTGGCAAGCAGTTGCAGGGTAAATTCCTAGCAGAGAACATTGCAGAAGAGGTACACCAAGGTAAGTGTGAATTTTATCATATTTTCTTTTGTAAAGTCCATGGCAATTTGAATAAGCTGATGAGTTTAATAATCTGTGAAACAAGTATCTTACATATTGAACATTAGCAGTGATGCTGACCTAAATTCGCCTGCCTGTTTCTCATTCTCTCCATTCATTTTTATTCTAATAAACTTTTTGGCTTGCTGCTTGATGGAGCTGAGCCACGCTAACCTGACCATCTCTAACCTTACAGTGTCATTTGTCAAACCTGCTGATTATTGGCTATTTTTTCAATTTTTTGCAGTTTGGAACATGTTTACTCCCTATAAAACATTGCAGATATTCTGGTTATCAAATATTCATAATATAATTATTTACAGTTACAATAAATAAATCCAGGCCCATAGCCTTACTGTTAATTATTTCATATTTACACATACTTTCATTTGTACCTTGAAAAATACATTGTCAGGTCTATTGTCTGTAGAAATCATTCTGGAAAAGGACATTTCATAATTAAATCATCAAATCATGTATTTTTTTCCATAACCTTTCATATACGATCAGGTATGCACATTCAAAAGAAGTCTCTTTATTCCAATGAAATATTCTAACTCTCTTATAGATTTTAGAAAGATGGGCACTTAACAGGAAACAGTATTAATGTTATCCTTATGCAGTGATTAAGTATTAACAAGTATAGTCTTGACCTTTCAGTGTGATGTACATGCTAGGCTTAATTTACTCTGTCAATATTTATTTATCTATACAACAGATTTTATGTTGATAATATGGCACATAAAATAAAAAAAAATGATTATTAATCGATCAACTTTCAGTCACTGAGTATGATATTAAAACTGATTCGTATCACATATATATATATATATATATATGCATATATATATATATATATATATATATATATATATATATATATATATATATATGCATGCATTGTCTGTGTATTTGTACTTGCAGAAGCAAAGCTCCTTTATACAGGATACTGCCTTCACTGTTTGGAGAATGCAAGGATAATATGGGATTGCAGATGGAGGAGAGGTAATTCTTTCAAAACTATTATATTTGTGTTAATATATTCAGCAAGTATTAAAGATAGTTTTAACCTTTTTTTAAGTAAATACATATATAAAGAAAAATTTTGAAATTGTTAATTTTTAGTGGAGATAGAACAAAATTTTGGCCAGTTATTGTCTGTAATGTAAATGTAAAGATATATTTGATATAATAATGTATGATTATTTTCACTTCTAAAGGTTCCAATTGACCATAAGAAAACTATTTTTGTAGTTATTGTTTAAATTTTGTGAAGAAAGAACAAAAGTTTATTTTCTGTAATGTAAATTGATAGAGCGTCAGACTTTGAAAAAAATCTAAAAAAATATAAAAATTAAAGGGATAATTGCACTGAACTATATTCTTGAATATTTCTCTCATGTTTCTTCCATGGCCAGAAACTGTCAACCCATGCAAGTTAGTTCTACTTCCACTGGAGGCTTGCTATGCGTCATTTTGGATATTTACCCTGGAGTATCCCAAGGGACTAAAAAGACCTTCAGGTTTCTTGATTTTGGGGTAATTGAATGCACCTCTAACTGCCATCCCACTGTCAATAGAGCTGGTTGGTCAGATTTAATGTTTTAATGCTGCATTTTCCTCTATAATATATCAACAATATAGGAAATATCAGTTAACGACTATTTCACTTTTAATATTCTTGTGTTTAAGTACCTTAATTAAATCAGGTAATTATCTTATTATTTTTATGGAAAAACGTTTACATTTGCACCCTTGTTACAGTGTAGGTATTCTCTTCAACTCCCTCCAGTTCGAATTTAATTGATGCAAAAATCATTTATTTACCAAGGACCTTTATTTTGGAATTCATTATCAGAAGCTTCAAACAAAGTAGATGCCTTTACTGTAGAAAGATTTGGTGACATATAAGTTAAATCCATTTCAATTGTTTGACTTGTGTTCTGACCATCTTTTACTTTAAAGATACCATTAATTTACAACACTATAAATTTATTGAAGCACTTTTATCTATTTTTCAAAGATACATTATAAATAGATTTGGGTCCCATTTTTTAAAAGATCAGCAACTTTAATGAGATAACACACAGCATTCATAATAGTAATCATAATAATATTGCACTAATTGCCAAATTTTATATGTTTAGTTGGAGACGATTTAACTGCCATGCAGTGTGGTCAAAATGTTTAAATATGTTTGCTTCCTAATGATGCCTTTTGGAAGATCAGTATAATCTGAATAACTATATACATTAAGTACACGTGTTATACATGTTGATGATCTGTTGAATATTTCATACAATAAAGAAGTGGTGTGATATTATGTGTGAGCTTGCATTTTTAATGCCATTTCCCAAATTAGCCAAGATGCATTTCCCTCTGTGGATATCCTGATTTGATTTTCGGGACACTTGACTGTCAAACAGAAAGTTACAACTCTATCATCATAAGGAGGTCTGACTTCGTTCGTAATATTTTTACTGGTAAACTCTAAAAAACATTTAATGAGAAACTTGAAGTACACAGATATAAATAAAGGGTTCGTCCGGAGTGACAAGACAGAAACGTTTTGAGAAAGATTATGGAAACCTGTAACAGTGTATAGCTCCAAGTGCAAAGCACTGTTATTTATTATAAAGTAGCATTGTTTTGTTATTCTACATATCAAAGCACCGTGAAATAACGGTGCAATGCCCTGATTCCAGTTGAAAACACTGTTTATTCACGTCTCTTAGCAATGTAAAATAACGGCATATTGTCCCGTAAAATAACAGATGCCCGTTATTTCCCGTGGCTAAGCACCGTTTATTTACGTACCAAAGCGCTGTAAAATTACGGTGCAATGCGACGTTATTTAACGCACTGCGTTATTTCTTTGCACGTAAAATAACGGTGCATTGCACTGTCAACTTTGCTGCCAGTGCAAAGCACCGTTATTTTACGTGCAACTTTTAACAGTGTATGCGTTCCTGGCTTAAGCATATAGTTCTCAGAGCCAACAGACATGATGCCACCAAGCCAAGCAGGAAGCCACGAGAGACAGCCACCGTTTTACCCGCACCGGGGTTTTTATTTCAGCAAAGCTACAGCACCCACAGCCACAAAGGCAGAAGCAGCATACATTCCCTTTACCGATCCAAGCAGCGAAGACCCAGCCATACCAATTCGAGAGCCGAACCCGATCTGTGAAACGACAGAGCTTTGAGACGAATAGCCATTTTATACTTGCAGTTTCGGCCATTTAGACCGCACTAGCAAGTTGTTTTCTTCATAAGCTCTACTACGGTATGTTCATTGTAACTTCTTGATGAATTTACCCAAAATAATCCAATTTTAAAATTTTAGAGTTCAATAACATTTCAATAAAACAGTGTGTTGTATTTCTTTAGACTGTGTATAGTAGATACTGTCCAGTCCAAATTACCTCACCAGAATTAGAAAGCAAACTACACACTGTTGAACAAGACTTGCAGCGTGTCAGTATTTGCTTCCGAAGAAGTATCCCTAACATGTGAGTATACCACGGGCCCCTCAGTTGCCAGAATTACTAGCTCAAAGTATGATAGAGCCCAAGCCCTAACAAAAACGCACACACTTCACATAAACGCACACACACTGCACTTTCCGTAACAAAATTACTTTTTAATATATATTATGCTATCATTTATATATGTATATATATATATATATATATATATATATATATATATATATATATATATATGGGTCAAATATTAGGCCAAACATGCTTACATCCGTAAACGAAACCAGGGATTATTCATATGCACAATAGTCCTTAACCCTAAGGTGGAAGCGACCAGACAGGCATTGTTGGTAACCTCCACGCAAATCATGAAACACGCAAAAATCACTCAAATTGATTTCTACATTAAAAACTAGAATACGGGTAGTCGACAAGCGACTACGTGTATCCGCCTTAATCAGAGTTGAACGGGTGAAGTTAGGCATGGAGTGAGTGGCAAGGGGAAATAGAGTGAAGTGTTGCATATTAGCATGGATGTCTGCAGCCAAATGATGTATGTAGGTTGCGCCACCTACCACAAAATCCAGAAAGCCGTGCAAAATTTGAGGCAGATACGTCAAACCACTACATGTTTATGAGTGATTTTAGCCCGTGGCAGACAAATAGATGGACGCTGTGCAAAAATGGTTGAAGGTGGCGCCACCAGTTTTGCGTATGATAAAGAGCTATGTGAGAACTATACACATGCAAAACTTTGGCCCAATCGGTCAAACGGTTTCCAAGATATGAGCTTGGATGTCTGCTGCATTGATAAGATAGCAGGTGGCGCCACCTGTCATAAAATCAAGAGAGCTGTCGGGGATGTATAAACCTGCAAAATTTTAGGCAGATATGTCAAACCACTGCCGAGATATGAGTGATTTTATCCCATAACAGACAAACAGACGGGAGCTGTACAAAAATGGCTGCAGGTGGCGCCACCAGTTTTGCGTATGATAAAGAGCTATGTGAGATCTATACACATGCAAAATTCTGGCCCAATCGGTCAAACGGTTCCCGAGATATGAGCTTTGATGTCTGCAGCCAAATGATGTATGTAGGTTGCGCCACCTACCACAAAATCCAGAAAGCCGTCCAAGTTGTTTAAATATGCAAAATTTGAGGCAGATAAGTCAAAGATCAATGGTTGCAGGTGGCGCCACCATTTTTTGTGTATGTTATAAAGCTCTCCAAGGGCTACATTTGTGCAAAAAAATTTTCCTGATCCGTCAAACGGTTCCCGAGATATGTGGGTTTATGTGTGGAAACAGACGCACAAACGGACGCAGAGCGCAGAGGAAAGGTCAGAGGTCAAAACAAAATCGTGGCGCAGCAGTTCACATGTGACCCGAACATAATCCCGGGTTTCGTAAAATTCCGGACACCTACGCGGTGGCGGCGGGCTGAAAACATAGTATCCGCAAAACTCTGTTTTGGCGGATACAATAATATTATTCTCATATTGGCGAGGTCAGTGCGGGGACAATAAGCTCTAAAATGAGGTCAGGCATAGTGTCTTATACAGCGTGGTTCCAGAAAACATGCATTGGGAACAAAGTTAGACTGAATTCCTATTATAAGTATTAGATAAGATTAGAAATTTGCATCTTTGAGTCTAGACCTCCACCGAGGCAGCTAATTACCACCAAACTGCATTGTCAGAAATTCAGCATTTCCTAAAACAATATTCCTGGATCTAGATGATGATCCGGATCACCCCCAAAATTTAATCAATTATTCCTTGTATATCATTTCATCAAATGTTCATTTCTGTTATACTTGTATTACTTCTACTGTTATTAACTTGCTGCGCCATCGTAAATGTTTACAGAGTGAACTTTGAATCTTGATTTTTTTGTATTACTATTATACTATTAATTACTTGCTGCGCCATCGTATAAGTTCATAGAGTAAACTTGCTACGGTATCGTATTAGTTCATTGATTAAACTATGAATTATTAATTGCTTGTATTACTATTACTATTAATTAAATGCTACACCAGAGTGAACTATGAATTACTTGTATTAATATGACTATTAATTACTTGCTGCCCCACGGTATAATAAAAGTATACGCCACACATGGGGTATATTCTGTAAATGTAAGCACACAAAAAGGAGAGGCTTTGGAAAGGGGATTTCTCCTCACACGGTTTGGAAATTTTGAAAAAAAAAATGACAATTTTCTACTCTTAATCATATGCTGCACCACACAAGAGGTTAATAAATATTAAATTTAAAGAATCATGTGTGCCAAATTACATGTATTTATACCCTAATATAGACTTTTTCAAATCTGAATTAAACTTCAGATCTGTAACTGGGTTTATTAAATTTACTAGAAACCAGAGGCGTGTATGGGATCAAGCACGAAACAAATATAGGCGTTCTAAGAGGCAAAGGATATCCCATTTTCAAATTTACATGAAGTTTTATTAGTAATTATCAAATAAATATTACCATGAAAAATTTATTTACAGAAAAGTAACCTGATGTCAGTCAAACATAATTACACATTGAGCAATTTAAAAAAAAAGTTATATACCAAAGCAGACCTCTCTATAAGGTAATCAGTTTAAATATTACGCACGCAAAAAGGCCTAAATTAAAAACCAATCCCACTAATTGCATTATGTTTAATTCCCTTACCTGTAAAAATTACACATTAATGGCCTGTATTACTAATCACACTCAATTAAGAAATGAAGTCACAGATGTTTTCCATATGAGGCATGTAGACTGAAAAGAAATACAATGTTTTTTTCCATACAAATGAATATAATGTATGTCATTTCACAAAAAAATGTAAGACTGAGCTCCATCATTTGGCCATAAAGTGGGGAGGCCCCCCCCCCCCCCCCCGCCCCGCATTTAACAGATATTTTCCAAGTAGAAGACAGAATTACGCCCTGGAGATGACCGCGTTCTCCAGCAAACTATAAGTACTACGCCTCATATCGAAAAACCGCGTCGGATTTGTTGTCTTGTACCGTGTTATTCCCGAAATCTACATGTGAGAGCTATGTATAAAGTACACTAGTACTATCCTTACACTTGTTTACCCGCATGTGCAAGGGTGTTGACCCAGGCCCGTAGGCTGACTGCTGAGTGGGAGGGTTCGTTTTCAATGATGGTTGAACCTTTTACTAATTAGACCCCCCCCACACACACACACAGCCTTTAAGTATCCGCTTCGGTGGATAATTCCAATAGGGTACTATAGTTTTTGTGTGTGTTTGGTACACCACTGTTGGCCTCGCACCAACCACCAGCTTAAGTAGTGACACTTACACCCCGACTGAATTAAGGTCGTTCATTCACTTCCAGTACCCAGTCAGTAACCCCATACATATCACATAAAAAGCCTATAATCCGATTGTGTTTATCAGTCATGTTTGTAAGCAACAACAGACATGGGAACATTTGCTACAGTGTTCAGTCGGGCATTGCTCTTTGGAAACTGCGTTATAAAACAATACACGTACATCCCTTGGCACTCAACAGCATCACACCGCTTATTACAAGTGACCCATTGGTCACGACGCTCTGCCGATAAGCAAGACCTGTGACATCATGCCCTAACAATTATTATTGGTATAGTCACAGTTTAATGGAATTTATTGAGCTAATACTGTGACTGTGCTGATTAAGATATGTAAATCTCAAAATTACCATTAATTAAGCTTGTCCAAAGTTTGTTGTTTTTTTTAGGCACCAGCACACGGCTTCAAACGATTGATAAAGCTATCCAAGATCAACAAGCATAGTATAATTAAGCAAATCTATGCATGAAATTTGAGAAGTTGCCAAGTGCTTTGGTATTTTACTGGAAATGACTAAATTACATAGAGAAATTAATTTCTGGTTATTTTTTAAAGAACTTTTGGCCCAATATCAATTAAACTTTATAGAAATAGTCTTAAGGTTTTTTTTCGAATTATACAGGGTGGTTCATGCGTTAATTAAAACATTAAACTTACGAATAGATAAAGAAATTGCTCCACAAGTATGCATGGTTTAATATATAAATCTATCCAAATTTCTCTTTTGTAACTGTATCTTTTGTAAATTAATTCGCCTCAGGGGCGGATCCAGGATTTTGCAAGTGGGGAGGCTAGTAGATACTTTGCATAATATATGTATTGGCGCAGGTACTTGCCATAGACATTTATCTTATTATATATATATATATATATATATATATATATATATATATATATATATTTCAAAAGGTTATAATCGGTCAATCTTTGGATACGTTATTTGAATTGAAGTCACTTTGTACCTATGAGAAAAACTGAATTCTTTGCCGATTTAAAAACGAAAAACTGCCCTTTTTATGTTCATAAACTTCAGAATGATTATTTAAAAAAAACAACTGTTATTGATGGATGAGAGAAAGAGGTACCGAATGGCCAGTGCCACATTCAACCTCTTGTAAACATGTAGTCGTAGTTTCGGTCTAACATTAAATAAGTTGCAGACTGGAAACTAATAAAACATAACTCCTAGGCTATAGATATCAAAATATACCTTTTGCATTTTCCCACTTCATATACGATCTGACAATTTGTAAATTGTGAAATTCGAGTAAATGGGAACAGATGTGCAACATAATATTATCCGGAGACATAGTTTACAACTGGAAACTCATTAACGAAGTTGAGACTAAACGTAAATGCAGACTTTTAAAGTCAGACAATTCATTTTATGTGTATTTTATATTTTGTGAATTTACAGTTTATAGCGAGAATTTTATAAATTCAAGAGAAATGTGGGGCAAGTTAACCAACTCGATTTTGCATAACCGGTCTGCTCGCCCCTTTCAGAAAGTTATATCCAATTAAAGGTTCCCCTAAAACCAAAAATAAAGACGGTCTTTTTATAAATATATTTGTGAGATATTATTGTGATCCAGGTAAACATTGATTTTTTTTCTGGCTCTCCTCATAAGTTCGTCTATAACTGTTGAGTACAGCTGCTAACAGACGAATCAACAAACGTCGATAATTACATGAAAACCTTGCTTCGTAGAGGAGTATTTAATTTAAATAAAAAAAAAAAACAAATAAAAACTTCACTGGAGCAAGCAGTATGAATGGGGAATTCATAGTAAAGAATAAATGATCTGGACATTAATTTTTCCTATCAACCGATTTACAAATAAAAATAAGTCTCGAGTAAACATATATTAATAATATCTTTTTTAAGGTATCGTATAGAGATGAACATGATGTATGAGCACAAGTGCCAAACGATGTAAACATTTTGTTCATTATTTAATCTCAAATAATTAATCAGTCCTAAAATAAAGACACAACTTTACATATAAACATTTTTAGTTGCATTAAACATCATTGAAAAAGGCAAACGAATAACTCATGATTGAATATTATTTTCTAACTACTTATTTAAGGCATTACTCACCAGCGTGTATTTTGAATAACTGGTATAGCTTGAACTACTTTTCCACGTTTGCAGTTGCTTCATTAGTCTTTAATTTTTGCTTTAATGCGTTCAAACGTCAGATCTCTTTGATATATACGTCTGAAATTCAAAATGCATTACTTTATTCCTAGGATAAAGACGGGTGAATAAGGCTTGCTTGTTATTTTAACGCTTATTCATGTTCACAAGCAAGATGTCCAAGCCCAAGGACAGCTGGCATATCACATGAGAGATGCTTGAAGGAGTCACGGTTGATAGATCATGAAGATCGAAATTTTTAACGTCTATAACCAATGCTGAAAAATGCCCAACTAATAATTTAAAAATACTACAAGGACCTTGGGTCACAATGGTCCCCGGCCATATGTTTAACTATGAAAGTGTGGCATCAGTGATGATGCGGAACGGACGAACGGATTGAAGGACTGACAGACGCGGATCATTTTAGTAGTCCTCTTTCCTAACGGCGGGGGAATAAAAAAGATGCGTGATACTGATGTCGACATGCGTTTCTGCTAACGATTCCTAGGGTTTTCAACTTTTATTTTTCAGTTGAAAGGGTGATATTTGTATGACGGTAACTGGAAATAATGTAAAGAAAATCTTCTCTGATAAAAAATGATAACAATGTTTCAATCTTGGGGGGGGGGGGGGGGGGGGGGGGGGGGCTTCAGCCCCCAAAGCTACCCCTCTGGATCCGCCACTGCGCCTGATTGCGTTCAAGACATCTGTGATAACGGGCACATTAGTCTTAAAGGCGTGGTCTATTTCTATCTAATCTTTTTATTATCAGAAGTAACACATATAAGTATATACAGATCTACACTGTAACACGAGAATCAGTTGTCAGTCTCAAAACAATCTTGAAAACATTTTTTAAAGTATATTGCTCTTGGAAAGCAAGATTCAAATTAAAAGGCAATTATAATGAATGAATAAATGATTGAATAAATAAATTAATTAATAAATTGATGAATGAATGAATGAATGAATGAATGAATAAATGAATGAATGAATGAATGAAGAATGGATATATGAATAAATGAATGAATAAATGAATGAATGAATGAATTAAATAATATTTACAACAACAACAATAATAATAATAATTAATTATTATTATTATTATTATTATTATTATTATTATTATTATTATTAATATTAATATTATTATAATAGTGATGCAAAGTGGTTAACACGTATATTAATACGTATGATAATAACAACAATAATTATTATTATTAATAATAATAATAATAATAATAATAATAATAATAATAATAATAATAATAATTATTATTATTATTATTATTATTATTTTTATTATTATTATTATTATTATTATTATTATTATTATTATTATTATTATTATTATTATTATTATTATAGTGATGCATAGTGGTTAACACGTATATTTACTCACTCCTCAGGCCCTGTAAGGTTTAGCCCATGAGGGGCATAATCCCAGTCCAGTTCGATGCTCGCTATGTAGTATTCTCGGTCCTTCGCCCTGACATTGCTAGAAAATGTCGCCAAGAGAACGAACGTTAGATATCCGTAAATGATAGTCCCCATGGCATAACAAAGCTACAGCACTGATCAAAGCTTGGCCCAGTAGTTATACCGCCAGACACTACAGAAACCAAGCAATATGCAGCCGGAACTATTTAATAAGACGCAGCTTGGGCAAATTATGCCACTGGCTGCTTCTACTTTCTCAAGGACTTAAGAGCCAAGGGGAATTAGTTGGAAATCCTCAAATATGATTGTTATTGGTATGAATGTGCCGTTGGATTTACCCTTCATGTCATGTTTAACGAAAACAAAATATTTATCAAATTTTTATTATACTCCATCAGATTATCACGTAACGAGCAGACTGTCACATCTGTTTAAGATTGGTACATTTTGTCAAGCTTTCATGTCGGTACAAAATGTGACCGTGAGAAAGCTGGCATGTAGTTCCTACAAATAAACATTTCATATTGGGTATATTTATCAGTAAGGGATGTAAAGCTAGTTTATATATTTTGTGTAGGCCATCTTTCATTTGGTGAAAGGGATCGAGAATATAGCAATTGCATTTTCATGCGTTATACAAATCGGATGTGATGTATAAACATCACTTTTCTATTCACAGTAATTATAACGTTTATTTAATCGATCACGTTATGTATGTAGTTAAATTCCCATCTATGATACTTGTTTGACTCGGACTAGATCCAGGAGCTGATTTATAGGAAGTATTAGGGGCGCCTACATGCTTTTTAGGATAAAAATCTGGAAAACAGAAAAATACACGCTTAATACAAAAAAAAAAAAACTATTTCTTTTGCGTCTGATACTGCTGCCCCCAATATTTCCGTAGCTCGAATCCTCTTATATCTGTTTACCAGGGAGTGGGCACCCTTATTCGAAGATCCTGTATCCGCCTTAGCGCCTTTACTGCCCTCTGACATTATAGTGTCTAAGACCGTCCTGGTTGTCAGAATGTTTTTACATCCTTTAGAGAGGAATGCACTTTAAAACTCTATTAGGGTGCTTATATTCTCGTCATTTTTTACAATGCCTCATGGCCTACAATAACGCTGTCACTTGACATAAACCAGACCAATCGTTAGCTTTTTTTAGTATACATTGTAACCACACCTACCATGAGCGGGAAAAAATCCGTTTTTACTCGGTATATTGGTAAATCCTTCGGTATGTTTATTGAATTTCTGACCCGATGTATGCAAGCATGGCTCGCACCGGTTACTGGACGAGAGCCAACTCGTACGCCGTACACGAAATGACTCTCTGCCATAGAGACGGATTTTCAGTTTGGGTTTTAATTTACAAGGGTTCATTTGTGTTGTAATTCATCATTCGTGACCTAATCTTGAGATTATGGGCTGTTTACCACGATTTCAATGCAACACGATGGAAGACCATTGCAATGCATTCCTCCGTTTGGCTTGTAACACGACTCAAGTCAGGCTTATCCGCCCCTATAAACCAAATCAGTCAGGGTGTTCGAATTTTTCTAGTTATCTGCATGTGAACTTACAAACACTCACGCGCGCACACATACGGTCATGCACACCCACACTTTGTTTCTTGTCCCTGTGATTGTGTAAATACGTACATACATGGTCCGTGTAAGATTTTATTTTATTAATTGAAAACTGCATGGCACCCTTATGTATAGATATCAGTTACAATGCAAAAGTTTATGTGAATTTACCTTTGATTAATTTGTAAAATTTGCATTTAATGTGAGTACGTAACACTGCATTTTACCACCGTGACAATCCTGACATTTCATGAAATTTCTGAAGACCTATTGTTTTGGTTTCGTTCGAACTTTGCATGTCCAAGTCGATAGAGTTCAGTTGTAAATGAGTTGTATCACGGTATTTCACAGTGGTTTTTGTCTATTTTTGTATGTTGTTGTTGTATATATATATATATATATATATATATATATATATATATATATATATATATATATGTGTTTGTATGTACGTATATGTATTCCTTTGTAATAAGAGGGTACAATTTATGAAAATTCATTCAAAGTTTCCCTGTGTTGAATCTGTAGTTTATTGTTGCATTGTACGTATGCGATTTGTGGCTGTTAACAGGCGAACAATCAGACGGCCTGGTGGACGATCGAGTGAACGGGTGATTTTCAGTCAGGTGGGCCGCAATCGTACAGCCAAAACAATATTACACTCTTTAGCCATACATATGAGTAAATAGGCCCGAACAGGATAGAAATCGCTACTGTGTTTGCAACAGCGCTACCTGGTGGCAATTTGTTGCGTTAAATCAAACAACTTCCGGTGACGGCACTTGGAAACGATCAGCTATGCATGTTGGTTAAAACCATGGCTAAAGTTGTCTCCCCTTGGATAAAACCAAACAGATCTACTACAGAAAAGACATGTGAGTGAGTGTGCTGAGTAATTACCACAAAATGTTATGTATAAGTGCATAGAGATACCAGTTTTTTCTTAACTACTGACGTTTCCAATGTAAACAAATGTCACCCCTGTGCACACAGAGTCCAGTGTCAGTGGCTGCTCCACTGCTTGTTCCCGTAATGACACCACTTATGAAGCATGTTTGTCAGTACATGTTACTGCCCAGACGACCTCAGATTTCGATAATTAATTTAAGTGACATTTTTATCAATAAATAAAAAGTACTGATAAGTGTTGGAAAATAGATAGATAGATAGATAGATAGATAGATAGATATATTTTATTCACAACAACAAACACATACAGATCACAATAAAATAGATAAATATAAAAAATACATATATCTATCAAAATTATATTCATAAAATCTGCAAGTGTTAAAAGCCATGAAAAAGGAGCACTAAAAAGTAACCTTACGTTTGTGAGGTATACTTATTTCCATAGTGGACCTTGAAACACATTTAACAAGATGGCAGACCATGCATACAATTTAGATAATTTATCATATTAGTTGATTTCAAAGTGTTGACTAAGACTATCGAACATGGAAACACTTATACATGTACATATGTCAGTCAGTTACATATATGTAAAAACTATTGACTACAATATTTTAAAAATTACTGTGATAATAATAGTTACATGTATAGTTTAAAGTGACTGAGTGTTCATAATTAAAAAATAAATAAATAAAAAAAATAACTACAGAATAACTAAAAAAAAAACTAAGAGTGACAAAGACATTCATGTAACTGTGAGTTACATCTATTAAATACTGTGACTAAGAGATTCAAAGATAGAAAGTGACCATGATTAATAATTATGTAATAAAAATTCCATTTTCCAGTTCCTTCATTTTCCTAAATAAGTAGTCTTTGCAGTGCTTCATAAATAATCTCTTACTGTTTGAAGTTTTAATACTAGATGGCAATTCATTCCAAAAGGAATGCAACTTGCCAAGACGTTGAAACAGCTGCAATATTAACAAGATAATAATAATTGAGCTTGTTAGGATTCAGTATACGGCTTTGGTTAGCTTAAAAAGGAAAAAAGTGCAATATATTTGATTGGGCATAAGAAAAAAATAGGGGGATAGTTAGTGGTGGGCCGAACATTGAGTTTTATCAAAAGTCAGTCGCTTTGCTACCACTTTCAAGTGCTTGATTACCAAAGGTAACTATTGATTACATTATAATCATGATTGTTTTTTTTTCAAAGAATGCCTTAATGTTATAGGCAAAAATTATTCTTCCATTTTTACCACATTCCACAATTCATATAATGAGTTTGTGTTCCCAAATAACTTGCGTATGTAACCAAGTATGTCACGGTAGATGCGAGAACGGAGGAGTTGATAAACCTCTGTGGACTGGCAGGGAGCTGCAGAATTAGTGGAGAGTTTTCTAAGGAGATACACATTACAAAATATGGGCGGAATGGCATTAAATGCTCCATAAATGCAGCAGGTCAATGCCAATTTTGCGAATTGAAATAATCTCTTCTTAGAAATAATCTCTTCAACTGATGCAAGGTGCCGCTGCCACTGTTAAGGCCATCCTTTCTGGGTTAAGGAAGAACAGTTTAACAGATAATAACATTTTTCTTTATATTTGTCTGAACCGATTAATAATCGATCATCGATCGGTTTGCTCATACCGATGATCGATTATGAAAATGGAACCGATTCCCAACACTAGGGATAGTAATAATGTGTGAATACTGAATTTCCAGTATTGTTTCACCTCTTTTAAAATAAATCCACCAGCTGTTCACAAGTTTGGTGATATAGATAGAATTCCAAACAAGCATCGTAAAAATAATATGATTGATTGACTGATTCTGGTGTTCTGACACGCATGTATTTACAGTGAAACATGGTAGTCTGACATTCACAAATGATAGCAGAAAAAAGTTGAAAAAAGAACAGTAACCTGGCACAGTCAATTTACCGAATATATCATGGTTCGAGTTCCTATGCTTGAGATAAGAGTATCATAAGACTAGCAGAATTCATGTACAAAAACACAACAAAAAATTTTTATTATTACAGAAACACTGAAAATAAAATATGACAAAATTTCAACCTTGCAGATATAGAGCTTACCACAGGATATGCCCGTTTTGTGTATATGAAATTCTAGTTTCAATGCAAGTTTTGTTTATTCACAGAGATAGCTAGAATGGAGAACTCACGGTTTATGATGCCTTATAAAACGGGTGTCGTGTCTGAGAAGGGCCCAGATGACATGTACCCACCCACAAAGATGGATTTCTCTGTGGTAGGTGCACTAACTGTCATTCAGGTTATTTGTATATGTTATAATAATCATTTAAATGGTTGGACAATGTAAATTGCATATGGTTACCTTTCAAGGCATATCTGTAATAAGATGAATAGAAAATAATGGAGAACTGTGTAATTTATCATTACCAGCATTGTGATATGTATATAACAAAAAAATACTATAATTTGGGGGGGGGGCAAATTTCTGTTTAAGAAAGTTTATTATTCTCTTATTTTTAAATGTATATGAGATCTACATTTATAATAGTTTTATTTGGGGGCATAAGCCCCAATGCCACTGATTTAATTTCAGCATTTTCAGTGATTGCTTTTTACAGTCTTTATGTAGTGATTGCTTTTTACAGTCTATATGTAGTGATTGCTTTTTACAGTCTGTATGTAGTGATAACTTTTTAAAGTCTTCATGTAATGATTGCTTTTTACAGTATATATGTAGTGATTGCCTTTTACAGTCTAGATATGAAGTGATTGTTTTTACAGTCTTTATACAGTGTTTCTTTTTTAAAGTCTTTATGTAATGATTGCTTTTACAGTATATATGTAGTGATTGCTTTTTACAGTCTATATGTAGTGATTGCTTTTACAGTCTATATGTAGTGATTGTTTTTTACAGTCTATATGTAGTAATTGCTTTTACAGTCTATATGTAGTGATTGTTTTTTACATTCTATATGTAGTGATTCAGTCTGTGATTGCTTTTTACAGTGTATATGTAGTGATTGCTTTTTAGTCTGTATGTAGATTGTTGGTTTTATCAACTTAAGAATTATTGCAATGGAAACAGATAATTTTTAAAGTTAGTGTATCTTTTTATCTTCAACTAAAATTATTTATACATGACTTTAATAATAATACACTTCCATCCTGGCAGCATCCTGGGCAAGGACCCTTTCATTTAAAGTTAATCCAAAAGTTAGTTTTAAGTGCAGATTATAACCAAAAGGTTTACCTCATTTTAAACCTTGTACAGTATTCTATCTCATGTTTTATTTATTAATGAAAATTGAAATTTACTTTCATTTTGTAAAATATACATAGATTATTAAACATGATAAAAGTGTGCTATTCTAGTCACCCAGTAACAGCAAGCCACTGTTTAATGGACCCATATCAAACTACATAAAATATCTCAAAACTTGTTTTTTTTAGCTCAGATGATGATTGTCCTTCCACCAACTGTCCATTAGCATGGCAAATATCATAACTGCTGGACCTAGAAACTTCTAACTAAATTTCCAGGGAGATCAATAAAAAACCTCCTTGGAAAATAAATTAGCTTACTGTGACCTGTATCTTCCCAAGCTACAGGGCTCGTTTGTGCACCTCTTAATAATTAAAAATTTGGTCCAGAATCTCCAGTCTCTCAGTAAGTCATGCATGAAATGCTTTGGTTTTTGCTTAGCTTGTGGATCATAGACAGTTTTTTCAGGTGCTTATGGCTGGTGGTGCCACCTGTATTTTTTCTAATACTGGGGGGTATTTATCAGTTCTCTGTTATTGAGAACCTCACATGACAGCAGTTGTGCCGTCATTTTCACAGCTGTGGTTTAATCCAGTGTTCAGTGTTAAGTCCAGTGCTGATCTTCAGTGTCCACTCTGCAAAATGATTTTCAATGTCTGTTCTGTAGAATTTTAAGCTTATTACGATTTATAACCCTTATAACTTTTGAAGCACTCAATATTTTTTCTTGATACTTGACACGCCAGATGTTTCCACCATGATTTCAGATGGGTTTGGAAATTGGTAACCTAGACCAACATCTTTGAGATAAAATTTGCAGAAATATATGATTATAATAACCCCTATAATATTTTTTTCTTCTAATTTGAAACATCAGTTTTTTCTGCAATATTCTTGAAATAGTTTGAAAACTGGAGAGCTTGACCTTGATTGTCAAGGTTAAATCTGCAGAAATATTGTATGATTGTGAACCCTATTAGTTTTGAAGTATTGAAGATTTTTACCCACAAGTTTTGGCACTCAAAAAGTTTCCATGATGCTCATTGACATTATAAAAAACTCTTGACCTTGACCTTGACCTACAAGGTCAAATCACCTGAGTTATAGTTAATAGGCAAAATGTGTCAACCAAGCTCGCAAAGGAGTTTTAAAACTGGTGACCTTGATCTTATTCTTCTTATGAACAACATGTTTAGACCTGTCATGATTAGATTCATTCTTCACTGTCCACTTTGGTGTCAGAAGTTCAAGCCACAAGATCACATCGGAAGACTGAAGTTAATCTCAATTTGGCTTTCAGATTATAATATTCCTGTTGTCACTGAATGTTAGGTTCACATGTCATGCTATTTATCTGAGCATTAGGACCCATTTGTCACCCGTTTCTTTTACTTCTCCCATGTGTCTTTATAGCTTAAAATTGAAATTTTAAATTTTGACGCGATAAAAACATTATTACGTCATTTTAATAAAGAAAGACACATGGTGGAGGAAAAGGAAAAAAATTAAAGATCATTTTTTAAATATTGTCATGTATTTTGATATGGGCCCACTTGGAAATATTTTTTTGTAACTGAGCATTTAATAGAGCATTTTAAAAATTTAATTCTTTTAATAAAAAAAAGTATCAAATCATCACTACATTTACCATCGGCAAGAATACTGTACCAGATTTAAAATGACATATATTTTATGGGTGGAATATTAGGTAATTCCAAACATATATTTGTGCTGATTTAAAATGAAAGAGTTTTTGCCTTGGATACTATCTTAATCAACAAACTAATATGAAGTCTTTGTGCAATATAAATAAAAATGTTATATAATTAAAAAGTGATAAATTTTGTTCTCAGTTATATCTGAAGAATATAAACCATTTCAGGGTGAGGTTCAGGCACGTTATGAGGATGTGATGGGCCCCCTCAGCCTGTTTGCTCCTTACCCTCATGAAGATGGTAAGTTTTTCTAACTTAGTATAATCCATGGTACAGATAATTATTATTCAATTCATGACAAAATCTAGAAGTATAGAAAACTGTTCTTTGCTGTAAGTTTGAACAGATTTCACTGATCAGCAAGTAAAAACAAGCATAACATGTTAAATTTTATATCACTATTGTAAGCCTTTGTTATAACTATACACCGTATTTATTCCAATTTGGCGATCCCTCTTATTTCTCAACCCAAAAAAATATTTTGAAAGCATAATTTCTAAAATGACTCTAATTTCGCGACTGCCGACGATGTTTTCTGTAGACGATGTTTAGGTGAAATGCCTCCGTCTATCGCTAGCGCCCCAGTTTGTATCCGACCAGATTCTTATTACACTGAGCATCCACATCAAACTTGTTTGCAATAAAAAAATTTGTGAAGACTCAAAGATGAGTTTTTCACTATTAATATATAAACATGATAAAGCGTTTAAGTTCCAAATGGGTGTCCGTGACGAAGCAAACTCGTGTACCGTTCCTGGTACGCACGTGCCTCGTGTGCAGTTCAAGTAGGGTATTTAGCAATAATTACAAAATACGGGTAGGCATATGTGGTGGAACAACTGGGACACAGTCGGAACCGTCATCATAGTTAAGCCTGAACGACCCCGGTTAGATTTTGGATGGGTGACCACGCTTACAAAACAGGGCCCGATCGAGGGCATGGGAGCCAGGACCATTTCCGGTCATATGTAATTTAACGCACCTTTACTTTCCTATATTTATTACGTATTATACAAATAAAAGTTATCTGATAATAGGTAGTTATTTTTTATAAAGTTTTCTTCCAACTTCCGTGCAGCTACGTGTCCCTTTTCGGCCCGCCGATATCGCCGCCTGGTGGGTAAACTTGAAACAACTGGTAGTTACATGAGTTGCCGTCTAAGTCAAGTGATCGTACCTATACGGGAAGCAGTGATCATTTTGTAAAGTGACTGAGCTCAGTTTGATTATTCATTGGCGGACTCCGTATTTTTCATGTGACGGTTGGAAGCCCGTTTGCAGGATATTAACAAAACAAACTTATAAACACCCATATTATCACTCAATCCATATGACCGCTCGAGTGTCAGAGCGGCCCGGGTTCTCTAGGGAAGGTTATCCCACCGCATGCCTCTAAAATCTCGACCACCGCAAATTCTGCATTCTGATAATTTTCAAATATCATCCATTATCTCGACCTCTGAGAAAATTAATTATTTTTAAGTGGTCGCAAAATTGGAATAAATACGGTACTGTGGTTTCTAAATTCACAATATTTGCAAAAGTGGAATGATTATCAGGGGGGATCCAGGATGTAGGAAAAATGAGGGGTCCACCCAAAGAGGACAAATGACAAAACCTTAAAAGAATTTCAACAGGTCCTGAAAAGGGGGGGGGGGCAGGCCACAAAAATGGTCTGAAACCCTTAAAAAAGGGTGCAGTGGCTAAAAAGGGGGGGGGGGGTCCAGACCCCATGGTCCCCTCCTCTGGATCTGCTTCTGATTATGAAAATAAAACCTTCATGAATAAGAGGTGTCATCATCAAAGGCAAAGTTGAAAAGGAAAAGGTTAACATCATGCAAAAAAAAAAAAAATAGAGCATATATATTCAAAGATTGATATTTTAAAATAATATCTGATCTTTCCAATTGTCTTCCATTTAAGGAACAATATTTTTTGTTAATAAGATTTTATGCACATAATATTTGATATAATAATTATACACATAATAATGGTTATACTCTGTGTTTTTTTTTATTGTGTATCACAAAACATTAAAAAACTATAAATCACAAAATTTTAACCCTGTGAATAGGAAGCCAACAACAGTGTACAGTTAATATTAAATTCAACTGATCAGCTGCCATTAGGTTCAGATTCAGGCAGTGTAAGAAATCATGTTGAAATAAAGCATGATACCTAGTATTTCTAGGACATATACATTTAAAATTGCTGTATATTAAGTTACTTTAGCAGATACACTATTTAATGAGTGCAGCTTGCATGTTTAATCCATAGTTTCATCTGAACATAAGCCATTTTTAACAATGTAATTACCATGATGTGTTATGAAAGGATGTGTTCCAATATGTTTCAATTTCTCATTTTTTATCTATTCTTTAACAATTTGAATACATCATCTCTGTACATTTTCTTGTCTTTTATTTCAGCCCCTCATCTCGAAACTGTTCAGCTGGACAGACCAGTGACCCCTATCAATGTAAGTCAAATTTCAGCTTCTAGAAACAATTTCCACACACCATAGTGTATCAGAAGTGCATGAGCTGTGAATACAACAGGGAGCTGAATGATATTTTTAAACTTTTGATTTAGTTGCTGATTCAGATTGCTTCTTTGTAGAAACAAATTACACTTGAAATCAAATCTGAACACTTTTAAATGTAGAGTTATTGTATTCATTTGAACACCCAATGCAAGGATTTTCTAAAACAGTTGCCACATTGCTTCTTCAGTATAATTATAGGAGAATGGAGGTACCACATTAAGCTACCACATGAACCCAGGTTAACATATATAGTGAACCATTATTCTAAATAGATGTCATGAAAATTGCACTAATGGAACAAAATATCTACAGGATTTACAGGATACAAATACTTAATGAGCCATTAACTTAATATGTCAACTTAAAATATCTTTAGCACAATTTTTATTGCCACAATATATTATGCCTTTATCAAGAAATTATAAAAAATCTCCTCAAGAGTGAGCAAACAGATCTCTTAAACAATTTATCTTTATCATACCATACCTGGAATTGTAGAATAAAAATTTTTAATTTTTAATTTACACCTTTTCAATTCATGTTTAAACTAACATAAATGAATGTAAAATACTTAAACAAGGATGTTTGTTTCTTTTTGTATCAGGAGGAAGTAAAGACCCAGCCATTGACATTTGGTGCCTTAGCCAAACTTGTCAGACGACGAATTTCAGCTCAGCGGGACATACAGCATATGACTGTGGAGGACCAGCAGGCATTGGTCAGGGAGTATTTTGATTACTTTATAATTAAAGTATCTTAAACTTTTGTTAATCTTAATATGATAAATGAAATATGATTTATTGTGTTGAATATGATTGTTCATTTTTTTTTACAACATGTTCTGCTTAATGCTAAACCCAAATTTAGTTGAAAACACCTTCTACAGCTTTGTGACATCCTAAGGAAATATGTGAGAATTATCATGTATTGTTACCTGACCTGTGACCTTTCATGACCTGAGCCAACAAGATCATACTTTGACAATGTAAATATGTCTGGCATCATACTAAATTAGATTTTAGGCCAAAAAAAATTAAAGGTATAGTTCCAAGGCACCGCCCGCATCCATTTTAACCCCCCGAAATGTTTATTTCGATTTTCAACAGAAACTTACCGATTTTGAGCTTCAGCCGCTCAGATATTTCTTTCAAGTAGATAAAATCATACAGTTTCCTTTGTAGGGTAGTGCTTTAGCTTGTTTAGCAAAATAAATCTGTTATTATCATGTTTTTCCCTTATCATTCGACATTTTTATCGATACACACAAAAAAAAATAAAAATAAAAAAACGCCCGCCCACATTGATTTCTGAAAAAAATGCCTGAGAACCATTTTTTTTTTATTTTGGCCTTAATTATATTTGTATTTCATCTTGTTTTTCTTGCATGAAATTGATTAAGGATAAATGTATTGTTTTGTACACTGCAGGCTGCAGTCATCATGGGAGAAGTCAATGGAATCTGGCCAGATTTCAGACTGCAAGTGGATGATCCTTTCATGGTATGTAACACTGATACCTTGTGATAAAATATAAACAGATCACACAGAGATGAGAGATTTGTATGAACCAGAAAAAATAAATTTCCATGCCTCAAAGTAATTGCTATATATCATCTTTTGGTCATTTATTTTTTAAGTAACTCTTATTTTTTAAATGATAAATATTGAAAGTCTCAACAATCAGGGGTACCAGTATGTTTTGGCAGTAATTATTAAATGTTCATATTTTTAAATAAACTTTATTAATTTTACATGGATTGAACAACTAGTTATAGTAAGTAATACAAGGCACTCTTCAAGGCTTGGATGTTGATGCTTGTTAGTCAGTAAGGGTAGAGGAAACTGGAGGACCCTGAGAAACCACCAACCTTGGTTGGGCAACTACAACCCACTCTCATAGCCATGCCAGGGATCGAACCTTGGTCGTCAGCGGAGACCATATTTCTGTCCAGTACTTTACAATAACATCCTAATTTGCAGTATAAAATATTTAAAGCCTTTTATATGCAAAATTTTGCATGAAAGCAGATTTGATGGCATTTTTATCTTGCAGAATGCAGAACAGAACAAAGAACTCCAGCGCCGCATCACGGTTCACATCGTTACTGTGTGCCAGGAACTGTTCCAACATTACATACAGAAGGCTCAAGGTAAATACATGACGTCTGTATGTCCACAGATTTGTAGTAATATAGATGTTAAAGGGACAACCAGGAGCACTATTATGTCTATTCTTTCACACTATCAGTTCAGTTTTGCTTCATACAAAAGTTGCTCAGCAAGACTGACCCTACACGTGGTCTCAGCACCACTCCTTCATCCCCTTGTTTTGGTTCTGTGTGTTAGTAAACACAGTCCACATGTTTCTGTTTACCGTAACAAGGCAGTGTGACTGGAGGTCTGCTTTTGTGCATGCACAACAGCTCCCAGTCAAGTAGTTGTCCAAACATGAATGTGCACAGTTATTAAACACTGGTTGTAAGCCTGAAAAGAAAACTCAGATGGCATTTGTGCTACATTTACATTGGTACCAGTGATCGGGCCTGGTCCACCTTTTTTAACAATCATGTACAGGAGTGAACTGACAGTTTCAGTAAATTATTTTGATAGGACCATTTTTAGCTCAGCTGACTGAAAGTCATCTGAGCTAAAGCAATCACCGTTCGTCCGTCATCCGGCAATCTGGCCATACGTCCGTTGCCAGGGCACAAATCCTAACTGCTATACCTGGAATCTTCCAACTTGAAATCCTGGGAGGTCCATGAAAAATCTCCTTGGAAACCTGAAATTAGGTCTTTGTTACCTATATTCTCCGAACTATGGGTCTCGAAAGTACCCACCCTGATTAATACAAAATTTGATACAAAAGGTCATGTAGCTGAATCACTACTGCATTGATCACCATGATTCTATGCATGGATATTGATCATGGAGTGTTCCATCAGTTCCTGCAAACTGGTGGTGCCACCGGTGTTTTTTCCAATTTTTACGAATTTTTTCTCTATTTTTGAGACCGACAAAGAAGATGTCATATGTTAACAGGGCACAAAGTGTAACCACTGGACCTGAAATCTTCTTACTTGACATCAATGGAGGTCCATGAAAAGTCTCTTTGGAAACCTGAAATTAGGTCTCTGTTACCCATATCATATGAGTTATGGGGCTCATAAGTACCCCTCAGAATAATTAAAAATATCAAACAAAAGCTCCAATATCTGAATAACTAATGCATTAACCACTATGATTCTTTGCATGAATATTGATCATGGAGTGTTCCATCAGTTCCTGCATACTGGTGGCGCCACTTGTATTTTTTCCAATTTTTAGGAATTTTTTTCTTTATTTTTGAGAGCTTTAGAGAAGCTGTCATCCGTTAACAGGGCACAAATCATAACCACTGGACATGGAATCTTCTTACTTGACATCAAGGGAAGTCCATGAAAAGTCTCTGTGGAAACCTGAAATAAGGTCTCTGTTACCCATATCCTCCCAGCTATGGGTCTCATATGAACCCCTCCCCCCCCCCCCCCCCCAGAATAATAAAAAATTTGATACAAAAGCTCAAGTATCTGAATAACTAATGCATTGATCACTATGATTCTCTGCATGAACATTGATCATAGAGTGTTCCATCAGTTCCTGTAAACTGGTGGCGCCACCTATATTTTTTCAAATTTTACAATTTTTTTTCTTTTTTTTTATTGAGACCTTCAAAGAATTTTTCATCTGTTAACAGGGCACAAATCGTAACCACTGGAACTGGAATCTTATAACTTGACATCAAGGGAATTTAATGAAAAGTCTCCTTGGAAACCTGAAATTAGGTCTTTGTTACCCATATCCTCCGAGCTATGGGGGTCATAAGTACCCCTCAGATTAATTAAAAATATGATACAAAAGCTCCAATATCTGAATAACTAATACATCAATCACTATGATTCTTTGCATGAATATTGATCATGGAGTGTTCCATCAGTTCCTGCATACTGGTGGTGCCACCTTTATTTTTTCAAATTTTTAGGAATTTTTCTTTATTTTTGAGACCTTCAAAGAAGCTGTCATCTGTTAACAAGGCAGAAATCATAACCCCTTGACCTAGAATCTTGATACTTGACATCAAAGGAGGTTTATGAAAAGTCTTCATGGAAAAATGAAATTAGTGTCCCTGTTACCCTTATCCTCAATGCATTGATTTTCATGCTTCTTTGCTTACATGTTGATCATGGAGTGTTTCATCAGTTCCTGCAGACTGGTGGCACTACCTGTATTTTTTCAATTTTTTTACATTTTTTTCTATTCATGAGACCTTCAAATGAAATGGTCATCTGTCTAAAAGCCCACTGAAATCCATTTCTTCGGATTCTTCACAAAATTCATGATTTTTTTTTCATTCTTGCTGTCATTTTGCTCATTGTTCAACATTCCTTGAATTCAGCTGAGTGTCATGGCCACTAGTATTTCAAAGATGCTATTTTGTGTTAATCCAACATACTTTGGTTTGATATGGAGAAAATACTTAAAATGTACAGTAAGATGTTAATGTGTCATAACTCAGTGACCAGAGTTTTAAAATTGTTCATCCCATCCCAGTATTTAGTCACTTAAAAATGACAAACTATGAACTTGTGTGTCAAGTTTAATTAAAATCCATTAAACTATTTTTTAGAGACACACAAAATAAAAAGCACTAACTCTGCTTAACTTATGATGGTTCTCATAACCCTGTAATCAGAAAATATTCAGCTATAGTTTGCACAATTACTTTAAATAAAATGGTTGCAACTGAACATTATTATATATATATATATATATATATAAATATATATATATGTATATATATATATATATATATATATATATATATATATATATATATATATATATATATATGCATTGTGAATATTTGAAAAAGATGTGTAATTTTATTTACACTTAATTTGAGTTTGGGATTTTGAATTTATATTTTATATACACTGTGTTTTATTGTCCCTGACCAGTATTGTTCAGATATTGTTAAAAAAAAACAACTAAATATTACTATATGTGTATATCCGAATAGAATACCAGGTCATTTCTTATGAAAAGCTAAGTTATTTCATCACATATATCTTATCTGAGTATTTCTTCCATCAGTATAAATTATTATATGTGGAAAGTGATTATTGCATGATTTTCAAAAAGAATGAAAATTTACTGGCCTGTCTTGAATTACTATTTAATATCACACATTCAAATTTTTATCAGCATGTCATGCCTTTGTATTTTTATTTTGTTTCAATGTGAAGCAAACACTAATCAAGACTAATATTTTTAATTGACCACACAAGAACATGTCTGTTTTTGTTATGTTTGTATGTAAGTATAACATATTTGGCCCAAATTCTGACCATTACTGTATAACCAAATGGCTGTATGTTCCTTGTAGTGTTAAACAAGAAGGGTATCTTCAGTGGTCCAGCCAACATGAGCAGACTGAAGGCCCAGCTGGCTCTGGATGCCAATGAATAGTAAGTATTAATGATTATTGTTCATGCTCTGATGGTCAGCTTTCACTGAGATTATTCAAATGAATAAGCATGTTAATTATTTAATCTGTCCCTTTAATAGAATACAGTGGAACCTACTGTGCAACCACCCCTTAATTGCAACCACCTGACAGTTATGACACTTTTCTTGGTCCAGAATATATAATCCAGGTAACTTAGAGTTTCAAAATTATGACCATACCCCCCAATAAACAACCATTTTGGTCAGTCGCCAAGGTGGTTGTAATTGTGGTGCTCCACTGTGTAAGTATGCAACATTCTCGCCCTCTGCCCCTCTGGGATAAAACCCCCTTGCCCTGGCAATTCCGGCCTCTCTTGGATCATCAAGCAGTGGACCCCTGTGCCTGCCCTCTGTGGCAGGCAGAGGGTATATGGCTTCTTTTTCACCTTGGGGTTGGTTTTACGACAGTGTCGGCTACCCAGGTGAAGAGCCACCCACTACCAAAGAGCAGTCCTTTTATCTAGCCTGGTAAGTATCTTTCTGTTTCATTTATAAGTTAAGATAATAATATGCAGTCCTGATAATTTGAAGGTTTAGGCTCTAAATTTTATTCCAGTAAAAAAGTGTTATTTTATCTTTTTAAATTGTGTGAGTTCATGTTGCCCAAGCCCGATTTCCTCCCAGAATAAATAAGCAGCTACAAGTGAATATATGAGATAATTGATTTACAGAACTACTGATTTCAGGCAAGGACCATTGACTTGTTTTTGGTTTTCTACTTCTCTTTGCATTGTCTACTTTTCTGCTTACCTTGAGACATGCATGAATGCATAAAAATCAAATGGTAGCAGCTGTTTACAGTGCCATCTGAGATTATAACTCTATAGCCAACCAGAGCTGACCATATCAATTACTGCAAGGGAGCATATAAATTGCTAGTAAATCTCTGTGCATGTTAATAAGACCCTGTAGCTGTGAGTCTAAAGCCAATAAAAAGCCAGTTCAGTCTATACAATGTACAAAAATTTTGACACAAAATAATATTAACTTTAGTTGCCTTTCATCAGCAAGAATATGTTAAATCTCATACCTGTATTTTCAGCTTAAATGTGCTTGCTATTCGTCGACATACTCTGAATGATATGAAACACCGACATGACGACGATAGTGATGATGACACCTCCAAACCAGCACCACCTAAAATCTCCCATCAGGCTTTTGTAAGTTATTCATTCTTTACACCTACCATTGCTCAGTTTTGTTTTACATATAATTGTGCTTCATGTGCAAAAATTGCAAAATTCCAATATATATTCCATAAAAATGCCAGTGCTTTTATAATTTATGGATGGTATTATAATCTACATTTCAGGAGAATAGATGACTATATAAGGGAATACTTTGTTGATACACGATATGCCAATCCTGATAGTGGAATGGAATGTAGATTATACATTTGTATAGGGTATTTTTATGCATGCATTAAAAACACTGCAGTAATTTGTGACACCAATGCTGTTATCATCTGCTTGATAATAGGTCATACATACAGTAATTGGTAACCAAGTCAGGTGGTCACTATGATGCTCGCAGTGAGCAGTTAATGTTCTCAGCTGTTAAACCACATGTCAGGGTTTTGCATCCCATATACTATATTACATACTATATTACTGTTTATGGGTGGCTTTAATAAACAGTTTGCCTCACACTAATTATTGAAACTAGCTATTTTATTGATAACAAATTAGTTGTTTCTAATCATCATTGAGAAGGTTGTTTTTTATTATAATTTAAATTACAAATTAAAAATTGTTGATGTCATGTGTACCAAAGATATACTATCTGGTAACTTTACTATAAAACAGATATTTTTTAATAATTGCTCCTGTTATAGCTATATCCCATTTTATATAAGAAACATAGGCCTCTACCTAAACTTTTATCTCTTCAGTTTGAAAATTACTGATGATTAAGTAAAATAGGCATTTCACTTAATATACATTTATTGTATATTATGGTTTATTGTACTTTATCTCTTAATCTTATACTAATAACTGTCTGCATAGATTTCTGCGCTTCTTTTCTATGTCTATCAGATGAAACAGGCTACAGTAAGTACGGTAATGGTGTATATTAGTTATAATTCACATGCATGTGGTTGTTAAATTAAAATACTAACAAAATGTCTCCGTATATGGTAAGTCATGCACATCATAAACTTTGACATCCCAAGTCATGCATGTACATATTGTTTTGGTGATAGTAACATCAAGTGCACAAGAATATGCAGTGTTTATTGGTGGGATCACTTTGTACTTTTGTTTCATTCCAGCTTGTTAGATATTTATATAAATACTATATATACAGTCAAGTATGTTTTTATTTGTTTGGTGCTTAAACAGTTTTTGTGAATGTTGTGGTTGTTTATTTAATGGTACAGGTATAATTTGTCCTTGTCAGTATGTGTTTTATACACTAGTGATACTACTTACAGTGGTCAGTCATGCACATTTTGATATATAATAGTTTAAATAATCATTATTCAACTTAAAGTGTAGTCTGCTATGCATACCAGTATTTGTTTAATGTAACATTGCTGGCAAAAACCTCTTAAAAATTGGCCCAAAAGTCATTTAAAAGTAATATTTGATCCATGAAGTATATATTTTAAACCTGATGTCCAGCTTTTTCTGATGGATTATGTATTTTTTAAATACACATTCATTTTCATATGAAATTTGAACAGTTTTGAACATTTTAAATTTTTAAAATGAGAGTAAAATCTTTTATTTACTCAAAATTTTAAAATTCAACTTTGAGTTAAAAAAATCATACAGGGAAAAAACTTGTTTTGTGATAGTATAATGTAGTTTGATTTTAGCCCATGAAAAAATGGTTTGCTGTTACTGTAACTTACTGGTTACTTAAAATTGTGTACCACTTATACATTTTAATTTTTCAAGAATGATTAAATATTATATGAAATTAATGTGAATTTCATAAATACATATACCATTAGAAACCAGGTTTAAAATGATATATACTTTATTTTGCCTAATATTCTTCAGAAACAGCCTTTGGATTGATTTTGAATTTAGTCCAAATATAGTCAAAACTGCGACTCTTTATTACTGTTTATACCTTAAAATTGACACTTGTCTTATACATGATATAGGTTTATACACAGGTACATACAGTATTTTGAATACATCGTGCTGACTGACTGACTGAGGATGTTTTGTTTTATCAAGCAGCTACAGGTTGCTGTAGTCTGGGACTTCAGCCCTGTGCTCTCATTATGCGTAAATTCATTGTGCTGCACTTTTACTTATTCAAATATTTATTTATTGCATCAAGTTTAGTATTACTGAACTCAAATGTAGACCAGCATTTACCTATAGTTACTAACAAGTGTACTTTTTAAAAGAACACAGCATGCTCTAAGCTAACATTTTACCCCAAACCTGCACATTAAACATTTTTTATAATAAAAATTCAGTATTTTCTGCATGGAATGGTGTGTGTGTGTGTGTGATGTGTGTGTGTGTGTGTGCATGATTAACTTATACTGGTTCTCATATAAATATAGCAGTAATTTCAATACATACACTGTTTATAATTCTCTGTTTGGATCTGTGTTAATAGCATATATTGTTTAACTTATTTCACTTACCAGTATGTGCTGTTTCAAGAAATGGTCACATAAGTTTAACTGCACAAAACAGTTTATTCATGTTTATGTTCAAACTATTGGCCGGATACCTGGAAACTTATAAATTGGAATTTTTGCTAATGTAGTACATATACATTGATGTGCATGTGTATGAGTGCGTGTTGCTATGTACATCCTGTGTACAAATCTATCAACACAATTAAAGGAACCATACTCTACCCATGAATGCATAAAATATTAATAATTATTTCATGGAAGTGGAGTCAAAGAATATGAAATTACAATTTTGATTTAACTTTATCTTAAAATTTATTAAATGTTTCTTGATTTAACTGTTTTGACAATTTCAGTTAGAAGCAGCACGCCCAGACACAGGATCCCGTAGAAAAAAGCTCTTGAGTACTGCTGAACATATCAGACAGGTAGGTGAGATCAGTGAACAGTGTAGGTTAGCATGATCCTTTCAAAATAGGAATAATCAATACTGAAATTTTGTCAAATCTAATGACTCGCTGCTCCTTGCCAAAAGTTTAGTTGCAATGAAAGAATGAGGTTTTGATCTAATTAATTCAAAGTAAACGAAGACATTCCTTGCAAAATGTTCATGCTGTCTGTTAAAACAATGTCTTAGAGAACAGTCTTTATACTTTAAAATATTATGACATACAGGTTACAGTAATACCTGAGCTGATCATCAGTGCCACCTAGTAGTAACATTGAGTGGTCATTTAACCTCTGTGATATGGGCACCTTGCCTTTGGAGATATAATACGGAGGACCATGGTACCATTTTTAGCTCAGCTGACTGAAAGTCATCTGAGCTTTAGCGATCACTCTTTGTCCGTCGTCCGTCTGTCCGTCTGTCCGTCCGTTAACCAGGCACAAATCGTAACCGCTGGACCTAGAACCTTGTAACTTGGGATTCTGAGAGGTCCATAAAAAATCTCCTTGGAAACCAGAAATTAGGTCTCTGTTACCCATATCCTTCGAGCTATGTGGCCCCAAAGTACCCCCCAGAAAAGTAAAAAATTTCATACAAAAACTTCAATATCTCATTAACTACTTGACTGATGGTCATGATTTTTGGCATACATATTGATCATGAGATGTTACATTATTCCTGCAGAATGGTGGCGCCACCTGTATTTTTCGATTTTTTACGATTTTTTTCTCTATTTTTGAGACCTTTAAAAATGTGAACATCTGTTAACAAGGCACAAATCATAAAGACTGGACTTAGAATCTTAATTCTTGACACACTGAGAGGTCCATGAAAAATCTCCTTGGAAACCAGAAATTAGGTCTCTGTTACCCATATCCTTCGAGCTATGGGGCCCCAAAGTACCCCCCAGAATAGTAAAAAATTTCATACAAAAACTTCAATATTTCAATAACTACATCACTGATGGTCTTCATTTTTGGCATACATATTGATCATGAGATGTTACATCACTTCCTGCAGACTGGTGGCACCACCTGTACTGTTTGATTTTTTACGATTTTTTCCTCTATTTTTGAGACCTTTGAGGATGCTGTCATCTGTTAGCGTGGCACAAATCGTAACGACTGGACCTAGAATCTTCATTTTCGACACACTGAGAGACCTATGAAAAGTCTCCATGGAAACCAGAAATTAGGTCTCTGTTACCCATATCCCTTGAGCTATGGGGCCCAAAATTACCCCCCAGAATAGTCAAAAATTTCATACAAAAACTTCAATATCTCATTAACTACATCACTGATGGTCATGATTTTCGACATACATATTGATCATGAGATGTTTCATCAGTTTGTGCAGACTGGTGGCGCCACCTGTATTTTTCAATGTTCACGAATTGTTTTCTCCATTTTTGAGACCTTTAAGGATGTAGTTATCTGTCAACAGGGTACAAATCGTAACGACTGGACCTAGAATCTTCGTTCTTGACACACAGGGAGACCCATGATAAGTCTCCATGGAAACCTGAAATTTGGTCTCTGTTACCCATATCCTTTGAGCTATGGCACTCCAAAGTACAGCTCAGAATAATGGAAAATTTGTTACAAAAGCTAAAGTATCTGAACAACTAATGCAGAGATAACCATAATTGTTTGCATGGATATTGATCATGGAGTGTTTCATAAGTTTCTGCAGACTGGTGGCACCACCTGTATTTGTTCGGTTTTTTTTACGAAATTTTTCTGTATTTTTGAGACCTTTAAAGATATGAACATCTGTTAACAGGGCACAAATCATAAAAACTGGACCAAGAATCTTCATTCTTGACACACAGGGAGACCCATGAAAAGTCTCCATGGAAACTTGAAATTAGGTCTCTGTTACCCATATTCTTTAAGCTGTATGGGTCCAAAATACCCCCCCCCCCCCCAGAATAATGGAAAATTTGATACAAAAACTGCAGTATTTCAATAACTACAACACTGATGGTCATGATTTTCAGCATACATATTGATCATGAGCTGTTCCATCAGTTTCTGCAGACTGGGTGTGCCACCTCTATTTTTTTTCAAATTTTTACGAATTTTTTTCTTTTTTTTGAGACCTTTAAAGATGTGGTTATCTGTCAACAGGGTACAAATCGCAACAACTGGACCTAGAATCTTCATTCTTGTCATGCAAGGAGGCCCATGAAAGGTGCCTGTGGAAACTTGAAATTAGGTCTCTGTTACCCATATCCTTCAAGCTATAGGACTCCGAAGTATCCCTCAGAATAATGGACAATTTGATACAAAAACTGAAGTATCTGAACAACTAATGCAGAGATCACCATGATTTTTTGCATGGATATTGACCATTAAGTGTTTTTATTAGTTTTTGCAGACTGGTGGAGCCACCTGTATTTTTGTATCCGCCAAAACGAAGTTTTGCGGATACTATGTTTTTGACCGAGTTCCTCCCCCGCGGCGGCGTTCGTTTCCAGAGAGCTCCTCGGAGACTAATGGACTGATTTTTCCCAAACTTACACCTATTATTGGGTCACATGTGAACTGGTGCCTAAGCAATTTGCGTTGACCTCTGACCTTTCCTCTCTATCCAGTGTCCATTTGTGGGTCTGTTTCCACTCATAAACCCTAATATCTCGGGAACTGTTTGACCGATCAGGAAATAAAATTGATACAAATGTAGCCCTTGGATTGCTTTATAACATACACAAAAAATGGTGGCGCCACCTGTAACCATGTTTGCACAGTGTCCATCTGTTCATCTGCCTTGGGTTAAAATCACTCATATCTCTGCAGTGAATTGACTAATTCACCTGAAATTCGTCATGCGTATACATCCAGGATAGCTTTCTTGATTTTATGACAGGTGGCGCCACCTACGTTCACGTTCACGCTGATGACATCCAAGCTTATATCTTGGGAACCGTTTGACGGATCAGGAAATAAAATTTATACAAATGTAGCCCTTTGATAGCTCTGTAACATACACAAAAAATGGTGGCGCCACCTGTAACAATGTTTGCACAGCGTCTGTCTGTTAGTCTGCCGTGGCCTAAAATCACTCATTTCTCTGTAGTGGTTCGACATAACTGCCTAAAATTTTGCAGGTTTATACATCATGGACAGCTTTCTTGATTTTATGACAGGTGGCGCCACCTACATTCTAGTTAACGCTGCACACATCCAAGCTCATATCTCAGGAACCATTTGACCGATTGGGCCAAAATTGTGCATGTGTTTAGATCTCACATAGGTCTTTATCATACACAAAACTGGAGGGGTTACCTGCAAAGATTTTTGCACAGTGTTTGTCTGTTTGTCTGCCATGGGCAAAAATGGCTCATATACATGTAGTGGTTTGACTTTTCTGCCTAAAATTTTGCAGGTGTATACAATTTGGACAGCTTTCTGGATTTGTGGTAGGTGGCACAACCTACATACACATTAAGGCTGCAGACATCCATGCTAATATGCAACATACCTCACTCTATTTCCCCTTGCCACTCAATCCATGCCTCACTATCCGATTTTGGCAGATACATGTAGTCACTTGTCGGTTACCCGTATTCTAGTTTTTAAAGTTTACACATTTTTCTCTATTTTTGAGATATATAAAAACAGACTAAATCTTGGCCTGTTGGTTAATCTGTTTGATGCTTCAGTTGAATGGGTATATACTACCAATCTAATGATAAAATTTCCTTTTGCGAATCTCTTCCCAGTCAGCTGAGCGTCATGACCCATGGGTCACTTGTTTAATAAAAATGTTTTATACTTCTTCTACCAAGAATAGCAGCTCTATAACTTGGTGTAAGTTTATTTGATTTTAAAGCGTAATCAGTACATATAATTAGTTATTTTGTTTAATGAACAGATGAAGCAACAGATGCCAGCTTTGGAGACACACAAACTGCTCGGTATCTTGTCTGACCTGCCTCAGGTGTCAAGCTCACCAGCCTCAAGCAGCATCCCCAGCCAGCAGCAGGACAGTCACAGTGCAAGGTAGGTAAAGACAAGACACACACAGACACACAGACACACACAGACAGACAGGTAGCAGCAGGAGAGTAGAAAAAAACAAATTGCAAAGTAGAAAAAAAAACAGGACTTTTATGAAATTTCTGTGCGGCACTGCACAGAGTGCAGCAGTGCAGTGATTGATTAAGACAGTTGAGGGGTTTTGAAATTAAGGTACTTGCTTTTTTTTTCACAGGGCAGCACAGTGCAGTACAGTGTTAATTGTGGCCAAGTATTTAATCTTACCAAAGTGACGCCATGACATATCTAAGCGAACACAAAAATGGTGCACTGAGAAAATGGGAATGGCAGCCTTAGACACCATTTTAACATCAGTTTATATTTTTCGAATGAGAGACACCTACAATGAACAGTTTATTGGCTTAGTGTGTACCTGAGATAAATTAAATGTAGTACACAGACGATAATCTTCATTTATACATATTATATGCTGTTTGTTGGTCATGAAGCATTGTCCAGTACTTAAATATTTCAGAAGCCCAAGCACTGTTGGCAGTACAGAAGGGGTTCCAATAAGGGTGAGTAATGAGTATACATTTCCATCTGTTAATATTTTTTTCTTTTATCCTGTAATTTGTAAAAGATGTCATTTTTTAGAGAACTGGCTTCATGTGTTTATGGGTGTTGGTATTGCAAAACATTTTCACATGAAGGGAGAGAGAGTTAATGAGGCAAAATAGACAATGTATATGTAGGACTAGTGACTGAGTAAACTCACTGCTGGCTTTCAGTCACACAATCAGAGAATTATGAAATTTGTTGAATCTCTGGTCTATGAAACCCTTCTGTGGTATGGACCCCTCAGGTGTCTTGTATGCATGAGCTTGGAAGAGCTGTCATTAAGGTTATAACAGTGATGATGACAATGATTATAAAAATGTCATAATATTCCTTTTGAGGATTATGGTGATTCAAGCTATGATGATGATGCTGCTTAGAAGGAAGCTTTTTTGCTATTTATGCCCTTTGTTCATACAGAAGTGTGAGTCTGTGCCCTTGCTTCAAGTCGGTGAGACACTCCTTGAGGAGCTTAGTATTGACCAATCAGAGCTCAACAAAGGACGACAGACCTCAGCAAGCACAGATGTCATTCCATACTCCAGCACATCAGCTAGAAAGGTATTTAGTGATCATCAAGTTGTAAGACTCAAACAGTATAATAACAACATACTGTAAAACCCCATAAATATGGACAAATCATAACCACTGAAGTTATGGTGTTAGTGTATTGGTCATTTTAGACTTAAAATACCTAAACATAGGAATCATCATTTTGATATGTTCATGACAGTGGGATTTTCTTCAAGCAGGAGTTTAATATATGAATATGTAATGCACGCTTGCTCTTTATATTTATGTTTATTGTGCAATGTAGAGCCATTGATACTCATATTAATTGATTCTTTCAGAGCCATCTGTAATTGTAGCTTTTCTTTTATTTGATATACCCTTAAATTTAGATCAGTATATTATGTTTGTGTATATTACAGCCTGAAGAATCCACGAGCAAATCTGAAGCTTCTGCGGCACGTGAGGATCTGCATCAGTTGGTGGCATCACCAAAAGAGACTCAGTTGGATAAAAAGGAGGGTGAAGATCTGCCTCCACTCATACAGGTCTGTGTGACTGTATAGGGACTTTCTTCTGTCAGCACTTGTTATGAGACTTAAAGCACTTGGTCAGTAATCAAGTGTATCAGGCATATTGCAGCCACTGCATGGGGGAAGTCCTATGCTAGACCATTCTGACCTCATATTATTTTCTAGTATGGCGGATTGACTTTAATTTTGAAACAATTTAATTGTTAATTAATCTATTAGGCTCAGCTGAGAGTTGAAATTCCTTGAAGAAATTCATTTTTCAGGGCTTTGTTAGTTTGTCTATGATATTAGTTGAACAGAGCATGGATGATAAGGTGTGCAAGTGTTCATGTTATCTATACACATGTGGTAAGGAGTCTGTGTTACTTTCTGTGGTTGACAGGCATTGACACGTAGTGCAAAGCATGATGGGAAGAAAGAAGAGCTGCAGCAGCAGATGAAGAAGCTGAAAGAACAGGAGGAGCGGTTACGGGAACAGCAGAAGTAGGTCATCTCGCATTAAGATAATTGTACAGCCATTTACTTGAAAGTCAGTCTTTTCAGGGCTGAGCTAACTTTGCCTGGTGAGATACAGAAAATGCCATACAGAGTAGCCCATCTATTCACAGTCTTTCTTTGAAAGAATACAGGTACATCACATGTTCTGGCTAAACGGTTCCAATATGGAAATCTCAGCATGGAGCAAATATTAGGTCACTCTGAGCTAATGTGTAGATGTAAAAATTACACTTAAATTCAGTGAACTATCCATCTTTACTTGTGTTTTCCATTAAATGATCTCAGTCCAACCTGTCTGAACGACCACCTTGAAATGCGGGCACCTGGCTATTATGACCAGTCCCTTTTGAAATTACTTATAATATTAATTCTAATAAATATTATCTATAGATAAAACCTGTGAAATACGACCACCTGGCTATAACGGATTAGGGGCAGTTTTTCCTGATCAAAATGACATTACTAATTAATTGACCTGCCTAATGGGGGCACTCTTTGTGCTACTCACTGACCAGCGCTGACCAGTCAGTTGATTGACCATGCATGAAGTTGCGGTCACTTGCACCGCTGCTGTTTGTTTTACTGGTGTGCGTGTGTACGGAGCACAGACTGGTGATTATTGGGACCCTGGGCCTGGAGCCCCAGGCAGGCAGCGTGATTTGCTTACCTATTAATCAAAATGAATGGAGGTACCCCAAAGTTAATCTTCATCTGTGCCTCTGTGATCTGTCTATGATCTATTCACTGCATAACATCATATTACACAGATAAGTACATGTATATTTGTGTGCAATTACAAAATACATGTAACACCAAGATCGTTCCCTTCTTCAAACATGTTTTTATTAATAGTCATAAAGATGGTTTGATATGTATATTTCCGTCATACATGTCAGCTAGATTTGTGCAGTTCCTAAATGTTCAGAACCTGTCAAATATGACCACCTGTCTATTACGACCACTTAGCCCAGTCCCTTAGGTGGTCGCATTAGACAGGTTCTACTGTATACCCTGTAAATGTCTCAGCTTTGACTTGACATATGTCATCCTGATGTTATTTTTATTAAGTGAAAAGCTGGCAGCTACTTTTTTTGTTAGAGCCCATGGCAGATATTAAAAAAATTGCAGTTTGAGTTATAAGCATAAGTATCCTTAGCTAAGTCATTAAAATGGTATTTTGTTTTAGAATTAATACTACTGCAAAATTACTAATGTTATGTACCTGTACATGGCACATTTTAGCCATCTGATAAACTATGATGAATGTTTTATCATTATAAATATACACAGCACTGAATGCATGTATGTTTTCAAGCCTTTTCAGCTCAGCTGACTGTAAGTCATCTAAGCTTTAGCAGTCACTCCTTGTCCTTCGTCTGTCTGTTAACAGGGCACAAATCGTAACCGCTGGACCTGGAATCTTTTAACTTTACGTCCAGAGAGGTCGATGAAAAATCCTCTTGGAAAACTAGAATTAGGTCTCTGTTACCCATATTCTTCCAGCTATGGGGCTCCGAAGTACCCCCAAGAATAATGAAAAATTTGACACAAAAACTCAAGTATCTGAACAACTAATGCATTGATTACCATGATTCTTTGCATGGATATTGATCATGGAGTCTTTTATCAGTTTCTGCAGACTAGTGGTGCCACCTGTATTTTTTTTATTTTTTACAACTTTTTTTTATCTATTTTTGAGACCTTAAAAGATGCGGTCATCTGTTAACAGGGCACAAATTGTAACGGCTGGACCTAGAATCTTCTATCTTTACATGCAGGGAGGCCAATGAAAAATCTCCTTTGAAACCTTGAATTAGGTCTCTGTTACCCATATTCTTTGAGCTATAAGGCTCTGAGGTACCCCCCCTCCCCCAGAATAATGGAAAATTTTATACAAAAACTCAAGTATCTGAACAACTAAGGCATTGATCACCATGATTCTTTGCATATATATTGATCATGGAGTGTTTCAGCAGTTTCTTCAGACTAGTGGTGCCCCCTGTATTTTTTCGATTTATTACAACTTTTTTCTCTATTTTTTTAGACATTAAAAGATACATTCATCTGTTAACAGGGCACAAATTGTAACGACTGGACCTATAATCTTTATCTTGACATGCAGGGCGGCCCATGAAAAATCTCCTTTGAAACCTGGAATTAGGTCTCTGTTACCAATATTCTTTGAGCTATTAGGATCTGAAGGACCCTCCCAGAATAATGGAAAATTTGATACAAAAACTCAAGTATCTGAACACTAAAGCATTGATCATCATGATTTTTGCATGGATATTGATCACAGAGTGATTCATCAGTTTCTGCAGACTAGTGCTGCCACCCGTATTTTTTTAAATTTTTTTTAATGATTTTTTTTCTCTATTTTTGAGACCTTAAAAGGTGCGATCATAACAGGGCACAATTAGTAATGAATGGACCTAGAATCTTCTTACTTGACATGCAGGGATGCACATGAAAAGTCTCCTATGAAACCTAAAATTAGGTCTCTGTTACCCTTAACCTCAGAGCTATGGGGGTTTGAAGTATCCCCCCAGAATAATGCAAAATTTGATACAAAAGCTCAAGTATCTGAACAACTTATTCATGAATCACCATGATTCTTTACATGAATATTGGTCAAGAAGTGTTTCATCAGTTTCTGCAGACTTGTGGCGCCACCTGTATTTTTTTATTTTTTACAATTTTTCTCTATTATTGAGACTTTAATAGATGCGATCTTCTGTTAACAGGGCACAAATCGTAATTACTGGACCTAGAATCTTCTTACTTGATATTCAGGGAGGTCCATGAAAAGTCTTCTTGGAAACCTGAAATTAGGTCTCTGTTACATATATTTTCCAAGCTACGGGGCTTATAAGTACCCCCAAGAATAATTAAAAATTTGATACCAAAGGAGGGCACAAATCATAACCATTGGACCTAGAATCTTCTATTTTGACAACAAGGGAGGTCCATGAAGAGTCTTCGTGGAAACCTGAAACTAGGTTTCTATTACCCATATTCTCCAAGCTATGGAGGGTATAAGCACCCCTCAGAATAATTGAAAATTTGATACTAAAGCAGGGCACAAATCATAACCATTTGACCTAGAATCTTTTATTTTGACAACCAGGGAGGTCCATGAAAAGTCTTCTTGGAAACCTGAAATAAGGTCTCTATTACCCATATTCTCCAAGTTATTGGGCTTATAAGCACCCCTCAGAATAATTGAAAATTTGATACCAAAGCAGGGCACAAATCATAACCATTTGACCTAGAATCTTCATACTTGACATCCTGAGAGTTCCTCAAAGTTCTCCTCAGAAACCTGACTGAGGTCACTGTGACCTATATTATCTGAGTAACAGGTCATGGTTGAGCACCCCAGAAATAATGCAAAATACACACAAATTTCCAGATTTGTCAGGAACAGCTGGATGGATTGTCATCAGATTTGATGTGCTTATGGGTCTTGATGAACTTCAGCTAATATGCATGAACTATGATGCCACCTACATAATCTTAATTTGTTTGCTGTGCAAGGACATATTGTCTAAATGCCAGTCGGCTGAGCATCATGACCCATGGGTCACTTGTTTTTATATTTCATGATGATATTTAGAACACCTCATAACAATGAGAAAATGTGCCTTGTGGTAACAGAATCATAAATAATCTCAAAGAATTTGCTGTGTTTTGTTAAATATCTTATAAAATTGTATTTCAGAGTGGAGATCAGGGAGCCAACACACCCTCAGCCTGCAACAGTGTCCACAAAACTACCCAATCAGGTGGCCATTCTGTTCATGTAGCTCAGAATTTATAATTAATAGTCAACCCATCAAACCCAGCTAAAAAGTATAGAGAATCAAATTATTTGTTACAAAGTGCACGTTAATTAAGGATTACATGAGTAAAATATGATTGCAATATTTTTATTACCTGATAAACTTTTATTCACATATACAATTTTTTTTTCACTTTATTTTGTACATAAAAATTCTAAGATACTGCAAAAAATCATTTTGCTCATTCTTTTTAATGTACATACAGCAGCCATTTTTTCACAGTTTTTGTATCCATTTGCTTTATGCCAGTAATCATGTTCTTTATTTTTCCACTTTCAGTTTATGGCTCGCACTTGTGATATCAGAGTCTCAGAACGAGTTTGCATGTCCTCGTTGACCTTGGCCAAACATTCCACTGTATATAATGATCTTATTGATGAGGTAGGTAATATGTTTTTCTTGTAAATTAATTAATTTGTGTATAATGATCTTATTGACGAGGTAAGTTACATTTTTCTTTTAAATTTATTAATTTGTGTATGATGATCTTATCGATGAGGTAAGTTATATGTTTTTATTTTAAATTAAATTAATTTGTGTATAATGATCTTATTGACGAGGTAAGCTGCATGTTTTTCTTTTAAATAAAAATATTTATCTAAATTGAAACTAATGCCAATATAAACTGAATTTTCATGGCAACAGTAGTATTTGGACTAAACAACAGCGTCTGCTTTAAATTTTCTACTGTGTTCATCTTTAATTTGATATTCCTTACATTTATTCTCTATTTTTCAGATTGACCCAGTAACAGTGAAGAACATGGACAGTAATTTATTCCTGGGAGATGAGATCTCTGAGGTTTACAAAGAAATCATGAAGACCGTTCCATCAGATCACCTGCATCTTGAGAATGTAGGTCTCTGTACTGAAGGGGTACACTCAAATGGGGAAAATTTTGTGAAAGGCTTTATATTTAGTTAAATTTAGACATTGTATACTGGAGTTTACTTAAATCATGGGATTGTTGGGAGTCAAAATATTTGTCCATATGAGTTGCATATTTTTCCCATGTATAACAAGACTAAGTATATTTTATCTTGGGTGTATTTATAACATGTACAGTGGAACCCCACAATTATGACCATCTTGGGAAATGACCAAAGTGGTCGTAATTTTAAGGTGGTCGTTTTTGTGAAATTCTGAGTTACCTGGATTGTATAAACGGGACCACAGAAAGTGGTTGTAATTGTGGGGGTGGTCGCAAAGTGGGGTTCCACTGTAGATGTTTTTAACTATATGTTACTGTGTAGTACCTACTGGAAAATAAACTGATTTTATTTAAATATTATAAAACTGGTAAAGTCCAAAAGAATCTCAGTTTTTCATTGTTCATCATACTGATTTAATGCATCTTCCTTTGTTTGGAAAATGAGATACAGAATTCAGTTTAGGAAGTAAGGTATGCCAAATTGCAAATATATGTGCAGATGTGTTATTTTGAGTGCTTTTGAGTACTTATTTATGTCACTCTGAATGCATCAACTGGTATAACATCTTTCAGGATGACATTGTTGAACCAACAGCAGATGCAGTTAATTTGACTGGCATCCTGGCATCATCCACTCTATCACGGAAGAAGTCAGATCGTATTATTAATAAGAAACTAAATAAGTCTGATGACCCACCCTGGGGGCAGCAGGACCACCGAGGATGGGCAAAAACGTGAGTGTACTTCATTGGCACCACCATTGCGTCATTATGATTTAAAACTGAACTATGTGGAAACCTTCTGAGGAAATTTTATAACTATAAATGTAATTTATTATACGCCCCTCATATGACAGAAGTATTATGGTATACCCACTGTCCGCCCGTTAACTTGTAGTGTCTCTGCGATAACTTACCGGGGCTTTGAAGGATTTTCACAAAACTCACCATAACCACTAACCAACAGATTATCTCACCTGGTTTCGATTATGGGCAACATCCATGATTATAAATTTAGGTCATGAGCTATTTGGTGTTGTCATAATAACTTATGAAGAATATAAAGGATTTTTATTAACCTCATCAGAAATGTTAAATAGTAAAATATCTCTCCTAAGTTCGATATCCAGCAAAATCCGTGCATATTTAATGAGATCAAAGGTCACCCAATTTAGAGGCACCTTAGTGACTTACCAAAAATTCAATGGATTTTTATGAATCTCGCATATTTACCAATAGAGTTTTTCACCTGAATTACCTTCTCATCAAAATTAACGCATATTTAATAAGGTCAGAGGTCACCAAATACACAATGGGCGTATTATGTATGTTTGCAGTGCTCTTGTTCTATAATAGGTATTCAGAAACCACATTTGAATAACTGAATTCACCAGCTTATGATTTATAGATCATTCCCAGCCATATGCACATGAACCCAGGCTTTCAGCAGACTAGTTATCTGAGTCACCTTTATCATATGGTTTTCTTCATCCAATTTCAGTAGGAGGCACCTTCAATCCATGAAACAACAGGCCATAAAAAGCAATTAATTATTAAATAATAAAGTGTTTGTATAAGGAATTCAGCAGTCTCATCTCTCTAAAAAATGACAATCTGTTTTTAAATCAAACAGGATTGAATTTTTTACAAGGGAAGTAATATCAATGTTTATACAGTACTTGTTTGCAGATATTTTAAAATAAGATTCTTATTGTGACCATGCTATTTTCAGTGTAAATAGACATCCAAATATTTTTTTTAGATAGTTCTTGGTATTTGTTTATTAATTAAATCTGTGACATTCCTTTGCAGTCCTGTCAGCCCACCAAAGGATACAAAGGGACGTCCACAGTTTGAACCTCAGGTGCGACACAAATTTTTACAAATTATCAACATAAATTGGTCACGTTACACCTTTATGTTTGCTCTGATTCTTTTCTTTAAAAATTCAGTTGCTTTAATATTCACTACATTTTAAGATCACCATTAGTGTAATTGATATAAAAAAAACTGAAAATGCATGCACATACTTTTGATTATGTATGAATAATCTCTTTTGAAAATATGAAGACTCCTTCAGTATTTTTAGAATTAGCTGATTTACCGTCAAGAAGTAATACTCTGAAATTGTCAGCATGACTCCCAGAGGTGGACACCATATGAAACTCTGTAGAGTTCTAGAATTTTCTTGTTATGTCACCCTAGGGCATAAATACAGACCATATGAGAGGCTCTTTGCTGATTGAGATTGTTGTGTTCTTTTACTGCTGTCATCAAAGTCTTATTAGTAAATCATGCATGATTTCTTTTCAAGGAATGAGACACATTCCCAGGTTTATGGCCATATAGCATTTTACTGTATTTAATACATTAATTCTCTTCATTTTGTATTTAACATATTTTTTTTTAATATCCATAAAAATATGTAGGCCTATGTGTTAACACTTTGATTAGAAACATTTGTTTTATCAGTAATTAGTTTATAGTCATCTACAAAACCTGATTTAATTGATTATAAGGCACCACCAAATGCTGATTACATGGGAGGAATGGAGCAGGCAGGTCAACCAATGATGGCAGAGGTCGCCTCAAGGTCTTATGCATCCTGGCTCAGCTGGTGGAAGAACACAATCAACAGTGATGATTACATGAAGTACCTGTCTACACAGGTAAATATATTACATGAAGTACCTGATGACATAGGTAAATATGTTACATGAAGGACCTGTCTACACAGGTAAAAATATAATATGAAGTACCTGTCTACACAGGTAAAAATATAACATGAAGTACCTGTCTACACAGGTAGAAATATAACATGAAGTACCTGTCTACACAGGTAAAAATACTGCATGGAGTACCAGCCTACACAGGTAAAAATGTTACATGAAGTACCTGCCTACACAGGTAAAAATATTACATTAAGGACCTGTCTATACAGGTAAAAATATTACATGAAAGACCTGTCTACACAGGTAAAAATATTACATGAAGTACCTGTCTGCGCAGGTAAAAATATTACATGAAGTACCTGTCTATACAGGTAAAAATATTACATGAAGGACCTGTCTACACAGGTAAAAATATTACATGAAGTAGCAGCCTACACAGGTAAAAATATTACATGAAGTACCTCTCTACACAGGTAAAAGTATTTGACTGAAATTTTATATGATTTAAGGGGCCTGTTCCGATATTTGAAGTCTATTAACTGAAGATAAATAGACCTAAATACACACGTCCCACAGCACACAGGCTGTCCATTTTGTTTATATCCACTTGCTTATAACATGGGCAGCACATGCCAAATATTCCAAACAGTAAACAAGGACTTCTGTTGGCAAATCAGATCAACTAGAGTTTTGCAAAGGGCGTTTTGCACCAAGTGACTTTTAAACATCCACACATATGCAACCAACCACAATAGCTAACATGATTTTTAGCTCAGTTGACTAAAAATCATCTAAACTTTAGGGATCACTCTTTCTCCAACATCCATCTGTCTGTCCATCCATAACCAGGCACAAATCACAACTGCTGATACTGGAATCTTATTACTTGACATCCAGGGAGGTCCATAAAAAATCTCCTTGGAAACCTAAATTAAGGTCTCTGTTACCCATATCCTCCGAGCTATGGGGCTCAGAAGTACCCCCCAGAATAATTAAAAATTCTTACAAAAGCTCCAGCATCTGAATAACTAATGCATTGATCACCATGAATCATTGCATGCATATTCATCATGGAGTGTTTCATCAGTTCCTGCAGAATGGTGGCCCCACCTGGATTTTTTTCTAATTTTTACACATTTTTTCTCTATTTTTGAAACCTTCAAAAATCTGGTTTTCTATTTGAAAGGGCCCAAATTGTAACCATAGCACCTAGAATCTTCTAATTTGACATCCAGGGAGGTCCATGAAAAATCCTCTTGGAAACTAGAAATGTCTCTGTTACCCATATCCTCTGGGCTATGCTGCAGTTAAATTAGGATACCACTTACAAATTTGGCATTCAGATGTTAAAATTCCTTTTGTGAATGTCTTCCTATTTAGCTGAGCTTCATGACCCCCTGGGTCACTTGTTCTGTTTGTCACATTGACCCATGTACAATGTTTACAGACAACTCAAAGATAAACATGCTCAAGCTTCCATCACAGAGGCGTAATCAAAACTTTTCTCAACATGAATTACCTACAGTCCATTAATATGTACACAGAGTATGCCAGAAATCCATCAATTCTATAATTCACAAATTTTTTTAACCACAATTGTAAGTGGTCACTGGCACCGTGTAGACTGTGTAGTATTTTATCAGTAAATGACTTTTATTTTTAGTTTACCGGTATTGCATGTTAAACTCAAATTAGAAAATGAACATCCTGAGTTATACAGTCAGCTTCATCAATCAAGTCTTTAATTAATCCAGAAATTTGACTTCATTATGGCAAAAACCATATTAATTATGCATACCCGTATACCTTTGTAGTTATAAAGCATAGCATTGGAATATTTTGTATTAATGATCTTCTCCATGATCTTCATATAGATCTTAAAATGAGTAAGTAGGATTACCATTTCCCAATAATTAAATTTTCAGCTGTTATGATTTTGTAGTTATGATTCTGTTTAATGAATCATATGTATTATAAAATGTACATGATTAATAAATCTTGTGCTAAATCATGTTTTCATTTAATCTCTTTTATCTGTATTGAACTGATTTTCCTTATTCCTGTTACTGGTTGATTTGATGCTGATCACAGGTTGCACCTGTCATTGTATTATACCATGATCATTGTGACATTTTATGCTTTCTAACAGTAAAACCTCACCTAATGACTATCTCAGTTTAGTGACCACCTCAGAATAACACCCACTTTTTCAGTCCCAGATTTCTTTTACTCATTATATCAGACCTAGCCTAGAAGACCACCTTGAAAATGTGACCACTTTATCAAGGTCTTGTTGGTGGCCGTAATTTTGATGTTTCATTGTATAATCATGATTGACTGTTATCAACAGGAGACAGACTACATGGGCGTCATCTTCCACTTCTACGACTCTGATGAGGAAGGGCCAGATGAGGACGAGACGACCACCGGTGATAACACAATGTCACGACACACTGGTCTGTCTGGTCGGATAGAGGAGCGGAGACCCGGGTAAGCAGAATTTGTCTGGGTAACCTTAAAAAATGGAAACTCCCATGAAGAAATTGGCTGCAAAGAAAAATTTGAGTTTGATTGAAGGTTGCTTATTTTAATACATACAGCTTGATATAGATAAAAAAATTTCTTTTTTCATGCAGCCATACAGAAAAACAAAATGCATGAACATTCAGTTTTGGAGGGAAAAAATGACCTGTATAGAAATTTAAATTTGCTTTAAAGCAAAATAGTTTGAAATTTCAACTCATTGGTTTTAGAACAAGAAAACAGATAGAAATATTTTTAACCATCACATGGCTTAAAGAGGAATTTTATTTAATTTATCCAAATAATTAAAGAAATGTGAAAGAATGACAACTAGTATAGATCTTATCACTCTGGAGAATAGTTATGTAATTGTAAGGTCTCTTGATTTGTGCCTATGACATTGTGAATTCATATCCCATTCTGACAACTCGTGTGCTAAGACCCCAAGCCAAGGTCTTAACCACAAGGGTATGCCCTCTTCACCTAGAATGAATGTGTACTGGTCCTGGATGGCAGGCCAGTGCAGAAAGAATAACCATCAGTTTGGAAACTTTAGTTGCATGCTTCCAAGGGAATTGAGAAAACAAGAATGGACAGGCACAAAAGGCCAGACAGGTAAATTTATGGTTAGGTGGGACTGATATATTAAAAGTTACTATTTTACCTTGTTATAAACAGTGCCATCAAATCTGCTGAGGATGAGAAGAAAACTGAGCTGTGGAAGCAGAAGACGGAGTTTAAAGAAGGAATGTGGAACGTGAACTCTGTGCTGCTTGGAGGCCTGGGCAAGAATCCTACCCCAGGTAATACAAAAATCATAAGGCCAAAAAAAAATTTTGCATCAAATTTAACCTCCCATATCAGACATTTTGATTTGATTTTCATCTTTCAAGAAGATAAATAATACAGTTTTGATAGGATTTCCTTTGTTACATAGTGCTTTTACCTGTTCAGCAAAAAATTCTGTTATTTTTATGCTTTTCCCTGATCATATGATATTTAATCAAAACATACAAAAAAAAGGTTAAAAATAAAATATCGCCCAACCACACTGATTTCTGAAAAAAAGTGCCTGAGAACCATACTTTTTTTTGGCCTTATACAGTGTCATTAATTAATCAATACTGTACAAGCCTTGTTAAAAATACTGATTTGTTTTCAGTCTTGTACACTGACAAATCAACAAAGAGTTATGCATATATAGGAGAAAATATAGCCTCCCTTTAACTTCACTGTCAGAAAATGTAATGCACCTTAACCATTCTATAAAATTTATGGAGAACAATAACATATTGCAGTACTTGAATATGAACTAGTAGTAGCTGTCATATTTTGTTGTATGTACAGGTATTCAAATAATATAGCTAAGTCTGAAATATCCCATGGGGAAACCTATTACAAAATATTGGCCTGTAACAGTAGGGTCAGTGTGACTTCATTTCAAAATAATTATTACAGTTATATATTGTAGGTGTTTAACTTGTATGGTTTCAAGGTAGCTAGTTTTAGTAAAACATTTATTCATGAAATGTAGGAGTTCATGAACTCAGTTCTCCAATCAAATTGCTACTTTTTTCATGAACAGAAGTGGAGCCTACAGTCAAATTAGTTGTCCCTGATGAAAGCTTGAAGGTCAGGACACCAAGGAAAACAACAGTCATATCCAGGAGGTCACAGAGGTCAGCCATGGATGACCTTGACCGGGATAGCAAAAACAGGACAAGGTTCGTTAGTACATCAGTTAAGGTGGTATTTCAATTCTCAAATATTTATTATTTCATCAGAATCAAAATGATTTATAGTCAAGCATTTTTTGTAAATGCATGTGTATATAAAGTTTGTTTTAGTTTTAAGATATATAGTTAAACTATATCTTTGATAAAAATCAGTGTGTTTGAAGTCTAAGTCTTTTATGTTGCTTACAGTAATTTCTGGATTGTCTGCATATTATTGTTGCAGGTTTGTGCCAAAATATACCAGTTGTTTTACAGCTAACCTTTCACCCAGCTCTTTAAAGAATTGATGATCAGATATGGAGAAAAAATGTAAAAAGCAGCTGAAACATAAGATATTTGTTTTATTGAAATATCTGATAAGGACTAGGCATACTAAGCAATCTACTGGGTTTTTTAGTTGTTTTTATTCTTAAATAAAAAAATAACTATTGGGAAGTTATTGTTTTAGGTTAAGTGACAACACAGGGAGTCTGTCAGTCAATAGAACTAACACAGCACAGAGTGACTCAAACACAATAGGGGAAGTGACAGAGGTAGGTGTTGTCTATAATCACATCTAACTAAATGAAATTCTATGATATGACAAACATGCTTCACAGTTTAATTTCATTTAAATCAGTATTGAAGCATTATATTAAACTAAATTTTTCCAGACCAAGAGGAATAATCCTGCTTTTAATCTGTTGATAAAGATCTCATTGAATTTGTTTCTGCATGATGAGTATAAGCGACAGGAAATGGGGGAAGAATTAGACTCTGAAGTGAAGGTTTAGGCTGCCCAAAAAATCCAAATTTATGTCCTTTTAAACCTTTAAATGACCTTGAAAATGGAAAAAAGAACATTGCTAGGAATTTTAAAATTATAGAATCTCCATGAAATCACATAATTTTAATATTTTTTTTGGTAATATTTTCCAGGTGAAAATATCCCAGGAGCAGAACCTCGCCACCCAGGACCGCCTTGAGAAGGTGTGGGCCATGTTAAAAATGCCTGACGGCAAGCGTCTGGATATGGCCATAAAGTACAGCTCAGACCAGTACTTCTCCATGCTGGAACAAGTAGGTTCCTAACAGTCTTCACAGTCTTCAATACTGCCAGTCCTTAGGTGGCTGCAGTAAGTTTTTCTGTAGTTGGACATTAGTCTGTACCCTTAAAGTGCTGAAATCTGACATTTATAAAAACTAAAGGTTATCCATTGGAGCTTTTATAAAGATAGGCCAGAAAATGAGGATTCACCACACACAGGCTGCGCTTTTTGTTTATTTCAACCTGTTTATAATATGTCTGGGCCTGCCAAAATAATCAAAAACAAATTCAACAAGGGCATCTTGCAGCAAATCAGATAAGCCATAGCTTTGCAATTGACGTTTTGCAACAAGTGACCTTTCTACCTCTGCATATATGCAACCTACCTGCTTAGGTTACATGTTTTTCTCGTTTGTCAACATTGCTGTGTTTACAAACACGTTATCAATAAACACGTTGATACATCTTTCACTAAGGCATTATAAGAACTTTTCACAACCAAACTTACCCTTAGATCATTAATATATACACAGAGGAAGCCAGAATTCACTTAAATTGTTTTTCAAAAGGAAGGAGAATGGGCACCTTTAACACTGGATCAAGTGTGTACAGCATTTTTTCACAGTCTTCACAGGTTGAGATTAAGACTTCCCATTTATTTAAACTTAAAAAAAACCCACAAAATGCACTACTTTGTAGTTTATGATAATTGTGGGTAAAGGTAGATTTATTGCTCAGTTATAGTCATATTTGTTTACTCCAAAACAGTAACATACAAGCTTTTTAAATGTGCAAGCTTTCAGGAATTCATGAATTTTAAAAATGTTCCAAATAATTTTGTGTTGTCTCTATTCCTTTTACAATTACAGAATAAAACTTTGTTTAATTAAAAATATTAAGCACATGGCATGAGAAAGTGTATACTTCTGACAGTTAATGTGCCATAAGATCTCAAGAATGCTAAAAAATTCTCTTTGTGTAATGCTGTGAACTTTCTCAGGGTGCTTGTTATTTCATGGGTTTTTGCAGGCCATATCAAGTTGGGAAGAGGTGACCAGTATGATACAGAAACGAGAAATAATCCTGGCTAAACTGGAACATTTTGAGCGATATGCCTCTGACCCAAACAGATTTTTCGAAAAAGGTATGTTTCTAATGTCACAAGTTTAAAAGACTTCAACACACTTTAAATTAGAATTAAATTTTGCTGTTTTTGTCACAAGTATTTAAAAATTCTGTATGATATAAGTCAAAAAATAGATTTTGCTTGACCTGACCTGTATAATCAAGTCCATTTATTTCACTTTTTGTTTCAGATTTTGAAATGAAACAATGAAGGCTTTGGTTCATAACCTTAGAGATGAAAAAACAAAAATCTCTCAAGTAAGACATATAAAGAGGAAATGCTTGGATGGCTTTAATTAAATAAGTCCATAAATCTGAATGACCATTGAGGTTTTTCACCTTATGAAGTTCCAACCCAATGTTCTTCTGTTTTGTTGTGTTCACATAATTATTCAAGAAAAAGAATGCAACCATTTAAGATCATCAGTAGTTCCAGCAGTTTCAAGGAAGTTGCCTGTAATGAGCATGCATAAATGACGTGCTAGGGCATCATATACTAATTTGTAACAGTTATGACCTGTATGTTATACACCACAGTCAGATCCTGTCAAAGTCATGCCAGCATTGTTCAACATGTACAGTGAAACCCCGAAAATACGACCACCGACGGGTGGTGGTCATCCAAGTAAGGTCTGATATTAAGAACAAAAAGAATTGGGACTGTGAAAATAGTGGTGCTTATTTTGAGGTGGTCACTAAACTGAGGTGGTCATCAGGTGAGGTTTGACTGTGTTTACACCTTGTGTTTTGACACTGTGTTTACACCTTGTGTTTTGACATTGTGTTTACACCTTGTGTTTTGACATTGTGTTTTGACCAGGTTACCGGGGATCCTCAGTTGCTCGTTTAGAAGAAGCTAAGACAAGAAGCACCTACTACAGTGTAAGAGACCTCTCTTTGTCATGCTTTATTTTTAATATATTTTGTTATTTTTTTTATCTTCTGCAAAGTTCAATCATTTCTGGCCAGAGCCTGTAATATATTGGTTAATATTCATATTAGGACTGAAGATTTTGTTTAGATGAATGGACACCAGGTAGCACTGATAAACAATATTAATTGAAACTGTTGTAGTGTAACCTAACAGTATTTTGTTATTAATCCATATAGACCCCAAGCTGATCCAGTACCTGCATTCTGCTGACTGAAAATTATACTCCATTTTGTAGAAGTGATACAAATCAACATAAATTATTTCTGTTACTTATTGCACAGAGTTGAATTAGTTTGTTGTAGCTTTTTCATTCTTCCTACAGCATTTAAGGGACTATATTGGCTAATTGTGACTTCAGCTGTCATCATCAAAGATTCAAAAGATGCCTTCAGATTATTTATGTACAACCAACATACTGACTGACAGAGGGACAAGAAGAGGACAATCACTGTAGCTTAGTTGATATAGTCAGCAGGAAAATAAAGTAAAAGAAATTCAGGGAAGATATAATGTTGAAATATTACCACATACCAAGTTAATTGAAACATCAATTTTATTCTGTTAATTCATGTACTTTATCATAGTTCATGTTATCTGTTATTTTATTTTCAGAGAATTGATCAGTTAGAAAAGGACATAATGAAACAGCTGGATTATATGGAGAACAACTTTAGTGATGTAGTCACCTATGAGGTATGTCTGCTGACTACAAAGATCTGTATCTGTATAACATCACAGAATTACAGACCTGATATTCAGTGGCATCAATTCATCTTCAAAGGTGGGGGAATGATTCAAGGGTGAATATTGAAATATCCCCTGATTTGGCTATAGTCTTTTTTTTTTTAAATAGCTCAGATGGGGGGGGGGGGGGGATTTATTACATCAACTAACATGCTGATATTGAGGTATTAAACATCTTCAGTACAATATAACATTCTGTGTTCCAATAACTGTGCATCTGTACTAAAAGTGAATTCAGTAAAAGTCCTGGGATCAGTGTATTTACACAAAAATATTCTGGAAACAGTCCATTAAAATCCATTGTCATGTGACAAAGCAGCATGTATCAAGGGCCTTGATTCAGTTCAGGGGACCTGGTAAGGCCACACCAAAAAGTATAACAGAATCTGAGACATAAATTAGGGAACAAGTGGCAGATTTTTTTTTTTCTTCGGAAGATGAATCACTTGGGATCAAATGAAAACTCTGCTAACTTACAGGAAAGATTAAAAAATATATGAACATTCTTGAAATGGTGCAAATCTACATTGTTTTATCATCCCTTATCAAAGATAAATTTGCCAAGTAGAATTCTGCATTCTAAATTAGAATGCCTCCACCATTCACTTTTTGGCCCTTATTCCAAGGTTCATTTGTGCATAAGTGACTGTACATTGGTGAATATTCCATGAGGACGTTCCTGGATATGGATCATGCGCCGATCCACACTAAAATCTAATTTATTCTTCATTGGCTCTTTCTCAAAATGCCCTGAAAATTTCCCATATTCTGTTCATGATTAATCAATTTGTGAACATACACACACAAAAACAATGAAACTGAGGCATACATCTGGAGGAGGCAATAAAAAAATTTGCAATGTCAATACACACATATTGACTGAGACTAAAGGAGTGATTGACAAGATTGACATGGAGGACTTGGGCCATAAAAATTTAACCCTGTTAAATAGGAGCAGTAATTCTGTCCTTTTTTTTTTGGTGTTCCTAATTTTTTTGTGTAGCTATGCAGTTATTATTTAATGCATCCAAGCTGTAATGCTGGACCTTAAAATTATGATCTTATGAGTATTATGAGAAATTTTAATATCTGAATGTCAAATATTATTTCCACAGGGGCGACCTTACAGAGATAAGATGCAGTGGGATCGGACAGAGATGCTGTACTGGTTGCAAGAGGAACGCAAGCAACAAGTCATATCTTATGAATCGCATACTCGCAAATCAAGCAGCAGTTTATCTCACCTGCAGCCCATTACACCAACAACTGTCGCCATCTAATGGTGGATCTGCAAATTACACCAATCAGTGCTGCCACCTATTATTGGCTGTGCAAACCACACTATTGCTACCATCATGTGGTCAATTTGCAAAAGAAACGTGCCAATTATTGTATTTAATTAATTTAATGTCATCCTTAGTCACCAATTACGTCCATTGCAACATATTGTGCCAGAAGTGATGCAATTATGAAAGCAAACATGTACACCAAATCCATCCAGCCAATACTGTTGCTGGTATTATATATATATCACTGTGATGGAAACCTTGTATACCATTATGGCCAGATGCTGCAGTAATTATATTGTAAGTATTGTTAAGGTGCCTGCCACAGCATCTGCTGCAATTTTCAAAAACCTGTGTATGCTTGCTGTGTCATTCAGTGCCAAACCCTGTAACTGTATTTATTAGCATGTGAAAGCATTTGTGATACTATAATAATGGTCATACTTAATTCTCTCTGTTAAATATTTGAAAGAAAATGTTATCCGTTTGTCTCCTTAGGGACTGATTGCAACAAAGGTGTTAAACAAATATTTGCTGGTTCAGAAAATTATCTCCATGACTGCCTCAAACATTGGCACAGTGGATCCTTTCAGTGTACACTGTCTAATCATTTACATGTATTGACTTTATCAGCTCTTTGGTATTTTGATCCCTCTGTTTGAATTAAAAGCAGAGGTATCGTCTTTGTTAAATCAGTGAATTTCCCTTATTATAGACTGTCAGACACATCATTAATTTAAAAGTTAACCTGGCACTTTTATAAGAAAACTATTTTTCTTGTTGCCAATTACAAAAAGATGTACCTTCTTCTGTTTATATTCAGTACTCTATTAAGACCTTGCTTGTATATTACTGTAGATCCTCTTTTTATTGGGTGCACATCTATTTATAGCTGCACCCTGAGTTTGAAAGGTCCCTTTAATTTATTTTATACAAGTTTTGTTGAATGATGGAACACATAAATGAGTATACTGGAAATTATGAAATGAAACTTAATTCTGTTGTGAGCTTTGTTTTCATAATACATGCATACATATGCCAATTATATCAAAAGTACTATATACCTATATTCTTTATATTAACTTACTTTCCAACATCACATTCCATGTGTATTTATGGTTCTGACGGCCTAGTCTTACCAGTGGTGAGGGCTCCTGACTTTACTATATTCTTTTAAGACAATTTAGGAAATCTTGATTTAGATATGAACAATGTAAGCAGGTTGTTTGAATCTTGGTGCTAGTGACCTATACGTTCATGTAACTGTAATATAAATTATGTAAATTGAAATGTTTAAATATTTGATATTATCTCAAGGATTTTATAATATTCTCAAAATAAACCAATCACAGGATTACTGCATTTATACTTTTTATGGATTAATAATGGTAAGTTATGAGTTACAAAGAAAGCATTGATTAATAATTGTTCATTAATTTATTAACAGTAAACATGGATTTCCATATTATCATTACACTGAAAAGTTTAGTTGGGATTGTTTTGCATTGCTAAACAATTATATTGCATTGTTTAACCATTTTTGTATGGGAATTGAACAAACACACATTTTACGTATCTATAGATTGTATTTTACCTGCTATCTCAGAAGTAACATGGTTTGAAAGGTTGCTTAATTTATGAGTCACCATTCTGACAGTTCTGATCCAGGTTTTTTCTCTCAAAAAGTTGCTCAGCCATAAACTTTTCCCTGCAGCCACAGTTATCAGACTTGGTGACTCACATTATAGAAGTTCCTTGAATACATCATATATTTTGAATCACAAAATGTCTTAATCTCCCATATTCTGCAAGGAAGAGTATCATTATCATCATAAAATACAACTTTATGTATACCAAGTTTTTATTTGTTGACAGTATTAGCTTTTGTGTAATAGAAGCATGATTAAACTCTTATCAAATACACATTTTGCCTTGTTTCTTTCAGAATTTTATATATCAAACCATGCATCACCGCACTTCTAAATATATTACATAACCCCATGATTTTAAAGAGAAAGCCTCCAGTGATCTTTGTGATCACATTTTCCATGAGGGGATGAGCTTGTGTTTCTGGTAACATACAAGAGGAGAGCATTCAATATATATCTAATTGTTTATTCCTGAAATCACATGATCCAGATTCCATGCTGTGGTAACAGTTATCCCGACGGCACTGATATAGGCCAGCTGAAGAATACCATACATGTCTCCTTTTTAACTCGTTTAAGATTACGTTGCAGATCCATTAATTTCACATAAATATTTCTACCGGTAACTTTGGATATGGCCTGTGCAGAAGCTGCAATGATTCTGAAATCTCATGGAATTTTATTCTTCTAAACAAAGTTCTATTAAATTTCATTTCAATCTATGCACTATAAAAAAATATGTAATTTTTAAGTGCCTTAGCAGGTCATTATTTCAGTGGACAACTATCTGGGGGGACAACTGTCTGGCGCAAAACGACTATCAAGTCCAAGCCCCCTGTAATTTACTTTATTTATAGTCTACAGTTTTCAACAAAATGGAGACTCGCATTTTCCAGATGTGATTAAAAATATACAGCATCCTTTGGATATAAAAAGCGTTCCCTTGGAGGGTATTCTGGCGTAGGTTCACCCAAGTTCTTGATGAAAGAACTCTGGTTTCTGGGTGCTTCATGTTCTTGAAGGTAAGGACGTAGTTCAACATTCCTTGTGCATGGTTCAGTGCACACAAATTTGAGCAGGTTTGCTAATGTCTCTTCGTTGAACCCCTTGACGGTGGTGCCCTCTATGGTGTCGTATAAACTCATAGGTTCACTTGCCCACAGGATATTTCTTAATGGGTTGATTTCATTCTCCTTCCAAAGCTGCATTGTATTCAGCTGGTACACAAAGAACCTGAACTGCCGGCCATCTGTTACCACAGTCTGTGTAGTAATGGGGTATGTTACATCATGGTGCATACTGAACCCTGCAAATAAACAACCACAGAGAATACAGGTGCACTGCTGCTGTTTTATACATCTTTTAAACAGCAGTGGAATCTAAATCTTTTAAACAGCAGTGGAATCTACCTGAATGTGGTAAAAGTGCAGTACAAATGACCTGCCTACAACTGGACCCTTACTGATGGTCTGTCCATATTTTCTTGCCCTAACATGGAGCTTACTTGAAGATTTCATCAAAATTTACATTTTGTTTATAAAATCCACATAAAAATAAGACATCAAGCTTGATTCAAAGGAAAAAATCAGTTTGAGTAAAGCCAGTTTGCAGCAGGTCACCTGAACTGCACTTTTACCCTGTAGGTTCACCCATCAAATGACCACCTGTCTATTCTAATCAACCTTAAGTGCACAGAACACATTCCAAATAAGTTTTAACTGACCTGTGTATTACACAGACCATCTTTAGCCAGTCCAATGGGTGGTCTTATTACACAAGTTTCACTGTATTACACTATTAAAGGGGCCCAATCAGCTGTTTGACCTTTATAAACTAAAGGTAATCCCTTGGACCTTTTATAATTAGGGAGCCATGGGTCTCGATGCTCAGCTGAATTCTATAAGGACAGAATTATGAGGTTTTTTATAAACAAAGCCTACAGGCCTAATGCGAACCTGTGCATTAGGAAATACACCAGGTATAATGGTTCAATGCTGGACCATTACTTCTCATGTATATGAACAATGCAAGTATACACTTAACATTTTGAATAAGAAACAATTACACAAACATCACTGCTGAAATTCTGGCATGGGTGCACACAACACAAAAATTATTGTAGCTGGCACCACCAGTCTTGTATACAACAAAGCTATCAGAGATATATACATATGCCCAATTTCAGACTGATATATCAAACCCCTCCTGAAAATAAGCAGGGACACACACACTGCAAAATTATTGTAAGTGGCACCACCATTCTTGTATACGACAAAGCTATATGCGATATGTATATATATGCCAAATTTCAGGCTGATATATCAAATTCCTCTGTAGAAATAAGCAGGCACATACACTGTGCAAAAGTCATTGTAGGTGGCGACACCTGTCTTGTGAACGAGAAAGCCATCAAAGACACATAGACAGGTCAAAATATCAGGCCAATACATAAAAATTACCTTGAGTATGATGCATGGGGCTGACCAGGCTTAGGTGAGAAAGGCAGTTGCCTGAGTGAACTGTCACAAATTTGCTTGCTCAGGCTACTGCACTGAGTGAACTTATGACCTGCATCTGGCTAGACTGAGTTAACTCTTGACCTGTTGCATAATCTGACACAGTTGGCAGTCTGCCAAAGCTATAATTAGATCAAGGCTGAACTTTGGTGACAAATCTGATGCAGTGGGCAGTCTGCTTACACGAAAAATAGAAAGCAGCTACTGCACTGAGTGAGCTCCTGACCCATACCTGGCTGCACTGAGTGAATTCTTGACCTGTTGCCTAATCTGATACAGTTGGCAGTCTGCAAAAGCTATAAATAGATCGAGACTGACCTCTAGCCTTTTGCAAGTCTGAAATAGTAGCCACACCATTGCATAAGCTCACAGATTGGTTCCATATGCAGCCCTGAGGGGCATGACACCCATAGATGATCACATGGTGCCCATGACATATGTCGCCCACGAGGTGATCACATGTCACCCATGAGGTGATCACATGCCTTGTGCTTGGCTGCACTGACTGAACTCTTGACCTAAATCTGGCTGCACTGAATGAACTCTTGATCTGTTGCCAAATCTGAAACAATTGGCAGTTTTTCAACCTATTTAAAGAGGCAGACACAATCTTGGAGTGTTGGTGAATCTGTTTACACATACTGAAAGACTTTGGCCAAATGCTTTTTTTTTTTCAAGCTGACATATTCATAAATTTTTTATCAAAATACCTAGAATAATAAAAGATGCAGTTCTTTCACTGTTAAAGGTCCAATAATTCTGCCAAAAAATCATTCAAGTAAACTTGAACAAAGGCCACCTAAGAATAATTTTTGTGCCAAGTTACAGAAGTTATAATTGAAACAATAATTTTTTAGAAGAACAGTATTGCAGTCCTGAGTTTGAGTTAGACATAATAATGGCCATAAGACCAACATAAGCTTTTCTAATATGATTGAAAGAACCATGTCCTAGGATAATTCTTTTGAAAAATTTAACAATTCAACTTGACAGTTTCATCATGAACATTTCAAGCTGAAAGAGGCTCAAATTATGAGGTTTTTGCCCATAAAAAAAGTCAATGTAGGTGGCACCACAAAATCTGCAACTTCAAATATGAGTCATGTGACCAACATTTGCACAATACCTGGTAATGCTAGCTTCTGTCATTTCTGAGATTACTATGTCAGTATGCTTACTTGGCCAAATGACTGTTCAAATTCATGTAACTCCACCAAAATTCATCAAATGCAAACATTTGAACAAACTTGAGAGGGCTTGCCTCTGGGATCATTTCTGCAAAATATTGAACAATTTGGCTGGTCCGTTTACAAGAAGAAGACTTTTAAAGGTTTTTCAGCTTTTTCCCTATAAAATCTAAGTAAACGCAGATAGCAAAACTAGATGTGTTGGAACGACACGAATGCCCCCGCCTGGGGCAAATTAGAAACATTTGTAAAATTTTGAAAAATTTTTTAAGTTCAGGAGGTATCATATGGTCAAAAGTAGGTCAACAAGGGCAAAATGCAAACTCGATCTGTAACGGGTCATTATCAAGCAACACACCAAAAATCATGCCAGTATATGCAGGCATTGTGAAAAAAAGTCCATCCATGTGCATTTTCCATAAAAATTTCTGTCTTTCATGAAATTTTTTATGTTTAGGAGCCGTAAAACAATCAAAAGTAGGTCAACCAGGACGAAACGCGAACTCGATCTGTAACTGTCATTATCTGCCCACACTTAAAAAATCAGGGTGGTATCTGCAGGCATTGAGGAAAAAAGTCAGTACATATGCATTTGTTATGAAAATTTCTATTTTTCATGAAACTTTCTATGTTCAGGAGCAGTCAAATGGTCAAAAGTAGGTCAACTGGGACAAAACAAGTACTCGATCTGTAACTGGTCATTATCTGCCTACACACCAAAAATCAGGCCAATTTCTGCAGGCACTGCGAAAAAAAGTCCATACATGTGCACTTTTTTATGAAATTTTCAATGTAAGAGCACCGTCAAATGGTCAAAAGTAGGTCAACTGGGACAAAACGTGAACTCAATCTGTAACTGGTCATTATCTGCCCACACACCAAAAATCAGGCCAATATCTGCAGGTACTGCGAAGAAAAGTCTGTACAAGTGTATTTGTCATGAAAATTTATATTTAACATGAAATTTTCTATGTTCAGGAGCCGTAAAACAATAAAAAGTAGGTCAACTGGGACGAAATACGAACTTGATCTGTAACTGGTCAATATCTGCCCACACACCAAAAATCAGGCCAATATCTGCAGGCATTGCGAAAAAAAGTCTGTACATGTGTATTTGTCATGAAATTTCATATTTTTCATGAAATTTTCTATGTTCAGGAGCCGTAAAACGGTCAAAAGTAAGTCAACCGGGATGAAACGCGAACTAGATCTGTAACTGGTCTATATCTGCCAACACACCAAAAATCAGGCCAATATCTGCTGGCATTGCGAAAAAAAGTCCGTACATGTGTATTTGTCATGAAATTTCTATTTTTCATGAAATTTTCTAAGTTTAGGAGCCATAAAACAGTCAAAAGTGGGTCAACTAGGACGAAACACGAACTCAAACTGTAACTGGTCATTATCTGCCTACACACCAAAAATCAGGCCAATATCTGCAGGCATTGCGAAAAAAAGTCTGTACATGTGTATTTGTCATGAAATTTCATATTTTTCATGAAATTTTCTATGTTCAGGAGCCGTAAAACGTCAAAAGTAGGTCAACCAGGAGAAACGCGAACTCGATCTGTAACTGGTCTATATCTGCCCACACACCAAAAAACAGGCCAATTTCTGCTGGCATTGCGAAAAAAAGTCCGTACATGTGTACATTTTGCATGAAAATTTCTATTTTTCATGAAATTTTCTAAGTTTAGGAGCCGTAAAACAGTCAAAAGTAGATCAACTAGGACAAAACACGAACTCAAACTGTAACTGGTCATTATCTGCCTACACACCAAAAATCAGGCCAATATCTGCAGGCATTGCGAAAAAAAGTCCGTACATGTGTATTTGTCATGAAATTTCTATTTTTCATGAAATTTTCTAAGTTTTGGAGCCGTAAAACGGTCAAAAGTAGGTCAACCAGGACGAAACGCGAACTCAATCTGTAACTGGTCTATATCTGCCCACACACCAAAAATCAGGCCAATATCTGCAGGCATTGCGAAAAAAAGTCCGTACAACTGTTTGATTTCGGAATGACGGAAGGACAGAAGGACGGAATGACGGACATGGGTAAAACTATATGCCCCGGCCACTTTGTGGCGGGGGCATAAAAATAAGCTGAATCCCACATTTGATATGTGACAGATTATTGCATAAAATCTGGGGATGGCAGCTCCTGCCATTCCTGAGAAATTATGGGTTAATGTACAGATGACCAATGACCCCCGTACAACAAAAGGTCAATGCAGGTACCACCAATACCTGAATTTCATATATGACTCTGTGACCAACACTGGCATAACATTTGGTGATGATAGCTCCGGCCGTTTCTGAGATTGTCATTTTAGTATGCTTTTTTGACAGAAGACAAAATTCACCGAACTTGAACCATTAAAAAAAAAACTTGAAAAAGATGGTATAAAAGATTATTTCTTTAAAATATTGAACAATTTGGCTTTACCGTTTCGTCGGAGAAGATTTTTTAAGGATTTTTACCTTTTTCTCTATAAAATCTAAGAAAAAGCAGAGTTTTTCAGGTGGCTAATTTTTTGCATTAAATTTCATGATGCTAGCTCAAGTCATTTTTAAATAGTATGGGTTAACATACAGACAGCGGTCGCATTAGCTCACAGGTTCGCTCAAAATTACTACAGATGCATATTGAATGCAAAATTATAATATACCGTATTTATGCGTGTATAAGACGACCCCCAATGTTGAGCCTCAAATTTTGGTTCAAATTATTTTTCAGCATCTTAAGTTGGAGCTGCCAGCTACTGAAGATCACTTTGTTAGCATAATGATCACTTTAACACTGATGATTGAAATTTTTGATTCTTAAAATGGTCAGTGGTATATTTTTTTTATGATGCTACAAGTGAAAACAGAAAAGTAATATAGAAAGGTTTGGAGCAGACCAAAATGGAATTAATTAAACATATCAAAGAATGAGTATTATGCAACAATTCAAATTAATATCATAAGAGACATCAAAGGGTCAATTTTAGGGCCCAAATTTGGGTAATAAATTATTATCCAGGAAATGGCAGCCACTAAGAATTAATGTCAAGAGAATGTGCATTACAGGGCATTGAAAACTTCCTCTTTAAAAAAGATAAATTTATTTCAAAGAAATGTCAGTCTTCTGCATAATTTGAGGGAGATCACCCCAAACACCCATTGCATTTCAGCGTCCACGTTTATAAGTGGCTTAAGGTAGACAAGTGACAGCGCACGAAACCAAGGCTTCCATGATGCTCTACTTAACTAGGCTACCTCATTTATTATTCTGTGTTAATCTTTAACTATCGAAAATTACATTTTCCTGGCCTGTCCACAACCATGTCACAGTCACCAAATTTTCCCACAAAATGTATCACGTTTGCTTAAACGACGTCGGTCAGGTTCGAATTTATTCCGCTGTACCAGTGAGGAAGGAAAAACGTAATTAGGTAATGACCCAGTAGGACTTTCGTGAACTACATTATTTTACGACATTTAACTGTGTGCAAGTTCAATGCTACCTTGTAGAAACTAGGGTTTCCATTCGGGTACTATTTAAAAGATCATTTCCTAAGAGGATATACGCACCAAATCCGGGGTTTCGTTATAAAATTGTGAGGAAATTCGTCATATATATCCCGCAGAAACTCGGTCCCTTTCTTGAACTCAGTTGACCCGTTATAATATATTCATTTCTTGGCGTAGTCCAATAATACAAGCTTGACAAACATTGAATTTCGCATCATCTGAGGAAAGGCTGCTTCTTATTATAATTATAACGCGCTACTGGTTGTCTTGTAATCGAAGTGCCATGTGCGAGTTTCCATGTATGATAATGTGCAAGCCAGCTGACAGCGTCCGCATTCACTGGACTCGTGAACATTTTACGCGGTAAATACAGCACCATATGAAAAAATCATCCTTGTATTAATATGCATATTACGTGCTACTGGATGGCATTAGCAAGTTCCCAGCATCCCTTGCGCGAGCGCTGTACTCTCGGATCTTGAGTACATGGGTAAGCCCTGCAATCTGATAGCGGCATCGACAATTATATCACTGCGTATCTGTTTAAAGTGATTTGCCAAGAAATGTTTGGCAAAATATACTTTAAAACTTATATATTTTCAGGATTGGGAATTCCGTTTCGGTCTGTCAGTTCCGCGATTCCGTCAGCTATCGCGGGAAATCACTGGCTCTACTGTCATAAGGGCTTTCATATATTGATTCCGTTTAAAATTCCTGTGTCAATGCGGCAAGGGCAAACCTTTTCTTATCAATTATTTAACTATGTGCGCATGTAAATCTGATGTATAAACAATAAATTTAAACAAAAACGAAGCACTGTAATGTTCTTTACTGAGTGTACATTACCACCATACGGACATGGTCACCGATATTCACGCCGTCCAGTTCAACCGACGTAATAATGCTGATTGCCGTCAATTATCCTCGGCGGCCCTGAGGACACCGAAAAACTTGTACCCTTGTATAAGACGGCCCCCCTTCTTTGCCAAATATTTTTAGGATAAAATTTGTCGTCCTGTACACGCATAAATACGGTAGATACATCTAAAAAAAAAAATGGCAAAATCTTGAACTGAGTATGGATACTTATTATTTATAATCCATGTACAGCCGTCTTTATATACCCACAGAGAGCTGTATACCTATGATTGTAAACATTGCCTGGCATGAGGAATAACTAAAATCATAAATCTACATTTTTTAAAAGCTTTTAAAAAACATTCTTGTCAATATTAACTATAAATAACCTAAAATCTAAATGTCCAGAGGCATGATGTAATGGATGCTGATAAACAGGTGCCGGGCTAGATGTTTCTACTTCACACAGATTACATATATGGTAAAATGACTCAATTCAATCTTTATTATTCAGCCAAAATTCATTCCTTGGAACCATAAAATACAATTATTATAAGAATTATTCAGGGGATTATTCTTGTAAAATATTAAACAAATTAGCCTCAGTGGCCTCAGTCAAAAAACTTTTTACAGGTTTATAACTCATATGGGAAAATACAGCAAAATGGCTAAATAAAGCTTCTCATAACTCAGCCAAGAATCACTGAACCAAAACCATTTGAACAAACTTGAATTATCAACATCTAAGGATAGTTAGTGTGTGAGATTTATGAATTTGGCCCAGTGGTTTTTGAGAAGAAGATCTTTATAGCCACTGAGCTAAATTGGGCTGTTATGGCATATGACTAAATTCAGCTTCCCATAACTCAGCCAAAAGTCACTGAACTGAGACCAATTGAACAAACTTCAGAAAGCACTACCATTGGATCATTTCTGTGCGATATTAAACAATTTGGCCCTATGGTTTCACAGAAGAAGTTTTTTGTAGCCGTCAGTATGATACGGGCACTGATGATCCCCTTACAAAAAGGCTGATGCAGGTGGCGCCACCAATATCTCAATTTCAGATATGACTCATGTGACCAACATTGGCTAAAAATTTGGTAATGATAGCTCCAGGCGATGCTGAGATTGTAATTTTAGTATGATTTTTTGGACAGATGACTAAGTTCAACTTCCTGTAACTTGGCTAAAAATCACAAAAATAGAACCATACGATAAACGTGAGAGAGATTGTTCCAGGAATCATTTTTTGTGAAATATTAAACAATTTCGTTGAACAGTTTCGGAGAAGAAGATTTTTAAAGCTTTTCCCCAATAAAATCTAAGAAAATGCAGTTAGCCAAAAAATAAGCAAAATCTGATAGAGTTTTTTTTTTATGACTAATTTTTTGCATAAAATTTTGTATTGCTAACTCTTGCTGTTGTCAAGATAGTATGGTTTAACGTACAAAGGCCGGACGCCGGGCAACGGACAACGCTACACCATCGCATAACCTCACAGGTTTGCTAAAAATTCAGATCTAATTTTGGGTATACAATTGAATCTTGATTAAATAAGGTTATATCCCTGAAAAAAGCCTCTAGCTTCAGCAATTCTCATGTTAAATGAGGAAATATATTTCCTGATTTACCACAAAGTGCATTATGTTCATGTCCAAACATTCAAGACATTACACAATACTGATCCAATTTCTTGTATGTACATAGCAAATGTATAGAAGAATATCTACAGGCAGCCTAGAAGTGTAAAAATAGGTTTTCAATGGAAAATTTAGGTTTTTTCCTTAATATCTCAAAAGAATGAAGTCGGTGTGACCCAATTTTCGGTATGGTAGGAGATTTCGGGGACATATAACTGTATGCCAAATTTCAGTTTTGTAGGTCCAACAGTTTCAAAACATGCCCTCGACAGACAGATTATAAACAACAAAGGAACAATTGTTATAGCTATGATGATCTAAAGTCAGCTGAGCTAAAAATTCAACTGGATGTAAAAACATATTACATTGATATTATATTAATATAGCAGAGTTAATTCATTTACAGACGATATATGCCTCATGAATAAAAAATCACAATCCCAAAAAGGAATAATTACAAAATATGAGACAACAAATGATCATATGCACAATTATACTTTTCTAAAACATGACCACTGCAGTTCAATGTTTGTCTATGTTACAGAAAAATAGATGTATATTGATATGATTCAAATTTTAAGGTATTCAGTGCAAATTTTGTGTTTAAATTCTACAATTTTGTCTTACAAAGTATTATGTTCTCTGAACAGATACAGCTGATTAAATATGTAAAAGTCATATGTTCCGTTATATAAACTGGTAAATGAAAATGATTTTACCCTGATTGTAGGCCTGAGCTAGACAACTGCTGAAAGATGATACCAGACCACATCCAACAACACTCTCATCTGCATGTTTCTTGCCGTAATTCTGCAGCGCCCATTTGTAGTCGTAATCATTACAATACACTCCCATCTGTGTGAATTCACAAGGATCACCTATCCAGTATCCTAAAATGGAAGATTACAAACAGTCAAAAGCAAGAGTGTACCAGATTCAAATTCCAGTACGGATTACATTACCATTCTAGAGTTAAAGTGTGCCATACTCCATTATGCAGATGAACTTGATTTTCATCATTTGCAATAGATTTTTTTAACAATTAACAGAGGCATCTATAATCATTCTTACAACACCAGCATATTTTCAAATTTCACAATTTAGAGTGTGTCTGTGAAGACTGAATAAGTCACAATTTTGATAATCTTGTACACTTTAATCACACCTGCATACAGATGTTGCTATAGTTTGTGTCTAATAAATGTTGACAAGTGGCTAACTAGTGAATACTAGTTACAATACATCTCTCTGCAGTTATGCTAAAAGGTCAGGTTGTCCATTTTAACATTAGTTGCTATTTTTTGACAGTGTCAAAGAGATTTTTTCCAGATTATTTGTGTAATTTGTCATGATAAGCATACAGAATCATTTGTGATTTATTACATAAAAATCCAATTAAATTAATTAACTGACCAATCATCACTAAATCTGATTTGTCAGCATGACCAAACATTATTTCAGAGTCAATTAAACCAAGCCCTCATTTAAATCTTGAAAATGTGCTGTTTCTTGCTGTGACAGGTTTCAATGGACTGGGATGTCTCCACATAATGCCCAACTGGCTTTTTAGTACAAAACGATATTAAGAAATAGTTCCTATGTGAAATTACTTATGTGAAACTAAGGATTGAAACAAAATTACCTGCAAGTGAGGTTGGTCGACCAACCATGTAATGAAATCCCACTTGAGTAGGTGCATATTCTATAGCAGGTACTGGTGCTTCAATGCTCAGCTCATTGTCTGTACCAATAAACTGAAAGAATAAATCAACAGTAACTTAGACTGATTCACATAAAAGATGTCCACATTTAAAATGCTGGCAACTAGACTTAAAATATTTTTTTATTAAAAGCCATTTATTAATTAAAGAAAGAGGGGAATTGTTGATATTACTGAAAAAAATATCTTGTCCAGAGAGTCTGATCAATAACAGTTCATAGGCAATACACACTTCTGGTAAGGTGATATCACTGGCACTGGGGGGTAACTGTCTGGAGGAAAAATATCATGGGCACTAGGAGGTAACAGTCTGGTACAGTTACATAAAGGGCACTGGGAGGTAACTGTCTGATGGGGTAACATTTTGGGGGCTTGAAGGTAACTGTCTGGTACAGTTACATCAGGGGGATTGAGAGGTAATTGTCTAGTTGGGTTACATCATGGGCACTGGGAGGCAACTGTTTGCTTGGGTGAGACAATGGACACTGGAAGGCAACTGTCTGGTGGGTTACATGAGCGGAACTTGGAGGTAACCGTCGGATGGGGTTATATCTTGGGGGCTGGAAGGTAACTGTCTGGTACAGTTACATCAGGTGGACTGAGAGGTAACTGTCTGGTAGGATTGTATCATGGGCACTGGGAGGCAACTGTTTGGTGGGGTTAGACCATGGACACTGGGAGGTAACTGTCTGGTGGGGTTACATCAGGGGAACTGGGAGGTAACTGTATCGTGGGGTTTCACCATGGACACTTGGAGGTAACTGTCTGGTAGGGTTTCATCACGGGCACTGGGAGGTAGCTGTCTGGTAGGGTTACATCATGGGCACTGGGAGGTAGCGGTCTGGTAGGTTTTCATCATGGGCACTGGGAGGTAGCTGTCTGGTAGGGTTACATGATGGGCACTGGGAGGTGACTTTCTGGTTGGATTACATCATTGGCACTAGAGGTAACTGTCTAGTAGGGTTATATCATGGGTACTGGGAGGTAACTGTCTGGTAGGGTTACATCATCGGTACTAAGGGTATTGTCTTGTGGGGTTTAATCATTGGCACTGGGAGGTAACTGTCTAGTAGGGTTATATCATGGGTACTAAGGGTATTGTCTTGTGGGGTTAAATCATTGGCACTCGGAGGTAACTGTCTAGTAGGGTTATATCATGGGTACTGGGAGGTAACCCTCTTGTAGGGTTACATCATGGGTACTAAGGGTATTGTCTTGTGGGGTTAAATCATTGGCACTGGGAGGTAACTGTCTAGTAGGGTTATATCATGGGTACAGGGAGGTAACTGTCATGAGTACTAAGGGTATTGTCTTGTGGTGTTACATCATTGGCGCTGGGAGGTTACTGTCTGGTAGGGTTATATCATGGGCGCTGGGAGGTAACTGTCTGGTAGGGTTAAATCATGGGTATTAAGGGTATTGTCTGGAAGGGTTAAATCATTGGCACTGGAAGGTAACTATCTGATAGGGTTATATCATGGGCGCTGAAAGGTAACTGTCTGGTAGGGTTAAATCATGGGTATTAAGGGTATTGTCTGGTGGGGTTAAATCATTGGCACTGGGAGGTAACTGTCTGGTAGGGTAGCATGATGGGCACTGGGAGGTGACTTTCTGGTTGGATTACATCATTGGCACTAGAGGTAACTGTCTAGTAGGGTTAAATCATGGGTATTAAGGGTATTGTCTGGTGGGGTTAAATCATTGGCACTGGGAGGTAACTGTCTGGTAGGGTTACATGATGGGCACTGGGAGGTGACTTTCTGGTTGGATTACATCATTGGCACTAGAGGTAACTGTCTAGTAGGGTTATATCATGGGCACTGGGAGGTAACTGTCTGGTAGGGTTACATCATGGGTACTAAGGGTATTGTCTTGTGGTGTTACATCATTGGCACTGGGAGGTTACTGTCTGGTAGGGTTATATCATGGGTGCTGGGAGGTAACTGTCTGGTAGGGTTAAATCTTGGGTATTAAGGGTATTGTCTGGAAGTATTAAATCATTGGCACTGGGAGGTAACTATCTGATAGGGTTATATCATGGGCGCTGAGAGGTAACTGTCTGGTAGGGTTAAATCATGGGTATTAAGGGTATTGTCTGGTGGGGTTAAATCATTGGCACTGGGAGGTAACTGTCTGGTAGGGTTACATGATTGGCACTGGGAGGTGACTTTCTGGTTGGATTACATCATTGGCACTAGAGGTAACTGTCTAGTAGGGTTATATCATGGGCACTGGGAGGTAACTGTCTGGTAGGGTTACATCATGGGTACTAAGGGTATTGTCTTGTGGTGTTACATCATTGGCACTGGGAGGTTACTGTCTGGTAGGGTTATATCATGGGTGCTGGGAGGTAACTGTCTGGTAGGGTTACATCATGGGTACTAAGGGTATTGTCTTGTGGTGTTACATCATTGACACTGGGAGGTTACTGTCTGGTAGGGTTATATCATGGGTGCTGGGAGGTAACTGTCTGGTAGGGTTAAATCTTGGGTATTAAGGGTATTGTCTGGAATTATTAAATCATTGGCACTGGGAGGTAACTATCTGATAGGATTATATCATGGGCGCTGAGAGGTAACTGTCTGGTAGGGTTAAATCATGGGTATTAAGGGTATTGTCTGGTGGGGTTAAATCATTGGCACTGGGAGGTAACTGTCTGGTAGGGTTACATGATTGGCACTGGGAGGTGACTTTCTGGTTGGATTACATCATTGGCACTAGAGGTAACTGTCTAGTAGGGTTATATCATGGGCACTGGGAGGTAACTGTCTGGTAGGGTTACATCATGGGTACTAAGGGTATTGTCTTGTGGTGTTACATCATTGGCACTAGAGGTAACTGTTTGGTGGGGATATATCATGGGTACTGGGAGGTAACTGTCTGGTAGGGTAACATCATGGGTACTAAGGGTATTGTCTTGTGGTGTTACATCATTGGCACTGGGAGGTAACTGTCTGGTAGGGTTATATCATGGGCGCTGAGAGGTAACTGTCTGGTAGGGTTAAATCATGGGTATTAAGGGTATTGTCTGGTGGGGTTAAATCATTGGCACTGGGAGGTAACTGTCTGGTAGGGTAGCATGATGGGCACTGGGAGGTGACTTTCTGGTTGGATTACATCATTGGCACTAGAGGTAACTGTCTAGTAGGGTTATATCATTGGCACTGGGAGGTAACTATCTGATAGGGTTATATCATGGGCGCTGAGAGGTAACTGTCTGGTAAGGTTAAATCATGGGTATTAAGGGTATTGTCTGGTGGGGTTAAATCATTGGCACTGGGAGGTAGCTGTCTGGTAGGGTTACATGATGGGCACTGGGAGGTGACTTTCTGGTTGGATTACATCATTGGCACTAGAGGTAACTGTCTAGTAGGGTTATATCATGGGCACTCGGAGGTAACCGTCTAGTAGGGTTATATCATGGGTACTGGGTTGTAACCGTCTGGTAGGGTTACATCATGGGTACTAAGGGTATTGTCTTGTGGTGTTACATCATTGGCACTAGAGGTAACTGTTTGGTAGGGATATATCATGGGTACTGGGAGGTAACCGTCTGGTAGGGTTACATCATGGGTACTAAGGGTATTGTCTTGTGGTGTTACATCATTGGCACTGGGAGGTTACTGTCTGGTAGGGTTATATCATGGGTACTAAGGGTATTGCCTTGTGGTGTTACATCATTGGCACTAGAGGTAACTGTGTGGTAGGGATATATCATGGGTACTGGGAGGTAACTGTCTGGTAGGGTTACATCATGGGTACTAAGGGTATTGTCTTGTGGTGTTACATCATTGGCACTGGGAGGTTACTGTCTGGTAGGGTTATATCATGGGCGCTGGGAGGTAACTGTCTGGTAGGGTTGAATCATGGGTATTAAGGATATTGTCTGGAAGGGTTAAATCATTGGCACTGGGAGGTAACTATCTGATAGGGTTATATCATGGGCGCTGAGAGGTAACTGTCTGGTAGGGTTATATCATGGGTATTAAGGGTATTGTCTGGTGGGGTTAAATCATTGGCACTGGGAGGCAACTGTCTGGTAGGGTTATATCATGGGCACTGGGAGGTAACTGTCTGGTAGGGTTATATATTGGGCACTGGGAGGTAAATGTTTGGTGGGATGATATCATGAGCATGTAACTATCGATTGGGTTACATCAAGGGCACTGGGAGCTTGAGCCTTGAGGTAACTTCAGTTGGGGTACACCATGGGCACTGGGACATGACTTTTTGGTGGGGTTAAATCATGGGTACAAGGAGGTAAGCGTCTTGTTTGGTTACATTAGGGGGACAGGAAGGTAACTATCATGGGCAAACGGAGGTCACAGTCTGGTAAGAATAAGTCATGGGCACTGGGAAGTGGCAGTCTGATTGGGCAACATTAGTGCACTGGGGGGGGGGGGGGGGGGGGAGGGGGGATGATAGGGTAACTGTCTGTTAGGGTTACTTCACAGGCACTGGGAGGCAGTTGTCCATCTGGTTACCTTGCTTTAGATCATGCCACTAATGAAAGGTAGCTTATATGCTAGTTAGGTAATCTTAGGGAAGCTATCCTGACTGCAGCATTTCAGCAGCTAAATGTACAGCACCCAGTATGTTTTACTGGTTCTGTTTGAACATCAATCTGGATACTTCCATATAAATTACCTCTGGGAGTGGCAAATCTGTTCTGACTTGGAAACTAGCTTTCCCCAGAGACTGGAAAACAAGATTGTCTTTTCTTTTTCCCTTGATCTTGTAATCTTCATAACCACATCTGTACCAAAATGAAATAACATCTACATTTTCGTCAAACTGTGCCTTGGACAAATAGTTCAGTTCCTGGGTCAGACTTGACTGAATCGTTGCCAGGATCTGACGTATCATCATTTGAGTCCCCTTTTCTCGAGATCTGCCTTTTCTTTGATTACTAAGACCATGTGAAGTTAGGTATTCTAATCGTTCATTTTCCTGGGCTATAACATCAGCTACCATTGTTGAAAATTTGGGAATAAATGATGTGACGTCAACTCGAGAATAATGTTCTGGCAGTGCTTCCACTATATGAGATTTAGTCACTGCTTGTTTGTGTGGAAGTGAGCGAGGTTTTACATCTTTGTGATTGATCTTCCACATGTAGATCTGCTCTTGTCCAGGGTATTTTTCAAGCCGCCACCGGGGGTCTTTGATCTGGAGTATCTCCTCAGCCTCTTCATACCACTGCCATGCTTTCTCCGGCTTCATTTGACCCCACTGTCCAGGGGGGTACATTGGCTTTACTGGTGGATATTCTGCCACATCAACAAATTCATCTTGTAAGAGAGCGGTACTTCGGTAACGGAGGCTAATGGCAGGTTTTGCCCTGCGCAAGAGACTCCGTACAAGTTTCATGTTGCCTACAGCAAAGCGTCTTGCCACCAAGGGCGCAGCCATGTTGCCTGGACCAACTGAGACGGACTAAAACCTTGATGTCGGATGTTGGATGCCTGGTCTGATGCCGAGCCGAGACTCGCAAAAGATTTTTGTGTTAAATTGAATTATCTAATGACACTTTCTATTTAACATTTACAATAAAAGTGAAATTACAACTACGCAAGGCCGCTTTAACAGAGATATTTTCAAATAATTTATAATTAATTTTATTTTTGTATACAATACATATCTAAGATAAATCAGTTTAAATAATTTAAATAAATTAAATTTACATGTTCTATATACTTTAAGGCTATTATAAAATTATATGAATAATAAAATTAACATTTTTCTATACTTTAAGGTTATTATAAAAATATAAAACTATTTAAGCCTTGCGAAATCGAGGTACCATTAAATGGTATTATTCATTGTTTTAATGTATGCTACAACGATTCTGTCATTTTTATCTGTTATTATATTTTAAGAAATATATATAAAACAATATCACAAAAATGAGTCAATAAACAATAAAGTCAAATATTTCAGTTAACTGCATCTGTGAAATATATATCATCAAGAAATTATATGGAAAGGGACCTATTTAAATTGCATCGATGCTATATGTAAGCTGTATATAAAAGTAACAATTATTAAAAATCTCAAACGTAAGTCAAATTACTAGGTATATTTTAATATATTTTTCTTAGGCCCCAGAGTATCTTGCAGATATCTATATCAAAGAATAATGAAAAAATATAATACAATATTGTATTTTGTTGTATTTAATTGACGGTGAGCCGCTCGCATGATATTAAATTTAATGTCCCTGTAAATATTTATACACATCAATACGTCTTAACACTGAATGTACACACAAAAGTTTCAGTACAAGCACAAGCACCAGAGAAGGCTCCCGAGAAGGCTCCGATCGAACGAAAATTGTACCTGGCCGACAGGGACAAGGCTCAGGACAGGACTTGCGGAAGTACAGGGGTAGTCCGGTGCGCTCGGACATTACTGGCAGGTTGCGAGGCTCAGGCTCCCAGGACACTTGGGGGATTCCCCGGTGGTATACACTGTAGGCGAGGGCGGACCGGACCTGGCTAGCTGGCGTGTCAGTTCTGGCGACCTCAGTGCCTAGAGAGGGTTACCCGAAGAGGCAAAACTGTGGCGTAAAAACCCTAGTTATTGCCTGAACGGTGAAACGGGTATGTATGTAAGTTTCAGTACATTGTTTCTCTGGTATGTATTATGCAGACCTGGGGTCAATTCTGAATTGAAAAAAAGTTAACATGAAATGAATTCGATTTGAATTGGAAATAAAGTTTACAGTCTTCATTGAATTGATATGAATTGATGAACAAAAGTTCCAGATCTCATATTTCCTAAGTGTCGCTCACTGGAATTTGCTCAATGTCAGATGGAAGATCAACCATGCAGTATTTGGTTAAAATCAAACACAAATGCCTTTCACGGGAAATACAATGTGAAATGGAGCATGATAACAACTTGAAAGACCTAATCATTGTTCATGAACTGCTTTTATCAGCAGTCTCAGCACGCAAGAGGTGGGATAATACAAATATAATAATATGATAATAGTAATAGAAATCTACCGCTTCTCAAAGCAATAATAATATGATAGATATAATATTGAGCTGTAATATAATAATGATAATAAAATAAGAATAATATGTATTACTTACTATTACTTCCCATTTCCTGCTGTGCCATAAAGCATGTGGTCAGATAATAGAAATGTATCGCTGAATCGACTTGTTTTGGTCAAGAGACTTTCTAGGATATACCTATATTGTTAGTGTAGCATCCAATGCCCCTGGAGCTGCTCCGCAGGTCTGTTGTTTTTGCACCAGCTGTTATCTATGTAGTAACCAGTGGTTCTGATTAACTATATATATTGTTACGAAGGCAAATTGATGAGGGGGGGGGGGGGGGGAATCCTTAGCCGATCCGGGAGTCGAACCCAGGTCGGTGGCGCTTAAGTCCGGCGAACCGGTCCGCTTATGTCATCCCGTAACACACCCCCTCTTAAGAGCGTTCTGCTATCAGAACAAGACTAATTATCCAGCAAAGCGAGCTTCACTAGCGAGACAGTTCGGTTCGCTTTTCTGTCACCCCGTAAAAATAAATATATATAAAAGAATATATATATAAATGCAAAAATAAAGAATATTTGCATTTATATATATTATCTGTACAAAGTAATAGTTGCCACTCATTTGAACCGTAATCAAAATTTAGGCAGGTTATCTGATCTTAAGGAATAATTTTGCCCCCTTAAAAAAATAAGTAAAACCTATCTGGCTGCTTTATATGCCTTTATATGCTTTATAATTACCACATGAAATGGTAACACTTATAATTAGTGATATTTCAGTCAGCTTTGGAGAAAATTCAAACAATTCTGGACAAAACTGAATGTTTTGTTCTTGTACATATGTTAAAGAACGCCTCTGATAACACTCGGTACACACCAATGAAATTTATTCAAATGATTGCAACATTTTGATTTGCGAATAGCATTTGAATTGAATAAAAAATATATGAATTGAATAAAAATTATATGAATTGAATTGGAAATGATATTTTTCTCCAGCATATTGAATAGGAATTGAAGTTTTATAAAAAAAATTCTTGAATTGGAACTGAAAATTTTTAATTGACTCTAGGTCTGATATTATGGCATTCGAGATACACGTCCAGCTAGGCATCTGACCTGGCATCCAACATCCGATTCCCAACATCCGGATTTTAATCCGTACGAGACCAATTACCATAGAGAATATGCGAAATTATCTTGTCAGGCTTACTCTAAAATTAAGGGATGACCAAAAATGTTGTAGAGTAAAAATCCGCTAAATGATTATGATTTGTGAATGAACAATCAATATCAAACTTGTTCTTTTTTCTAATTTCTTTTTCAAAATCATTTTATGATCTTGACCTTGACTGGACCCCCAGCAAGCAAATATTCTGCTCTCCTACCCAAATCAAACGCTGGTTTCAAACTCATTGCTACAGTTACGGAATATAACGGATTGAAAACCAGCAATAAATGTCACCTGAATTGGGGAAAGTGAAACCTAGGACAATCGATCGTTGCAGGGGCGGATGACAGACGACTTGGTAAAGATTAACATAATGTAAAACGAAAGGAACTTCCTGTTTTGACCGTCTGAAATACTGATAAAAGTAAAAAAATGAATCGCCACCAAGTCCTTAGCGGAGCTGTCAACAATGGTGATCACACGTTTGCCACAGGAGCGGTTGACGGCTTGCATTTTACGGTAGGCGGAACCCCCATACTGGCCATAGCACTACAAGTACAACCATCATACACTTGATTCAGTTACAAGTAATACAACTGACAACACCAATAAGCAATAGTAGCCGAGGCGCTCCTTTCCCCAGTACTCCCGCAGTTGGCTCCCATAGCACCAGTTGGTTCCAGGATTTGATCAACTGAGGCTGTGCATAGTAATTTTTATATAAAGGGACTTCTGCAGGGTGGTGGTTTCCCCAAGCTCGAGAAGAGGACGAGCCAGACACCCTAATGGCAATTAGTTGAACTGCTTGATTAATTAGTACTGATATGGTGCTTCAGTGATATATTAAAGATATGTATGTATGTGTGTGTATGCATGTATGTATGCATATAAATATGGAATAAATTAGGAGCAAATGTTGAATCACTCCTGGTTAGCAAAGAAGGTAAAGAGGGCGATATTGTTGATGGCGATAAAGAAAAATGGGGTACAGTTTTTTGGGGAGTTTTTCATTACAAATATAACAACTGTTTACTGTCTCCTGTTTGACTCGTGATATTTGTTCATGTGACATCCTGAATTCGGCTGCGTCAATGTACCTGGAAGAGATGAAATACATGAATTATTAGTACAATTGACATGACATGCAAAGACAGTATACTGGATCGGGTCTCGAACCACTGACTGGTAGCATACAAGTCCCATTGCATAACCAGTATGCCACACAGAACATGTTAAAGAATTGGGGAAAATGGGGGTATTTAAACCTGGATTAAAACTTGTGATCACATGGTACACTGTGGGATACTACTTCACCAGGAGTCATGATCATGTGATCAGTGACTTCGTACAAACACCAAATCAATCACTAGGTGTAACTAGTTGAAAATGAATGAGGGTAGTAAAATGTTAAGATGAATAACTTTTTCCCTGAATAACTTCGGAATTATAAAAATATCCATCAGTTCCCACACTTCTGACATATATATGTAATTAGCCATGTATTATAGTATTCCGTTGATAACTAAATATTTTGACTCTTATGACCGGATGACTTTCATTTTGATGGACAACAGTGAGCCATCGCCTGCTCTGTCTCTGACGGTGTTGTTCTCATATTATTGCCCTTGTTTACCGCAGGCAGGAATTAACAAGATATTCCGAAGCCATGTCAAAGTGGGGTCTCTTGCGTTGTATCAATTAGCGCCGGGCTTATCAGCGGCATCTCTGTGTGCCTTTAAGTAGCGAGTTTTATGACCCCCATCAGCAACATTCGACACGGCCAGACTCTCACTTGATACTCAAGTCTATAATCTCCTTGATACAATTGATAGTAAAAAAATAAACATTAATATCGCTTGAAAACCTATACCATATTACTCTTAGGATGTTTTTCCACTGATAAAAGACTTGTTATTATTATTTCGTGCATGATTAAGTATTTCTATGAACTAAATAAAAGTGGACTCGTCACTAGTGTGGGTATAGTATAGTGTTATAGTCCACCAATATCTGTAAATTTAGTCAGCACTAAGATTTGTCTAGCTGTAACCCTGACATCAGAAGCAAGGATAGAAAAATGGAAGGGATCGCTCTTAGGCATTGTAGTTGCATCTTAATCAGTTGGCCAACTTAAATTAGTAGGGTTGTCATGTATGTATTAATGTAAATATAAAAGTAATTTCCTGTTTACTTGGGGGATGGTGCTTGACATAAATAAACCTAAATCAGCCCTTTTGGTACCATGTCTTCCACAGCTCATTTGAGAATGAATGAGCTTGTGGAAAGAGACAACTTTTGACATTCAATGACAAATCATGTTCGGAAAACAGAGACATCTAGTGGAGTACAGATGAAATAAATATGAGGAAATAAACAGGAGATAACATGTCTTTTCATGTCTCAATATGTGGACTGGATTCTGAACACACTCCTCACATGTTTGCTTCTACAAATTAATTAGCTTTTATCAGAGAAGGTAATGTATCAATTTATGATGATTTAGATAAGTATGAAATAAAAATGTCCACCTTGCAATGCCAGGACAGTGTTAACCTATCTAGAAAGAGCTGAAGAAATGATGACCCAGTGTAATTTCATTTGACCATTATCTGTTCACCTTGTAATATAGGAGGGACATATGTGTGATGTAACAAATGTTTAAGTACAAATACCATTGTGACCTCATCTCTATGAATTGTCAAATGTGGTTTAAGATTGTCAGCTTAGGTCGTCACTGATATGTCACGAGACCACACATCTGTTTAAACATATTTCTTTCTGGATTAAGCATATGGAATCCACACAAGGGGAAGTATTATTATGTTGTCAGATAATTGTCACATTTGTCTGATTTATGTCTGAGGTAAATAAAGGTAAGCTTGCTTTAATGCATTCTAAAAAATTTTTGTGAAAAAAAGTGGACAGGGGTAGTGGGATTTCAGAATTGATTATGGTATACAGATTCTTATAGACATTTTTTACCTAAGGCTGATCCAAACAAATCATTAAATGGATGAAATAAAACATTCTCCAGCCTATAAATAAAATAAGAAATAGTTCTAATCCTGAAGTTCATTTTGAAAAAGTAAATTTGCAGTGTCAGTTTGACAGATACTGTCTTCCCCAAAGATAATCCTTCATTTTATGTAATGAAATCTAAACTAAAAACCTTGGTGTGTACTATGGAAGTGGTTATTTTGGCGCGTCTGAATTTTCGCGCTTTTTTCATTTTACAGTAATAGGGCAGTTTGAATTTTAGCGCAAATCAGTATGTATGGGGAATTCAATGATTTGTATCAAATTATCAGAATTTTTAAACAATTAAATAAAATTTAGTTTTGTACAGCAACAAAAATTCCATCCCAACAAGCTTTAGGTGATTGCATGCGTACATGCTACAGGCTAGTGAGTACTGTGATTGCACAGGGCAAACAATACTCAGGGCCTAATAACCGAGTGTAATCAAGTTTGATGATGTTATTATACTGCACCCAGACACACTGTTTGACAAACGAGTAAATTATAGACCTGCTCAACACGAGCAACTGTGATTACTAACTAGAAGCAGCTCGCTATGTGCAAACAACAAACAGACCTGACCATACTAGCTTCTGGCTCTCTGTCGTACTTAAAAGACATTTAGAGGGGGTTCTAAAAGTCTCCAAACGCTATTTGTTTCACAGTTTTTCTACGAATCAAAGTTAAGCAAAGTGGTTTTCAGCTTAGATATCAGTTATCACTTGCTATGAAATCTTATTATGAGCAACATGACTAACATTACTCTAACATCCTCGATTGTTGGAGAAGCCTCAACTCAAGCGACTCTGCAAGGAGGAATTACAAGACCCACTTGACTGTGTGTCAGGCAAGAACGCTACAGTCTTCTGAAAGATAGCATGATCAGCTAGCAACATCACAATATGCCGAGGGGCGAATACCAAAACAACGATAAAAACTACTCTTTTTGTACACACAAAATAAATTTTGTATATAAAAATATGTTGTTCATTTTCCCAGTGTCCCATCAAACATTAAGGATCTACATGACACAGGATCGTCTATTCCATTTGCCATTACTCTTTACATGTTTCTTACAATAGTCTTGGCACCTGATGGTTAAAGAAGTGAAATACACTGACATATGTCAGTGTTCAAATGTGTTCGTGTTCGAAATAAAGCGTGTTTTTAATTAAGTGCAATGCACGCTCCTGCAAAAAGGGCAAAACTAAAAACCCCGTTAACAAAACCACTTCCACAATATTTTACTTCAAGGTATAATATCACTGCTATTTTCTGCTACATTGAACATTGTTTGGAAAGCTGTAAGACAGCCAAAATATCTGCCTATGTTGTGGGATAATGAAGGAATTTTTTAATAAATGAACAGTATTGGTTTAATTTTCAATTAGATAACATATTTTGATCTTGATTATTACTCTCATTTCAAAATATGTTTTATATTTATACCTTTAATATGGCTTGCAACCCCAGAAAACATGATTTGCCAACTGGAATATGCATGACAGGGCCGCTTGTTGACATCATTTGATAACATTGTTAAATGAAGATTGTGCTATATGCGCAGACATTTGGGACCGTAAGGGGCATGGAATTTCTGTCTGGGGGAACTGACACAATAATTACTTTCAAAACAACTTGACCCAAGTTAGAAATACTGAATGTCATTGCTTCATAAGCTATAACTGGCCTACACGTGACAGCATAATGGTCAGATTGATCAGTTATGTGATAACAGCCACCTCTAGCTCCCTACAGGATCCTGGATATGTATGCTGCAGAAATGCAGTCAGGCCCTGTCTTAACAATGTTACAGGCATTGCTCACAGGTGGCACAGCTGTCAGGTGTTCTCTGTGCACCCTGCCACTTGCACTTTAACTTATATCTTACATAAAACAATTCTGTTCTGGTCCGATGGAGCACATTTATTTAACACTACAACCAAAGGAGAATAGACAATTTGCTATGATTACAATTGTAACAATCTAGTAGCTGTGCTAGATCAAAGAAACTTCATTAAGTCAGTCCAACTGTCATTCTCAGAAGTTCACTGCCTCTGACCCAATAAATTCTGCAATGACTATAGGAAATACAATATACTTCATTCAGAAAAACAATATACTCAACTTTGATTTAGGCTAGAAATGGGTGCATATTTTACACAGGTTATTGGTTTTTCCTCCAGAATTGTGGCTCTAAATGGGGTGCAGATTTTCCACGGTAGCAGATTATCTTTGGAGACGGTAACTGCTGTATCTTCCAGGATATTAAAAAATACATTTTGTTTATGATCCTTTTCCTTTTCCAGTTTTGAGGTACACTGTCCACCTATGCAAAGACAACTTTTTAAATGGAGGATAAAATTCCTGAAAATTTATGACAGTAACTGATATGCCAATGATATAAGGTAATACAGGCTTAAAGTAATACTTGTTCTTATATAGGTCTATGGTATTTTATCCCACAGACTTTTCCTGCATTTGACAAACATATGAAAGAACCTAGATTTAATGCATTGCACAGTTATGATTTTTTCATCTCTTCTTTTTAGGCATATGCTTCGGGTACCAGCATTGTGATTGTGGATGGAAAGTTTGACAGGGTTCAGATCATTCCATTTGGGAGCAACCAGGGAGGGCAGCTTGTTCTCTGTGTGGACTGTTCCCATTTTACTGGAAAGGTAAGGTGGCACTGTGGCACATATTAAATCTGAATATTCTCATCCTTTTCATGTTTTTATCCACACCATAGGTCCACATTTGTAGGCATGCTTGTGTTTCAAACAGTGCTTATTTGCTGAACTGGAAATCTAGCAAGAGTATGTACTGTTTGTCCCATTTGAAGCAAGCACTTCAGAGGGATACGGAGAGAGTTTACCTTAAGCATGGATCGTTAGACAGAACTTTTCAAATACATCTTGGCAAATATATTCCTTGTGTAGCATGAAGACATCAAATAACCTCTGATTATCATAATTAAAAAAGATGTTCAGACTACATTGGAACCAAATTATTGCCAAATGATCAATATGTCAATATGAAAGTATGGGCACTTACAGCAAAAAAAAAAAAAGAATTGAGATATTTGCTTCATCTCCTATTTGCCCTTAAGCCTTGGTATCTTCCATTTGTAACAGAGCAATATCTCAATAAAAAAAAAAAATCTTGTTTCCAAAGGTCTATAGAATTACCAGTTTCCACTGGACAGCCTTTTCCATGTCTCTTCTGACAAGAAATATTTCTTTTAATTTTTAAGGCCATTTTTGGTTGAAATAATCCAGGCATAACAGAAATTAATTTTTGCGAGTAAATGAAAATAGCATTGTATATTAGTGATATTACATAAAACTGTAGCATATATATACCATAAAATTTATGTATGTTAAAATGTTAATGACACAAATGAAAAAGGGAAACTGTGTATGTGTGTAGTTGGGAGTAGCCATGACAACATGACACTCAGGCTTTCGGAAATAAACTGATAGGGCCTGGAGTCATGATGGCAGTCACAACAGAACACCCATTCTAAGGGTCGGATCAAAATATTTCCTGTCTGGTATTATTTTGCATCACAGGCTTATATAGTCTTATTATATGTGCTTAATATCGAAGAAAAAATGTTGTTACACAAAAATAATTACATTTATTATCTCCTTTCATCACTGTGGCACTGATTCACGTGAAGCGGTACTTCTCATTCAAAACTGAAGGTGTAATGGCGCGGTCGTGTATGTAAACTTGGAAGTCGGAAGCCGGAAGCCGGTAACCAATGAATTGTTTTATAAATAAAGCAGTTTAAAGCATATACAAAATGCTAACGTTTCAATACCGTTTTCCCCCGATAATAAGATCTTTATTATCATTCTGTGAAGAATAATAGATATCCATTCTTTAATCTTAACATTATGGACGATTTTGTCCTTGGAAGCCATCTCGGAAGTCAGTCAGAAGTGCTTGGATGTGATCCAATGTGTATAACTCGGAAGTCACAGAGACGCACTGGTAAACCTGTGGTCAGTTAAGAGCCACAGCCCAAATGTAGTTTCATTATAGTTATAGTTGCATGCATTTATTAAAATTGCTTGTGCATGATTCTGCTTTTAATGAGTGTATAATACAATACATGATACATAATTGGAAAACTATAAGTTCTTAATTTTTTTATTTGTAAATTTAATATATATATATATATATATATATATAAACATATATGTGGGTGTATTTTAACGTAATATATTTTACCTCATCTAGAGCCATGTTTTTGTTAAACATATTTATATTTACATGGGGAGGGTATGGGAAGGGATTAATTTTAAAATATGCAATGTAAAGAGGACATTTTGAGACACCTTAAACAAAAGATTATGAGGATTTTCTGTTCCGCAACTATTCTCCTACATGTTTTTGAACAAAGTATTCAAACTTTAGGTGGTTGGGCTTTAATATTTATATTTCTATAAAATTACGGTATAAACTGGAATGTACAAATATTCAAAAGTTCGTAATATGTTAATGTCAATGATGAAATGCGCGTATTTACATTTATTATTTAACTTGCAAAATGTCACTATTTAAATGTAGTACTCGTTGTAAAATAATTTAATGTTTAAGTCTTATGACAATCTTTGCATTTTACCGACTTTTGTGATCTGTGAGCGCACAGGCTCGGACAGCAGAGCACAGTGCGGGAGTCTGAGTATCAGCCGAGGAGCCGTGAGATTTTTCACAGTCGATCCCACCCCAAGCTGCTCTCGCTTAGTGGGGAGACCGTGCATGACTCACATGGTAATGCGAAGGGGGGGGGGGGGGGGGGATGGAGATTTATCGGTGTTATGACAGAGAAAAGTGTGATAACTGAAAGACTTCCTCTCTCAATATACTAGTATATACTTGGATGCTCTCTCAGTGGAGTAAATCACCAACCTATGAATTATGAAAGTAATAAATATAATAATGAAATTGCTAAGGAATATAAAAAGTAATCTGAAAAAGAAATGAAAATTGATTACGAATAAATGGGAAAAGAACTCAATAAAATGAGAGATATTACGTCTGAATGGGCTTGCGCCCTCTATGGATGCACCACTGAATAATAAATATTAAGGCATTAAAAATAAGTTATAAATTATGATGTCATTCAAAATAAAAAGAGTAATATATTTTCCATACGTGGAACAAATATGAAAATTCCATATATCCCAGTAGGTCATCGCTGGAACAAACATACATGTATCATATACAAAACGAAATGTCTTTCAAAATGTTAGAGTTCTATGATATTTAAAAAAAAAATGTTAAAATATATCTAAGAAAATGGACACAACAGTCCAGATAATATATAAAATAATAATACATGTGTGATTATAAAATCTGATCGATTTGTATATTTAAGCAAATAATTTTTTTAACTAAAATTAATTCTTTTTCAAGTTTTTAACTCTTTCTTTCAAACCTTCTCCATCTTGATATTTATATATAAAAAAATCACTCCTGATGTTTCAAAATCACATTTCAACTTCAAATAAATGGATATTTAATAATATTTTAAAGTACATTTGCAACTGATTTCACTCTCAAACGTTATAATATGTACATGATAAAGGCATCTTAACAGAATGTGCTCCCTTCAACTTCGGATTACTGTACGATTACAAGGACCTCGATAAGACATTACAATTTTGTTTTAAGAGGAGATCGTTGAATGTAAAATCATTGATAATAACCATATAGAATCTTTATCGATACGCAAGACATTTGGGGCTTCAAGTAAAAGTCTGTCTAGAGGTGACCTGGTGTCTTAAAGATTCTACGGGATATAGGCATTTTTATTGAACCTGTTGCTCATCTATATGCTTCATTCTTTGAAATTCCACATAAAAATTATGACACCATGCAATATTGGAACCAAACCGTTTTGATAAATCAAGTTGGATATTTTCCGCCAAGATAAATATTTCAATTACAAAAATTAATTATTCCCATTCTATTTTTGCTGCATAGTAATTTTTTTATCTTTATAAAAATCCATGCATCTTAATATTCCGTGTATACTCACTATTTTTATTTGATTCTTATATTTTTATCCTCAGAAACAAAATTAACCGGACAATAGTCTGAATTCTCGATACAGTAGTACCGTGCGCTTTCGGACCTCCTTCTCTCTGGACATAATAGTTGCTGGTATCAGGTTCTATAATTAAACAGAATTTTTTATATCTATAATATTTGCTCTGCAACAATTTATTTTTAAACATTAACTGAACTTTTTTTGGCTATACAAAATGTTTTGTTTAATGTTTTATTGATTTTTCAGTTGACGTATTTACTATATATATATATATATATATATGAATATATATATATATATATTTATATTTATATTTATATATATATATATATAAAGTATAAATATTTGTGTCCTGTGGTTTTGCAAATTTTCAGAACATTACTTTGATGAATATTGTACCTAACAGCATAAAAAAAATCACATTGTGATTAAATATATATATGTGTGTGTGTGTGTGTGTGTGTGTGTGTGCAACCTGACCATGAAATGTAAAATATAATTTGGCATAAAAAGTATTACATAATAGATAAGAGTGTAAGAGATTCATAATCCTGATGAAATTTTTTGGTCAATGGAAGAGGTAAAGGTTTTTCAATTTATACATGAAAAATAAAATATTTTGTTCGAAACAACCTTGTAAAAACAGTTACTGGACGTTTTGTGGTTCTGTCAAATTTCCTGTTTAAGTCTCTATGATATTATCTGGGTAATTTTTATAGGGGCACATTTGTAACGTGAATAAAATATAATCCAACCTTTATTTTTTTTCATGTTTCCACCAAACATAAAATTCGGTAACAGCGTAAAATATTGATGAGTTAATATAATCTTGTTTTACAAAATGAAATACAATATCAATATAATATATTATTAAGAAAACAGCATCATGAATGTTACAAAACAGAATGAGTTTATGAAAAATATGTCATGTTGAAGAAATTGAAAATGCTTGACACGTTTGCTGACGATATGATGACCAGTGCATTAGCCATTACTGGCTTCCGAGTTTTACACATTTTGACCATAACCGGGCATTTCCGAGCAAAAAATAGTCCATAACTTCGGATGGATAACTTTGATTTTTTACATAATGATAGAAAAGACCTTATTCTATCAATAAAAATTAAATGGTTCTTTCCATGGATGTAGTACCATTTCAATTATGCTTCGATCATTGCTTTATTATAAAAAATCCTTGGTTCCGACTTCGGACTTCCGAGTTTTACACATAGCCGTTTGGGAATCCCCTACCGGAAGTTATGGTTCTCCCGCTGACAGACGTGGAGACAAGTTTTTCGAGTAAAACCAGCCTCGGTATTAAAAACTGCTGCACAAATACACGTAAGTCAACCGTGGATGTAATAATTATTATTTTCCCCAACAGAATAACGTCACTTTTTGTCTTAACTCAGGAAAATGACAGTTCGAGAAGTAGATGAAAATGAAAAAGTAGTGTCAGAAATGGCGTGCACATCTGCACATACTAGAATAGATGCGAACCCAATAGCTTGTACTGTCACCCCATCGTCTTCAGCTCATCTAAAATCGACGTTTATGGTGACAAGCTGTCGCTAAGTTGGGAGGAGATTAAAGGGATGAAGGAAGGAATTGGTTGGGTCAGGTTCCTTTGTGAAGCTAATGGCCAAACTGTATCTAAAGGATTTAGTGCTCATTCACTTAAACTTTCAAATGTCAGATGTAGCATCTTACCTTATTCTTATTTATCAGTCTGTAGAATGGATTGTGTAATTTTCCAGGTTTGAGAGTAGTTCGCTGTCAAGCTGAATAATTGATGTATTTTGAAAGACTAATAAATAGATACATTTGCAGTATTTGTCTTAATTGTTTATTTTGTTGACACTAGGTGGCAGCAGCATGTGGCAATACAGTTCAGGTGTTTGAACCAGTTCCACCTAGACCAGAGGAAGAGCAGGTTGGTTTGTGCTTGTCATTTTTTGCCTCCCCTGAAAACCATTCACGTTTCATGTTCTTCTTTTTCATTTTTAGCGAACCTATGAGCTAATGCAATGGTGTGGAGTCGTCCAGTGTCCGTCGTCTGTCTTCTCTACGTTAACCCATTCTATCTCGAAAACGACAGGCAAACGACCTAGCATCACAGAATTTTATGCAAAAAATTAGCCATCTGAATAACTCAATCCGATTTCGCTTATTTTTTGGCTAACTGCATTTTCTTGGATTTTATAGAGAAAAAGTTAAAAAACTTTTAAAAACTACTCTCCTAAACGATCTAGCCAACTTGTTCAGTATTTCACAGAAATAATCTCCTATACCATCTCTCTCAATTTTGTTCGAAAAATTCCAGTTCTTTGATTTTTGGCCAAATTACAGGAAGTTGAACTAAGTCATCTGTCAAAAAAAGCATACCAAAATTTCAGTCTCAGATATGGCTGGAGCTATCATCACCAAATCTTAAGCCAAAGTTGGTCACATGAGTCATATCTGAAATTTAGGTATTGGTTGCGCCACCTGCATCACCCTTTTTGTACGGGGGTCATCAGTGCCTGTATCATACTGAGGGCTACTAAGAACTACTCTGAAACATATGGCCAAAATGTTTAATATCACATAGAAATGATCCTAGGGTAGTGCTTTCTGAAGTTTGTTCAAGTGGTCTCTGATTAGTGACTTTTGACTGAGTTATGGAAAGCTGAATATAGTCATATACCATAACAACCCATTTTAGCTCAGTGGCTACAAAGAGATCTTCTTCTCAAAGCCACTCGGCCAAATTCTTAAATATCACACATTAATTATCCTCAGATGTTGATAATTCAGGTTTATTCAAATGGTTTGGTTCAGTGCATTTTGGTTGAGTTACGGGAGCTTAACTTAGCCAGTTTGCTGCAAATCTTCCTATATGAGTGATTAAACCTGCAAATTATTTTTCGACTGATGCCACTGAAGCCAATTTGTTTAATATTTCACAAGAATAATCCCTACAATAATTCTTATAGTAATTGTTCATTATGGTTCCACATGAATGATTTTTGGCTGAATTATGGAGATTAAATTGATTCATTTTATCATATATATGTTAGCTTTGTGAAGCAGTTACATCTAGCCTGGCACCAGTTTATCAGCATCTATAACATCATGCTACTGGATTTTAGAATAATAGCTTGGCAGACTGCCAAATATTTCAGATTTTGCAGAAGCCCAAAGGCCAGCCTAGATCTATATATAGCTTTTGCAAACTGGCAGCTGTTTCAGATAATGCAACAGGTCAAGATCTAACTCAGTGCAGCCAAGTATAGGTCAAGAGTTCAATCAATGCAGTAGCTGGATTCTATTTATAGCTTTGGCTGACTGCCAACTGCATCAAATTTGGCACTAAAATTCAGCCTGGATCTATTTATAGCTTTGGCAGACTGCCAACTGTGTCAGATAATGCAACAGGTCAAGAGTTCACTCAGTGCAGCCAGGTATCGGTCAAAAGTTCACTCATTCTAACCAGGTGCAGGGCAAGAGTTCACTCAGTGCAGTACCTTTAGCCAGCAATTTGTCACAATTTGCTGGGGGCAACTGCCTTTCTCACCTAAGCCTGGTCAGCCCAGTGCATCAAACTTGAGAAGTTTGTTGTATTGGCCTGATATTTTGACCTATGTATGCATCTTTGAAGGCTTTCTCGTTCAAAAGACAGGTGTCTCCACCTACAATGACTTTTGCACAGTGTATGTGCCTGCTTATTTATCCAGAGGAATTTGATATATCAGCCTGAAATTTGGCAAATTTATACATATCGTAAAGCTTTGTCATATACAAGACTGGTGGTGCCACCTGCAATAATTTTTGCCCAGTGTATGTCCCTGCTTATTTCTCAGGAGGGGCTACAGCCTGAAATAGGGCATATGTATACATCTCAGATACCTTTGTCGATTACAAGACATTGAAGCATTATACCTGGTGCATAAACCACTGCATAGGCTCACATTAGGCCTGTAGGCCTTGTTATATTTCAATTTATGTATAAAAAACACATGGTTTAGTTTGTGTACATGAAAAAGATTATATATAAAATATCCTCATCTCTGTTCTTATAGATGATCCTGTTTTTGAAACCAGGCTGTTTACATAGTAAATCCTGTCTTTAAAATAATACGCTTATTTATCTCTGATTAATACATTGAATGATCAAGCATATAAGTTAGCAATGTCATGAAATCTGTCATTAGTTCTCCCTTTAAGGTCTAAAATGTGTTCTGCATTTAATTACTGTTATATTAATTTTGTAAGATGTACAGAATTTTCTGATATTTTTCATGTTGGGCAACAGAAGTGCAGTTTTGGATACACCTGGAAGAATGCAGGGACAATAACAGCAGAGTCTCCCGTCAGCGTCCTGTCCTGGAACCATGATGGTAGGTAGTGCTTTAGCCCCAGACTATTACAAAGATGAAGATATAAAAGGTCTCTTTTATGTCTTATTTATAATATTATTATTGATGTGTTATTTAGATGTGTAACAATGAGATTCTATGCATATTCATGACTAATGTTTTATCACAACGCCGAAAAAACATTCATGTGTTTTTCTCCTGTGATAATACATGTTTAAACACACTGGTTTTATGTTACAAGCCCGAAACTGGCATTAGACAGTGAATAATTAGCTGTTCAGTATATATTTAAACCATAGAGACATATAATCATGCAAAATAAAAACAAGAGTTTTCATGTTGCATTTAGTTTTAAATTCAAGCTCAGCGCTCCTTTTATGATTGCTCTCTAGCATCATCTTCTGCTGACACATGGACAGGTGTTACAGCTGTTTGATATATTTGATAGAGTGCAGACTGTGGACAGGTTGACATGTGTTACAGCTGTTTGATATATTTGATGGCGAGCAGACTGTGGACAAGTTGACCTGTTACAGCTGTTTGATATATTTGACAGCGAGCAGACTGTTGACAGGTTGCCAGGTGTTACAACTGTTTGATTTATTTGACAGGGAGCAGGCTTCTGACAGGTGGACAGGTGTTACAGCTGTGGCAGGTGGGCACAGGTCCCAGTCATACGCAGGTGGATGATTTCTATCTAGATCAAGCAGATAATCCACCAGAGTGGACTTGTGTATGGCATGCAAGGTTTGTAATTATTCAGTTATTCTACCATAACTAGACTTATTCAGAATAAATCTGCTTATAATCTAAAGTTGTCAGTCTTTGATCACTCTGTTTGGGCCTCTCTGTTTCATATGCCATCATTTCAAGCAAAGTTATTGAAGGATTTAAATTTTAAGGAGCACACCTACTCAGTAATTATATTTTTATTGTTTTGGGCTGCAATGACAGACTAGATTGGCTTTCAGGAAATTATCCCTGCTAATATTGATAAGCTTGAGTGCGAAGTGCCCATGTAAAATATTGGTAACTTTAGAATTAAGGCTGTGTTGTGGGAAATGAGGAAACATTTGATCTACAGGTTTTTCTGATCTGCCAGGCCTATAAATTTTAGATCCCTTCCTATGACAATTAATTAACAGATCTTTCCATCACATATAGATAATATTTTCTTGTGAAGCTTTCCATTGTCTGCATTAATTTAAGGATCAGCTTGGTAAATTAAAACATGTTACTAATTTTATGGCAGTTTGTATTTTAATCAAGATGCAAAATTAATTTGGAAAAGAAGGGTAACTCCTGCTTAATATTGTTATCCTTGTAGTGACATGACCATTTTATTTATTGCAGACCTGCGTGTGTAGTCACTAAGTTGGCTTTCTCCCCAGATGGTGCTTATTTTGCGTCATTTGCTCAGGTAATGTACAGTGCATATCACATGATAATAGATTTATAATATACTGCAGTAACATTAATTACAGTGTTATACCTGTATTCAAAAAAAGGATACCCATGTTGGTTTGTATTGTGCTAAGTTGAAGTGTGAAACTATTAAACTGAATTCTTTTAGTACAACATGCGTTATGAGATTAGAGGTGATTGCCATTGATAGTGGTTTACTGACACAAAAATAGCACAGGGTACAAGTCTAGGGTTATTAGCTCAGCTGACTATAAGTCATCTGAGCTATAGTCGTGGTCCATTGTCCGTCGTCCGTCGGTCTGTCCGTCGTGCCGTCCGTCCGTCAGTAGATGTGGCACGTTTTGAAACCGTAAGACCTAGGAATCCAAAATTGGGCATAATGTTAGATGTCCCCAAGATCTCCTACCAAGCCGAAAACTGGGTCTTTGCGACTTCGTTCCTTTAAAAAATTAAGGAAAAACCTCAATTTTTTATTAAAAACCTATTTTTACACTTCAGGACTGCCTAATATCAAAACCACTCATCTGTTTTTCCTCATATTTACCATAATTATTCCTCTATATAGTTCCTATGTACATGCCAGAAATTATGTCTGTATTATGTAAATTTAAAAAGTTATGGGCCCAAACATAATGCATTGTGTAAAAAATCAGGAAAGATATTTGATCACTTAACACAAAATATGTTAAAGCTATAAAATTTTTTTTCCAGTAATATAACTTTAATTAATCAAAATTAAATTGTATACCAAAATTTAGATCAAAATCTTTTAAATTTTTTAAATATAACAAAAATAAAAAATTGGTACCTTAAATTTTGCCCAACTTTGAGAATGGCACTTTTTCTCTGTAAGTACTGTGGATTTAATTTTCACAGCATGTTTTTTTTTAGCATTTTGTCTGTAAACACCAAAATTTTGAAACCAGTTGATCAAAAACTGTAGATTTTATTCAAGTTTTCAAGCACCATGTAATGTATTGTTTACATCAAGCTAGTGTCATGCAGTTTGCAAGTGCTCAGCTCCCCAGCTTCAGCTCTCAGTTCCTAAAATTTGGCATGCAATTAGGTGTCTCAAAAATCCCCTACCATGCCAAGAATTTGGTCACTAGGACTTAATACCTTTGAGATATTAATGAAAAACTTCATTTTTCCATTAAAAACCCATTGTAACACTTCAAGACTGCCTAATATCAAAACCACTGATCTGACTTTAATCATATATAATATACATATTTTTCTATACATTCTCTATGCACATGCCAGAAATGATGTCAGTATTGCGTAATTGTTTTAATTTATGGGCCCAAACATAATGCACTTTGAAAAAAAATCAAGAAATATATTTACTCCCTTAACAAGAGGATTGCTGAAGCTAGAGATTTTTTGTCAGGGATGTAACATTATTTAATCAAGATTCAATTGAATACCCAAAATTAGTTCTGAATTTTTCAAATTTTATAAGTTATTAGTATACATATAAAATTAGTACCTTAAATTTTGCCCAACTTTGACCATGGCATGTTTGTTTCCTGTGAGCACTGTTGATATAATTTTCATATCACATAAAGATTTCAGCTTTTTAGTTTAAAAAGCTGAAAGAAATTGGCCAAAATTCTAGCTTATATTAATGTTTTTATGAGACCATGACAGACCTTGGCTCTCTGTAGCACCTCTTGAGTCACCTGTCTGTTGACCTTGTTGAACTTTCAGCAAATTATGCATGCTTGAGGCGAGGCATAAACTGGGGCTCCAGGCAGCTTATTATATAATTGCCAGCCGCAGTTGATCCAGGTGTCCAACCCAACTCATCTAGTAGTTTTAACCAACAACATAACAATAAACAATAAATTAATAAATTTTTATTGGTTTTTAATAACAAATTAAAGAAAAATAGAAAAGGAATTTGTTAGTTGATAATAACAGGAAATTAACTTGCAGTTACCGATAATATAAGAATCTTGTATCGATGGATAGAATGTCACGTATTCCAAATAACACCATGCAGTCACCTATGGTATTTTTCAGTTCAATTTAAATGATAAAAAAGTAAATAATATTATTCATTACTAATCATTAGGGATCATATGAAGGAAATTAATGTTAGACAAAGATGCAGTTGATAATATTATTATCTAGATTCCTACTGTGTCTATAGTTAGTACATTGATGTGAAATTAGTCTAAAATGAATATATTACATTTTTTTTTAATATAAGTAAAAGCCATAAAACCAGGTACTTATGATCATTATTTAAATGTGTGAATTTTGTATATTCTGGATTCTCAACATCATTGTTTTATTACGTTAACATAATTGTGAGCTGTTTCTGTATTAATGAGAATTTTCTCTGTTAAAGTTTATACGCCAGAGTAAGCCAACCGAAAATTTTCCCTTATTGGGCCCATTAATGCCCATCCCGCCTCGTTCCCGTGTATCTAGGTCACACTTCCGTTTCCTGTAATCACATTTTTCTTCTGGCATCAGCCATGATGGACGTGTGATCAAGCTCTGCGCGATTCGTCCACTGTTTTGGTTTGTACAGTCGAGTTTGCCAACTGAATTGTAAGTAGTGATTCTTTTTCCGTTTTACGTTTTTGCACGTTCCTCCAGTCACCCTGCACCCGTTCTACCCTCAGCCTTACACCGATCCGTTAAAACGTCTCGCTTTGGTGGCAGCCATTCGGTCTGCTCGACCCGAGGGCGATTCTCGAGGTTCCCCCTTCCCCCAGGGATTTTACTCTCGTCTTTTGCTGGTTCCACAACCGCACGGGTGGGGGCGCAAGCTTATCGCTCTACAGCATCTCTGTTAGGTCATTACCTCGCCGCCCTTTCGCATGTTCCATATTCATGCGGTTCTCCACATTATCAGTCGGAGGGATTGGGCGTTCAAAATTAGACCTTCTGGATACTTTGTGTCACGTTCCGTTCTATCTGTCGTCCCTACCGTTTTTCAATTCGCCTACCAGAACCGCGTGTCTGTATTCCGTGGCCTTCCGTTCGGGTTCAATGTGAGCCCTGGCTTTTTACACTGCAGGGCATAGCGCCGTCGTCCACATGGTCGCTCGTAACCTCTGCTCCCGGGCCTATCTGTGCTCCCTTACCTCGACGATTGGTTTATCCATGCGGCTGATCGCTCTTTCTTACTGGCGCTCCGCTCCCCAGTTCTCGTTTCCTCAGGAACCTGGGCTGTCTTGTCTATAAAGTGTTGTCCCAGCTCCCTCCCGCCCCGTCCTCACAGGTTCTGGGTGTGACTCTCGATTTTGCGTCAGGGACTGTGTCTCTACCGAGCGCATTTGCTCTCAAGCTCAGGACACGGATTTGTTCCTTTCTTACGTCTCGCCGTATCGTTTCTCGTGCCGCTGCTTCTCTCCACGGCCCTCTTAACTGGGCCGCCGATTCTTTCCGTTCGGTCAGTTTTATCTCCGCCCATAAGAATGGGAATTCAGGTAAAAATGAAAGTATATGAATACCAGTGCAAATACTTTCAAAATGTATTAATGAATGCATTAATGAATATATTCTTTAATATTATTTTAATAATCATTTCAGTTATATTTTATTTGAAAAAATCATACTATTCTCTTATTATTTTTAATAAAAATTATATTTGGGACAATATTTGTAATTTTTTTAATAAATAGTTAAACTCTTATATTATATGTTCTGCTTATAAGTTATATGGCCAAGACAAAATCTGTGTGACAATCGCACTCCATTTGTTAATAAAACTAGAATACTGGTAGTCGACAAGCGACTACGTGTATCCGCCTAAATCAGAGTGGAACGGGTGAAGTGAGGCATGGATTGAGTGGCAAGGGGAAATAGAGTGAAGTGTTGCATATTAGCATGGATGTCTGCAGCCAAATTGTGTATGTAGGTTGCCCCCCCTACCACAAAATCCAGAAAGCCGTCCAAGTTGTATACATTTGCAAAATTTAAGGCAGATAAGTCAAACCACTACATGTATATGAGTGATTTTAGCCCATGGCAGACAAACAGATGGACGCTGAGCAAAAATGGTTGCAGGTGACGCCACCAGTTTTGCCTATGATAAAGAGCTATGTGAGAACTATACACATGCAAAACTTTGGCCCAATCGGTCAAACGGTTCCCAAGATATGAGCTTGGATGTCTGCTGCATAAACTAGAATGCAGGTGGCGCCACCTGTCATAAAATCAAGAGAGCTGTTGGGGATGTATAAGCCTATAAAATTTTAGGCAGATATGTCAAACCACTGCCGAGATATGAGTGATTTTATCCCATGGCAGACAAACAGACAGGAGCTGTGCAAAAATGGCTGCAGGTGGCGCCACTAGTTTTGCGTATGATAAAGAGCTATGTGAGATCTATACACATGCAAAATTTTGGCCCAATCGGTCAAACGGTTCCCAAGATATGAGCTTGGATGTCTGCAGCATAAACTTGAATGTAGGTGGCGCCACCTGTCATAAAATCAGAAAAGCTATGCAGGATGTATACGCATGCCGAATTTCAGGTGAATTAGTCAAGTCACTGCAGAGATATGAGTGATTTTAACCCAAGGCAGACGAACAGATGGACACTGTGCAAACATGGTTGCAGGTGGGGCCACCATTTTTTGTGTATGTTTAAAGCTCTCCAAGGGCTACATTTGTGCAAAAAAATTTTCCTGATCGGTCAAACGGTTCCCGAGATATGAGCTTGGATGTCTGCAGCGTAAACGTGAATGTAGGTGGTGCCACCTGTCATAAAATCAGAAAAGCTATCCTGGATATTCGCATGCCGAATTTCAGGTGAATTAGTCAAGTCACTGCAGAGATACGAGTGATTTTAACCCAAGGCAGACAAACGGATGGACACTGTGCAAACATGGTTGCAGGTGGCGCCACCATTTTTTGTGTATGTTATAAAGCTCTCCAAGGGCTACATTTGTGCAAAAAATTTTCCTGATCGGTCAAACGGTTCCCGAGATATGTGGGTTTATGTGTGGAAACAGACGCACAAACAGACGCAGAGCACAGGGGAAAGGTCAGAGGTCAAAACAAAATTGGGGCGCAGCAGTTCACATGTGACCCGAACATAATCTAGGGTTTCGGAAAATTCCGCCCAGCGGTTACGGAGGAGTTCTCCGGACACCTACGCGGCGGCGGCGGTGGGCTGAAAACATAGTATCCATAAAACTCTGTTTTGGTGGATACAATAAATGAAATTAATCCTCTTTCCTGTCTCCAAAGGTACTATCAAAATCATACATAAGCTAAACAACAACAACTCATCATACAGCTTATTTTTATTACCACATAAAACCAGCATGTGCCTCATTTCTAAATCATATTTTTTTATCATATAAACCAGCTGAGCGCCATGACCCATAGGTCCCTTGTTTGATGTCAAGTGCTGACATCTTGTTGCAATTAACAGTATAAATACTGACTGTAAGTGAAGAGAAAGTAATGGAATAGTGTCCATTTGCCATGGTTGGAATATAGATATTAGGTCTCAGAGACAGAGGTTAGGCATATCAGGCATACTGATAGGGAACTGCAGCTTCGTCTTTGTTTATTGTATGTATGCATTAGTTTTGTTCCTTACAGAATGATAGGCTGGTGAAGATCTGGTATGAAAACAGAACTGGTAAGTGACCCAGCCACTTAATGTCCACATGATCACCTTGGATACAAAACATTACATCTAAGTCTCATAAAACATCTGATATACATGACATGCTGAGATTTAAAAAGGTTACTAATGAACTTCATTATCAAAATGTTAAACATTTAAAAAAATCCTGCTGAGGGCCATGAAGTATGGTTTTATGACCAGTTATGTCATCCCATATTAGGCTATTGCTTGCAGTTGCAGTTTAGTACTGAATTTTAATATCAGATAATGAAACAACCAGACATTTATAATTTAATGAATGAACTGTGGTCATTATATACCAGGATTATTGATTTGAGATAAAAAGTGTGCTTATAAAAACCTACATTATTTGTAAAAATTCAAGGACATTTAAAATATTATTGTATCCCCAGACAAAGTCGGGGGATACTATGTTTTCATACCGGTCCCTCCGCCGCCGCCGCAGCCGCATATAAATCTTGTTGGCGCGATAACCCAAAAAATATTTCACGGAACTTTACCAAACTTGGTATATGTATAGATATGGGTAAGAGGACGACGCCTATTTAAAATGAGGTCATGACCTTTACTAGGAGAGTGTCCTTGACCTTGAATAGGTCCAATTTTGGGGAAAATCACACAAATTCTTTTATATCTCAAGAAATCTTGCATGGATTTATCCCAAAATCAAGTTGATGGAAGATCATGGATAGGGTTATCATATTCCAGAAACTGGTGGTGCCACCTATTATTCTTTACTTGTTTTCGTGCCGTTTAATACCCCCAAAATTGCCACCTTACAGTACTGTGAGCATTATAAGTCAAAAACTAATGGACAGATTTCTTTTATATTATGCATATACATAAGTACGGGTTATGGGATGATGTTTATTTAAATTGGGGTCATGACCTTTCCTATGATAGTGGCCTTGACCTTGAATATTGCCATATATGGTGAAAATCACACACCTCTTATGATATCTCCAGTGTTGATAGCCATATGGGTTTCAAACATGACTTATGTATGGCCCACCATTAAAGTAAGAACCCTATAGGTTCTAGGGTCATGAGGTCAAAGGTCAAGGTCACTGGACTGGCATTTTAAAAGATACTGTGGATGCATTTTAAGCAAAACTTTCATCCTAGGTCTTCCATCTTGAATATATAGCTCACTTGCCAATAGTGGATGATCCATATAAATTTTGGGGTCACAAGGTCAAAGGTCAAGGCCACAGGAGCTATCTGTCCAAAAATTAGTTTCTGGATGATAATATCTTCTTTTATTGATGTATGGATTTCAAACTTGACTTGTATATGTCCCATTGGAAAAGCAAGACCAAAATTGATTTTGGGGTCATGAGGTCAAAGGTCAAGGTCACAGGACACATCTTTAAAAAGATTGTGGATGCATTTTCAGCCAAACATTTCGTCTCAGACCTTTCATCTTGCACATATAAGTCATCTGCCAATAGAGGAAGACCCTTATCAGTTTTGAGGTCACAAGGTCAAAGGTGAAGGTCACAGGAGCCATCTGTCCAAAAATTAGTTCCTGGATGATAATTCCTGCTTTTATTGATGTATGGATTTCAAACTTGACTTGTATATGTCCCATTGGAAAAGCAAGACCCAAATTGATTTTGGGGTCATGAGGTCAAAGGTCAAGGTCACAGGACACATCTTTAAAAAGATTGTGGATGCATTTTCAGCCAAATATTTCATCTCAGATCTTTCATCTTGCACATATAGTTCACCTGCCAAGAGAGGAAGAACCCTATAAATGTTGAGGTCACAAGGTCAAAGGTGACGGTCACAGGAGCCATCTGTCCAAAAATTAGTTTCTGGATGATAATTCCTACTTTGATTGATGTATGGATTTCAAACTTGACTTGTATTTTAAAGTTCACCTGCCAAGAGTGGAAGACCCCTTTCAATTTTTGAGGTCACAAGGTCAAAGATGAAGGTCACAGGAGCCATCTGTCCAAAAATTAGTTTCTGGATGATAATTCCTACTTTTATTGATGTATGGATTTCAAACTTGACGTGTATATGTCCTATTGGAAAAGCAAGACCAAAATTGATTTTGGGGTCAAAGGTCAAGGTCACAGGACACATCTTTAAAAAGATGTGGATGCATTTTCAACCAAACATTTCATCTCAGATCTTTCATCTTGCACATATAGTTCTCCTGCCAAGAGAGGAAGAACACTATCAATTGTGAGGTCACAAGGTCAAAGGTGAAGGTCACAGGAGCCATCTGTCCAAAAATTAGTTTCTGGATGATAATTCCTGCTTTATTGATGTATAGATTTCAACCCTGACTTGCATATGTCCCATTGGAAAAGCAAGACCCAAATTGATTTTGGGGTCATGAGGTCAAAGGTCAAGGTCACAGGACACATCTTTAAAAAGATCAAGGTCACAGGACCAACATCTTCAACAAGATTGTTGATTGTTAGATGGAAGAAACAATAAATATGCCAAGTGTCAGTATATGCTGCTAAAAATGGGGGTCTATTCTTGAAGGGGGGGGGGCTATTATGTCTGGGGATACTCTGGCACCTGCGGTGCCAAGAAATGTCTAGTTTTTATTTATTTCTTAGTATAATATATTTTTCCCTAGAATAATTTGACCCATTTTATTGATTGCCTTATTGAAAAGTTTATTTGTAAACAAGTATTGAATAATTCATCAGATATGTCTATTACTATTCCAAATGGTACACATCATTTTGAAAAGTCTACTGTTAGTATGTAAAAGGTATTGAAAAAATCATCAGATTTGTCTTTTGTCATTCCAAAATGGCACACATCATTTTGAAAAGTGTTATTATGTAAAAATTATTTAATAATTGATCAGATTTATCTATTTTTATTCCAAAATGGCACACATCATTTTGAAAAGTCCACAAAGGTAATGACTTGCAGCTTTTATAAAAATCACCACAGCCAGGCTGCTTGTTTTTGTTTATATCAACCAGTTTATAAAATGTGTGGGCCTGCCAAAATAAAATAAATTCAACAAGGGCATCTAGCAGCAAGTCAGATAAGCCATAGCTTTGACCTTTCTACCGCCACATATATGCAACCTACCACCTCTGGTTACATGTTTTTTCATCTGTCATTGTTGCTGTGTTTACAAACATGTTGATAAACAAGTTCATACATCCTCCGCAGAGGCGTTATAAGAAATTTACATAACCAGTATTACCTTTAGATCATTAATATATACACAGAGGAAGCCAGAAATCAAATAAATTCATTTTCAAAAGGAAGCTGAATAGGCCCTTTTAACACTTATGTTGTGTATGTATTTTATTTTTTACCATGCTTATGGTACTTTTTTACCATGCTTATGGAATTATTATACCATACTTATGGTATTGCTTTATCATCCAGCTCAGCACCAGCTGATGAGAAACGACAGCATGAGCCCAAAGAAAGAAGAGCTGCACTTCTCGTTTATCTATGTGAGACACCCCAGAGCTGTGACGGGGTTCTCGTGGAGGAGAACAAGTTTGTATATGCCGAGGTCAGCTCTTCTTTGTTCTTACTGATCATCAAAGTCAATATTAAACACCTCAGAGACCAACAGATTATTATCTGAATAATCATTGCTGTAATTTCAGTGATGGCAAGTTTGCCTAATTAAATTAAACCCCCCCCCCCCTTTGATAATACCAAAGTTTGCTCTACTTTATTGTTTTTAGCCAGCTGACTGAAAGCCCTTGTCCATTTGTTTGTCCATTAACCATGCACAAATCTTAACCGCTGTACTAGAACCTTATAATTTTAACTTGAAATCCTTGGAGGTCCATGAAAAATCTCCTGGGAAACCTGAAATAGGTCTCCTTTATCCATATCCTTTTAGCTATGGGACTACAAAGTACCCCCCCCCCCCCCCCCCCCCCCGTCCGAACAATTAAAAATTTTATATAAAAGCTCCAGTATCGGAATAACTAATGCAATGATGGCCATGATTTTTTTGCATGCTTATTGATCATGAAATGTTTCATCAGTTCCTGCAGACTGGTGGTGCCACTTGTTTTTTTTTCGAATTCTTACACATTTTTTACTCTATTTTTGAGACATTCAAAGATGTATTCACCTGTTAATAGGGCACAAATAGTAACCATTGTACATAGAAACTTCTCACTTGATATCCAGGGAGGTCCATGAAAAATTTCCATGAGAACCTGAAATTAGGTCTCTGTTACCCATATCCTTCTAACTATGGGGCTCAGCAGTGACCCCTAGAATAATAAATGATTTGATTCAAAAGATCCAGAATATGAACAACTAATGCATTTATCACCATGATTATTTACATGCATATTCATCATGGAGTGTTTTATCAGTTCCTGCATTCTGGTGGCACCACCTGAATTTTTTTCGAATTATTACGCTTTTTTTTTTCTTTAATTTGAAACCTTCAAAGATGCAGTAGTAACCATTCAACCTAGAAAACCTATTTTAACATCCAGGGAGGTCCATGAAAAAACTCCTTGGAAACCTGAATTTAGGTCTCTGTTACCCATATCCTTTGAGCTGTATAACTTGTAAATAGCCCTTAAGTCTAATTAAAAATTTCATACAAAACCTCCATCTTCTTAACAACTCACGCATTCATCACCATGATTCTTTGCATGCACATTCATCAAGGAGTGTTTCATCAGTTCCTGCAGACTGGTAGCACTTGGGTATTTTCAAATTATTACACATTTTCATTAAATTTTTATTTTTGAGTCCTTCAAAGGTGCAGTCGTCCTTTAACAGGACACGAATCGTAACAATGCACCTAGAATATTCTAACTTGTCATCAAGGGAGGTCCATGAAAATTTCCTTGGAAACCTGAAATTAGGTCTCTGTTTCCCATATCCTCTGAGCTATTTTCAGTTGAATTGGGATACCATCTACAAAATTTGGCATTCAGATGATAAATTTCCTTTTGTGAATGTCTTCCTGGTTAGCTGAGCTTCATGACCCCTGGGTCACTTGTTTTTTATGATACGCCCATCATATTATTGTATACCCACCATCCATGTTTCTGTCTGTCGTGCAGTCTGTCTGTCCATTAATATTTAGTGTTGCCTCGATAACTCACCGGGGCTTTGATGGATTTTCACAAAACTCACCATAACTACTTACCAACAGATTATCTCGCCCGAGTTCGATTATGGGCAACATCCAGGCATATTTGTGGTGTCACAGTGATAAATTATGAAGGCTATGAAGGATTTTGATAAAACTCATGAGAAATGTTAATCAATAAAATAACTTGCCTAAGTTCAATTTTCAGCAAAATCCATGCATATTTAATGAGATCAGAGTTCACTGCACTTTGGAGGTACATTGGTGACTTACCAAAAATCCTATGGATTTTTATGGAACTCATTATAAATATTTACCAATAGAGTTTCTCACCTGAAATACCTTCTCTTAAAAATTCATGCATATTTAATGAGGTCAGAGGTCACCAGATACATGACGGGTGTATTATGTACGTTTGTGGTGCTCTTGTTATATTAATGTTTTGTTGATACTAAGCAGTCAAAAGTATTATTAATATAATCAGTGTTAATTTCAGTTCCTAGCTGTTGCTTTTTATAGAAAAATAGACATGACATGTAAGATGAAAAAAAGATTTCTAGAGGAATTAATGTTTTATTAACACCCACAAAAACAAAAATTCATACTATATTCCCTGGTCAATTTGACATGTAAATGCACACATTATAGTGACAGAAAAAGCCAAAAATGGAAACTACTCTGGTACCCAGCCGATGAACAATCAAGCAACAATTTAAAGCCAGCGTTTTTTTTCTGTGACATTGTTTGTTTTGCCCGGGTCACTGAATAAGGCAGGTGACTACTTAAATCCCCGGTGTCTGATCAAGGAAATACAGTACGTGTATTGTCCATGTAATGTAATATAAGGTTTACTTTAACTTTAAATTAAAGTTTATAGTGACTTGACTTTCAGAGGTGTGGTTGGGAACGTCCTGATCACATCATGCTGTGATAACGTTTGTCGTATCTGGAGTGAGACCCAGGTTAACACGGGATTCCTCGGTGACCACAAGAGACCTTCAGCAGGCTCAGCGGCCTTCCAGAACAGTCTGATGCTTCACGCTACACAGCCGAGGTACATAGACACACATACAGTAATGCACATACACATGTCAAGAGTTCAGGTTACATATCATACCAGCCAAGGCAAAAATATGTATCAGACCTGAATTTTATTTAAAATAAGGGAACATGGAGACACATACATGCAAAAACTCACATTCACATGTCAGGTTTATAGGTTCCATATCAAAATGAATCATCTGGGTATACATGTATCAGACCTGAATTTTATCTAAAACAAGGGTACATGGAGACATACATGAAACAACTCACATTTACATGGCAGTTATATAGATTGCATGTTAAAAATATAACAGTCAAGGTATGGACATGTGTGAAACCTGGATTTTATTTAAAACAAAGAGTTCTTTGAGACAAATGCAACAACTCACATTTATATGTCAGGTACAAAGGTCACATGTCAAAATGTACCAGTCAAAGTATGAACATGTATCAGACCTGAATTTTATTTAAAACAACGGCACATTGAGACGCATAAATGCAACAACTCACATTCACATGTCTGGTACATATCAATATGTACCATCAGGGTATAAACATGTATCAGACATGTAATTTTTTTTAAACCGAGGCACATGGACACACATACATAAAACAAGTCGTATTCACAAGGTAGTTATATAGGTTGCATGTCAAAATGTACCAGTTAAGGTTACTTCTATTAAATAATAGGTTAAATTTTGCTCCAACTGTGATCCCGATCCACTGACCTCTTATGACATTAAGACTATTTTAAAGTAGCCTTGTATCCATTACAAGAAAAATGGATACCAGCCCAGCCAGAAGTGCCCAGCAGGGTGCCAATGTGGTAACATTTTGTTTGATTCACAGATATCCAGCCGAGTAACCTGCTGTGATAGACCAGAGGCTAAGACAGATATGCCTGACACCCCACCGGGTGCATTTACAATGCTCTGTGTCAGCAAGTGTCCATGTGCCTTGGTTTTAAATAAAATCTTTTTCAAATTCACAGGAATCATTGGGGCCTGTGAGGGCTCCAGACCTATTGAATTACTGACATATCGGCCTCCCAAATTGGTCACCAGAGCACAGTCTCTAATTTTCTTCATACCAATAGAATTACAGACCTGTGGGAATTTCAATATGGCCTCCAGAGCACTATCAGTGATTTTCTTTCATACATGGTATCTCAACAAGAACATGCTTAATCTTTATCATATTCACAGGGATCATTGGGGCCTATGAGGGCTCCAGACCTATTGAATTTGAGACCTGTGAGAATTCCAATATGGCCACCGGAGTACTTCACTTATTTTCTTTCACGCACAGTATTTTAACAAGAACATGCTTGATCTTTCACAAATTCACTGGGATCAATGGTGCTCATGAGGACTTCATCCCTGTCAAATTAAAAGACCTGCCCAAAATCCAGTATGGCCACCCGACCACAATTGGAGATTTTCTGTGGCAAACTTTTTATAAAAAGAGTACCTTTGATCTTTTTCAAATTGACAGGGATTATTGGTGCCCATGAGGACTCCATCCCTATTGAATACTGACTTGTCAAAATCAAATATGGCCCCCAGAAGATGATATATAAGCATATTATGACAAAAAGACTAAAATTGGGGATTTTCTGTCAAACACAGTTCACGAACAGAATGACTTTAATCTTTATCAAATTCACAGGGATGATTGGTTTCTATGAGGACTCTATCCCTATCAAATTACAGACCCCTCAAAACTAAGTTTGGCGGTCAGATTACAATCAGTGATTTTGTATTGCACACATTAATTTGAACATATCTTCTTTAATATGATTAGAACCATTAGGATTTTTGTTCCCTCATGCACATTGATAAAGAACTGTTTCTGCTTGTCATATTTAAAATTATAAGCTAAAATTTTCACCAATATATAAACTGGTCGAGCTTTACCAGAAATGTACAACCACATCTAGTTATCTTTGTCTTGCAGGACCTAATGCTACCTAAGGCTTGCTGGTCTTAATGTTATCTCTGATGTGCTAGGTTAAATATTTCATTCTGTCTTTCCAGGCTTAACAGTATCTCTAATGTGCTGGGCCAAATATAAGATCTATCTTGCTGAGCTAAATGTTATTTCTTATATGCTGGGTTAAATATTATAGCTATCATTTTGGGCTAGCTGTTATCTCTAATGTGCTGGGCCAAATATTAGCCGGGGCTCAATGTTATCTCTGATGTGCTGGGCCAAGTATTAGCTCTCTTCCTGGGCTAAATGTCATCTCTGATGTGCTTGGCTTAAAATATTAGCTGTCCTTTTTGGGCTAGACATTATCTGTTGATGTGCAGGGCCAAATATTAGCTGTATCTTGCTTGGCTAAATGTTATCTTTGATGTGCTGGGCTAAATATTAGCTGTCTTATTGGGCTAGACGTTATCTGCTGATGTGCAGGGCCAAATATTAACTGTATCTTGCTTGGCTAAATGTTATCTTTGATGTGCTGGGGCTAAATATTAGCTCTGTCTTGCAGGGCTGAGGCTACCTTTGTCATGCTGAATCTCTTTCTTGCAGGGGTTCTATACCAGGCAGAAAGAAGCCTCTGTCAGCACACGCTAGTGATACATCGATTGACAGCAGTAATGTCCATGACAACCATAAATTCAACTCACAGATGATGAAAGTTCCTCCTGTGGTTCACTTCCATCTGGCTGGAAATATCAACTTGTCAACAGGTATGTTATACCAGAAACATCTTTATCTGGAGATCAGTATCGTGCTGTGGTATTGTGAAACTGTTATTAAGTAAAGAGGTTTAAAGGACATGCTGGGGTCACAGAGAAATTTTATACTTTATAATGTAAATTTCACTTTTGTTTGAATTTTTCTCTTTGAATTGAAATGTTAGGTTTACCAGATACCTAAAGTTTTGATATATTTGGGAGGTTGGCAGATAGATGAGACAATTGTAACAGAGATTAGTTACCTCTATGTAGTCCAATTACCACAATAATCCATTAAAAAAACAATGCAAGATGAATAAAGTGAAATTCAAAATGCATTAAAACCTCTTTGTGTCGAAGTCGAACGGACTGGTGAATTTACCTCAACACAACCAGAGTTTGAGACAACCCATATGCATTATATTAAACTTTCTCCAGCCTTAATTATTATCGATTGATACTGCATATGTATTGGGGCTATATTATATAGTTCTCACAAATCTTTGCATGAAAGTTCAACACAAATTCTATGATAAATTTATTTAAAATAATAAAAAAGGACATAAGTACCACAAAAAATAGGATTAAGTAAATCAAGAAAGTGAAATAAGAGCACATACATCTATTAAAGCACATAGATCATCAAATGATTGGCTCAGATCATTTTCAGTTCTACATATCAGAACATATATAAAAGGCAGTAATAGTCCTTTGCTTTATACGAGCACGCTCCTGGTCAGCAACAAAGTTCTCAATTCCTGACAGGAATTTGAAGCAGTGGTCTGTGCTCTCTGACAACTGTAATAGCTGCAGCAACTTACGGCACATCACACAAGCCCCTCTTATTGATTCCATTATGTTTGGTTTATTAATAATTTAATTCTCGGTTTGGATTAATGCTTTGTCGGCAACAGAAGAAAGGCATGATCATGAGTGACTATTTGGCAACACAGGTAAACAATGGACCTGATGTATTAATTAACGCGCTTGATTATGTAACTGGTATGATTGATGGAGTGTGCACAGCTGTTATAAAAAAAAGTGGCATGACCTCGAGCTGTGCGTCAGAGCCATCCATTTGATGACTAAAAAACTTGCCTGAATTAATAACGTAATACTGGCCCAATCAGAATTGACAGGCCGTACACAACTGTTATCCAAACAGTCAAGGGACATGACTTCAAGTTAAGCGATTGAAATACTACCTTGGGACCTACAAAACACCTTGACACATCTGGTTTTTTCGACACATCCTAGTTAGACACAAAAGGAGTTAAATTAGTAAGTTTTTAACTGTTTTTTGCAGGGAATCCACATTCAAATACGACACAGGCGGGAATTCGACTTAACCGAGTTTGACACAGCCAGGTTTTACTGTATATTACTGTAATTTAAAGACATGCTTTGAACATGGAACTGAACACTGGGTTACCCTGAAATACTTAATACTGAGAAAGAGTTTTCAAATCAAAATACTGATGCCTTAATTTGTTAATGAGGCTTACATTGATAGGACTCATAATATAAGGAAAGAGCGTAAGATCAAACTACTGGTCTGTCTATGCCAATAAGATGTGATTATTATATAATGTTACACTATCAAGTTTTCAATGGTAAAGCTGTGTTTCAATAGACCTTTACCACGAGCATGTGCACTGCGCATATTTGTGTATGGTTCAGGTTTGCAGGGTTAAGGTCGTCTGACATACTCATAAACAAACAGGCGAAACGAGGATATCAAGTGTTCAGGTGTCTACTGTTAATAAATTCTAGAAATCATTTCTTTGTTTTTTTATTACAAAACATACATTTTGAATTTTCTGTAATGCCCTACTTGAACAACCTATTATTTAGAATTAGACAGTTATTATTTTGTTGATATACATAGCATGGATTTTCATATACAGATACCTTAAAAACATACAGCGTTTCCAAGTTAAACCCTGTTTCGTTCAGGTCTCACAGTTGCCAAGGACACTGAGTTATAGTTACCGTAAAATCTCCACTTAAAACTGCACTTCCGATTTAAACCGCACCAAGACTTCGCTGAAATTCCAGGTGAGACACCGCGAGGAGCTCAAATACTAAGAACCCCCTTTTAAAACCGCACCAACTTTCGCTAGGGAATGATTTGACAAAAGACACAATCAAGCTATCGTCTAGAAATGAACACGTGTAGGTTGCGACTCGGCCATTCCTGTCAACTTTTAAAATTTCTTGGGCATTTTGTTTAAACACATCATAACATTTTTTTGCAGGGTCAGTCAAGCATGAAGTTTAGGAAGACGTAAGGGCCAATGAAAATACAGATTATATATTTAGTGCCGTATTTTTGTTTGCTACTGATTTGTCATTATATTTTGGAAAAAATATTCTGCTGATCCATTTCAAGTCACTGTATATTTTAATTCTAAAAGTAATATTTTGAAATCTTAATTTTTGATGAAAATTCCATTTTCTGGAATTACTCGGAAGATTCAAATCATTTTGATACCGGTTACTTCGGTATTATCATCGTCACATCGTATGTTGACATCGCTCGATGTCACAATTTGCTGGTGCGTTTGAATACATCGCTGGTCAGCTTAGCTAAATATCAAAGTAACTGAAGTTACCTTGTCGAGATACGCACATATAGGAAACATGACGCTTGAAAATGAGTGATTTTAAGGTAAAATTAAAGTGGCCAGTCGGGGTAAGCAAGTTTTTTCCTGAAGAAAGTTTCCGTGTGGGGAGCCATTTAGTCAAGGCAGCGTTCGCGCAAGGCACGCTGGGACGAAATAGGTGGTTGTTCTGTTTACCACCCACTGCGTACAGCCGTTCAAAATATTCGTAGCAGAATACTGGGGCGTTTCAGCACATGGCGGCACTCAAACTTGATTTTAAAACGATCGACTGCCATTGTGTGACTCTTTACGATGTCAGCTTTTTATTCATTTTAAGTTTTAAACAAATAATCATTGCTAAATGATGCTGCAAATGGGTTTAAAGTAGGCTTTTATATTAATTTTGCTTGACCATGCCCAACGGAGTGGGCCGCTGTGTGTTACAGCAGGGTTGTTGTAAACGTAGTATTTGGTGACAATTACCAAGATTTTATAACAAGTTATATATCACACAAAAACTAATCAGCAGTATTTAATTTATAAATAACAAATACTCGTAAATAATACATTTACACACGGCTCCCATGCATGCGAGACTGCTGCTGAGAACGGCCTTCGAAAGTTGCAATATTATTGCCGGCCCAAAAACGATGTCAGTCAGGAAGATATTCAGGAAACCCTTCTAGTATTAACCGCACAGTACTTTCAGGAAATCAACCTGATTTCAAGATTTTGAATTTCTTGATTAAACCGCGGTTTTAAGTGGAGATTTTACGGTAAAGTTATTTCACTGCAACTGGGCATAAAAAAACAATCGCTTTGCCATGGGCTGGCATGCATTGTTTGCTAATAACCCCAAATCGTACATGTCAGATATCTCCGATTGGTGTTGCATTTGAAATGAAAAAGGTCTATTGTCCTGACATGGATACAGGCAAAGATACATTTAGCGTCTTTCCACTTATATGTTCATTGTTCGGTGGCCATACAGCTAAAATCATAATCTCATCAGCAATAATTTTACAGTTAAAATAAGTACATTAAGTGCAATTTTAAGATATATTTATATAAGTGAAGTCTTTGGTGTGAATATGTCAGAAATGAGATTGAAATCCAGGCAGATTTTAAATTTGTCTAGAAGACATTGTGATTGTGATAATGCAAATTCAAAATAGTGGTGGGAATGTTCAGAAACTCCAACATTAAAAAGTTACATAAAGGTTAATAAAATAAAAGTTATATTGTTTAAGGAAATCACACTGACATTGTATAAAGCATATTAACATATGTTAACCATATGTAATCATATAATAATAACAATGATAACAATTATAATAATAATAACAACCATATGTTATTATTTATATAATATCAACTTATGAATAATATATGGCTGTAGCCTAATGAAGATATTTAATGACAACCGGTATATGTGAAAGTAGTATAAAATAACATGTCTGACAGACTGACCATGTCATTCATCATGTGTAATAATTTATGAGTATTAACAGCAGTTATGTCAGTGATTATTACAACAAGGAATGAGGCAATAGTAATGCTTAATATAAATAGAATATTACATGTTTTCAAAGTTAGTAAGAGTAATATTACAATTGATAGAAAAGAAATTTGAATTAGTAATAGTAAAAGTACCCCTAGTAATAGAATATTAGCTATTACTTTTCTATTTCAACCCTAGGCTAACACATCTGATGAATTGAGTGTTTGTTTGATTAGGTTGAAAGAGCATAATGAAGGGATCAGTGTAGTGTGATTAGTTTATGCTGGGTGCTTTCATGGTCCAGTGGGCACGGGACAGAAGGCTTTGGCTTGAGGTCAACCCCTGGTTCTCATTGTTGATTCATTTAGTAGGCTTGGTCATTAAACATTGGAGTTGTGAGCATACATAGTAAGTATTTATAGCAAGTTATTGTCACCCCAGAGCACTGCTGAATTTATGTTATGATGAACAGGTTCTGAGTAGTGGTGGGCCGATCATCGAGTTTTATCGAAAGTCAGTCGGTTTGCTGCCACTTTCAAGTGCTCGATTACCAAAGGCAGCTATCGATTACGTCATAATAATGACTATTTTCTTTCCAGAATGCCTTTATGTTATAGGCAAAAATGATTCTTCCAGTTTCTACCACATTCCGTGCTTCATATAATGAGTCTGTATCCCTAAATAACTTCCGCATGTAACTGAGTATGCACGGTAGATGCGAGAACGGAGGACTTATTAAACTTATTATCTGTGAACTCGCAGGGAGCTGCAAAATTAGCGGAGAGTTTTCAAACGAAATGTACATTGCAAAATATGGGCGGGAAGGCGTTAAAATACTCTATTAATTCTCCAGGTCTATGCCAATTTTGTGAGATTCTCTCAGAAATAATCTATTCAACCGATGGCAGGTTCCGCTGTTTAGGCTGTCCATAAGAAATTCTTTGTTTGGGCTAACCCGGCCCCCTGAGTATTTAGATTTCAGCTGGAATTTTTTTGGACTAGTCTGCAATTTATTTTGTATGATCTGCCCCAAGCGCACCTGGGCCCGTAAAATCTGCCTTCATGTGCTAGAAAAACAGCCCCTTTATAGGCCTAACATTCTTAGATGCTCTAAGATTCCTTTATGAAAGATATTACCTGCCGTTGCCGATTGTTAAATTTGATCCTTAAAATTAGTCTGTGTCTTTATACGTGGAAGGATCGTTACACTCGTGCGCGAGAGGAGAACACCTGCCAGGGAAACGCAGGTACAGTTTCACAGATAATTGCATATTTCTTTGATAATTGCATATATTTGTCTGAACCGATTAATAATCGATCATCAGTCGGTTTGCTCAAACCGATGATCGATTATGAAAAAAAAACCGACTCCCACCACTAGTTCTGAGTATATTTATTTGTATTGAATTGTGGCAAATCTTAACTTTTTTATTTTGGGATCTTTCAAAAATTAGAATTTTTCAATTAAAATATTACTAAGTATGAATTTGCTGATTTAATGTTTTATTGAACACCATGTTGTACTTACTGTAGATTCAGATAATATTGTGGGCTTAAAATTTTGTGGATTTTGTACAAAACGCATATCGTGGGGTATTTGAATTCGTGGAAAGACAGAGAAAACTTTAGGAAATTATGTTTATTAATACCTCCATGTGCGCAAGGAAGACAAGCCCGATGTACACAGATGGTTCGGCTTTGTTGCTTATCACAAGGCGGGCCTGTACCGCGGTTAATCGGGTCAGTGTTGAACAAACATGCTTCGCCCAACCCGATCCTAACAAGGAATTAATCAGCCGTGACCGACACGTGTCGGGCAATAAGTTGGCTGTTAGTTGTAACACCCGATACATCGGCTATCAGTTATACACCACGTTCACAGAAAACTTAAACCATCACTTGACCCGAGGAAAAATAAAACGGGACCGTCCACATGAATGTTTTAAATTTTTTTTAATCTAGGTGGTAGTCACATGTGGCGCCTGTAAATCCCTGACGGGGCAATGAGAAGAGACACGGTTCGTTCATCATTCATCATGTCAGCTATATTTGAGATTATAAAGAAATAATTTGTATAATAGTATTTTGTGGCGCTTACTTATGCTTACATATATATATACAACTATCGGCAATATTCGGAAGAAGTACCGCCTGCATGTATTATTATTATCTCACTGTAATGCACGCAACTGTTGTCGCAATATTCGAAATAAGTTCTCTTTGGGTCCTGCCGTAATGCAAATGAGTTTACACAGCCCTTGTCTTTTAGGCCAATATAGGTAGCGTAAGTCTCGTTTAATCTCTATTGAAAGAAGTTTGAAAAGGCCAGTTCCTAAAAAGCCGTGCCTCGGTAGCTGTGGTTACGAACATTGGAATTTGTGTAATGTTCTTGGTGTGTCAGAACTACCGCTTTGCACGACAGAAATGTGGCATTCTTCTTAAATTTTTAACCCAAAATGTTGATAAGAGAAAATGTGGGGATACGTTTTCAGTTTAATTTATACTTTGATATTGTTTTATTGTAAGGATATTTGGGGGGGGGGGGGGGGCGTGTTTGTACGATATTAGGGGAAATAAATTAATTGACAAAAGAATATTTATAAATCCTGTATTTTTATAGTAATTTACAAAAAGCAATTCAGTACATTTAATAAATGTATCAAAATCAATCATAAAATAGTAATAAACATTTTTTGTATCTTTATTCAAAATTCAGCCAGCAGTAACAATTATATATATAAAGTTGACCACCAGCTGCCGTTAAGATACCGTATATCCTCTGACCGTGTGATTTTTTTATCGTTGGAATCATGAATTCGTGGATTATCTTGATCCACTAAAACCACGAAAATAAAATCCCAACTAATATTTATGAATCAACAGTATCTTGCTGGAAATATATAATGCTGTACACATGTACACATGAATTGCATGAATGTATTAATAATAAAAAAGTTCAGTTTATTTATATTTTATGTTAAATAAAAGTGTATGTATTAGTAAAAGAAGCAAAGTTATAGTAGTAGTTATCAATGCTGTAATAGTTTCAGTTATAGTAACAGATGGATTACTTTAAGTACTGTTATATATGATATTATATATGTTATATATTATTAGCTCAGCTGACTTTCAGTCATGCTGGACTATAGCGATGGGTCTTTGTCCGGCGTCCTTCCGTCTGTCCGTCCGGCCAGCAGGCCTTTAGCAGGGCACAAATCGTAACCATAGGGGCTAGGGCCATGAACCCTATGCAGTCTTAGAGGTTCTAAAAAGATCTCCTTGCAAACCTGAAATTAGGTCACTGCGACCTTTATTCTCGAAGTTATGGGGTGTGTTTGCACCTCCCAGAAATAATTCTTTTAGCCAAAATTTTCATCCCAAACCTTCCATCTTTCACATACAGCTCACCTACCAACAGGGGAAGAACCATAATTATTTTGAGGTCAAAGGTCAAGGTCACAGAACCAACTTCTTTGAAAAGCCTCAGGATGCATTTTAAGCCAAACCTTTCATCCCAATTCTTTGATCTTTCACATATAGCTCACCTACTAAGTGGGAAAAGAATCCTATAGATGTTTAGGTCACAAGGTCAAAGGTCAGGGTCACAGGATCCACTTCTTTGAAAAGGTTGTGGACACATTTCAAGCTAGACCTTTCATTCCAAACCTTTCAGCACTGATATCGCTTCTCTGCCAACAGGGGAAAAGACCTGTTGATTTTGAGGTCAAAGGTCAAGTTCACAGCACCCTCTTCTTGCGTGGAGTCATTTTCAGCAAACTTTTCAATCTATACTTTCCATCTGTCATATATGGCTTACCTACCAATAGGAGAAGAAGCCTATTGATGTTGAGTTCAAAAGGTCAAAGGTCAAGGTCACAATATTGTTCTAAATGCTTGTGAACATATTTCAGGTGAAACTGTTCAACCCAAACCTTCAGTCTTTCACATATGCCACATCTATGCATCACTGAATTTGATTCAAACTTCATATTTATGGGTCTTTTTGCATGAAGAAATAACTAATTGATTTTGAGGTCAGCTGGTCAGGAGGTTAAAGGTTGCAGGTCTAAGTTATTCACTCATTGGTTGCCAAGTAATTACACCCGGCCAGATGTAAGTAGTTAGTAGTTACCCATCATTTTGAAAGAATCCAGTTGATATGTGGGCAAAAGGCCAAGGTCATAGGTCAGGGATGTTCACAATAACTTATTTTGTAGACCATCTCTATTTTTCTTGTTTTCTTGTATATAACCATATGGCACTCACAACTGGTACATCTCACTATGTGCCCATAATTGTCAGTGACACTTGTGATATATGACTCCCTTTTGTATCAGCTCATGGAGTGATAAGGATATATCATAAGTGCAAAACAAAAACACTGTTGCCGGAATGCTTTGGCCAGGCATTAAGACTATGAGAGTTAAGTGTTAAGTTTAGCTACTGATTTATAAAATGATGGGAACATTTTGCAGTTTATATCATGGAATCATAGCAATAAACTTAGTTTTCTAGATATCTGAATATTATTATACAAATCATCAGATATACCAGCAAGTGTTTGTTCTGATAATATGTGGGTCTGTACCTGGATTTAGGATGGCTTTATTTGATTACAAGACTCTTAGTGATGCTTTCTGCATTTCTTTTCTTTTAGGTTTTGCAGTTTACCTACCCTGCTGACCCCATTGAATAGCAAGCTGATAATTAAAACAAATTGGACTTGCACTTTTTACATTTGCATGTTCATAAATCTGATATGAGAGCTCTCCAACCTGATCATGCCTTTTGAATTGTTTTGGACATTCATAACTGTTACATTCTTTGAAGCAATTGCTACAAGTTTAGAGTCTTATTGGAGGATGTGTGACTTGTCAGAAAACCATTATGTCTGCCGGGTAGCCATTTTAGAAATCCTTTTGCCAGGACAGTTTCTGTGATTTTTTTATGATGTTTGGTCTCTTTTAGAGGATGTTTGTTGTTCAATTTCCGACCTGTCAGAAATCCAATATGGCCTCCAGGACGCCATCTTTAAATTCCTTATAAACATATTATCTCAAGAACTATTAAAGTGAATGCAGTGGGATGTATATTAATGTAATCTTGCATTGGGTCAAAGATTTCTTTATAAATATGACCATCATTTATGAAATCTCAGTACAGTTGGCTTGTATTGAATAAAAATTAATAAGGAAGCACCCGTTTCACAATAATTCTTGCATGGATTTCCTCGATCTTTTGCTATATTTTGATCTTATATGTGGCCTGTGTGGTATTCCTTTTGAGACTGACAGGTATCCAGCAAGCTGTGGGATTAGTTCCTGATAGCTCAACAACCATACATTTTGCCTCAGACCATCATTCACTATGTTTTAACCAGACATATATGATAAGAATTTATGGCAATGTAGAAAGTTTAAACAAACTTGGCATATAGGTTCTGCAACAATTTTACTAGAAGTTGTGAATTGCAGCCCATGATGTCGCAGGTCATGCTTGGCAGCTGAGCGTCATGACCCATTGGTCACTTGTATATATCTTGCTATAATATTCTATAATAAACTATTACTAATATAATAAAATGAGATTAAAGTTTATTTAGAAAAATATGAAATTTCCAAAGTACTCATGAAATACTCATATGAGTACCGAGTACTTTCAAAGTACTCGAGTACAAGTACGAGTACTTTTGTGATTTAAAAAAAAAATCAAGGAAAGGGTCCTGAGTACTAAAAAAAGTACTCATGAGTATGAGTACTTCTGGACCCAACTCTGCAGGGAGCATTCTGAAATCTTTGTATATATAGCAGAAGTGTTTCCACTTATACAGACACAAATACGGCACCACATATGGTGCTGTATCCTTGTCTGTACAACTGGAAACACTCCTTATATTTTATCATATTTTAATTCCAACCATGGCACCACATATGGTGCTGTATCCTTGTCTGTACAACTGGAAACACTCCTTATATTTTATCATATTTTAATTCCAACCATGGTAATGTCTGTATCTGTGTCAGGACAAGTAGAAACACAGCTTTACAATTGAAAACTTGTCGGGCAGAAGGCAGAAACTTATTCTTTTCTGGTTTGCAGCTTGGTATAGTCGAGGCCATTCAGCTACTGGTATATAATTGAGTGATTCCTCTGTTTTAATCCGTTTTCAGATTGTTGTTGTATAGTTGTTTTCATCCCTTACAGATTTCAGTTCTGTCTTGATTGAAAAAATTGACCGTTCATAAAATGATCACAAAAGTATTGAATATAGTATTCATTTAAAATCATCTCAAATAATTGTCTTTCTATACCTTCTTTTAAACTGGAACACTTTTTTGCATATCCTTAAAGTATTGTTTTGGCATTTTAGCAGATGTTTAAATATTCATTATTCATTTATTTTTATTTTAGGAATTTTGGAAAGATTATTAGTCTTTGTTATTTTTGTTCTTTGGCACTAGATTATTGATACCACAAACCTTTTTTATTACTTCATTTTAGTATCCGCAAAAACAAAGTTTTGCAGATACTATGTTTTTGACCGGTTTCCGCTACTGCCGCGGCTTTTGTTTCCGGAAAACTTCCTCTGAGACTACTGGACTGATTTTTCTGAAATTTATACCAATTATCGGGTCACATGTAAACTGGTGCCTTACCAATCAGCATTGACCTCTGGCCTTTCCTCTCTGCAAGGCATCCATTTGTGGGTGTTTCTGAACATAAACCCACATATCTCAGGATCTGTTTGACCGATCAGGAAAAAAAATTTGTACAAATGTAGCCCTTGGACAGCTTTATAACATACACAACAAATGGTGGCCCCACCTGCAACCATGTTTGCACAGCGTCCCTCTGTTTGACTGCCGTGGGATTAAATCATTCATATCTTGGCAGTGGATTGACATATCTGCCTAAAATTTTGCAGGTTTATACATCCTGGACAGTTTTCTTGATTTGTTACAAGTGGTGCCACCTACATTCTAGTTTATGCTGCAGACATCCAAGCTCATATCTCAGGAACCGTTTGACCGATTGGGCCAATATTTTGCATGTGTACAGATCTCATATAGCTCTTTATCATACACAAAATGGCACCACATGCCACTATTTTTGTACAAGTCCTTTTGTTTGTCTGCTGTGGGATAAAATCACTCATATACATGTAGTGGTTTGACTTTTCTGCCTAAAATGTATACAACTTGGACAGATTTCTGGATTTTGTGGTAGGTGGCGCAACCTACATACACATTTCAGCTGCAGACATCCATGCCAATATGCAACACACCTCACTCTAATTCTCCTTGCCACTCAATCCATGCCTCACTACACCTGTTCCACTCTGATTTTGGCGGTTACACGTAGTCGCTTGTTGACTACCCATATGCTAGTTTTTTATATATTTAATAATAATTATTTTCAGAACTAATTTTTAATGCTTAGTTGTACATTTGAAATTGAGAAATTATAGCAGGCAATTCAAACTTTTTGTCCAGCAAATAAATTTTATGCACTTTATATACAGATGTAAAGAGTATGCACCATTCATGCATATTCCTGTCAAAACACTTCAGAAATGTGTCAGACACAGTTGCAAAACGATTAGTGTAAATTCATGTCTGGGAAATTTTATTTAAGTCTGAATTATATATAACTCTTGCACTTGTTAGATATACCACTTTTGACAACCAGCCCTGAGGCAGAAAGGTCGTGTAACTTTGTGGTTCACTGGCTGAACAACAAGGAGCTCCAGCTGGCAACGCAGGCGCAAAAACTGGTCAAGGAACTCCAGGTTAACTCTGATCGTGGTCAGCAGGGGGCAGCACAGGACTCAGAAACCGATGGTCCTCAGCAGCCACCCACAGATCTGTTACTTGGTAAATACCATTTGATATAATGTGTTGAACCAGTATATAACAGTTCACACCAGCACTAATACAAGCACTCACGTCTTGGTATTTTAAGTGGAATACTGTTGTTGACTTCATATTTGCATGATCAGTGTTTCACAAGAGTTCAAGTTTTCATGATCTGCCCATAGTGTAAACTACTTTGAGTATATGTATATCCAATATAACTAATATCAATTAGTTCAGTTAAATAATCTGTACACAAATAAAAAAATACAAGTGGAAATTCTTGTTCATTATTGTCAGGATTTTAAAGATTTGGTATCATTTATTATAGCAGTATTTTATTTGTGACACTCAAGGTCTGTTTTTATTTATATATTTATATTTTGTTTTACAACTTCCCTTCAGTGATTTGGCATCTTACTTATGAGGGTTTTATTTATAGTTTGTTTCCCTTTCGCGAATATCTTGAATTTGAAACCCTCGTGAACAAAAAGGCAACCTCAGTTCTTAAGTAAAAAGTCAGGACTCAAGCAGTTTAGTAGGCCTTTATTTTGATTCATTTAAGCAGTTATTAATTTAGTTATAAATCATGCCCATAAACCTGTTTATGTCATATGTCAATAATGTATTCTTTTAACAGGGTACCAAGTACAGGTAATACGTGTCATTTGTTCAACTTTAAGTACTCATAACTATTTCAAAGGTTCTGTAAAAATACTTCAAGAATGATTTATTTTCACATAATTTTTACACTTTGAAATAAGGAGATTGTTAACACCAGACCCATTGACATTTTTAATGCAGTTAACATGATGTCCTCGATTAACCTAGCTGAATGTTGTGTGATGATCTTTTAAATACAGATTTTGGTCAGGAGATTGACAGGAACACTGGTGGTGGTGGTGATCAGAACAAGACAGGGGCTGAAGAAAGAAAAACTACTGAGGTATGGTCAACACATATATAACACAAAAATAGTCAAATGCATGAATACTGCCCTCTCCCAAAGGATTATAAACGTACAGTAGAACGCCTGTATTACGGTCACCATCGGGACTGGATGAAAGTGGCCTTAATACAGGAGTGGCCGTTATACAGGACTTGACCAGGAAAAGGGGGTTAAAATGTCACACAAACCCAAGTTCAAATCTTTATTACAATCAACAAAATAAACGTATATACAGAGTATTAGTATAATTATTGTTATCAGTAAAAAATAATATATTTATAATCACATCAACCCTATTTATAACAATTACCAAAAATATATACAAATACAGTTGTTGTTATTAAATTACAAACAGATTGTATATCCATAATATTTGTACAAATTTGTTGAACGACTGCCACATGACATAGTTCAGTTAATCATTCCCTGTAGATACACACTGTCTTTATCTACTGGCATTTGCGTTTTCTTCATACTGTTCCATGATCTCTCGCTTCCTCTTAAGTATGTTTTGAACTTGAGTTTGGCCGACACCATAGTTTTTGCTAGCTTTCGGCTGCTTTTCCCGTCACTCTTCCTGATTAGATCAACCTTTTCTTTGAGAGCAAGTTCATGTCTTTTCTTGGTCGCCATAATGGTCAAAGTGATTGGGACAGAATATACGTAACATTTAATACATGTAACAATATTTATTTTTCCTTCATAAATATTTATGTATGAGTAGATTGTTCGATATATGCCGCACTGTTTTCGTTTGATGTACGTGTTCACAAGGACAATAAAGAAATTTTTAAAGATCCAGAATTTGCCTATTTTTTTTTTGATGACATAATCATCGGGACCCGCTGGTTGGCATTCGCTAATTAAATGACAAAAACCCTGTTTAAGATCGGCTCGCACGACTGATTCACAAACATAAACGCAGGTGGGAACACATGCCTTTCTAATGTGCATACTAATGAAGCTGTGTGGGGGTAGAGCAACGCTGGTAACGTATCAAAATACTCAGTCACGGTCGAGTGGTTACCTTTATCCAGGCACTCATTAACAGACAGGAATATGTGAGAGAGGACAATTGTGTAATGATATTGAGGTCAGAAGTGGCCGCTCGATCTGCACTGCCCCTGACCGTAATTGAGGCGTTTCCCGGCCTGCGGGACCGAGAAACCTGGCCGTAATACGGAATAGAGGAGTGACCGTAATTGACAACAAAATGATTATGAAATATAACGGTCGCAAATTCGGGACCGGAAAATCTGACCGTTATAGACGTATTGACTATATTTAATTCAAATCCAGAAAACTTGATAATGATAATTCAATCTGATCATTTGATCATCTTCATCATCATTCAGGAGTCTAGAGTACAAGCCTGAAAATTTATTCCAAAATACCAATGTCAAAAATCTGTAACAGCTTATACAGGGGCCTAAAAAAATTGACTATGATCTGCCATGGACAACCAAGACCCAACTGATCTGTCTGACTGTTCCTGTCACTTGGAGGCAAAAATTTAGTTCTGGTGTCAACAGCCGATTCCTACAGCATGTATAATATATAGTTCTGGCAATAAAAATTATTGTATATAATAGAACTGTTTTTATTTCTCAAATATATATTTATTTATATACAGTGTTACAACAGAATTTACCAGCAAAATTGAGACTGACCATAAAGGATTTAAAGTATGTACGTCATGTTCCTAGTTGTATTTGACCGACCAGGGCTCAAGGAATCTGAATGACATGCATTTCACTGAGTGTGCTCTGCAAACCAAGCACACACTCTGTCAAAGAATAATCGTGTTCTGTGCAGAACAATATGGTCATGACCAAACTTAAAAAAAAAATATCTGTACATATCTCTGTTTCAGCAGTCACCCCAGACGTGGGTACTGGGTAGCGGCCTGTAGCAAGAAGCCCTAAAATAGGTTATGCTTCACACCTGTGAACTGATACAAGCAGGGGAAAATTATCTAAAAGTTCCTACTTAAAAATCACCCCAATTCTCAGTGAATAACTGTGCCCCTAACTAAAACAGATTTGAGTTCAACATGACATCGATATCGCAATGTTATTGGACAAAAGGACACAACACAGATTGTGGAATATAAGATTAAAACATGAAAATGTTCATTAAAAAGACAGGATGCAGGTTTTCAAGCGATAAGAATTCAGAGTTTGATCAAAGAATGAGAGATGTTTTATTTACGTGTTTCCCAGGCTCCCATGCCTCTCCCTGCAGTTGGCTATGATGGAAACTTACGCTGGATAAATGCAGGGAGCATTGTTAGTTTGCATGAAATGGTTCAATAGGCTGTCCGTTTTTCAAGAAAAGGAAAACCAGAGTTAATTAAAGTTTGAATAAAACTGTCGTTCTCGTGTATTCACAGAATGTATAATACATGTACAATTCTGTGACAACAAAAACTATTGCCCTTGACTGACAGATGAACACAAGCTGAGCTGAGGACAGAAAGATCTTTCATGGATTCTTATCTTGTGATTTGTGTTGTCTAGCTTCTTACTTTCTTGGAAACTAAGATTATATAAAATGTAGATCAGCAACAGCAACTCATCAACAGTCATGTTTTATTAACACATAATAGTCATGTTTTATTGATATCAAACATGAACAATCAATGGATGTTTAAAATTCATGAGCAGTGAGGGAAAGTATAAGAATCCCGTGGCTCTTCTATTATCGCCCACCTGCCAATTCTGAGTGTCAGACGACCTTCATTTCTGCATTATACTAAATATTCATAAGTAGTTAAGTGTTATTAAACATTCTTAGTTTTTACTTTCTTTACCTGCAAAGTTTAGATTACATTATAGTTAATTTTTCCATTCACGTGGCTCCACAAACGTTGATGTTGTCTGCCCAGCTGGGACTTCCTCACCATTATTAGGGCCCAAAAAAAGTTTTTCTTCTCTTCCACCTCAAAACTCCAGACTGTCTTATACACGGCTTGTACACGAGATTTTACAGTATTGCAAAGTTCAGACCTTTTATGATAAAGTGCTTAACAGGGATTCAGGCCATATTTTAATATTTCCCTTGTAAAGTGCTGAAAATGGTCACTTCAATGAACTTAACAGTGTACTGTATACTTGGTTCAAAGAAATTTTCTCAATTGATATATATTGATGCATTTATACCATTGATTGATACATATATATATATATCTTAGGGAGTTGTCCATCTTACTGAGTTGTCCGCAGGAAGGAGTTTCACTGTATATGCAGTTTATCATTCTGTGACTTTTTGTTCTTGTGCAGTGCTTCAGTAGTCATGTCAGTGCATTTTACAGTGTATTATACACAGATAATTTTACTTTATATATGTCTGTTTGTGTGTGTGTCTGAGTTCATCATTTTTGAACTTACATTTTTTTGGCAGGACAAGAAGCATCAGGAGGTGGAGCGCTGCAGTGAGGCGTTGCTGCGTGAGTGGCAGCACAGCCCTGACATGCTGTTCAGTGTACATCCAATTGATGGAAGCTTCCTGGTGTGGTCAGTGCTCACTTCTGTAATAACTTAGAACCATAAGTGTATTATCAATATCTCATCCCCTGATCATAAACTGAAATGCATGACTGCAGTGTACTCTACTAACTCCTTTTACTTTCTTTTCTTTAAAGATTCAGTTCTGATTTATCTACTTTTGAGAAGAAAATTTAAGCATTCATAAAAAAAAATGTAGTATTTTCAGAAATATAACTGTCTCCCCTTCCATATCATCGTCTGTGTCATTACTTATGAATGAAATAACTTTTGAACAGATTTAAATTGTTGCTACCAATATATCATGAGTTTGAAAACAAGTGACCTTGACCATCATCTTGGTCTAATAGGCAAAAATAGAAATTATTTGTGAAACTTTGGAACCACTCAGTATATTTTCATGAAATTCAATTCATTAAATGTTTCTTCCAAAATCTCAGAAGTGTTCAAAAACTGGTGACCTTAACCTGATCTGCAAGGTCAAATCAGCCCAAATAGAAATCATAAATGAATGCTTTGACCATATTTTTTTTTTTGCAAATTTGGGGATGGGAGGCCCATAGGCAGCAGAGACATGTCTTTTTTTGCATTGCAAAAAATAACCTCATTCCAGTATTTGTTTTATTTTTTGCATTCCTTGGATGTAAATCATTAGAAGCAAAGATAGCTGTATTTAGGTAAAACCGTTTGTGTATATATAAGGTCTAAAGATCTCATTAACTGAAATATTTTCTTTTTGGGTATTTTTTTAAATATCATAATGTTGTAGGATACCTATAGATCTCTGTAGTACCCCTTTTTTTTCAATTATACTTATCATAAGATATTTTTATGTTGCAGGTTGGTAGAATGGCTAGATGGAAGTCCACAGGGTGGATACCGGCAAGCACAGATCAGTTTCTCATCACGGATCCCACAGGCACTGCCACTAGGTGATGCAGTGTCTATGCAGCCAACATTGCTGATGTACTATGACCTTGACCATACTGGTCCAATGACCTCAGTGGCAGTCAAGGTCAAAGGTGACCACAAGACACTACAGCCAAACCCTGGTGTCTTCATGGTAACACACCATATGAACGGGTCTCTGAACCTGTGGCAGGTGAACTTTGTTGAAGCTTCAAGCTTTTCGACAGTGTTAAGCATCAGCCCGCTGTCACGTGTCTGTGGTCACCGCTTCCCTGTTGATAGTGTCACTTGCCATCCAGCACTACCACTACTTCTGACCACATCCCACCAAGATTTGACCAATAAGAATCATATGGAGGGTCAGCCTCCAGGAAGAGAACCTCCACCGACTTCTGAGCTTCTGCTGTGGAGAGTGGAACCTGTGGGTCCGCTATCTAAAGGAGGGGGTATGATGGAGCTTACTCGGTTACACTCCCCAGAGCCAACTGCATTCACTCACACCGCCTGGGTACCCACCCTACTGCCAAGGTAAGGAGAGCAAGCAGGGTGAACAGTATTTCTGAAAACTTTGTCTAAGTTCTCAAGCCCCTCTACTTATATCAATTTATTGAACACAAGCTTTAGTAAAACTCTATACTTATAACTCGGACTACTCACAGTGGTTCATGCAAACAGATTAAGCATTGGTTTCCCTTCAGGTATTAAGGGTAACAGTTGTGCTAATTTACACCAGTAGACACATCTTAATTATGTGTCTAAAACATTAAATAATGCCATACAAGGTAGCACAGGTAAAAAACATTTATATGGATATGAACTTATTATTTATCAGTCAACAGGTAGTTTGTAAAATTCCTTTATTCAAAATGCATAAAGTGCTGTCAGCTTTGGACAGATCGTATCAATTACAATGAGACAATATTCATATAATATAAACTAATAATGAGTAATATAAACTTGTAAGCTTTAGCAGCTGACAATTCTCTTAAACCAATAAGGCCAAAAAAAATAAAAGGTATGGTTCTCAGGCACCGCCCGCATCAATTTTAAACCCCCGCATCAAAAATTTTTTTTTGATTTTCAATAGAAACTTACCAATTTTGAGCTGCAGCTGCTCAGAAATTTCTTTCAAGAATATAAAACCATACAAATTCCTCTGTTTTCTAGAGCTTTATTTTGTTAGCGAACCTGTGAGCTTATGCGATGGTGTGGCGTTGTCCGTTGTCCGTCGACTGTACGTTAACCCATACTATCTTGAAAATGGCATGAGTTAGCATTACAAAATTTTATGCAAAAAATTAGTCATCTAAAAAAAACGATCGGATTTTGCTTATTTTTTGGCTAACTGCATTTTCTTAGATTTTATAAGGAAAAAGCTTAAAAAACCTTTAAAAATCTTCTTCTCTGAATCTGTTTAGCCAAATTGTCCAATATTTTACAGAAATGATCCCTGGAACAATCTCTCACAAGTTTCGAATGGTTTAAGTTTGGTAATTTTTGGCCGAGTTACAAGAAGTTAAACTTAGTCATCTGTCCAAAAAAGCATACTTTAATTACAATCTCAGAAACGGCTGGAGCTATCATCACCAAATTATATGTGAATGTTTGTCACATGAGTCATATCTGAAATTGAGGTATTGGTGGCGCCACCTGCATCAGCCTTTTTTGTATGGGGGTCATCAGTGCCCTTATCATACTGAGGGCTACAAAAAACTTCTCTGAAACCATATGGCCAAATTGTTTAATATCGCACAGAAATGATCTTAGGGTACTGCTTTCTGAATTTTGTTCAAATGAACTCAGTTCAGTGACTTTTGGCTGAGTTACGGGAAGCTGAATTTAGTCATATGCCATGACAGCCCATTTTAGCTTAGTGGCTACAAAGATCTTCTTCTCAAAAACCACCGGGCAGAATTCTTAAATCTCACACATTAATTATCCTTAGATGTTGATAATTCAAGTTTGTTCAAATGGTTTTAGTTCAGTGATTTTTGGCCGAGTTATGGGAAGCTTAACTTAGCCATTTTTCTGTATTTTCCTATATGAGTTATAAACCTGCAAAACATTTTTGACTGACACAACTGAGGCTAATTTGTTTAATATTTTACAATGACTGGAGCTAGCATCATGAAATTAAATGCAAAAAATTAGCCATCTGAGAAACTGCATTTTCTTAGATTTTATAGAGAAAAAGCTAAAAAACTGTTTAAAATCTTCTTCTCCAATACGGTCAAGCCAAATTGTTCAATATTTCACAGAAATAATCTCTTATACCATCTCTTTCAATTTTATTCAAATGGTTAAATTTGGGTGAATTTTGGCCGAGTTACAGGAAGTTGAACTAAGTCGTCTGTCCAAAAAGGCATACTAAAATGACAATCTCAGAAACAGCCTGAGCTATCATCACCAAATTTTTATGCCAGTGTTGGTCACATGAGTCATATATGAAAAACAGGTATTGGTGGCGCCACTTGCATTGACCTTTTTTTGTACTGGGGTCATTGGTCATCTGTATATTACCCCTTATTTAACTTGAATTTTATAGTGAAAAGGCTGAAAAACCTCTAAAAGTCTTCTTCTTGTAAACAGTCCAGCCAAATTGTTCAATATTTTACAGAAATGATCCCAGAGGCAAGCTTTCTCAAGTTTGTTCAAATGGTTTGCATTTGATGAATATTTGCGGAGTTACACAAATTTGAACTTAGTCATATGGCCAAGTAAGCATACTGACATAGTAATCTCAGAAATGACAGAACCTAGCATTACCAAGTATTGTGCAAATGTTGGTCACATGACTCATATTTGAAGTTGCAGATTTCGTGGTGCCACCTACATTGACCTGTTTTTTATGGGCAAAAATGTTATAACTTTAGCCTCTTTCAGCTAATAATGTTTAAGATGAAACTGTCAAGTTGAATCGTTCAGTTTTTCAAAAGAATTATTCTAGGACATGGTTCTTTCAATCATTTAAGAATAGATTGAGTTTGTTGATTTTTGTTTGAGTCGTGAAAAGCTTAAGTTGGTCTTATGGCCATTATGTTTATTTCAAACTGAGGACTGCAATAGTGTTCTTCTACAAAATTGTTTAGGTGGCCTTTGTTCAAGTTTACTTGAATGATTTTTGGCAGAATTATTGGACCTTTAACAATTAAAGGTCTGCATCTTTTATCATTATAGATATTTTTGGTAAAAAGTTTATGAATATGTCAGCTTGAAAAAAAAGCATTTTAGCCAAAGTCTTTCAGTATGTGTAAACAGATTTACCAACAGGCAAAGATTGTGTCTGTATCATTAAATAGTTTGAAAAACTGCCGACTGTTTCAGATTTTGCAACAGATCAAGAGTTCATTCAGTGCAGCCAGATATAGGTCAAGAGTTCAATCAGTGCAGCCAAGCACAAGGCATGTGATCACCGCATTGCTGTCATGTGAACACCTCATGGGCAGCATGTGATCACTTCATGGGTAGCATGTGATCATCTCATGAGTATCATGTGATCACCTCATGGGTGTCATGCCCCTCAGGGCTGCATGTGGAGCCAATCTGTGAGCTTATGCAATGATGTGGCTACTATTTCAGATTTGGCAACAGGCCAAAGGTCAGTCTGGATCTATTTATAGCTTTGGCAGACTGCCAACTGTATCAGATTAGGTAACTGGTCAAGAGTTTTCTCAGTGCAGCCAGGTATAGGTCAGGAGTTCCCTCAATGCAGTAGCTGCATTCTATTTATAGCATTGGCAGACTGCCCACTGTGTCAGATTATGCAGTAGGTCAAGAGTTCACTCAGTGCAGCAAGGTACAGGTCAAAAGTTTACTCAGTCTAGCCAGGTGCAGGTTATGAGTTCACTCAGTGCAGTAGCCTGAGCTAGCAATTTGTCACAGTTCACTTGGGGCAACTGCCTTTCTCACCTAAGCCTGGTCAGCCCCATGCATCAGACTCAAGGTAAGTTTGATGTAGTGGCCTGATATTTTGGCCTATCTACGTGTCTTTGATGGCTTTCTCGTTCACTATACAGGTGTCGCCACATTCAATGACTTTTGCACAATGTATGTGCCTCCTTATTTCTACAGAGGAATTTGATATAATCAGCCTGAATTGATAGTTATACATATCGAATAGCTTTGTCATATACAAGACTGGTGGTGCCACCTACAATAATATTTGCACAGTGTGTGTCCCTGCTTATTTCTCAGGAGGGGTTTGATATATCAGTCTGAAATTTGGCATATGTATATATCTCTGATAGCTTTGTTGTATACAAGACTGTTGGTGCCAACTACAATCATTTTTGTGTTGTGTGCACCCATGCCAGAATTTCAGCAGTGATGTTTGTGTAATTTTTTCTTATTCAAAATGTTTTAAACTTGCATTGTTCATACAAATGAAAAGTAATGGGCCAGTATTGAAGCATAATACCTAATGTATTTCCCAATGCACAGGTTCGCATTAGGCCTGTAGGCCATGTTTAGCAAAATAAATCTGTTAATATCATGCTTTTCCTTAATCATTTGACATTTTGATCGAAACATACAAAAAATTAAAAATAAAAAAACTGCCCGCATTGATTTTTGAAAAAAAGTGCCTGAGAACCATACCTTTTATTTATATTAGGCCTAATGCACTCATGCCCACATCAGTAGTGTAACAGACCCATTTGGTGCCTGGACAGGAGCAAAAATGAATAACTTTGCCACTGATGTAAACCAGTCAACCAAAACATTCCAATAGTTCTTATCAAGGTCTGTGAAATTGCATGAGAGACCCCACTAACAGAGTAAATTTAGAGTACACAGTCAGTTGGTGCAGGCACAGCCTGCTAGAGAATGCCAGAGTGAGACTAAGTATTATCGCATAGTTCACTGTTAAAAAAATTATTATTATGTTTTTAATCCTGTGTGTTCCTTGTTTGCAAACACAACATATTCTCACTCTGTATGTTGTACCTTTCAGCTGGATGCTTGGCCAGGAGTGTAACTCTCCTAGTGTACTCTTTGTGACAGCAGAGGGCAGCACCCTCTGTCTGTACTTGGCTGTGATTGATGCGAGGACACTGCTTCCTGATCTTGCCATGCAAAGGAGAAATGAGGTAAATATGATAGTTTGTTAAACAGGAACACACTTGTCAGTAATTAACCAAATACATCATGCTTATATTTTTGTCAGTGTCTTTAAGAATGTCTGTAACTGTAGATATGTAAATATTCCTTGAGGATGTTCCTGGATCTGGATCATATGCCAGATCCACACCAAAATCTAAACGATTCTACATTGACCCTCTCCTGAAATGCCCTGAAAAATTCATGAGATTCTGTTCATGAGTGTGTGAGTTATGTTGGTCACAAACACACACACACACAACACAAATGGGAGGCAATAAACTCACCCTGTGGAAAAACAGGAGAGTCACTACCCTCTTATGATGAAGATGATCACCTGTTAGTAAATGCAGTGTGTCTTTATATATGAAACTGTGTAACTGTAGGTCAGTGTCATTCATAATATTTGTACACATCAGGTGGTCAGCCTGTCTTCCACGCCCAGCAGCAGCTCCGGCTGCGGCACAGACCTACAGAACTGTTCATCTGGACCAGTGGTCAACCAGGCGGTCAGTCTCCAGTCCGGTCATCGACCTGGATGCATTCTTGCTCTGGACACCATCGCTCATGTTAACAAGGTCAGTTGTTTTCTTATAACCATTGATTAAGCCCTTCTCAATGTTTTAATTTTCTGTAATGGATCATGTGATTGACATGAATAAATGGAAATGGAAGGAATTTGTTCAATACAAAAAGATTAAAGATAACTGACAGGTAGCTTCCACCATTTCAATTGATCAACTTTCAAAGCATTGGAATTAGAAGTTAAACACTATGAAACTGTGTTTACAATAGGTGGAGTGATCTAGAATTCGGATAGATCTAACTTACAGAAATTGTATGATTAAGATAGCTAGTAGAAGGCAGCTGGTAACATTGCCTATATGATATATTTTGTTTTTTTTTATCTTGCACAGGCTATATAGGTCTTCTGATTGCTCCACTTGACAGTTTTTTTTTAAGGAAAGGTCTGTGATTAATAGGTTATACTCTATTGAAGGAAAGTTGAGCTGATCATTTGATAAGAATGATTTGTCATCATTAAACAATCTAGATTTTTATATTTCATATTCTTAATGCACAGTGCCAGTTATACAGAATTATTTATATATCCAACATAAAGGTGATGCCACAGATTTTTGTGCCCCTTTTCCAAAATAATTGAACAGCTCACCTTTTCAGCTTTGAAGTCCAATGCTTTATTCACTGTCCTTTGTCCCACAATTATCTATTACTTTGTATCTGTCATATATCGCAGGACTGGCAAGAGATCAAACTGCTGCATGTTTTCCATCACCACCTGATTGCTGGACGGGGTACACCTGTCAAATCCACAGAGGACCACTACCATCTGGTCGCTGTGGGCAGCAGAACAGATGGCGCCACTGTCCTCCGCATGTGGAAGATCACAGTGGCTCACCCTGGTGAGTAAATATTTAACATTTTTAATCAGATGTGCTAAATACATGAAATCCTGATAAAATTAATCATCATTTGGATACTGCATATTTTAAAATATCCCATATTCAGATTTATAGTAATTAATTTATATAGCAATATTAATTCTGTTGTATATCAAATTTTCTGTCATAAGAATTTGATCATTTGAAAACCCAAAGTTTTAATCAAACAGTTTCTTGAATGCCATAGTTGTTACATTTTTTATGAAAAAAAATATTGGATGTTGATGTTTCTCCATGAGCAGCACAATAGAGTTATTTGAACATTTACAAAATAATGAATGATAAAATATACATTTATTGATTTTTGGCTGGATAAAATGATGTCATCAGAATATGATGATGGTTTTGATGTGTTGAAAGAAGATAATTGCTTCCCTTATGTATAAGATGTATAGTCCAAAGTTAACAATTCAGCCAGAGACAGTACTGATAGCAACATTTGTTATGAAGACCACAGATTACTTATTAGCAATACATGCATGCATATAGGTTATGTATGAGCAGTATCTTTATATGTTAATCAGTATACCCCTTCTTTCAGAGGAGTCTTCTGTTAGTCAATCCAGCACTGGACATGGTGATGATGGTGTCAGCAGCCAGATGGCAGCACCATCCACTCTTAACCTCCGACCCAGGTTCTCTATCTCAACCACAGTGGTGAGTGATTCCTTTCTGAGATTAGCCCGACAGTTTGGTCACGATTGTATAGATGAGTTGGAGCTTGCAGGAAGAGAGATTTTCCAGCCAACTTTGAGGTCCTTGTTTTAAGGCTCAGTTAATCTAGTTGCCACTAGATGACAGCAGCTATGGTTTGAATGCCTTCCGTCAGGCCCAGACATGTGCTTCTTGAATGAAGAAATGACACATGACATTTAGTGCCACCTACCTGTGCTTGGCTGAACTAAAGATTTCCTCAACATCTTAACTTTTTTTTTCAGCAGTGACTTCATGTGATAAACCAGGTATCAAAACCTTTGTAGGGATGTATATGCTGTGTTAATAGCATCAGTGGTTAGAAATAAAATAAAAGAGGTTTGTGCATGTAGGAGTGTTATCATAACATCAATTAGCTATCAGTTATTTTTTTGCAGGAATGTGACCTTGTCTTGACCTTGCCTCATGGTGTTCATGTAACCATGGCAACAATATCAGCAGGTCACCTGAGTTCAGCATCCATATACCCAGCTTTCATGTCTCCATACCTGATTTGTACCACATGTTCAGATCGCAAAGTACGCTTTTGGACATGTGAAAATGAGGCTGAGAATGAGGGGTCAAAGTTCACCTGGACTGAATGGGATATGCTGTCCTCTGATGGCTACACTGCTATTGATGTGCCTGGTAGGTGTTTAGTAAATGAATATGAAATACTGTAAAAAAAAATAAACATGATTGTTAGAAGCTTGTTATTAATAAAATTCAATGCCTTACAAGTTCAGGAAATTTCTACAAAATGTTTAGACAAGCCCACACAAAAGATATTGTTCTGTGCCATTGCCACTTGGATCATAACTTTTTTTTTGTTGTTTTCTGAATGAGCTCCAAGGCTCCAGTATTGTTGTGGTTAAAGGCTGCTATTCCCTGATGTCCTTCAAGTTAACTGAAAAGTGCAAAAATTTCATTCATAAAGGTATCAGTGACAATCATTAAACTTAAGTTGTTCATATCAGCTGTTTTGAGCATTGTTCTTGCAAGCTGCAAAATTTAACATCTTTATCTTCATTGGTACATTTTTAGATCAATAATTCCCATCCTGCTCCATATTTTTGTCCCTCACTTCCGCAGAAAGAGGGACATTGATTTAGGTTTATCTGTCTGTTTGTCCTTTTGTCCCTATATCTGACCATCGGTTAGGTTTTCATTTCTGTGCCATAACTTTCCCTAGTATTTTCCGATTTCATTCAAATTTGGGTAAGTGATTGCTCTTATGCTTACCTTGGTTGGGGTTGGTTTTGGAGTGTCTGTCTAAAAATTTTTGTCAACACCAGCTCTAAAAGAAACAAAATTTTCCCTTTGGTCCACAATTCGCAACAAAAAAATGATGACATGTTGAGATACCTTCAGGGGACAATGAAAACTAAAAAAATTAATAACTAAATGATACTGATGCTGTTTTATCTTTTTGTTGCAGGAAAGCCTTTTGCTGCTAGCTGTGCATACAGTGGCCGTGTGGCTGTGGCCTTCCAGAACCGTGGTTCCAAACACCACCATCACCACCACCAGGGAGACAAGCCGTCACGGCCAAGCAGTTTATGGGTGTCCATCTACGAGTGTGAATCTACAGGTCAGAACACTGCAAGATATTTTCCAGACAGTCATGTACAGTGTTTTCTGTAATGTATTAGATATCTCTCAATTACTGGCATATCAACAGCCAGTTGTAACCTTAAAGGACATAATCAGGAGAGATATTGTGCATATACTTTCACACTATAAGTTCATTTTGCTCTATACAAGAGTTTCCCCAGCAAAACTTCCCCAGCACATAGTCTCAGTAGCTGGCATATGGCTGTTTTTCACCATGTTATGGTCCTCAGTGTTTGTAAACACAGTCCATGAGGGTAAGTTTCTATAACAAGGCTATGTGAACAGAGGTCTGATTGTAAGGCGGAACACATGTAGTTTCAGCCAGCTGGAACATGTATTACATTTTCTGGGCCAAGTCATTCAAGGCATCTCCTGATTGACAGGTGTAGTGGCTCTGTGATGCACACGGTACCACACAGTGTGTATATGTTGACACTAGTGATCATGCCTGGTCAACTGTTTTTTGTTTGTTTTTTTTTTACACTTGTTAACAGAAGTAAGCAAATGGTTTCAAGGCAATATTTTGGCAGGTACAGATGTATTTTTTAGGGAAGAAGCTATTTTTCATGTTAATGCAACATGGTGTATAGGTGATTTGGACCCTTTAAGGAACCAAACGGTTCTTAGTTTATTTTCATGTCTTACTGAATATATCACCGTCTGTTTTAACATGTAGACATTGAAGTGTATTGAGAATATCAGTTCTTGTACCCTCATATACTCCCCATGAGGTTACAGTCCACACATATCCATAAAAGGCATTAATTTGCATGCAGTGCCCATGGTCAGTATGTTCCCTCCTGGAGCTCCTAGAAGAAAAGCCCCTTCCCTTCCTGTTTAAACCTTTGCTGGGCTTCATAGCACTAAATTGTGAACCTAAAACTTTGTTGCCATAACTCTCCTTAACCATGAGATTTCTCTCATTTTATTAAGATGTATTTTTCTGTTGCTTCCTGAAATAAGTTTTTTAAAAATGTTTATGTTAAATGTTATGTAACCATAATACTTTAAAATCTGAGAGAGAATTTGTGCAGATTTTAAAACAAACTGTACCAAAGGCCCAACATTCACATTAGTCCAACATTATATACATTGAAACTTGTGTAATAAGACCACCTGTGAGACTGACCAAAAGTGGTCATGATTCACAGGTTGTCTAATTAGACAGGTCAGTTATAACCCATGTGAATGCTTTTGGTTCACTCAAGGGTGATCTTAATAGACAGGTGGTCTTCCAGACAGCTTCCATTGTATTTTACGTGGCCTACACATGTTAGGATATTTTCTTTTCTTTCAGGTGGGTCAGAGTGGTGTAAGGAGGACACCATTGGTTTACACACTGGGGGAGACAGAACTATTAAACCACAGTTGGCTGCTATCGGGGCAGATGGCGCCACTTCCACTCTTTTGGTATCCCCAGGTGATGGCAGGCCAGCCATTGTCCAGTCAGTGTCCCCTACATCAGTCAGTGTCCCAGTGCTGGCACCGGAGAGCAGCAACACAGTGCTTTTGGACTGGGCCCCTACAGAAGATGGCTCTCACCTACTGACAGTCGCTATAGACTCAAAAATCCTGATATACGCTCCAGTTTCTGAGGAAGTAGCAGAAGCCGCCAGTGGCCGTGAGCACAAACCCAAACCCTCCCCTGCCAGGGGGCTCCTCCAGAAGAGTAAATCCGTCACCATGGTTTCCAGCGTGGATCAGATACAGTGGATCAAGCTCCGCAGCATTGACCTCTCACAGAACGAGGGAATTCCGGCCACTCCATCTCGACTCAGCTGGGTCCGCGATGGACTCCTGATTTTAGGGGTGGACACGGAGATCCATGTATATACACAGTGGCAGCAGCTGTCAACGAGCCCCACCATGGACATCACCAGTAAAGACTCCACTGCTAATAGGAAGAGTATCAGTGAGAAGGCGCTGCAGCGTGTAGCATCTGGAACCAGCCTCAGCTCTGTCATGGGAACTTCAAAAAGTTTCAAACGCTCTGTATCTACAAACAGCATGAGGTTAGCGGCATCTACAACCGGTATATCCAAGCTTTTTGAAGGCCGTGACACAATGAGAAAGCGAGACATCAAGCCGGAGTTGAAGAAGGATGACAGTCTGAACAGCATGCAGTTGATCCAAGAATGTGGTCTTTTTGAAGCTGCAAAGCTGGCCAACCCTGTTCTGCCACAGTATCACCCTAAACAGCTGATTGAATTGCTTAACTTTGGTAAGATGAGGAGAGTAAAAGCTATACTGTTGCACCTAGTACGCTGTGTCGCAGGGTATGATTCCAATAGCCCTTTCCGTCGTGAAAGTGAAAACAGACCAAGAGCACATTCACGTGCCATAAGCTTAAGTGGGTCAAGCCCCATGGAACCAGATACCATTCCTGGGGAGGTCACATTAGATTATGTAGAAATCATCGCCATCCCACCGTTACCATTATATTCCCTTGTGGAAGCTGATAAGGAGGAAACCGTCGGCACGGAAACTGCATCAGATATGCTGCAGCAGGACCCAATGGCAATGTTCAGCTCTGATGATCCCAGCAAGGAGCTGAGTCGATCGTACGAGAATGATGATGTGTTCATGCACCAGGAGTCAACAGATGAGGAACCTCCCATGCCTGGCGGAAAGAAGAAGTTTGGAGCCAAGGAAGCTAGGTTACTGTCTAAATATTTGACCCATATGCACTTGCCAGGCCTGTCCAGCCTGGACCAGATGTACCTGGCTGCTCTCGCTGATACTGTCGCTAACACGAAGCTGGATGCCATGGATACCAGCACTGGGCAAACGCACACACAGTCAGGTGGGTTGTAGCTACATACACACTGAATTATTAAAAATTATTCTCATAATTATGTATGTAATATAATCATCTCCTTCCAGATTATGATATGAGGACCACACATATATATATATATATATATATATATATATATATATATATATATATATATATATATACACTAAAATCTCAACATTACTACTAGTAATGGGACCTTGATAAATTGGTCACATCCTCAAGGATGGTTGTCTAAGTGAGGTCTTATGTAAAGGACAAAAATTAATCGGGACCATAAACCAACCATGAAGGGGTTGTTATTTTGAGATGGTCATTAGCTGAGCTTTTATACTGTATAAGCCATGTATGTGGTCACTTATTTTTGGTATCTATTACAACACTTCCATCATGAGACACAGTCAGAGATTTTTAACACCATCACTGAAGTATCATAACCAATATTGCTCTTGTTAGGGGCTTTGCTTGACAGTTCCTGAAATAAATCCTGTAACTCTGCATGTTCACTTTCTAGGGGTTTGGTGTTACTTAATGTCTAACATATTTGACATGGCTAATGTATCAAAGGGTATTATACCTTGGATATTCTGGCTGTTCACCAATCTGGGCTCAGGGTGGACATTATAGGTGGGGATTTTTAAAGTGGTTGACATTTCTTCCAAAATATTAACACTACGAGCTAATGCATGACACAATAATATCCTTTATAAAAATATATCATTTTATATATATATATATATATATATATATATATATATAAAATATTTGTATATATGTATATACCGTAATGTCTACATCAGTTGTATCCTTCATTAGTTCGCACACTATAAATTTCCTAAAAACATATTTTTAGCGAACCTGTGAGCTTATGCGATGGCGCAGCGTCGTCCGTCTATCGTCAGCCGTCCGCCGTCCAGGGATGGCTTTCCGCTGTCCATGGCTGTAAGCTAAGCTAGCAGCTCCAAATTCTATGTAAGAATTAGTCACATGTGAAATTTGGTGCCCTGGAGCTTATTATTGGTTATCTGCATTAATTTAGATTTTATAGAGGAAAAACTTAAAAACATTTAAAAATCTTCTTCTCTGAAACTGTCCAGCCAAATTGTCCAATATTTCACAGAAATGATCCCTGGAACAATCTCTCTCAAGTTTGTTTGAATGGTTCCAGTTTGGAGATTTTTGGCCGAGTACGGTTGAACTTAGTCATCTGTTCAAAAAAGCACACTAAAATTAAAATCTCAGAAACAGCAAGAGCTATAATCACCAAATTTTTTACCAATGTTTGTCACATACAGTAAAACCTGAGAGTTAAGACCACCTGACGTGCCACACCAAAAGCGGTCTTAAGTCACAGGTGGTCTTTAAGTCTCAGGTGGTCTAAGTCTCAGCATGAAGCGAACAAAGAATATAAAGGCATATATGTCTACGTAAACATTTATTTATTTATTATAAAAATAGATACTGGATATATATATATATATATATATATATATATATATATATATATATATATATATATATATATATATATATATAATCAAAATATTCACAACAATATTTACAAATTAACAACAATATTTACTTAAAACACTGAATCAATCTTGTTCTGCTTAACAAAGAGAATCTTATTTATAATTATCGAAGAAAGCTGGTCCTTTTATAACTTTATTAAACAAGCCTTTGTCAAAGGCTTTGAATAGCTTGTTTGTCATATTGCACAAACACAAACCGCTAATTAATGATGTACCATGAGTACACACTGAGTCACTTTGTTGATCACTGACTTGTGCTCACCGTAATAAGAAGCAGACCCCATTAACATCTCAATAAACTTCAAAGCAGGTATGAAGGGATCGATCATTAGATTACAGGTGACTGCTCACGTTATCAAACTGTCTCTCTATATTGGTACTATGGTAGTAAGCATTGAGTCCTATTGCCTTATTGATGAATATTCTATTGATGTTATCGAAGCAGGTCGTCAGTTTGTCGTCGTCATGAACTGACATGTTGTCAAGTCAAAATGTGTGTGATAAGCAATGACAGTTGATCGCTTAAATTAAGCAATGACAAACTTACTTTCATGACTCACTTTTTTAAAATTAAATCCGCGCAAATGTTATTTACACATCGCTAAGACTAGCTATGAACTCCGGTCAACTGGTCAACGACCGCAGCGTGCCAGAAATACAACGGGAGTTCTATTCGATGAATATTAATGAGGGATTTCCCTTAGAGCACGTGATCCTTACCTGTTTACCGTAAAGATGTTTTAGACAATCGTTAAACAAATTCGATGTGTTCAAAGATAGGCTGTGCTAAAAAAAAGTAATGGTACACAGAATTAAAGAATTGGGTCGTTTTACATGTTCCCTCGCAATATTCGCGGAACTTTCATTTTTCGAGAAAGATTAAAACCACGCGGGCCCTGGGCCAGTGACACCTGGAGGGGGTATTCTGAATTGATGTCCAATTCACCCCGGGAAAAGTAGGTCACCATTGCCACCTGTACATTCACGAGACGGTCAATGGCACGGTCGTTTTAGTCTTAACTTAGGACGCCAGGTGCCACTACCGCTTCACCAGGCGGTCGCTTAACGGAGGTAAAGACCAGCGACCGGTCACATTTGAGCGGTCGGTGGTCGCGTACCACAAACGGTCGCTCAACACAGGGGCATTAAAGAGTGATTAAGCTCGGTGCATTCATTTTTCGGTCGTAAGTCACAGACGGTCGCTGGCGGCAGTGGTCGCTTGGTTCAGGTTTCACTGTATGTCATATCTGATTTTGAGGTATTGGTGGCGCCACCTACATTGATGTGTTATTTACAAGCGAAAATGTAATTTTAAACTCTTCTAGCTTATACACTGATTTGTGATGAAACTTTTAAGCTGATTGGTTTAAACTTTACAAGAATTATTCTATGGTAGGGTTCTGCCAGTTTTATAAGAATAGATTGGGTAAATACAGTTTTAAAAAAACATTGTAGCCAATTGAAAAAGGATTTCTGTATTTGAAAACAGATTTGAGTTTCAGCAGCCAAGTCAAGAGGTCACTCAGTACAAACAGGTGGGGTTTAGACATCACCATGGCAACTGACCTGGCTCGGGGAAGTGTCTAGACAATGTGTCTAGATGTCTAGACACAGCGTCTAGACGTCTAGACAATGTTAAGATGCGGAATTCCCAGATTATTGGAACTATATCTTTCAACTGTTTGAAAAAACTTGGATTTTTAAGTGAATTGGGTTTATCATTAGGTCACATGTGAACTGCTGCACCCTCATTTTTGGTTGACCTCTGACCTATCTTCGCTGCCCAGCGTCCATTTGTGGGTCTGTTTCCACACATAAACCCGCATATCTCGGGAACCGTTTGACCGATCAGGCTAAAAATTTTGCACAAATGTAGCCCTTTGATAGCTTTATAACATACACTAAAAATGGTGGCGCCACCTGCAACCATTTTTTGCACAGCGTCCATCTGTTCATCTGCCTTGGGATAAAATCACTCATATCTCAGCAGTGGTTTGACTTATCCACCTGAAATTTTGCAGGTTTATACATCCTGGACAGCTTTCTGGATTTATGACAGGTGGCGCCACCTACATTCAGGTTTACTTTGCAGACATCCAAGCTCATATCTAGGGAACCGTTTGACCGATTGGGCCAAAAATTTGCATGTGTATAGATCTCACATAGCTCTTCATCATAGGCAAAACTGGTGGCGCCACCTGCAACCACTTATGCACAGCATCCATCTGTTCATCTGCCTTCGGATAAAATTACTCATATCTCAGAAGTGGTTTGACTTATCCACCTGAAATTTTGCAGGTTTATACATCCTGGACAGCTTTCTGGATTTTATGACAGGTGGCGCCACCTACATTCATGTTTACTCTGCAGACATCCAAGCTCATATCTTGGGAACCGTTTGACCGATTGGGCCAAAATTTTGCATGTGTATAGATCTCACATAGCTCTTCATCATAAGCAAAACTGGTGGTGCCGCCTGCAACCACTTATGAAAACCATCCATCTGTTCATCTGCGTTGGGATAAAATCACTCATATCTCAGCAGTGGTTTGACTTATCCACCTGAAATTTTGCAGGTTTATACATCCTGGACAATTTTCTCGATTTTATGACAGGTGGCACCACCTACATTTACGTTTACTCTGCAGACATCCATGCTCATATGCAACACACCTCACTCTATTCCAAATGCCACTTAATCCATGCCTCACTTCACCTGTCCCACTCTGATTTCTGCAGATACACAGTCGCTGGTGGACTACCCATATTCTAGTTTTAAAATATCCTAGTCTGAAACTTGCAGGTCCAAAATGTCTATTTTGCTGAAATCATAATGACTAAGGTAGATATGTAGGATTTAAAAGGATCAATATTAAATTTAAAAAAAAAAAAAAATCCATTCATACTCCCAAACTTTGCACAGGTTCGCATTAGGCCTGTAGGCCTTGTTCTATAATACATATATGAATTCGTACAACAACATACTGTGCCAATATTAGCTATTGCCGGTGACCACCAGCGGTACGTATGAACCATAATTGTTGCTATGATTAAAACGGCTTTGCATGCAGAGATGCATCAAATGTCGACGCTGTTCACCTGATAACAACACATCTTTATGCTCTATTGTGTGGCAGTAACATGATAATTTATCAGAACAATTTTATCAGATTTGTGACTTCTTGTTTGTAAATTGGAAAAACTGTCACTTAACTTATACCGATGGGTAATCTTTGCTTCAGACTTGTTACAACATGAATGTGATTCAAACAATAGAACTCAGGGTAAAAAATGTGTTTTAATCAATAATATTTTGTTTACTTAATAATAGAATAAGAAGGATTTGTAAGTTAAACAAAAATCGCATTAGCTGATGATTATATACTAGTTATCCACTTGGGACAAACCTCGCACGGACCACTGATCGCAGGCATGACCTAGTGCTACAAGACATCAAAGGTTAAATGGAGATCGTCAGAGTGCTTTGAACCGCAGCTACAAAGGATATACCACTGTCTTCAAGAGTTTTTATCTGAATTTTATCAGAAAATAAAAACTTCCGCGTTTTGCATTGGCTGCTGTGGCCATTTGGTTAGAGGCGCATGAACAGTTAAAGTGTTAACTTTGTTCCCCTGGTTCAAACCTGTCAGTTTTTTCCCCTTTTATGTTATTCCCCGGTCCCACTGTAGAAATATGATAACATATGTTTTCATTTATGTCTTTCCACTGAAATAACCAAACGGGTAAAATAAATGTACATTTAATTTATTGAAATATATAAATAATTCTGGTGAGATTACATATTCACGGCTGTAATAAGTTCACTTCCCGCCAGGTGTCACCCAGAATAAATTTCATTAACGCCCTAAGAAAATCACCATTTCCATTTTTTAGGGCGTATTCTGAAATCCATACAAATGAATTAAATGTTGCCATGAATTATTACAAAACAATAGCCCATTTTCTTACCGTTAATGATGCTACGCACCGATGTTAGCCGTAAGAGACCCCTGGCTAATGATGTTTTCCTTTCATGTCCAAACTGTGAAACCCTTCGAAGATTGTTGCTTGTTTATTTACCAATAATATATATATATATAAATATATAAAAAAATCCAGGCGGATTTTAAATTCGCCTAGACAAGATTGCGATTTTGATCTTGCCTTGACGGATTTAAAACTCGCCTAGACGAGATCACAATCGCAATCTCGCCTAGGGGAGATTGAAATCCATCATGGAGCAGGCCAGGATTTCAATCTCTTCTGTGACATATATATATATAAAACACTGGTTTATAAAATGCCAGTTACGGGATATAACAGATATATTTTTTGTCACCAGCAGCGCCCACATATATATTCCGGAACAACTGTTAAATAATAATTGACATGAGAGTTGCCATACATCCTTTATTATCGCCCACCGCTGATTGTCAGGCATCAGACAATCTTCACTCCTGCAATATTCTAATTTTTCATTTTTTTACATATAATACCATAAAAGTCGTTGTAGAAGTCGCGACTTGTACTAGAAATCGAATTCTAAAAACCAGAATTTTCTGGCAAAGTCGGGGTGTGACTTGTAATACATACTTATCCCGTCCCAGTCAGCTTTTGCGGTACATGGAACGACGTCAGTTGAGCGATAATTGGCGATACCTTTAACCAGTGCTTTGTAAAACGTCTTTCCCCAATAATTTACATCTTTAACCATCTCTTATGAAAACCTGCCTTATGTTTGGTGAACTGACAGAATTTCCATTTTATTAACATGAAATGCAAATTATAAATTTGCCCAGTTCAAGGCCTACCTGTTCTGACAAGTCGCCATTCAAGTGACACTTCCTAATCTGCATAACTGTTATATTATGAGTCAATTTGACCCATATGTCAGTCTGCTGCTCTTTGACGTACACTTTCTTTCCGTTGAATCTCTATGGGTATGCGTGTCATTATGTAAACTCGCAGATCCATAGCCGTTTATACATGTAATGTTGAGTCACATTCGAACTGAGAAAAATAATAATTTTTTCCTGTACGAATTCAAGTAGACATTACGGTATATGTATATATGTATATATATATATATATATATATAAAACATGCTTTTGTAACAGATCTATGTATGACTGATTGGAAATTCACAAAAAGTTGAAATTGTACTTTCACGCTAATGTACCATGCTTGTTTAAAAGCTTGTTTCATTTTTCACCAAAGACTGTGGGACATAATTATAATTTTTAATTATAACTCAGGGCCTTGCATTTTCTCTTTTCATCCATCTTGTAACATATGTTTTTGTATCCAGATTTCTCAGATTTTAGATTAAAAGGTATGTATGGAACTTGTAACTTTAGGTATCTAGATGTGTAACTGGTACTAGATCGCTCCCACTAACAACAAAGTTAACATTTGTGACATTTTCAATTTAAAATAATTGCATCTACAACTGCAAATGATTATGCACATATATGCTTATAAAGTAATATATGAGCATAAAATAATTCAAGTTTCATATTATATATAGGATAATGTGTGTTTCCTTATACTGGCTCCAGTATATTATAAGCAATTATAACAGATTCATACTTGCCAAATCTGGTGTCCCCTAACATACCAAAAATGAGGTCAAGGTGACCTCATTTTTCTGGCACTACAAGTTTTATCATTGAAAGCAAAGAATCTTGTTGAAGCTTGGCACTTATACTTTAACTTGGCATGCCACTGACATGAACATTCTTAATAGAATACAGATGTATTTGACCTCTCTGGTCTAATCTGTTTTAATCATGGAAAGAAATTCTGAAAGCCTTTGGTCAAAAATATATTATTTGGCTTCACAGCGGTAATCATAGTTCAACATTACTGCTGAAATTGAGGTCACTGTGACCTCATTTACTCTAGTCATAGGGAGACACAGAATGAACTTGGCCAGAATTATATCATTATGGGAAAGTAGTTCATTGTAACCTAGTCCATTGTCAGCCCCTGCATCCACTGCATCTGTCAACCAGGGGTAACATTAAACATCTCCAAACTACAGGTTCTTTGAATATCAATGACACAAATATCTGGAGAAATTTGTAAAGAATGTGGACTGTAATTTTTTGGAGGTAATATCCTCAGTTTTTTATGCTCTATTATCTAATTCTTAATTTAAGTTTTTACATCTGCAGAGTTCAAATTTGGTGTCAGACTATGTGACAGGGGGGTAGCACTCACTTCCTTTCAAAGTATTTTTGTATCCTAGTGTCACCCAGACTTGGTGTATGCCGCATCCACTGGTCCTGGGTTTGTTATCATTCCCATTGCTGGGTCATAACACTGAGGAACCCCAAAAAGAGGCACTTGTTTTTGAGTGATACACAGCTGTGGGGCACAGCCTTCCCAAGCCTGCAACGCTCACCCTGGGTGGGGGCTGACCGTGGAAATCTCACCGCCTCGGCTGAGATTTAAACTTACAACCTCCCAGCTATGAGTCCTGTGCTCTACCCCTGAGCCACAGAAGCAGGGTGTTAACTATAATTTACATGAGCACAAACCAAATTGGTCCTTTTTTTGTTAGAATATTAACAAATGCATGTATTTTGGAATGTGGGATAAAAATATGGTCAGTTTATTTCAGACATTTTCATCATAAGGATGTTAATTTCTCCAGCACTATAATCAAAAACTTCTGCACACATCTTTTATATGGTATACATGCATGCTTATCCATACTCAATGTGGAACAGTTGTTTGAAGTAAAAACATTCTAAATCAATATAAAGAAACCAAGATAGTTCTATAAAACTTGTAGCTCTATTCCAAGTATGTAAAATTTGATTTTTGTTTTATACTTATATTTAGAATTGTAAATTTGAATATTTTTCTGCATGTTTATATAGCAATTTCACACTTTGCCAGTGCTCATAAATAAATATGTTAAGTTTCAGTAAGCATAACTCATTTGATTACCACAAAGTTTTCCTATTATATTGTTTCAATATATGGCAGTATGAACTTATGAATATTATATCAACAGGATGTCTATTTCTCCAGTTTGCCATATCCACTACCTTCCATCTAAAATTATATTTTAAATGCGGTGGAAAAATTCACTTGATTTCATAATACAAACATGATAATAATATTTGCTTCTATATTTGCCCCCACCAATGGTAGTAACCTCTGGTTGGAGAATGGTAAACAGTATCTGCTAATTTTTTCAAAGTACTGGCAAGTGTATAGTTGTGATTAAGATATTATATACTTTAACAGAGTTGTTTTTAAGAGTAACATTCAGTTTATATCTGAGGCTACTTCCCTTTAATGTATTTGACAGACATATTATATTTATTGTACCATTATCTTAGTAATTGTACATACATATTTGGTTGCAAGGTCTGTAAAATAGAACTGATCAAGTTTAATGCTATATTTCATCATTTTTACTACATACATTGCCAGCCTGATATTCAGGCCACTGGTTTTTAATGTGGTAGGTTTTACTGACTTTCCAATGAATCTGTATTCCACATACTTGTTTTCGAAAATACAGACTCATATAATTTTGACAGTTTACTTTCCTTAACAGTCACTAACAGTTAATTATAAATTAATAACACACTAAAAGAGTATCTAAGCAACTGACATATTAAACAAGGGCTATGTTTGTTAATTTTGTAGTTTGACTTGTTCCCATGACTAATAGAGTGATATTTCAATCATATTGGTATTTACCAAATTAATGAAAACATGTTTATTATTTAACAGCACCTGTTCCTGCAAACTAAGTTTTTTTAAAATGTATAAGCATACATGAAAACACAAACAAAAATGACACACGTAAGTAAAAGAATCATTCTTCTGGCACATTTTTAGAATACTGCTGTAATTATAAGTTTAATGTCATAGTCTTTTTCATTTCAGTATAAGGTTTCAGGAAATTAGCAAATGAGAATCCATTCCAGTATCATACAAAAACAACCTAATCCTTATGCATATTGTGAAAAAGTTCAAAATTTTTGCCGATTTTATCATCATACCAATTTTAAGTGCTATATAAACATGTAGATGCTAAACACAGACTTAAAAGCCTTTTACATTTTACCCAAATCATATAATCCAGACACCCATACAACCCAGTAAATCTGCAGGAATGCTGTACCTGTCAGACTTATGATTATTAAGTTGCTGCTGATTTTAGTTGAGACTCTGGATGACTGTGGGATGCGCTACATGTTGGCGATGCGTCATCACGTATACTTAATGAAGATGCTGCCCCTAGGTCAGCGAGTGCAGTTACAGAAGCAGGGACTGCAGCCAGCTAACTTTGTGTGGGCCTTCCATTCTGAAGGTCTGGAGGTACGTGGATATATTTGTTACTGACTTTCTGCAGGTATCATTAAAGGGGCCAATTCACCTATCTGACCTTATAAACTAAAGGTAACCCCTTGAAGCTTTCATAAAAATAGGCCAGAAAATGTGTATATCAATGCACATAGGCTTCTTGTTAGGGCCCTGCTTGAAAAGCAGAAGCCCTATAGTAATCAACCTGTCTGTCTGTCTGTCAGTCGGATGATAACTCCAGTTAGAATTGACGGATTGAATTCAAACCTGAAATATGTATTAACCATCAATTATGGAAGATCCCTATCAATTTTGGGGTCCTGAGGTCAAAAAGTTATTCACAGTTTGGTGTTAAATTTTAGGTCATTCTTTCAGCAGGGCAGAAATCATAATTGTAACCATAATTGTTTGTTAACAGTAGGACAGGTCCTCATGGCAACAGCAATGAGGCATGATATATGGTCATAGTCAGCCATTTTTCCGTAAGTTATGCGGTAAAAACCATTACTGAACACCTAGTAAGGTTGCGCTCTCATAGCAAATATGCATGCAAAACACCCACATTGTTAACACCATTACTCGTAAAAAGTATTTCATATAAGGTTCCCAGACTCACGGCAGTGATGGACCTTTTTTTTTAAATGTTGAAAATGTGTTATCTCTAAATTGTTTTTAATTCTGAACAGAAAAAAAAATGCCAAGCCAGCTCTTAAGTACTGTCATGGATATAGTTGTGTGGTTTTCACATTGCATGCAATATTAATTTCAGTGATTTAAAACTCCAGCATCAGCTGAGCTTAACGGCCCCTTGGTCACTTGTTTCTGTCTAATACAGAAATCACACAATTAAATTTGTCTGAAATTATTAAATTTACTTTGATATATGGGGGCAGTGGCCTTTCTGAGAGGAAATCCCTGTCTCCTTATGATATTAATGCTTTCATAGAATATTATATCCCAATCAATGTAATATCTATATCTATGTCCGGCTGTAAAACTACTATCACTGATTCAGAAATAACATCTTGGTTCAGATATTTAAATATTGTTTTGGGTCAGTTTTCTCTGTCTCTGCATGTAATCAGTCCTTTATTACATTTTTTTAAAGCATATTTCAAGTCTATGGGCCTTTTGCGGGGCCCTTTCTGACCTGTCAGTATTCTAGTTTTGTTTATATCAATGTGTTTATAATATATGGGGGCCTGCCAAAATAATCAAAACAAATTCAACAAGGGCATCTGTCAGCAAGTCAGATAAGTTAGAACTTTGCAAATGGCTTTTTGCAACAAGTGATCTTTCTACCTCCACATCTGTGTAACCTACCACCTTAGGTTACATGTTTTTCCCATTTGTCAACATTGCTGTGTTTACAAACACGTTGATAAACAAGTTTAAACATCCTTTATAAAGGCTTTTAAGAACTTCCCATCCAAAATTACCCTTAGATCTTTAATATATACACAGAGGAAGCTAGAAATCACATAAATTCCCTTTCAAAAGGTAGGTTATTGGGCACCTTTAGAACTTAACTTAAAACATACCAATATTCATTATGATAGAGGTCAAGAGAATATTGATAGATTTTCAGGAATTATTTTATTGTATCTTTGGGAAAAAAGGTTGAAATAAAGATCTTACTATAAAATTTTCTGTCATATCCAGGAGCTGATCAATTTGATCCCAGGGATGGTGAAAGAGGAGCCGACATGGGCGGAGCTACGACAGCTCGGTGTGGGCTGGTGGCTGAGGAACACAACTACTCTGAGACTGTGTATTGAAAAGGTAAGTAGCTGTCACTCACAGGTTTGTTTACACAGAATATTCTTGTGGTTCTATATGAGCTCATTTAAATAGATAGTTTTCAGGAGTTAAAGATTTAATTATCCATAATGTGGCATATAATGACCTTAGGAATGAAATACAAAGCATTTTCCATTGTGCTTGCCATCTTTGTGTATACATGAAGATTAAACGATATATAAGAGATATAAACATATCTTGTGTATATAGAAGGTTGGTTGATTTCTGGCAGATTGCCAAGTCAGCTTTCCAGAGCCAGAGATATAAAAACATATTTTGTTTATATAGAATATTGTGTGTTTTCTGGCAGGTTGCCAAGACGGCTTTCAAGAGTCAGAAGGATCCTTTGGATGCTGCTTTGTTTTACTTGGCCATGAAGAAGAAGAATGTTCTCTGGGGGCTCTTCAGGTGAGGATAAGAAAACATGAAAACATTGTCCTGTACCATGACTGAGACGAGCTCTGACTCAGTCATGCACGCTTTATAAGAAAAATAATCATCTGCAGTGTGACCCTCAACCAGGGTGGCACAGAATGAAAGGAAAAACAAAAAATTCTTACCCCCATTTAGACCGGATAATTTACTGCGATGAAAAGATCAAATGGTTAATTAAATAATGGTGGGTAAATAACATCTTCATATTATGAAGTGTTTATGATATTTTCCGAAAATGTCAGACATGCGTTGCATAATATCTTGTCAATTAGTGCTAAACCCCATACATGGGTCCTCCTTTCAAGTGTATAATGATGAAAGATTCAAGGGAGTTTTGAAGTGCACACCTCAAGTAGTGAGTGTCATGATATTAAAATAAAGCCATATTTGACCTTTTGTGTGTAATATTTGCAAGAAAATGCTTGTTTTTTATCATCCCTTTCCTAGTTTGCACAGGTGCCTGCAGATAAATCCCTGGTTTCCTTTGTATGGATGCAACTTGTGTAAGGAATGTCAATTCGTGACAATGACAAATGAAAACGTAAAGATCATTGCACAATGATGAAATGCAACACCACCATTTACATTTATTGCTGAAGAAAAAAATTGTATATTTATGGTGTTCAATCCAGTTTTTGAAGTTATTAATTTTTTTTTTAATTGAAAAGCCCCTAAGATGCTGTACTATTAATGTTATGCAGTGAAGGCAAATACTGGATTACTAGATGTGATTGTTTAAAATAATCCATGTTGTTACACAGCAAAAAAGGATTTTCTAGAGAAAAAAAATTCCTTGTTCTAAAAATATTAACCATAATGGGTGCGAATTCTGATACCTTATGACTAGATAACCAATCAGATTCAGACAACTAAAGTCTTTGTATTCCTGTTTTGTGCAGATCTGTCAGTGAAACCAAGATGGTGCAGTTCTTCAGGAACAACTTCTCCGAGGACAGGTGGAGACGTGCTGCTCTGAAGAACGCTTTTGCCTTGCTAGGTCGTCAGAGGTTTGAACATGCAGTAGCTTTCTTCCTGCTGGCTGGAAATTTGAGGGATGCTTTGGAGGTAGGATTTCATTGAGAGAAATCCTCTTATTTATATGTTTACATTATTTTCATCCATGGGGGAGAAGTAGAGTGCTTGGTCTTTGGTCAGCGGCAGTGTTGACGTCAGTGTCACCTGTCGCCTTTATTGTGAACACGATAACTTTTGAACGACACAACATTTTTTCATGAAATTCTAAATTTAAATTGTTTCTACCAATATATTGGACGTGTTTGAAAACATGTCACCTTGACCATCATCAAGGTCAATTGGCCAAAATAGAAATTTTTGTAAACCCCATAACTTTTGCAGTATTGCATATTTTTCCTCAAATTTGACAGACTAATTTTTTAACCAAGTTCAATGACGACTTTTGAAAACTGATAAACTATGCCTATGACAAGTCATTCACATTTTGCCTGAAGATGGCCCATATCAAATGGCCATGGTCTGAAGGGCTCTTTGCTTGAAACAGTATCAAAGCCTGACAATGAAATGGTGAACTACACTGGCAAGCATTGGTGACATGAATTGATGTGGCTTCTTAATTTAGCACAATATAAGCTCCTGTTGGAAGTATGAAAATTAAAACATCCCCAACAAAAGCATTTGCACAGTATTTAATCTGTTTTAGATGTTTAAGTATTTCTCCTGTATCATGAAGCGTCCCTCAAGTTTTAGGTATGTTGAAGTATTTCTCCTGTTTTATCAAGTGTACCTCTTGTTTTAGGTATGTTTGAACAAAATGAATGACATCCAGCTGGCCATCGTGATCACCAGACTGTACGAGTCGGAGCTTGATGACAGAGTCCCAGCTAACTTGGTCCGCATCCTCAGAGAGGAATGCCTGGGATGTGTCCAGCAGGACGATGAACCTGACCCCAGTAGAGGTCACCCGGATCCCTTCATCCGCAGCATGTCCTACTGGATGCTGAAAGATTACAACATGGCTGTCAAGACACTGCTAGATCAAGGAACATTCAACGTGAGCCGCCTCTCACCCGATCCATCAGAGGGCGCTAGTGATGTACACTTACCCTCCGTGTTCAACTTCTACATATTCTTAAGGTCCCACCCTCTGGTTGTTCGACAGAAATTATTGGAAAAAACACCAGGTGGCACCTCTATTGGCCTGACTGGACAGAGCCAGGCTGCTGTGAGTCGGGTAATGACACCCGTTGAGCGCCGTTTGTTCTTCACAACGGCACATGCTCACCTGAAAGCCGGCTGTCCTGCTCTTGCTTTAGAAGTGCTGGCTAAGCTGCCAAAGAAGTCACTGAGCCAACCAGCTGAAGCAGCAGAAAAAGCCCAAGCTTTAGTGAAAACAGCTGATAAACCAACAGGGGGAGCCACCGCAGGAAGTGTAGACTGGTCCACTTCCACAACAGCAGCAGCGTCATCTTCTGGTGATATTTTCAGTGCCACAGACTGGGCCACTCCCGTAAGTCTACAGCAGGAGGAAGATGAGCTGGAGCTAGACTGGGGCAGCGACCATGAGGAGGATGCAGAAGACGAGGATGATGATATAACACCTACTATGTCTACCCCTGCAGCAGCAGTAACACCAGACACTGACATTGCTGAGGATGATGATGCAGACTCTGACAGCCCAGGACAGCCTGACATTATGGCTCAGCATCTTAAGTTTGTAGCCTGTCTGAAGATTTTGATGGAGGAGCTGTCCACGCTGGCCACTGGGTTTGAAGTGGATGGCAGCCAGCTGCGCTTCCAGCTCTACATCTGGCTGGAGAAGTGCGTAGAGTGTCTGCAGCTGCTGTGTCACTATGTACCAGAAGTAGAAGAAGAAGATGAGGAAAACGGTAGGATGTATGGCTGATGTAACATTTTCAAAGAATCCTGATTATTAAACTTGCCAGGTATACCAGATATACCATGACCTGAATCATACTTTCATGTGTTCTTCACAGTGTCATAGCTAAAAAAATCAAGTTTTAAAGATGATTAAAAAACAAAGGTGGCCCCCTATACAAATGAATGGTCCTGTCCCTAGGCCAGGACAAAGAAATTGCCTTACCTCATGATGGTATAGAAGCCTTTGAAATAAAACATGGTTTTTCAGTTTACTTCCAGAATTTATCAAGTTGTTCCTTGGGTGTAACCCCAGCCTTCTACAAAATTTCATCAAAATCTATTCATATCTTTTTGCACAAAATTGCTAATAAGCCACCAGCTTTAGGGAAACACATTATATCTCTTCACTTGGCAGAGGTATAAAAATATAGGTATGAATGTTTCTCATATTAAGTGTCAGTAAAATATCTTCATAATTTAAACTCAAGGATATCAGTGTTATTCTTTATTCTGTGATACTTGTCACCAACACAGTACAAACCCTGTTTTGCAGTTAACATTAAATGAACCAAATGATTCATTACTTAATCAATGCTTCATTTAAGTTAGTATAATTATATATATATTTACCGGTAAATGTTATATATTTATCTTCTTTAGCAGACAGACCTGATAGAAAGAGGACAGAAAGTCAGACTAGTGATGATGCACCATCCTCTAAGGCCATGGGTCTGCACGAGATCATCTTGATGGAGAAGATGGACTTCGATGCCAAGCTTGAGAGGCTGTCCCGTCGTAAGCTGTGGCTGCGAGCCAATCAGCAGCTGCTGCGGACCTTGCTGAGCTACAGTGAGCTTCACGGTGCGTGCGGAGGTGGCCTGGCTTCAGTTCGGATGGAGCTGATATTGCTGCTACAGGAATTGCAGCAGAGCCGACCATCCCGACAGCTTTCTGCACCCCTGCCTTTACCCACCACACTGCCACTGTTGTCAGCCAGTATCGCCAGATCAAAGACAGTCGTAGCTGATCCCATCAGACACCTACAGGTAAGTCTGTATCACCAGATCAAAAATGGTTGTTTCTGATCCTATCAGAGACCTACAGGTAAGTCTGTATCACCAGATCAAAGGTGGTCGTACCTGATCCTATCAAACACCTACAGGTAAGTCTGAACCCTAGATGAACCATTTTCATGCAATTTTATCTGAATCAATTCAATGATAGCACATAGGGTTTGCCAGTATAGATTCATGTAATTAATAATTGCTGTATATGTGATCTCTCAAACCAAACTGAATCAGAAATTAAGCCAAATGTAAATATGGGTTGGCAAATTCACATGAATATGGCCTGATTTTTATTGGCCACTTCAGGCATTACTGCATTTTATAGCTGTGAGGAAGTTAATTCAGATGGTGAAGGGACTAGTTGTTACAATTGCCATGTCAGTGTAACTCAACTGTACTATTAACCCATTTGTTAGTTGTTCATAAATCTAGCCATTAGATGCACAATTTGGTGCATGTTTTATGGATACGCGGTAAAATGCCTTTAAATTTTTCTCTTTGACGAAGTAGAATATCATTACCTGGATCCCACTGTTCTCATTTGTGTCAGTTGCATGTAGGCCTCAGTGATGTTAGTATGGTTCAGAATTATGGAAAGTGCAGGGTCAAAAGGAGGGGGTCCAGATCCCCTGGACCCCCTCCCCCCCCCCCCCTGGATCCACAACTGTAGTGTATGACTGAGGTGGTAATTCCATGCAAGGTGTACATTCCATGCAAAAGGTAACTAGGAAAGTATATAATGTTTCATTCCACAGATGATATAAAAGTAGCCTACAAAGTCATTAAATGTATGGTGTACTTTCAGAGCAGTACCCAGGAGATTCTCCGCATGCTGGTGACCTTCACCTCCCCTCCAACCTTGTCAGTGCCGATAAAGAATGTGATGTTACTGCGAGACCTGTGTGCAGCGCTGTCATCATGTATCTACCAGTCTCTGTGTGACGTTGATGCTTTCCGTGTCTCTGTCAGTGGAGAGAGCAAGGTCGGCCTGGAAGGATTCACCAAGTCAGTGCTTGTTTTACTTAGACTTAATTTAATATGTGTATCCACTCTGATATTGCTATTTATTTAGCATGTAGTCATCTACGCATTGCCAAAATCCATCAGTCACATATGTGCGGTTTAATCAGAACCAGTTTAATTTGTTTGTTTTCCCTTTGATTAAGTACAGTTTGCTTCAATATCCTAGTTACACAATTCATTTAAATACCACAGGTTTATCAGAAATGAATATTCTATAGCTTGATAGCTACAGTTCAGTGTTCCTATCTGTTAAACCGTAAATGGTTGATCAGAGTGAGTTGAAGTAACTGACAAGTGATTCCTCCAGTAAAGCAAAGTTTGACTTGATCAATATTTTTTGTAGTACAAATGTGGTCTACCAGGAGAGTTACCTGAATGCCGGAGCCAGACACACCAAACGAAGTAGCAGTGCAGAGGACACACCTAATATACCAGCAGCCAAGTGGCCAGGTAGGTCAAAGGGTAGTATGATGGGTAGTATGATGTTTAGGTCAAAGGTCAAAATAGAAATATATTTATGGTTGCTGTAGAACATGATGACTTTATATTGATCCTAAAAAGGTACTTACTTATTGAATAGGTTGCTTTTAAGTTTTAAGGATCTTGCTTCAAATTTCCTTTAGGTGAAGCTGGCTCTTGACAGTCAACGAGTATAACGCTTGGCTCTCTCAGCTGGTAACCCAAGTTTTATTCCTGGTTTGGCTATGAGAGAAGAATGTCACTGCCCATCCAATGCAGGTGGTTTTCTCCAGGTTCTGATTTTTCCTACCCCCAGAGACTACCAAAGGCCACCATCTGAGCCATGAATACTGCCCTAGTTAGTTATAATAACTATTTGTACAATCCATGTAAAATATAAATGTTTATATTATAATGTGTATCAGCTTTTGGGATTTGGCAGACTGACCAGCAGTTTTTAGTAGCCAGTGATATTGTATACCGTAAATCTCCACTTAAAACCGCACTTCCGATTAAAACCGCACCCAGACTTTGCCGAAATTCCAGGCGAGACACCGCGAGGGGCTCAAATACTAAGAACCCCCCTTTAAAACCGCACCAACTTTCGCTACGGAATGATTTGACAAAAGACACAATCAAGCTATCATCTAGAAATGAACACGCGTAGGTTGCGACTCGGCCATTCCTGTCCACTTTAAAAATTCCTTGGGCATATTATTTAAACACATCATAACACTTTTTTTGCAGGGTCACTCAAGCATGAAGTTTGGGAAGACGTAAGGGCCGGTGAACCTCTGCCTGGTTATACAGATTTTATATTCCGTGCCGTATTCTTGTTTACTACTGATTTGTCATTATATTATCGAAGAAATATTCTGCTGATCCATTTCAAGTCACTGTATATCTTAATTCTAAAAGTATTATTTTGAAATCTTAATTTTTGATGAAAATTCCATTTTCTGGAATTATTCGGAAGATTCAACTCATTTTCATACCGGTTACTTCGGTATTATCATCGTCACATCGTACATTGACATCGCTCCATGTCACAATTAGCTGGTGCGTTTGAAAACATCGCTGGTCAACTTAACTAAATATCAAAGTAACTGAAGTTACCTTGTAGAGATACGCACGTATAGGAAACATGACGCTTGAAAACGAGTGATTTTAAGGTAAAATTAAAGTGGTCAGTCCTGGTGAGCAAGTTTTTTACCTGAAGAAAGTTTCCGTGTGGAGAGCCATTTTGTCAAGGCAGTGTTCGCGCAAGGCACGCTGGGACGAAATAGGTGGCTGTTCTATTTACCACCCACCGCGTACAGCCGTTCAAAATATTCTTAGCAGAATACCGGGGCGTTTCAGCACATGGCGGCACTCAAACTTGATTTTAAAATGATCGTCTGCCATTGTGTGACTCTTTACGATGTCAGCTTTTTATTCATTTTACGTTTTAAACAAATAATCATTGCTAAATAATGCCGCAAACGGGTTAAAGTAGGCTTTATTTCAATTTTGCTTGACCATTCCCAATGAAGTGGGCCGCTGTGTGTAACAGCAGGGTTGTTGTAAACGTATTATTTGGTGACAATTACCAAGATTTTATAACAAGTTATATATCACACGAAAACTAATCAGCAATTTTTAATTTATAAATAACAAATAATCATAAATAATACATTTACACACGGCTCCCATGCATGCTAAGAACAGCCTTCAAAAGTTGCAATATTATCGCCCACGCGCCAGCCCAAAAACGATGTCTGTCAGGAAGATATTAAGGAAACCCTTCTAGTATAAACCGCACAGTGCTTTCAGGAAATCAACCTGATTTCAAGATTTTGAATTTCTTGATTAAACCGCGGTTTTAAGTGGAGATTTTACGGTAGTCATATATTATGTTAAGAAGAGAAAGATCAAAGTTGATCACAAACTGTTAACCTTTTAATTTTATTCTAAATCTTATAGTTCTTATTTCTATAGTACTTATCTGATGTTTTACCTCAATTGCAGTGTTTATAATGATCATCAGTGTATCATTCTTTGACCTTATTTCAATCCATTGTAAGACCAGCTGGTTACATTGTGAAATAGCAGAGAAACAAATATCCATACATTTAAGATGCTGATGTTCCTTTGTTTCCCCATTTGTAACAATTTGTGATGGGTAATCATGTATTATAATGTCCCGTCAGTATTAAATTTTTATTTGTTCATTTGGTCAGTCTAATTTCATGACATGCTCCATAAGCAGCAGTTATGCACTTCAGTTGTCTCAGGGCTCCTCTGGTGTAACCTCTGCTTTTTATAGCAAGATTTTAAACAGGAGTGGGTGTTCTGATGTAATCAGACCAACGAGAGAGGGTGTCGCATATTTAATTGTAAAGTTTGCAGCTGGATGCACAATGGGATACCACACTGTCATTGGTCTGAGTTCATTTCTTGTCTACAATTCTGATTACAAATCTTTGTGCACCCTGGTGTTGAAACCCAGTAAATCTTGCTATACAAACCAGTGGGTATACGAGAGGAGATCTGAGACGACTATAGTGTATAACTGCTGTGTGAGGAGTGTAGTTTCATGACTGTCCAGTAATTACAACATTTAAGACTAAATATTTAACTTTGTTTATGATTCTCCAGTGTTTGTTGTAATTAAACCCTCTTCCATAAGTCCACTTCCCACATATTTATTAGTATTCTACTTCTAAAGAAATCATTTGAGTTTTATCTAGTGTAATTGTATGTTTTCCTGTTTCAGTTGAACTACACTTGTTTGTCTATATATCACTTTGTGTCTCTTAGAACGCCTCTCTGTGTCCTCTCTTAGTTGCCAGTCACACCACATGCAATGTGGCACTTAGTTTAAGTAGCCAACTCTTCATATATTGGTGTTAGTATCTCTCTATGTCTGTATCTTACTCCCATGTAAATGTCTGTCAATATCCCTGTCTCTTACTCTTTTTTTCTCATATTAAGATTACTCATACATGTCTATTCAGCTCAACATTTCTTAAGTACCGTAAAATCTCCACTTAAAACCGCGGTTAAATCAAGAAATTAAAAATCTTGAACTAAGCTTGTTTTCCTGAAAGCACTGTGCGATTTTTACTAGAAGGGTTTCCTGAATATCTTCCGGGCAGACATCATTTTTGGGCCGGCGAGGGGGCGATAATATGGCGATTTTCGAAGGCCGCCCATAGCAGCAGTCTCGCATGCATGAGAGCCGTGTGTAAATTTATTATTTATGATTATTTGTTATTTTTTTAATTTAATGTTGCTGATTTATATAATATATATAAATTGTTATAAGAATTTTGGTAATTGTCACCAAATAATACGTTTATAACACCCCTACTGTAACAGCGGCCCACTTCGTTGTCAAGCATTGTCAAGCAAAATTGAAATAAATGCCTACCCATTTGCGGAATTATTCAGCAACGATTATTTGTTTGAAACGTAAAATGAATAAAAAAAACTGAGTCGTAAAGGGCCGCACAATGGCGGAAGTTTGTTTTAAAATTAAGATTGAGTGCCGCCATGTGCTGAAACGCTTCTGCTAAGAATATTTTGAACGGCTGTACTCGGTGGGTGGTAAACAGAACAGCCACCTATTCCATCCCAGCGTGCCTCACGCAACGCTGCCTTGACAAAATGGCTCCCCACAAGGAAACTTTCTTCAAGAAAAAAACTTGCTTACCCTGACTGGCCACTTTAATTTTACTTTAAAATCACTCGTTTTCACGTCTCATGTTTCCTATACGTGCGTATCTCGACAAGGTAACATCAGTTACTTTTATACTTAGTTAAGTTGACCAGCGATGTTTTCAAACGCTTCAAGCAATTTGTGACATGGACCGATGTCAACGTACGATGTGATGATGATAATACCGAAGTAACCAGTATGAAAATGATTCGAATCTTCTGAGTAATTCAAGAAAATGGAATTTTCATCATAGATTAAGATTTCAAAATATTTCTTTTAGACTTAAAATATACAGTGACTTGAAATGGATCAGCAGAATATTTTTCTAAAATATAATAGAAAATCAGTAGCAAACAAGAATACGGCACGGCATATTAAATCTGTATAAACACGCGGAGGTTCACCGGCCCTTGCGTCTTCCCAAACTTTATGCTTGAGTGAACCTGCAAAAAAAGTGTTTTGATGTGTTTGAATAAAATGAAATTTTATAGTTTACGGGAATGTCCGAGTCGCAACCTACGCGTGTTGATTTCTAGATGATAGCTTGATTGTGCCTTGTGTCAAATCATACCCTAACGAAAGTTGGTGCGGTTTTAAAGGGGGGTTCTTAGTATTTGAGCCCCTCGTGGTGTCTCACCTGGGGTTTCGGCAAAGTCTGGGTGCGGTTTTATTTTAAGTGGAGATTTTACGGTATAACCAGTCCATATGTACATATGTATTTACTATTTGCCCTTTCAACAGCTTCATATTTGTCCCTCCATCTCAGACCTTATATTAAATATCCAAACTCAACTTGACTCCTCTTTATCACCACTAACACACAAATTTATATATGCTTATCCCTGAAATGACATATTACGTGCATCGAGCTTGTTATGAAGCCCCAACATTTAAATTACAGCCGAGCAGACTGTTGCAAGAGAGATGGGTAAGTTCAAGACAGTTTAGAGAAAATGATTACAAAGATGATTTAAAACCCAGTGAAGACATTGCATGCTTTACCCAACCTGCCAACTGATTGATGCCTTGCAGAGGTAATGTATATACAAGGAAAATAAGGATTTTATAATCTTTGTTACATGTTGGCTCCAGCCACCTTTAGAATTTCAACCCATCATAATATAAATGTTGTCCATAATAGACCAAATAATCTCTGGTTATGTATTAGTGCTTGTGGAACAAGGGTTTTGTAAGTCCATCTGAGACAGGATATTTTATGGTATACCCATGGTGCATCTGTCAGATAACTTTTAGGGTAGCTGTTGTAACTCATCAGAGCTTTGATGGGTTTCATGAAACTCACCATCTTTAGATTATCTTGCTCAAGTTGGAATATGGAAAAATCCACCCATAATTAATGAGATCAGAGGTTACCAGGGTAGTTTGTTGTGTCACTGCACTAGATTAACAGGAATATAATATATTTTGATGAAACTCAAGAGAATTATTAACCAATATAATAGTTTGGTTCCTGGCAAAATCCATGCATATATAATGAGGTCAGTGGTCACCAGACTTAGTGCCATGATTACTCTGACATAAACATTTTAAGTATTTACCAATAGAGTTTCTTACCTGAATTAAATTCTCCCATGCATATTTAATGATCCATGCATATTTAATGAGATCAGAGGTCACAAGATGTGCAACAGGCTTAAGGCCAAAAAAAAAGGTATGGTTCTCAAGCACCACCTGCATCAAGTTTAACCCCCGCATCAAACATTTTATTTGATTTTCATCTATCAAAAGGATAAAATAATACAATTTTGATCAAATTTCCTTTGTTATGTAGTGCTTTTACCTGTTTAGCAAACAAAATTCTTTTATTATCATGCTTTTCCATGATCAGATGACATTTAATCGAAATATACAACCAAAAGGTAAAAAAATAAACTTGAATAATTTATTAAAAATTGCCTGAGAACCATACATTTTTTTCTGTTGCCTAATATGCATCCTTTTGGTTCTCTTGTTAACAAATAGTCTGATAAAAAGTATTTTGCACCATGCAAGGAAAACTACAAATGATGGGACAAAATGATAAAAATTATATGTATACAATTATTATGGAGTTCCAGTTTGCTTATAGGTTGCTTGCTTAATAATGTATAAAGCATGTTGAATTAACACAATAAATAGCATCTCTTGGGAATAAAATTGTACCTGCCCAAAGATTGTACTGAAACCATTGGCACACACTGTTCAAGAAGGTAAAAAAATGGATCAGGTGTGGTCACTGGCCTCAACATATACATTGTGCGAACACCAACTGCATTTTCCGGTTTCTTTTCAAGCTTACAACCAGTGTTTCACAACCATGCACGTTCTTCATTGGACTATTCTTTTTTTTTTTTTATTTGTCAGACATGCACATGCTGATCTTTGCTCATAAGGCCTTGTTATGGTAAACACACAGGCTGGACCATGTTTACTCACACCCAAAACCAAAACAAGGTGTTTAGCAGTGGGAGGGGAGGTACTGATACCATATAATGCTGGGTTAGTTTTGCTGGGAGACATTTGTATAAAACAAAATTGAACTGATTGTGTTCTGATTGTGTGATGGAACTGCAGATGTACATACTTAGATTTAGAATTAGATAAGAGAGCATAAAAAATGGAGGCGGTTACCTCCACCAAAAAAAAAATTGTCAATTTATAGCTCCTGATAAGTCCCTTTAAATTTACTCTAGTAATCAAAATGGCCATAACACCATCTTCTCCTTTTGGTATAGAGAGCTGTACTATTTATCTCTCTCCATAAGGATTACTCCATACCACATTTTCACCCTCTTTTTTTACAATTACATGTTATGCTTATGACTGTTAACTGCTTATTCCTGCAGTGCTTTAATATCTCATACATCTCCTTCAACAACTTTTATACAGCCCACACCTGATAAATGCCACCACTAGCTTTACTGAAAAATAAACTTGCATTTGATTTGAGAAAATCACATTAAATATGGTACACACTGAGGAAAGTGAATTTGAAAACATAAGTATTCTCTTAAATGAAGACATCATATTTTGAAATGCCAGAAAAGAGATAACATTAATAACATGTCACTTAAATATATCAAAGACTGCCATTTTTGGTATTCTTTGAAATGCAGGTATAAAAAAAGGGTGATAATTGGTTATCATGATATGTCTCAGTTTTGTTCACTTCTATAATCACAGTAAAGAGAATGCAAGTTTTTCCCCCGAAAAAATTGGCCAGTGTCATTAGAATCGAGGGGAAATACCATACGACACTATCAATCAGTTTAAAGAAAATTACATTTAGTATCCTCTTAAATATATTTTAAAAAATATTGTATATATTGATATTCAGGGAAGATAAGGGCATATTGTGCTTATAAAAAATATTTTAGGGTATCTTGTATGTATTAAAATCGAGAAAAGGACATCATATTTTTTTCGGCATTGAAATGCTTTCAAAGAGTCCAGTTTTGGCTTACTGCATTTCATTGAATAGAGCCTGTAATAATACCAACTGTAATGCATTGAAATTGTAATAATCCATCAATCTTAATAGAATTTCTGCAGATGACCCTCCAGCTTTTCTATAAGTGCTGCTTGGTAATCCAAAGAGGATATCTGCATGAGAGACAAAGCTGTCTGGAGAAGGTGTATCAAAATATACATAAATATATCAGCTGTATAATCTCAGCAAATATTAAAATATTTTTATTTGGTATCGGGATGTCAAATTCGCTCACACATGCATAAATACTTATATTCCTCATATCATCAAGGAAAAACACATGTTTAAGATGTCTGTTATCATTGGCATTAGTGAAATAATATGTGTGTTTTTTATGTGATTTACTCTTGTGGTGTCTTATGTTTTTCAGGAGTTAACACTCTCCGATCAGTTCTGAGTCGTGAGAGGGATGAAGATGCTCCAAAACTTCAGGTGCTGCTATGTGAGTCCTTGGTGGCAGTGTATATGAGCTTACTGACTTACGCCATGACGCTATATGATGCCAACATCCTCTATCGTATTGTTGCTCATACCTGGACAGAAAAAATGTGGCCTGCAGTCTTTGGTGGAGGATTGGAGAAAGTGGTTTCTTCAAGTGGACCCAAAGTGATGCAAGGTTTGTTATTATTTGTTGTCATGTAGAAAAAAGGCATGATGGTATTTCTTGGTAAATTATACTAACATGATACCTATATAATCCATGATAAGTCAGGAACAAACTTTGGCTGTCATAGAGAAATACCTGAAGTCTTAAAATTATGTACTTTATTCATCAGTCTTGTCATTTAAAATTTACATGCATCTGCTTTGAAAAAAAAATCCTATGATTTTTCATGTTAAACCAAGGTAAGTTTAGAATCTTGTAAAAGCTTTACTTAAAACATGTTTTAGATAGCTCAGTATTCTGAAGTTATTTTTTAGCAAATGGTCGAAACAAATGATGAAAAGACGTGACATTTTGATCTTTTGAAAGTGCATGAACTCTGAATGGGTCACCAGAAACAGCCAAAACATCTGTACTGTACTTGGTACCTGTGGTGAGACACCATGAAACGCTCATTTAAATTTGAATTTGAAGCCAAAAATATTATCATTTTCAACATTTTAGTACATTATTGTGCCAATACTTATAATAGTAAATGTTATTTAGTAAATTAAGAGTGTTTTGTACACCAAACACAACATTTCTAGTGTTCAGCTTGATAGGGACTTGTGCCACTGGGGGCATGGTCATAACTGGCATAATTGACTGCCATGTCCACCTGTTAACCCACTGCAACACAAAACACTCTTGTGTAACTTAAATTCATATAATTATGATGTAATTTTGCATAGATATATTCAACAGATGTATATTTGTCAGTGAGTTCTCGGCCTCAAGTTAAGTTGGTGTTTTGTCCTGTTTATCAGGACACTGCTATGTTTCAGGACACTGCTCTTAATAAAATATTGCCAATTGATGATATATTGGAGGCTGATTAATTGTATCCCCAGACAAAGTCGGGGGATACTATGTTTTCATACCGGTCCCGCCGCCGCCGCATATAAATCTTGTTGGCGCGATAACCCAAAAAATATTTCACGGAACTTTACCAAACTTGGTATATGTATAGATATGGGTAAGAGGACAACGCCTATTTAAAATGAGGTCATGACCTTTACTAGGAGAGTGTCCTTGACCTTGAATAGGTCCAATTTTGGGGAAAATCACACAAATTCTTTTATATCTCAAGAAATCTTGCATGGATTTATCCCAAAATCAAGTTGATAGAAGATCATGGATAGGGTTGTCATATTCCAGAAACTGGTGGTGCCACCTATTATTCTTTACTTGTTTTTGTGCCGTTTAATACCCCCAAAATTGCCACCTTACAGTACTGTGAGCATTATAAGTCAAAAACTAATGGACAGATTTCTTTTATATTATGCATATACATAGGTATGGGTTATGGGATGATGTTTATTTAAATAGGGGTCATGACCTTTCCTATGATAGTGGCCTTGACCTTGAATATTGCCATATATGGTGAAAATCACACACCTCTTATGATATCTCCAGTGTTGATAGCCATATGGGTTTCAAACATTACTTATGTATGGCCCACCATTAAAGTAAGAACCCTATAGGTTCTAGGGTCATGAGGTCAAAGGTCAAGGTCACTGGACTGGCATTTTAAAAGATACTGTGGATGCATTTTAAGCAAAACTTTCATCCTAGGTCTTCCATCTTGAATATATAGCTCACTTGCCAATAGTGGATGATCCATATAAATTTTGGGGTCACAAGGTCAAAGGTCAAGGCCACAGGAGCTATCTGTCCAAGAATTAGTTTCTGGATGGTAATTCCTGCTTTTATTGATGTATGGATTTCAAACTTGACTTATATATGTCCTATTGAAAAAGCAAGACTCCAATTGATTTTGGGGTCATGAGGTCAAAGGTCAAGGTCACAGGACACATCTTTAAAAAGATTGTGGATGCATTTTCAGCCAAACATTTCGTCTCAGACCTTTCATCTTGCACATATAAGTCATCTGCCAATAGAGGAAGTCCCCTATCAGTTTTGAGGTCACAAGGTCAAAGGTGAAGGTCACAGGAGCCATCTGTCCAAAAATTAGTTTCTGGATGATAATATCTTCTTTTATTGATGTATGGATTTCAAACTTGACTTGTATATGTCCCATTGGAAAAGCAAGACCAAAATTGATTTTGGGGTCACGAGGTCAAAGGTCAAGGTCACAGGACACATCTTTAAAAAGATTGTGGATGCATTTTCAGCCAAACATTTCATCTCAGATCTTTCATCTTGCACATATAGTTCACCTGCCAAGAGAGGAAGAACCCTATAAATTTTGAGGTCACAAGGTCAAAGGTGAAGGTCACAGGAGCCATCTGTCCAAAAATTAGTTTCTGGATGATAATATCTTCTTTTATTAATGTATGGATTTCAAACTTGACTTGTATATGTCCTATTGGAAAAGCAAGACCAAAATTGATTCTGGGGTCATGAGGTCAAAGGTCAAGGTCACACGAAACCTCTTTAAAAAGATTGTGGATGCATTTTCAGCCAAACAATTCATCTCAGATCTTTCATCTTGCATAGAAAGTTCACCTGCCAAGAGTGGAAGACCCCTTTCAATTGTTGAGGTCACAAGGTCAAAGATGAAGGTCACAGGAGCCATCTGTCCAAAAATTAGTTTCTGGATGATAATTCCTACTTTTATTGATGTATGGATTTAAAGCTTGACTTGTATATGTCCTATTGGAAAAGCAAGACCAAAATTGATTTTGGAGTCAAAGGTCAAGGTCACAGGACACATCTTTAAAAAGATGTGGATGCATTTTCAGCCAAACATTTCATCTTAGATCTTTCATCTTGCACATATAGTTCTCCTGCCAAGAGAGGAAGAACCCTATAAATTTTGAGGTCACAAGGTCAAAGGTGAAGGTCACAGGAGCCATCTGTCCAAAAATTAGTTTCTGGATGATAATTCCTGCTTTATTGATGTATAGATTTCAAACCTGACTTGCATATGTCCCATTGGAAAAGCAAGACCCAAATTGATTTTGAGGTCAAAGGTCAAGGTCACAGGACACATCTTTAAAAAGATCAAGGTCACAGGACCAACATCTTCAACAAGATTGTTGATTGTTAGATGGAAGAAACAATAAATATGCCAAGTGTCAGTATATGCTGCTAAAAATGGGGGTCTATTCTTGAAATGGGGGGGGGGGCCTATTATGTCTGGGGATACTCTGGCACCTGCGGTGCCAAGAAATGTCTAGTTATTCATGAGGCTCTAAGTAAAGTTTGACAGTTTCCTTCCTGACAGGAATGGGTGGCCAGGATGAGATGGCCAAGCATCGCATGAGACTGAACATGAAGATTATGGGAAGCATGAGTAACGGTTCCCCGACCAGTGGAGAGCAGCGAGCCAACACTGTGGAGAAGTTTGTGTCACCAGAAGTATCAATCCTCAGCTATATCATGGCCAAAGTTAGTAGAATATTCATACATACCATAGTGTCTCATAGTGCCATTTTGTATAATATATGCACTGCAGTGTTTCAATAGATGCCATTGAATGAGAAACTTGGGTAAAAGTTGTCAAATACATTCCGTCAAGGCAGAGGGTTATTACCTGACTCAGGTGAATGTTTCTAGGGGGCAGTGCAGTCATTGTGTTTATGGTAACGTATCATCCTGAACCTTTGGTAACACTTAGATCCAGTTATTCTGAGGAATCATCTTTAGTTCAGGTGGGCAGAACAAGGGACACTGTTTCCATTGTATTACTGCCTCAAACCAGACACAATTCTCAAAGCCAAAGTGAAACATGCATGTTGTAAACATGATGCTCCTATATATGGGTATATTTCCAAAACCTGTGTCAGCACAATAAGCAACAAGATAGAAAGTCTTATAATTAAAACTAAGGTATGGGTTATTTTTGTTTTGTCATCACACTGTGTTGTCTTTTCAGCCTTTTGTCAGTAAGCAGCAGAGCAGAGTAGATTATGATTCAGCAGAATCCTCTGATGAAGAAGATGAGGATGAGACAGATGATGCTGCAACACAGTAAGTCCTGTAATCATTGCCCTCATCAGGGATTTCATTATAGTACATAGCCCAGTAGCATTGGCACTTAACATCAGATGAAAGGCCCTCAGTATTACAGTCATAGAACAGAAAATATCAAATCATACATTAAAATCAATATATGCTTGTTTTCCTAGGGATTCTACCCTGATATTACAATTTAAAAGTATGATTGCCCTTAAAATACTTTAATAAATTCATTCATTTAAATCATGCTGTATTGTATTACATTAATTTGAATCGAGCAGTATTGTATTATATGTATATATATATTGCATACCAATTTTCAGAGAGAAGATGGGATTCCTGGAGCATCTGGACCCACACTCTTACAGCTGGCGGGTGTTGAGATATGCCATCATCCGCTTTGTCTCTCGTAACTTGCGAACATTCCTCCCTCAAGTGGGCATTGATATTCCAGGTATATGTTTTATTGTTTACCAGTAGTTATGCAAAAAAATATATATATGTGTGTGTGTGTTTGCCATATATTAATAAACAATACTGTATGTACCCATATATAGGACGTGTATAAGACGACCCCCAATTTTAATGTTTAGAATAAATCATATATATTAACCATATATAATAAATATATACACATTATATTTGCCCATGTACTTTTCTAGATTTTATTCACCTAGACTTATTATCCACATGCTGTTTTAATTTCAAGTGAATTTACTGGATGTTGCATTAGTTTATAGATATAATTTTCTGTACTTTTGTATTAAAAATTTTCATAGATTCCTCAAACCTTTTGCATACTGGAAACCCTGGAGTTAAGATATTCTTGTGATGTAAGTTTTGTTATTCTCTAAAATCAATTTTGTTCTGTATTGAAGGTTTGGTATTAGCTCCCATTCACCAAATTATACCCATAATGACATTATGCATGGCCCTATTTTAGAGTATTTTATAGGCTGGATATTATTTGGGGACATTTCTAGAATGAAATGAGCCTAGTGCCTTGTGCACTTTCCTGAATAACTCTCATAAAGAGTCTGAAATTTGGGTCTCTGTTTGACAGCTTAACCAATGAATTCTCATGAGAAACTTTTTGTCTGAGAGATTTTTACATTAAAAAGGTCACAGTGATTTAAAAAATCTTGGATTGTGCTCTGGAGGCTTTATTGGACTTTTGGCAGATTTATAATTCAGTAAGGCTGGGGCCCTCATGGACACATTCAACCCTGTGAATTGCAAAGAGATCAAACATATTCTCTTTATACTGCGTGCAGAAGAAATAAACAGTTGTGTTCTGGCAGCCATTTGGATTCCATGAGAGTGTGTTATACTTAAAAAGTGGATAAATTACAGGCACAAATTATCCCTGTGATTATGGGAAAGATCAAACATATTTTCTTTGAGACACTGCACATAAAAAAAAAAAATAACAGATTTTGCTCTGGCAATATTGGATTTCTGGCAGGTCTGTTATTTGATAGAGCTGGAGCCCTCACATACACCAGTCATCCATGTGCATTTTAGAAAGATAACATATTCCTGTTGAGATACTGCCTGAAAAGAAACCATTTTAACTGATGGAAGGATGGACAGACAAGGCGATCACAATAGGGAAATGCATTTTAAACAGGGCCCTAAAAAATTCTTGGACATGACAAATTAAATAAAATTCTTAATCAGTACATTTTGGCTGAGGTTATACTGAATATATTTAAAATTTAAACAATATAGCTTTTTTTTATGGCAACTACCACCCACAGCCAACCAGAGAACAACAAACCATTAATTGCTCTAATTCATCATCATGACTCTGTCTTTGACCTTTCTCATGAATATTCATAAAACTTTGGGACCTTTATATAATTTGCATATGGCATACTTTCAGAGCTTCCAGTGAGCTCTCCTCTGCTTCATGACATCCTGGGCATCCTGGAGAAGTGGGAGGCTGACCTGCTGGATGAGGTGGAGAGTATGGATGGACCCCCAGATGATTTCATCCCCGGATGTTATCCAGATCCTATGGTTCTACCATCAGAGAAATACAAAGCCATGCTGGATCCCAGCAACACACCTTTCCTGTATGTATATTAAGTTCATGTTAAAGATTGTTTAAGCAGGAGTCCGTGTCTGCACAGTGTACCTGAAGTCTTATATATATTGAGGTGTAATATTGGAAACATACTTCATATATGAATATCATGGAAAATTAATTGAATTTTTAAAAATGCTTGTATTATTACATATAGAATCAATGTTTCCAGACTTTATACCTAAAATGCTTTCAAAAAAGAATTTGATAAATGATATGTATAATCAAAACCTAGGCACATCAGTGGGTTGGTTAGAGCAAAAAAAAAAGAAAACAGTTTGGTTCAGGACACTTTTACAGAATTTGTAATGAATTAGGTGTATTTTCAGTGGTTGGCTTCATATTGCAAGCTTACATTTTTGTGATTTTCACATTTCCAATTTATCGCAAGGTTTTCATTGTTACAATCTTAACATACAGAAACCTGCGTTGATCGATCTTTCATTATAGTAATGATATAATGTAGTCAAAAACTAAAAAAATTTGACAAGGTTCTAAGGGGTCATGAAATGTGTGGAAATTCTTTTTCATTGTTGATAAATAGTGAAATAGATATAATATTAGGCTAAAAAATATTAATTATATGGTTCTCAGGCACTGCCCGCGTAACTTTAAATCTCCCACAACAATTGTTTTTATTGCCCTAGTGTCATGTGGTAATCTGGTGACGTGCTTGATGCAACTAAAAAAATAAAATCAATGACTCCCATGTCAGTCCGTTTCCCTCAAGATGATATTGGGCTATTTTTACCAATGATTATACTTAATTACATTGATAGTTCCTCTGAAACCTTCGACCAATAAGATCTTCACATCGTTTATGATTACTTTGAATTTCTGTCTTTGTGGACCATTTTCTTTAACAGCCACTACACAGCATTTTTGGGTTGTGGCACAAGTGTTCCATCATACTTCATTTGCAATTAAACCATAAAGAAGAATGATCAACAAAGACTATATAAGACTCAAAGAAATTTCTATTGTATTTCTGTATCAAATGAACTTGTATCTTGTTTTAACAAAGCATGACCACCATGCATTTTGATGGGAATCCCCCATGTCATTACCTTCAGGGGGCCTGTGTGTTCTGGTATTCACTGCAAGATTTTGACACCCATAGTCCTATATAATTTGCTTTGTATGTTAATATTACACCTTAAAGAAATAAAAAGGTCTCATATTTTGATATTCATTTCAAACTTTTTACAAATTTGATCTGTTTATTGTTTATTTGGCAGTGCCTGAGAAATAATTTATGATATTTACACTATATTCATGGTAAAAATATAAAGTAAAAAGAAGCCCACCAGCATCATTTTAAAAATAATAGTGCCTGAGAAACATATTATTAATTTTAAAATATATATGTTAATAATATCATTCTTTTACCTTTGCACTTGATTAATCTTTCGACACTTAAGTGAGGCTACCATAGAAATGTCTGTCGACTTATGTAGATGAGGGATGTTATTCAAGGCTTTACAGTTTGACAAAAATTGTCCTTTCACTTATGTTGACAAGCCAGTCAAGCTTGTTTCATTACTTGAATAATATATGAATATTAGTGGTTTTTGGAAGGAGTAGCAGTCTTATATTAATAAAAACCCATTTATGTAAAATAATAATCTAATAAACTGAGTGAAGATGCAACCTGTTGGTTTTGTAGGAGCACCAGTTACAGTGCCCTACCAGTGAAGAGGCTCTGGCACTTCATGGTAAACCAGCAACCCCTGCAAGATGTATTTATACGCTACATATTCCGGAAGAGACAAGTTGCATTCACACTTGGGGTGAGTTTTAAAAACGTGCAGTGTTAACCTCTGTGTTATAGGGCTGACAGAGAACTCCTTCATTAATGAGGTTTTCCAGTATGGTTCTTGATTGGCACTATAGCTTATTGACACAAAGAAGTTTGACACAAACAGATATTATGGTTTGTGGAAAAAATATTTAGGTGTCTCTACTGGAAATCTCCTTTCATGACTAGAAATCAAAATATTCAACTCCAGTGCTTTCTCCTTTCTATTTCAGACATTTTCATTGTTAAGGATTTAAAATATTCAAATCTGTTTAGGTTTTAAGCTGTTTTATCAGTCATGGCACTCATGCACAGTATTTGTGTGTGTGTGTGTGTCTAAGAAAGACTGAAAGAAACACACAGAGAGTGAAAGAACAATGAGCCCATTTAATTTGTAACAGAGCTCTCATTGATTTATTGTCATAACTCTGTCATAAAAATTGTTTTATTTACCTGATAACTGTAAAGTAATAAATCTCAGAATGCTAGGATGAATGTATAATATGTATCAAAGGGATATAATAGGAGACAGAGGTCACATTCTAAGAATCTTTGTATGTATTCTGTTCGTTAACAGACTGACACAACAGATAGTGACAGCACTGATCGGGAAACAAAACCCAACATGGTCCTTCCTGACCCCATGAAGGTCATCCACCGTGAGCAAGATGCCATCACAGCATTCTGTATCAATCAGGTGAGAACACAACAAATTAGTGCAGAAAATACATGTTTCTATTTGGTATAAAGTCAACATTTTTGTTCACGAGGGTTTCAAATTGGCAATTTTAATTTTTGTGATAACAAAACCTTTGTGAATAAGATGGTTGAAGGTTGGTTGAAAGGTGAAACTCTTATATTTGATATAAATCATATTATATCTTGTATATACAAAGATTGCTATTATAAATTATATCAGATCTTTCAAATTATCTGCCATTAATGAATAATAATTTCAATTTGATGAAATTCCTCTGGGTCTCTGTCCAATTATTAAAATTTTGGCATATATTATATGATATAATCGATTCTTATAATGTTGGTTTACTTGGCGTAGAATTTAATTATGGTGAGATAGCGTAAAAATAGACCCCTTGCGAAACACTGATAAAGTGTAAAAATCATGAAATTTTAACCAAGCAAATATGAAGTCAACCACAGCATTTTATTACTAAAGGACTAGGAAAATATAATGAAAACTGTCTAAATTTATGTCATTTTGTACTTTGAATATAGTCACTGTTGTGAACAATATTTCACTGTGTATCATGCCCACCATCACTGTTGTTCTTTGTCTGAATGGAACTTTAGAACTTGTGAAAACAACATTTTGTGAGGCATATTATCAACTGAGAAAAATATGCACCAATGGAATATATTACATTTCATATAACATGACTCATGATCAAACTAAGTATGTTTCATTTGCCCCTGGAGATTCCATAAAAGTCAGTAAAATTCTCAACTAAGGGACCTACACTTACATAGCTGTAGCTTTTGACCGTATCACATGGTCAACATCAGCAGACTCACTTGCTTGACGAGTTGGATTCAGGTGATGTCAGCAGGAAGGAAAAGGAGGCACTCAACATCCAATGCCGCTGACCTGCCCTTAACGGACCTGGGCCTGGAACTTCCACAGATGTACAACCACATGTCACATGATCCCTGAGGTCATGAGACCACCTGAGTCATTGTCAAGCAGGCCCGTCTGCTTATGATTACCGTGTTATATGGTCAAAAGCTACAGCTAAGTCAATGTAAGTTGAGTTGAGAATTTTACTGACCTTTATGACTCATGATGTTATTTTCACATATATAAGAAGGTGTCATGTCTCAAGATAAAGACCTAAGTAGGTGGTAAGGCTGTATTATGTGTCATAAAACAATCGGTAATTGTATCCGCCAAAACAGAGTTTTGCGGATACTATGTTTTCAGCTGCACGCAGCCACCGCTGCCCCCGCGTAGGTGTCCGGAGAACTCCTCCGTAACCACTGGGCGGAATTTTACAAAACCAAAGATTATGTTCGGGTCACATGTAAACTGCTGCGCCCCGATTTTGTTTTGACCTCTGACCTTTCCTCTGCGCTCTGCGTCCGTTTGTGCGTCTGTTTCCACACATAAACCGACATATCTCGGGAACCGTTTGACAGATCAGGAAAATTTTTTTGCACAAATGTAGCCCTTGGAGAGCTTTATAACATACACAAAAAATGGTGGCGCCACCTGCAACCATGTTTGCACAGTGTCCATCTGTTCTTCTGCCTTGAGTTAAAATCACTCATATCTCTGCAGTGATTTGACTTATTCACCTGAAATTCAGCATGCGTATACATCCTGGATAGCTTTTCTGATTTTATGACAGGTGGCGCCACCTACATTCACGTTTACGCTGCAGACATCAAGGCTCATATCTCAGGAACCGTTTGACCAATTTGGCCAAAATTTTGCATGTGTATAGATCTCACATAGCTCTTTATCATACGCAAAACTGGTGGCGCCACCTGCAGCCATTTTTGCACAGCTCCAGTCTGTTTGTCTGCCATGGGATAAAATCACTCATATCTCGGCAGTGATTTGACTAATTCACCTGAAATTCGGCATGCGTATACATCCGGGATAGCTTTTCCAATTTTATGACAGGTGGCGCCACCTACATTCACGTTTACGCTGCAGACATCCAACCTCATATCTCGGGAACCGTTTGACAGATTGGGCCAAAATTTTGCATGTGTATAGATCTCACATAGCTCTTTATCATACGCAAAACTGGTGGCACCACCTGCAGCCATTTTTGCACAGCTCCAGTCTGTTTGTCTGCCATGGGATAAAATCACTCATATCTCGGCAGTGGTTTGACATATCTGCCTAAAATTTTGCAGGTTTATACATCCCCGACAGTTCTCTTGATTTTATGACAGGTGGCACCACCTGCATTCACGTTTACGCTGCAGACATCCAAGCTCATATCTTGGGAACCGTTTGACCAATTGGGCCAAAGTTTTGCATGTGTATAGTTCTCACATAGCTCTTTATCATACGCAAAACTGGTGGCGCCACCTTCAACCATTTTTGCAAAGCGTCCATCTGTTTGTCTGCCATGGGCTAAAATCACTCATAAACATATAGTGGTTTGACTTATCTGCCTCAAATTTTGCATATGTATACAACTTGGATGACTTTCTGGATTCTGTGGTAGGTGGCGCAACCTACATACACCATTTGGCTGCAGACATCCATGCTAATATGCAACACTTCACTCTATTTCCCCTTGCCACTCAATCCATGCCTCACTTCACCCGTTCCACTCTGATTTAGGCGGATACACGTAGTCGCTTGTCGACTACCTGTATTCTAGTTCTTAATACTAAATACTGTATAATCTCATTCCTGTGTCATCTGTTTGTTCACCAAATTCACCTATCACCCATGGTCCTGTTTTCTTTATTTTTACCTTAAGCATGAGCAAACTCACTACCTGTCTCTTTTATATGAATCATTTTGCCAAACTTTATGTCACAATACATAGAAATCATTATCAATGTGATCAAGATGAACAATGGTTAATCTTGGTATGTAATTTTGTGATGCTATTTGCATATATATATTCTTACATAATGCTTCATTGTGTTTCCAGGCCAACCTAAATTGTCTGTCTGTGGCGACACCCAAAGAAGTTCTGGAGATTGACATTCAGCATCTGTTGACTCCACCCCGCTGGCTGTCTGATGAAACTGAGTATGACATTGAAAGGATTCAGAAGTAAGTAAATTTTTGTTTGTATAGTAATAGTTCTGTATGCATTATCATCATAGTAGCTGCTATTCAACTACAATGAAGCCCCGACATTAGAACCATCATAAAGTGGTTGCATTTTTGAGGTAGTTGTCTTAACAAGGTCTTATATAAAGAGCGAAATAAATAGGGACCCATCCAAAGTGGTCATTGTTTCAAGGTGGTCGCTCTACCGAGATAGTCATAAGGCGAGGTTTTTACCATATATACTATTCAGCTGCACGTAGTTCACCAAGTAAAGTGTGTATCAATAGTCATTATAAGATTTGTTAAATGCCAACATTTGTGTGTAATAAACAGTGAAGCCTCCTCATAATGGACAGTGTCAGGACCTTGTATTTTTTCCATCATTATAGTAGGTGTACTACCGGCATCAATATTCATTATAAGGGTTGTTTTTTAAGCCTAAAACATATTTGTTTGTTATATACAGTGAAACTTCGCTTTATTAGACAGCATCAGAACCAGTTTTTTTTCTGTAAATGGAAGTGTCCATATTAAATAGGTTACTGGTCTCACTTGTATGCAAGTGAAAGAAAGTTCTGAAGTATGCTATTCAACTGCAGATAGTATATCCCAACATTGGAAGATAATCTTTAAATACCTGTTTCTTGTACGAGATGTTACTGGTAGATCAAATACAAAATCATTTTTCAAATAATTTTTTTATATAGCAGTAACCCACAGTCTGAGTCCGAGGACTTTCTGGTGGTTCAAACTCCACAAGATCGACAGCTGGCAGGGGAACCAGAAAATCCGACTCCATCAGCACCTGGTGTTGTTCCTGCCCCAGTGTACCAAACACAGCAACACATGGGCAAGGTGAGGGTCAGGGGTCAAGGCCATGAATGTAATAGTATGCCTGGGGTCAAGGTCATGGAAGATTTAGTATGTCTTGGGTGTGAAGGTCATTGAGGTTTTTGGTATAATAACTTCATTGTTGTAATCCTGAGAATTACAAGTAATAGAAGAAATGAGCTATAGATATTACAAAGTTCTCCATTTCAGCATTTACAAATTACTAATAAAATCATGGAAATATTTTAATGCTTGATGACAAAAACATTCTTTCAGATAATAGGTTTGTTGTTTATTTAGATCTATATTACCATGTATTATTATTTGTTTCACAAAAGAGGAATAGTCTACAAACTCTGGAGTTACACAACAGAATTTGTTTAATGAAAGAATAAAGCAGAAAAAAATATAAAAATTTAAGTTACGTTTGGACCATGCAAGTAGAGGATGTAATGTTCACACATTTAGTCAAGAAAGGAATTTATTGTTATGAATAAAACAAACCTTGCCTCATGAAATTTGCACTTGAAATAAAAAAAAATATTGGACATGGTTATTGAAGTGAAAAATTACATCATGCTCAGGTTGACTAATTTTTGTAAAGGATTTAAGATACTTTGGAACAGTTCTGTACATTCATGTGTCACAAGGAAAATTGCCAAACCAGTTAATACATTTACAATGGAGCCCCATTAAACTTAACTTCCAAGGGGACAAAGTTTTGGTTTGATGAATGAAGCCTTGGATAAATGGTTATTCGTGAAATACAATCTTGGCATCCCTGTACACTTGGATCATTTCATCCTTTTGTTGTAACAGTAAATACTATTGGAAGAAAAAAACTACGATCTGTTCCTTCCAATCAGATCAACAACTATATTCTATGAATATTTTAAATAAATGGTCAAATTTCAGTTCTCAGTTTTCAACTTTGGTTAAAATATTTTTAGATGGTGCTCCATTGTACTACATATATTTAAGGTTTATGTAGTCGGCATATCTGATAAAGGTACTAGGGCATGCTAAGCGGGCTATTGGTGTAGCACAGTGGATTGTGCTGTTATGTTCCTCCATTTGGTAATCGGCTCCCTCTCTCTATCTGTGCTTGCGGTGGAGACAGATTAAGGGTTTGTCCCTGCCTGGTCTACATAGTGGCCAGTACTCATCCTACGTGGTGGATCGTAGTCGCAGGCTGATCCGTGCGGTGAGTGGGGTCATCGCATGCACCCTCCAGTGTGGCTTGACATTTTTAGCATGTTCCCAAAGTCCTGTCTTGTCAGTGAGAGGTTACACTACTTTTATATGTGTCTTCACGGTTATGTGTGGTGGTTTTAAGCATTTGTGTCAATTATACTTCATCTTAATTGTAACTATGACCAGCATTTCAAAATCACTGAGAAATTTATATACTTATCGATGCACTTTAGTTTTTCTATGCCAATGTAATGTGTAACACCACATAGTTAAAAAACTTCATTTATTAATAAGAAATTTAAAAACATTTTCATAATTGATTTTTGTTTAGTAAATTCCATTCAGCTTTACATGAACATTCAAAACCAAAAATAAACTAAGGAGTTTAAATACAGATTTCTGATTTTTTTTTAAGTTTTCTCAAAAGGTAAAAAGAAAATAGGAAATGACATATATTCTATTTTCAGTTTTGAAGCACTTGCTTTTGTTTTTACCAGACACATTATGTCTGTGGGACAGGATTTTGGTTATGTGACTCATAATTTTGAAGCTGTTGTTTGTCCCTCAGTGATGCATTGTGGGATATGTGTGTAGTCACTTAGTTCTTTAGTGTGGCTGTGATAAGATAAAATTTAGGTGACATAAAAATGTATTTAGAAATTTTAATGCAGTCCTTAGATATCCTTATTGTTGGTGTCAAAGATTCAGTACTCTACTTCATAATAGAATTAAAATGTCCTGAGACTGAAGAAAAAGTCCATATTCAATATTTGAAGCCAGCAGTGACCTCCAGACAAGTCAAGTTCAAATGTCAAAAGCAAAAAATATATTATAGCTATTGCAACTTGATTGTTGGTCATGTCAATATCCAAACACTTGTTGTTTCGATAATGTTATCATAAGAATAAATATGTTCATTAAACCATGATACTGTATAACTACAGGTCTTATAATCTAATATATATTTAATTTTCACTGTCATACTGGTGCATTTATCTCATATCTAATGAAAATATCAATCTGTATTTTTTAAATTGTATCCCATTTTTCTAAGGTTTCCCAGTGTTGGTGTACATTTCATACATTGTTTTCCAATTCAGCATTTAATGTTTGCTTTTGGTAGTGCTAAAATAAATAAGCCCTAATTCATATTGAGGAATTGAAGCCACTATTATATTATTAGCAATGTCATTTTAGTTATTTAATTTGTAGCCAGAACAAGCATTATCGTCAGTGTATAGAAACAATAGCTTAATGTCAGTAGAAATAGATTTAGAAGTAGTTTTGTTTGTTTTATTATTTGTATATGACAGTTTTCCAATCCAGGTTCAGCTTGAAAATTAAATTAGAGATTCTCCCAAATGCTTTCAATGATGACCGCTGACCCTTTTTCTATTGAATATATTTTGAGGGTTGTTTTTAAGCTAAAATAGAATCTTCAAAGCACGATAAGTAATGTGGAGTGACAACTATAGAAAACATGTTTAAAAAATGAATTTTATTCATATGAATGGCCAATAGATTTTATGAAATTGCCCAAACGTATCTGAATATTAAAGGAAAAATAAATCTCATGGAACTTAAGCATTAAAAAAAAAACAAATGGTTACCATGAGATGTTCTGTTTTAAAATGGTAGAACGGTGAAATAATATACTGATTATATGTTACATATTATATTCTGAATGACCATAATGTATCATTAACCTTCAGTTTGAATATAAACTAAATTAAACTACAAATTGTACCATATATTCTGTTATTAAAAACATAGTGTGAAAAATTCACTCCCTGTGTTGTTTGGAAAGATACAGTGTGAATTTTAGAAAGGTTTACCCGACCAACATAAGCTGAAATTAAAACAACAAATATTCTTTCATATGATGTAAAAGGTTCAGTCTGATTGCTATTTGGAAAGTTAGTTTTAAGGTAACCTGAAATGCAGAAATAGCAAAGTAAATTTATACAGTGCATGGTAAGTATGGCCTGCACTCCTTGTTTTATACTACTTAATTAGTTTCACAGTTGATAAAATGTCAAGCAGCACACAGGTGGCATCGTGATCCCAGCTGACAAGGTGCTTCACTTTAATACAAGCAAAGTTCTTTTATCTGTGGTTTGTCAGGTTCACTGAAAGTGTAATTTAATCAAATGTACAATCTAACTATGAACTATCTTTGACTTTTATAGCATATTCATTTAATGAATAATCATGAGCAGAGCTGTTGCAAGCAACCAATCAGGTTACTGTTGGCAATGTGAACAAAGATTGTGATATATTTATCACCGGAAAACAGATATAAACAAGAAATTCCAGCTGATGACATCAGTCAGTATGAAGTCATACACAGCTGACCTTCGTTACATCTTTTATGAAGTCACTGTTGTCTTACGAACAGCTCTCACAACTATAGACAGGGAAAGCCCTCAGTGTAGGAGCATTTTGGGACTCATTTGCATAATTATATCAAAAGGGAGGGGAGGGGGAGCATAAGAGCTGTGGTGATTTGGTCAGTTATTAAACCTTTTAATACCATTTGGCTCAAGGAACAGGGTGGTGACTGTAGATGAGCAAATTGCCTTATATTTCTGATTTAATGTGAACTTAGAATAATCCTCATGACCATTGCTTAGAAATCCAAATATCATTTGAATTTAGTCTCTAAGTGGATCATTTAAAAATAAAATATAATAACTTGAAGGTGTTATAGTCAGTGTCATTCAAGATTGCTAACCTACAATTTTTGGAATATCAGGTATTTATCAGGCTCAGAAATAAAATCAAATTGAGTAGAAATCACGCAATTCTATGTGGTACATATGTACAATAAGGAAAGCTGTCTATGATCTCTACTATGTATACATACCAAATTTAAAGGGGAGTGGACCAATTGAAAGAAATTCACAGCTGTCAGTTATGTTTTAGAGAACTGTTTCACCGGATTTGCTTCAGTTTTTACATGCTGATAGAGGTATTCAGTACAGTGAATCCTCAGTTGAGGCAAATTATTAAATTTTTGTTGACTAAATGCAAAATATTTGATTGTTCAGTGGAAACTTTGAAATGACATTTATTTGCCAGGCTAAAAATGCAATTGAAACTGTGTTGAAAAATGTAAGAAAAAAACTTTTAAATTGGACATTTTAACTACAGATAAAAGAAGCTTTGGTCTCTTTGTTCTAGCTATTCATTTAACCTTACCCTCTTGTCTTGTTTCAGCAGCTGTTAGCTAAAGTGACCTCTGTTGTGCAGTGCATCAGTTACCAAATGTTACCATAGTCACAGTTGTGAAACTAGTATTGGTTATAGCCCAATTAAATGTTATGCAAGCTGTGAGGTTTGCGAGGCTTGTGTCACATGGCTGGCGAGCTGTTTAGGCGAGCCTGCCATGATTGACACAAGCCGAGCAAATCTCATGGCTTGCTTTACATTTCATTGGGCTATAACTGATTTGTCCCACATGCTCCGCCTCCTTGGTCAAAGGTCACGCGTGTCTTTTTTTTGGCTACGCACCAGTTCTTTGCCATATTTGGAAAGTCGCCATGCAACTTCACTTGCATGGTCATTTTCATGTCCCTGTGATGCAAGCAGATTTGAACGTACAGATAGAACAAAGGAAAATACGCCGCATGTGGGACAAGTCAGTGATTGTTGCCATGCACTTGTAGCAACATTGTTTTGTTGCAGCATTATATTATTACATCATATTTGAATATATATATATATAGCTCTGTCTTTTTTTTACCTTTTATTGCAGCAATATATAAGTTTCCATTTTCTGAATGAAAAATAATATTTTCCAGTGGTTATTTGCAACATAATTTTTAAACGAGTATTATACTCTTAGGATTTTCTTAATATATGACTGAATTTTAATAATTTTTCAAATTTAAAAAAAAATCATTGTATCATGTGCTTAAAAGATGGAATGTTTTTAATAAAATGTTATGTGTAATGAAATTAAGCTGTTCATCACAGTTCCCCCAGATCTCCTTCATTGTAACTGCTGCTTTGATAAGCAACATTCTCTGGGTTCCACCACCAGGGCTGGCACAAAGCAAAGACTTGTAATCAGGTCAGTGTATCAGATAGGTATCGCATTGTGCATCCAGCTCCAAACTTTAAAACATGCAACACTCCCTGTTGTTGATCTGATCAGACCAGGACACCCACTCTGGCTGGTCTAATTCATAGCCCATTGTGAGAAAAGGTGTTATAAGACCAACGAGAGTGGGTGTTGCATGTTTAAAGTTTATGAGCTGGATGCACAGTGCGATGCTGCATTCTCATTGGTCTGATTACAATTCTTTGCTCAACCTGGTGTTAGAACCCAGAAAATCTTGCTGCAAAATGAAGCAGGTATGGGAAGAATGTAGCAAATAACTGCTGCGTGAGGAGCTCAACAGAGTACAGGTAGTGCTTTATGTTTGGATGGTTGGATAAAGGTTTTATAAGACTACCAATTATGGTTTTGGGCATTGGGTTCAAGACAGTGTCTCCATGGCTAAAAGTGGGGTAAATTTCGACAGAGCATTTTAGATTTGCTGTATTTCCTGAATGATAGGACACAGACTCTAGATCAAACTTAATCTTGTATTAGAGGATATAATGATGGTATAAAAATAAGCATTACTCTGGTCATGGCGATGTTATGTTTTTTATGCAGTATCACATGTTAGTTTCAGGCCATTGACATATTCTAATACATTCAAAAACTAATATTAATAATCACAAAATTTATTTTTATTAAAAGTCTACAGTCTGGTAACATGTCTAAAGAAAAGAAAATGTACTCAAGTAAATGCATGTAACAGTTTTTGAAAATTGCAAAATTGGTTCAACCGTTTACTGTATACTGGTAAATTTATTTTAGATTTTGGACAAATTCATACATTCTTTATGTTTACACTACATGCACTATCTTGTTCAGTTTTAGCTGTATTTTATCAAAGTTTCAACAGTTACCCTATAAACAGTGTGCTTCAGCGTAATGGGAATCTGGACATCAGAAGATAAGTGTACAGTATGTTTGACCACAGAGAATCTGGCCATGTGATTAAGTTCTAGGTGGCAGTTTGAGTCCTTAGCAGCAAAAGGTTAAATATGTATTGATTTATAAAGTCAGGTAATGGTTAATATTTCTCATGGTTATTAGACAAAGCTGAAGAGGTCAGCCAGCAAGGCGGTAAGGGACTTGTCTCCTGTTTGTCCCAAGGTTTTCCTGATCAGTACCAGAAATTCCACCGAGTCTTATCCTTACAGTGTGATTAGAGTGCACCTTCAAATATTACAACATGCTGTGTATAGCTTTCCATGGATTACAGATTATTATGAAGGAATGATTGAGTATAGATTCATCTTCATACTATCAAGTCAGTGGCTATTCTTTCACAGACCTTGATTCATGAAGCCACTCTGGCTTCTATTTCATGAATAATAATCAAGCCTGCTAGCGTATGTGCTGAAATCATAACTGACAATCAAATCAGCTGACAAAAGGAAAACTGTTTACACACCATCTGAACAGGAACACATACCAGAAACAGGAGTCTTATATGGCTTAATTTGATCGTTCATATTCTGGATGCCATCCTGGTGATGCTAAATGTTTAATAGAAACAATAATGTAATTATAGTCATGCTGCGTAGAACAAGTGTACACTAGTTTGTTTGACTGGTTTTATTCCCTTGTTCATTGTTCATGAAATAGATGCTAAAGCAGCTCACTGAATCAAGGTCTTTGAAAGCATAGCCATGTACATTTGATGGTATGAAGATGAATAGATTATGAATCATCCCCTTCCTTGACCCTTCATATTTGTGCCTCTGATGTATTGTGGGAGCAGGGTCCTGACAGGATGAACATACATGTATAATGTGTATACTGTGGTCGGCTTCTTATTCGCGAGGCTGATATTTAGCGATTTCTCCATTTTGAATGTTTCGTGAGGGTTTCATTTTTCGCAATCTCACCAGAACCTTTATCAAAACATTGGTAAATCCATACCTGTGTGTATTATAAAATGAGAATAAGTCATGAGTTTGTGATATTCTTCTCACATAACGTTGGGCCCTTTACACACAGCACAGGTAGTTAGTTCAAATTTAAGGGAACGTTTTCCCTATACCTGCATGGATGTAACTTATTATAAAATTTCTTACTGTTCTAACCTAATTCCATACAAGTATTGGCTACACTAAATATGAAGGACATACTCAATTGGCCAATTATTCCCGAGGGCTTCATTTTCCTGATTTTTTTCCATTTGTGAATATCGCGTAATGAAAACCCTTGCAAACAAAAAAGCGACCACAGTATAGATATTTTGTATAGCCATGCTGTTTAATTGTTTACAGAGAAGCAACAAGGGAATTTGGATACACAAAAAAGTCAGTTTACCCTAATGGGGAATTGAACCTTTCAAACTAAAATAAGATCAGGGGTTTTTCCTTTTTTCTCTGTTTCAGTTCCATCTCATTCTTTATACTGTGGCTGGCTTTATAATAAGTTTTTTGCAATTTTCACTTAGTTTTTTGTGAGGGTTGCATTTTCGCTATCTCACCATACAATAAAGTACACATAGTATAACTATTATAATATGAATTATTTAATATGCTAACGCAATCTAACAATTTGACAAGAACAAAAGATAATACAATATCACAGACACTTTTGGCCCTATTTACATATCTCAGCTTGAGATCAGTGTTCTTAATGAACATATTCCATAGGATCTTAAATAGTAATGATGTAAAATTACCATTGCCTCTACATATATTTGTTTCCTGCTTCATATACTGCGATCTTAAGTAAATGTAAAACACAGAGACGCAAAAAAAAAGACTATATATGAGGATATAAACTGTGCACACATGATTCTATAATTTCAATATCTGGTAATTTTTTTGTGTAGTGCAGCATGTGATATTAAAAGTGAGAATAAGTTTTAAAACTACATAAAAAATGCACTGTTTTTTTCTTTTTGTTTGTTTTTGTTTTTTCAAAATGTTTCATACCATGTGAGGGGGACACCCCCTACAAAACTCGGAGACTGATCAGGTGCCCTCATGCATGATGTTCAGAAAGTGGCCCTTTCACTTTCAATATCACTCCAAAACCCATGAATTATATCAAATCATGGTTGCATCCTGTTCAGCAGGGGGTAGCTTACTCCCTTCTGAATGTTAAAGGAAGTGAATCAACTTCCTGTGGTAGGAGGTAAAATCAGAAAAACAGTTTCACTTGCAGCCTCATGGTACTTAACACATGTTGCCTGTTATGTATAGAGAAAGGGTATCTTCAGGAACACTTTCTGTATGGTGAAGTGGCCATGCAGACACACTGAGTAACTTGAGACTTTCTTCTTCTTATTTGATACAGTTAAAATATATTTAATATAGGCCCTACACCGTAATATACATTTTTATTTGCATTCACTTATAAACAGTTAAATGCTCTGAACATGGCATTGCACTCTGTGGTAAATCAGTTGCTTATATGTATATGTCAAACCCTGTGGTCACAAGGCCAAATTTTTAAACCTTAATAATTGAATGAATGTTTACCGTATATAAATTACATTGATAAAGTCATCTTGAAACAAAAGGTTAATATTTATTTTTCAGTATCACTTGCCTTACACTGTATTTATATTTGTATGTGCATGTGTTCGAGAGTTATTGATTTAAATCTGTTTGTTGACATATAAATTTGTTCTTTGCAACCATGGGACATGTGCAGATTTAATACTATGATAACAATAATAGTAATGTATAATTTGAGCCAGTGATAAACTTTATATGGGTTTTGGTTTCAGCACGGGAAGCATGCTGTTAGTGGAGTGAGAAGAATGGCATCTCATCCTAACCTCCCATACTGTAAGTAACCAATGTGTACTGGGAAGTTACGCTGTATGAAAACTCAAACGAAGCAGATGGGATTACCAGACATTAAATTTGACATGTTTAATAAGGAAATATGTAGAGAATATAAATCAGATTGAAATTATATCGCTAAAAATGTGAATGTTTAATGACCAGAATCACCATCTGGAGCAGTCAGAATACATGATAGTAGTTGTGATAGAATTCTTTGATATGTTTGACATATAATTTACCTTAAGCTATCTGCCAATGTTTGCTGCTTTCTCCTACCATACTTTGATAAATCATGTGAAAAAATTGTCTGTATATTCAAGTGGAATTTATTTAAACTGGTGTTTTCTGAACATCCATAAATAATTTTTTAGGTCATAGGAAAGAGTTCACAGAGTAGTAAAATGTTAATGCAAGATATCATATTTTGTGGCCCAGTTATCCTTGCAGTGTGTAGAATATTGGGAATATAAGAGAAATAAAAAAAGTATAAAAAAATAAATCAACAAATTTGGAGGCCACATCATGAACCTGCTTATATTATAGGGTTTGAACAATCACCATCTTCCTCTTTGTATAACCTTAATGATTATTTTCTGAAACTCTACAGATTTGACTGGCTGTCAGGACGGCAGCGTACGATTGTGGGAGTGGGGTCACCATGATTATATCACCTTGGCTCGTGACCCTGGAGCCTTCCCCAAGGTCACTCGGGTTCACTTCAGTGACCATGGAAACAAGGTCAGCTATGACATATATGTCAGTGACACTGTGTGAAATCTGAAATCAAAATGTAACATTATGTACTGTATACTCTTAAGTGCAGTAAATGAAGCCATGCAGTTCTGAAAGAGAAGTTAAAGTTATATTTACATACTGTGGTTGGCTTCATATTCATGAGTTTAAATATTGGCAATTTTCACTTCTTCATTGCTTCACAAGGGTTTCATTTGCACGATTTTCCACACACAGTACTTAACAATTATAATATCAGTTTCCTAATAATATGTGTGCAAGATCTTAACAATTGCATGCTTAGCTAAGGTAACATCCAACAGGTGGAAATTCTTCATGTAGTATAGGCAGATAAACAAAAGTATTGGTATCATTTATTTTATCAGTCTTTGAATTATGGGTAACATAAAACATATGCTAATATTGATGATACCGGTATACATGTGACACCATTGAAGCTATTAAAAAAAGTACTATTCACCTACGCATGTGTGGCTCTTATTCATGAAGTTTTGATTCTCTTGATAATATCCCCTTTGTGCAAGTCACAAATTTAAAACCCTCACAAAAAAGGCAACCACAGTAAATCTTGAGTGATTAGCTTAAGCTTAAAATATATTATGCAAGATCCTGTATCATTTATCTGAAAGCCCGAGTATTTTATTCTGTTTCTACAGTTAAACTCATTGAAAAAATGTTGACAGAATTTCAAGGGTCTAACCTACCTATGTTCTTATTATAAAGCTCATTTTGCACTGAGAAATACATTTAATTCCAGAATTTCACACTGATTTAGAATTTAATACCCCCCCCCCCCCTAACATGGACACTATATTCTGGTCATTACCATGAAGAAAGTAAGACATATATTCCTAAGAGGAGTATTTGTGAAGAATTCATGGGTTGCGAGTCATCTGCCTTATTTCTGTAGTTAATTGAAACTTAAAAGCCATGTAATTCTGTTTAAAATTAATGATAGAATGTCTTGTAATCAGTCATCTTTTTTTATTACATAACATGTGTATCTTTTGAATTTGTGTGTTTTCCATACTCTATGAATAATAAGTCTTAAACTGACTGCAAAATCTCACTCCTATTCTCATATAATTCTCTTATGGTTGATATTGTCAAAGGCACACATTAGTCTATCATATTGAGATTTTATTATAAAGTATCTCTAATTCCAGTTTGGTGCAAGTGATGGTGAAGGATCATTGTGCCTCTGGCAGGTTGGGTTAGGAGTTAATATGAACAAACCATATCTGGTAAGTATGGTCAATTTTCTACCCTCAGTTGTATCTTGCTCCGTCACTCTGTACATTAATATAGAGTGAGTCCTCCCAATTACAGACACTCACAAGACTTGGGTTTTTGTCTGTAATATAGATATGTCTGTATTACATAGGTTATTAACCTCAAGTACAGTGAAACCCCTCTGGGGTGGACAGTCATGGGACTGAACAATTTGTTTGTTATAGCGGAGTGTCCGCCAAAGAGGGGGTAGGTCCCAGGAGGTCCAGTTAAGGCAAGTATGGGACTAAATCAACCATGAAAGCCGGTATTTATGATTTAATATTTGATCTTACATCTATGTTATATGTGAATAAATGTTATTGCAACAGGTCGTTGTGTTTTATTTTTATCTTAAAATGAGGCTTTTGTTATTGACTGAAACATTATAGTCATTACTTGTGAGAAAATAATAACATTGATTGACATCGACTGGACTTACTCGTAGGTGTCTCAAAGTATTTCTGCACTAGGTCTGTAAAATTTCTTTATTACTCATTCTTTCCATGATACTAAAAGAAATAATTATGAAATCAATTAATTTCTGACATATCATTCAAATTTTGTTATAAAACATAAGCGATCGTTAATGAACGTTAAAAATAAATGTATGATTTCATATGTGCCTTATGACTGATAGGTGGGACTCTATGATCGGGAATTGGCTTCATGCCATGACTGTCTAGGTGTGTTTTTGTGAGTTAATCATTTTGAGCAATGACTGAAAGCATTAGTCACCAAAAAGGAGCATTGTAAACATCTTTGAACTTCTTTGATCTAAAGCCAAGCTAAGCCCCCAGTCAGGGCGAGAGGTCATGACAGGTGGCTTTTATCCTCCGGATGTGTAACAGATAAGTCATTATCCTCGCTCCTGGACCTACATTAGAATAATGTGGCCTGAATTCAGAATGAACATGTTGCTTTACTGAAAGCACAACTCATTAGAAAATCACTGAATTCTGTCATTATATGGGCACTGCTATGGATAAAAGGATAAACACCTTTAAATGATCCAGCTGAAAAATAAGGAAAATTGCGTAAAACTAGTCCAGGTCTTATAGTCTTGGCAATATATGCCTGTATAATAATAAGAACATTTTAGTGATATAACTACCGGCCTACCAGAAACAGACTATATTTCAATTTTAAGGTATTTCTACAGACATCGATCTGGGCAGCCGCTTGGGTGTCTGTTAGCTGGGGTGATTTTAGCAATTGGGTGGACAAAAAGTGTTCCTTGACCTGAATAGTGCAGTCTCAGCCCCAAAGAGGTTCTTAAAAGGAAAAAAATACTCAGTCTCCCCAAAAATTGTCCGTTAGGCGGGGTGTCCACAGCCTGGGATTTCACTGTATACTTCTCATACTGGGGCCACTTAAAGTGTTCACAATAGAGAGATGCCCATAACAGAGAGGATGGGTGGTAGGAATCAGTTGTAAAATCGTGTTCAGTTTTTGAAAATAATAAAACAACCAATGATGGATTATTAATCGTTTACAGTGGAACTTGCCTGACAAAGACCACCTGTCAATAAAGACCACCTTTGAATGAACAGAATACATTCACATTGGTTATGACTGACCTGTCTAAAAAAGACCCCCTGTGAATGAGGACCACATTTTGCCAGGTTTTGCTGTAGTTTCATAAGCTGCAGGTGACATGGGGAGCATTTTTGTCTGGCCTGGTATGTTACCAGTACAACAATACATACAGTAAATAAAATTTCGACTGGAGCAGGTGGTATGATAGCAAAATTTATAATGATTTTGAAATTTACTTGGAAGTGTGAACAAAACTGCCAAAGCAGATATCCTCAGAACTTCAAAATCTGCTTGTATGGAACATTTGATTTGTTGTAGAGCTAATCTTGAATCTCAGATCCTCCAGCAGTGTAACAATTTATATTATACAAACAAAACATTTTAGACTTTTAAACCTTGTTGTGATAATTTGATATGAAATAAGAAGAGGATTTTACTTGAGTAATTTCTATATTTATAATTACTTATAAATAATTTTATTTTTTTTAAATATTGAATTTAACATTTAATAAGTGTATTGCATCTTCTCTTGTATGAAATTTACCAATTTTTATTAGATGTCAATTAATTCAAAAGATCAGCCATTCAGTGATTCTGTGCCTCAAATCTGTATATGAATTATATGAATAAGGAACCATGTAAGCCTCCAGTACTGCTTTCCATGTGAGAACTAGTGATTATTTACTTACTTGTGATCTAGAAAATTGCTGCATCTTTCCAACTGCCAATCCCTTATACATATAATACAAACAATGTCTTTGTTTGTTTTCAGAGCCTGAAGTGTCACTCTAAGGTGACAAGTGACTTTGTGTTTGTTGGATCAGCCAGTCTGCTGGGAACTTCAGGACAGTCGGCTGACAGTCATAATGTCAGTCTGTGGGACACCTTACTTCCATCACGCCATTCTCTAGTCCACAGTGAGTGACTTCACTTTTCTGATGGGTATGGGATGTTGCCTTAAGTGTGCTTTAAATTTAGGACTTTGATAGTAAAATTTGGAAAATCAGTTCAGTCATCACCAGACCCATCATTAAATGATGGTAACCTAAACAGAACCCCCTAAAGGTGCACTGCAGTACTTATATTTCTTATGCAATGGTCTCCTTCGATTGCCTCATCAACCTTTGTACTTGTTCTATTTGTTTTGTGACATTTTGTTATTATACAATGTGTGATTTTGATATAACTACATTAGGCTTCAGTGGTGATGGTTTAGAGCAAAAACAGGGGGAGATGTTAGTTTAAATCTCAGCCGAGGCGGTGAGATTTTCATGGTTGACCCCCACCCAGGTTTGGTGCTTTGCAGGCTTGATGAGAAGAGCCTTGTTTCATTCACAAACGAGTGCACCTTTGGGCCATTCCTCAGTATGACTCAGCAATGGGGAAGATTACAAACCCAGGGCCCCCAGGTGCAGAAGTCACCAGGCCTGGTTAACATCAGTTTATAAAATGAGAGGAAGTTAGTGTTACTGCCCTGTAATGTAGTCTAAAAACAAAATTAAATTCTACAAGTGAACATGTACTAAGTTGAAATAGCATTCAAAAATGGAAGCATTTACCTCCAATAAAAAAATCATTTAAAAAAATGAGTTTTATGTGTTTTATCACAGGTTTCACGTGCCATGATGGAGGTAGCTCCTCCTTACTGTACTGCCCTCAGCAGCAGATCCTGATCTCGGGAGGTAAGAAGGGAGATGTCTGTCTGCTTGATCTTCGTCAGCGCCAGGTACAGCAGGTGTTCCAGGCTCACGACTCTCCCATCAAGTGTATGGCCATCCATCCTGAGGGGCACTACTTTGTCACAGGCTCCTCGGAGGGCAACGTCAGGGTGAGTAGAATGTGATATACCATGGTTGACTTAAAATTTGTTAGGTAGAAAGGTGCTGATACTGTGGTTGGCTGTATATTTTTTAGGTCGAAATTCTGCAATTTTCACTTTTTCTTTGTTTTGTAAGAATTCCATATCCACAATCTTACCATATCCTAAAATTACCAACACAGGGTACATAACTATTATTGAATTGATAAATTATGTTTTAAAATAGATGCGCAAAAATGAATCTGCTTGAAAGGGGCCCAATGGAACATCAAATGAGTAAAAATTAATGTTAATTACAGACAGATAATTTGAAATATATGATACCAATTCTATTAGCAATCTGTGGTTTAATGGCAATATAGAATATCTTTCATTAATTTTTATATCAGTCTTTTACTTTGGACTTGCCATTATCTTTCATTTTGCGATAATTTCCCTTTCACAAATATCAGGAATTTGAAACCATCACAAATAAAGAGACGACTACAGTCTTTCATTTCTCTTTTTTTTATGATGGGTTATTTTTCAGTCTCACCTGAAACCTTTCCCAAGAGGATAAGATTATGACATTAATTCATAAATATTGCCATACCTTTCCTCAAGTAATCTCTTGTTTGCAGTTATAACCAGAGTCTATCCAAACTAAAATTTAATTTACATTTGGACAGATATAAATCTCTGCTGGGTCTGTTTCAGTCCTTTGCTCAAAGTAAAATTACTAAATAAGAAGTTTCTAAGAATTTATTTTTACACTTACACACAATAAAATGCAGTTCTATAACAGGCAGGAATCAACAGTATAATCAATTGTGAGGTCTCTTGTAGGACAACATTTATATTTTTCATCCTGTATGTGGACAGTTTATTTTACTTTGGCAGTATCATATGATATCTCATTCATATTGTAGGTATGGGGGTTGACGGCCCACAAACTTTTGGCATCCTTTGAGAATGAGCATGCACGAGGGTCCCTGTTCCGTAACCTAGGTACCGGAGTGACACAGCTCAGCGTGGGACCCCAGAACCATCTCTACTCCTGTGGTGCAGATGGTTCGATAAAACTCCGACAGCTGCCATTTCCATAATGCTTTGCAGTTTCCCTTGTTTAATGACAATGATTTTTCATGCCCTTAATATTATTTTACACATGTTTACTGCCCAGACACATGTTTATTCCCATAATCCTGTGCAGTTTCAATGGGCTTGTGAAACTTTTTAACAAATGTTTGTGCATCTTTAATTAAATGTGAATACACAAAGGCACTTTTTCATAAAGACTCACATTAACAGGTTTACCTGTAAACCTGGTTACCAACCATCACAATATTGTTCTTCAGGCTTCATGGTAATAATGATTTAATGATTTGTAATTAATTAACTTCAAATAAATCATTATCAGTAACATTGTTGGATTGGAAACAAGCATCACACAAACACATTCACTCCTGGGACAGTGGTTAACCTCTGTATTTTACAATGCTCAGGTTTAACTGCTACCTGGGATCATAAATATATGACAGTTTAAGCACCTGATAGCAGAGCAAGATCGACTGATGTGCATGGTGGAATGATGTCAAATGAAGCCACTTAAAATATATGTTTTCAGTTCAGTTGAGAAACAATATGGCTGTGCTCATAAACCCAGAATACAGCTGCTAGCCTCTAACATTTTTTGGCGTCTTTTTGGCTTATTAGAGGAGACAAGGCAAACTTTGCCAGAGCTGTAGAGCTACATGGCATTGATAAAGTGCAATGAGAAAACTGTCTTGTTTCAAACAAATATACAGGAACTTTCATTTTTGATATGATAATAAGCTATAAACAAAGCTGGCAAGGTTATTCTTTGATACTGTTTATTCATTCAGGCAGAAATTCTTTTCATATAAAAAACATAAATTTTCAAACCAACCACATTAAAGCTGGATGCGCTCAACAGTACACATATTGCTCCACATGCCTTTAGATCATGTAGGTGTATTTGTAACATTTAAGTTTTGTGTCAACATGCAGTTTTTCTTACCAGTCATGTTAATAGCCAGATGGACTGAACAATTTACAAATTCTGCACATGCCCTACTTAATTATATTTATCACATAATATAAGGTTATGTCTAACATCTGTGGTAATGAATGCGCTTGTGAATTGTGAGGGACCACAGAATCGATTCAATTCTCGATTAAATTCTTGATTTAAATATTAAATTTCAGACTGTTTAAAAAATAAAGGAAATTTACCAAAATGGATGCGAGTAAATTTGACCAAATAAAAGAAAAGGGTAGCTCTCCCTCTGTTTATTGCCCCCTTATGTTTACATGCAAGTGGAGTGGCCAACCAGCGAACGTTTAAAGTAGACTCTAGGCACATATGCGATGAAAAGCCTCGACATCTTGAACTGCTCTGTCAATTTTGAGAGCTCATGGAGGAATTTGGGATGGTACATGCAAAAAATAATCATAAAAAAAATTGATTCAGAGGTTAATAATCTATTATAATGTAATCAAGGGCTTGCAATTCAGTGCATTAATTCTTAGATGCATTGTTACACCCCTGGTAATAAATAGGGCTATAACCACTGCTTATTCGTTTAACACATGGGGGCATATACAGACTGTTTACTAACATGCACTATTTGTATATGTCAGGTACATCAGTCATGCTTCTATAAGTGGTGTCACATCCAGCAAGCCTGAATGATAACATGATGTGCATAAAGATTTAGCACACATTTATTTTTTGCTGGGCTCTCGTAACAAAACACATCCATAGTGTGTGGTTTCTTTGAAAAGAGGGCATGTTCTTTGTCCCCCGGATTTAATCTTCAGGTCAGACCTGACCACATCAGTGAGGTTTTATTTTATTGCTGTATTATAAAAATGGCCTTGTGAAAGAACAGGTTATTATCAACAAGGATGTGGCGTCCTTGGATGTACACATCAAAGCCTGGTGTTCTCAATTTTGTTTTTGTTTGATCACTTTTTACAGTGTCATTCTGCGTAAAATAATGGGCATCCTGTTGATGCAGGAACACTAACATTTCTGAGTTTTGTTATTATGCAGACTAATAAATCTGTCCTATATTTTACTGAATATTATTTATCATTATTAAACCTTTATTCAGGCCGGCTTTGACAGTGTGACATTCCATAAGGCCCTATAATAAACAGTTAATACAGTGAAGGTATATTAATAAAGGTTTCAAACAGACCTAGGTAAAGAGAGAACTCCACTCGTTTCTTCAAGGACCCACACTGCTAAACCCACCCAGTGCAGAGTTGTTAATAGTTCAGCTGAATTATGGACACACTGTTAATCTCTCTCCCCTTCCCTCACCCCATCCCCCCCCCCCCCCCTCAGTCCCATTGCCTTCCCCTTTACCACATCCCCCTCTCTTTCTCTCTCTCTTTTCCTCAATTTACTAATCCCATCTCTATCTGACAAATCCTCTTTGTGTGTCTGTCTTTCTTTCTGTTTCTCTCTCTTTCTGTTTTTCTCCAAATTCACCATTGTGGGTTAAGGGGTAATTCTTAGTATATATCCAAATTAAGTGCATTCTGGAGCAGAATATAAAAATGATAATTTCTTTACTGTTATAATATTTATGTTCAATTTTTGTTTTAAATTATTGTTACTTATACTGTGATTGTACAAAAAGATGTTTGCTGTAGGCTCCAAACATTATCAATACAAAATATAACATAAAATCACATTGACGCAATATTATTGTTCTGTTTAATTAGGCCTCCAGTCATGTACTTGGCCTGTTATGATATTTGTCGATGATCTGATAAAACTATTTAAAAAATCCCAATTAAATTATGTACAATCAGTACAGTTAAGAACTCTAGATGTGCAATAAACATATGAATGTAGACATTTGCATAAAGAAATTTTTATCTGTACAGATAGGTATGGACTGTATACATATAAAAAATTCAGTACATATAAAAATGTATTATTCAAAATCGTTTTGATGAAAGATATTGAAATGAAAGAAACAAACACATATGAATTTCCATTCTTATTTGAGGCATTATTATGATTGTATAAAAAAATATTTCAGACTATTAAACATGGATAAATATTCATATTTAAAGTCAATATACTGACGTTTCAGTGTATTGTTATTAATGGGGTATGATTATATCAGTGTTTTGTTAATTAATCTCAATATTAAATATAAATTTGTACATATTGCATCTCACTGCTGAAAAAATATTAAAGATAACTGATCTCACTAGTCAAATGATGTATATATTAAATGTGTAAAACATTGATAGGTCCTGCATTAGCAGCTGTAATGAGAGGCTGTTTGAATGAGTGGCCATGTCTCAGTGTATTATAATGGCATATGATCAAGTATATTGTAATAGTGAATGTTCAGATGTCAAGCAAAATATTATAATAGGCATCTTGAATGAGCTATTGCAATGGTTGTTATGGAATTATTTCTTTTCTTTGTTAATTTGCTGCTAGTATGGTTATTTTGTTCATTAATTTTATGCAGAAATCCATCTGATTGTATTTCTCTATTATAAATATTAGCAGCTGATGCTAATGATAGTTAATATGTGTATTATTCATGTAAAAACTTGCGTCACTGACAACTAAATTAAGGCATATAACCATTCATTAGTACATGTATTAATTAACAATATTGCACAACGTATGATCATAGATGTTATTTATTATAGCATCATTTCCATTATGTGATAATTGAACATTGTTGGAGTATATGTGATACTTGTGATCATTAAAGTGTTGTCAACTATTCAAGAGTGTCTTAAATGTGTTCTCCAAAATCAAGAAAAAAGTGGTGTAAACTTGTATGTATGTTTTGCTTCCTTGTTTACATCATGATGTACATTGTGCCTTCTTCTTGTACATATGCATCAAATAATGTAAAAAATTAAACTTCGGGGGGGGGGGGGGGGGGGGGGGGGGGGGGGGGGGGGCGCTTGCTGTATTTGCATTCATGGGGTAACACCCCCCCCCCCCCCCCATAATTATCTCGGCTGACTGAAAGTCATCTGAGCTATAGCAGTCACTCATTGTTCGTCTTCCAGTCGTCTGTTAACCGAGCACAAATCGTAACCACTGGACCTTGAGACTTGTAACTGAAAACCCATGGAGGTTCATATAAACCCTGCTTGGAAACCTGAAATTAGATCACTGCGACCTATACCCTCCCACTTATGGGGCCTGTAAGTAACCCCCAGTATAATTAATTTTTTTATACAAAAGCTCCTTTATCTGAATTACTAATACATTGATTACCATGATTCTTTCCATGCATGTTTCGTGGAGTTTTTCATCAGTTCCTTGAGACTGGTGGCGCCACCTGTATTTTTAGCTCAGCTGACAATTAGTCATCGGAGCTATAGTCGTGGTCTGTTGTCTGTCCGTCCTGCCCTCCGTCCATAAAACGGGCAAGTTTCGACACTGTTGGACCTCCAAATTTTCTTGAGGCTCTATTGTAGTCTCTTGCTTTGTCCAGATGCAGGTTGGCCACTCCTGGTTTACTGGAAGTCAGCCATGCCAGGGTTCCTGATTTGTTACAGTCACTGGGGGAGATCCCCTGCTGTGACCCCCCCCCCCCCCCCACCACTCCTACCCCTCAGTGAATATATAAATATACATTTGTATGCATGATGTGGTGTGATATGACAAGATAGAGATTTATGATGATGCAATTTAGATTTATGAATCAACTTTTATATTCAGATATATTTGTTATATTGTTTATATGTATAGAAATATAAACTTAAAAAAACTGAGGATCTAATACAAACATGTGTTAATTATTCCCACCATCCCCCCCCCCCCCCCCCCCCCCCCCCCCGCTGCAGTTGATTATAAGCACCTGTGCACTGGGACATTAGATCTTCTTGCAAATGTGTACAATTTATTTAACTTTTAAATAATTGGATAAGAAAAATTAAAATTTAATTTAAACATATTCTTGCCTCAGGAGAATGGAACATAAAGTGATCAGCTCTGTCTGTCAATCATCTCTCAATTATCATTAAATAATTATATATACTGTGGTTGTCTTCTTATTTGCGGTGGTTTCAAATTCGCGATATTCACGGTCGCTCTCTGACCGCGAAATTGAAACCACGCAGTTTTGAATGCATATATACCAGGTTACGATCGTTAATTTCAGAAGCTGCCGTTATAATTATAGTTGGCGACAGTTGAGATTAATCTTCAGCTACGTGGTGATGTCTATCGAGCCTGGTGCATATAATTTAAGTGATTCAGGGAGAATTAAAAAAGGGGCCCATTTAAAATAGTATCGGTTTGCTTAAATGCAAAACCGTGACCCTTTGCGGGGATGTGCTGACCCGGTGGGCGCGCCTTGCAGTGTTTCCTGTCGCCCGGCACAGGACTTAAGTCTGGAAAGTGTCAATGCCCGCCGGGAATTAATATTTTAAAATTACGTGTCTGTGTGCCAAGCCATGTGACTTCCACTCCCGTCTAAAATGAATATTGAGCAGAAGGTACTCTTTCACATTGTTCCGCAATTATTAATTGTTAATGAATAAAATTTGCCACTAAAGTAGTGAACGTAGCCGCTAGGGTAGCGCCACCTTGTAACTGTATAAAGGACTAATTCTGTCACTATCGAAATCATGACGCGCCAAACGATGTTTGATTAGCTAATGATGACGTGAATTTTGAATATATTTGAAAGGTCACAGTTCATTATGGGGCCAAATTGCCGTAAACATTGGAATGTGAGTTGTTTTGAATGAGCCTTGGCCCTGAACTAATTACAGCAAGCGGGGTCAATGCTTCCCGCACGTGTCGGCTCATGCGATATACGGACAGAGAAATAGTAGACCTGGATAATAATGAAATCAGCGGTTTATGAAATAATTTTGTCATTACAGTACGTTCATAGTTTCATATTTGATAATAAAATATACTACTAGATAAGTGATAGAGCGCGAAAAAGGAACCCCGTGAAACTTTTGAAAATACAAAAACCTCGAAAATTCAGCCCTGCCGATATAAAGGCAACCACACATATTTATTATGAAATTTGGCCTATAACCATTGGTGAAATAACTTTCATATGCTGTATGTATATTAATTTAAGGTATTAAAGTCTGAAATTTGAAAGCAACTTATATTCTCAGTTTTGTAATATTGCAGATGTAATACTTTCAAAAATTTGAAATAATAAAAGAAGTAATTGAAACTTCATATAGGGCCTATTATCAGCTTTGTCTACCAATCTGTGTCCTTTTTAAATATTAAGTAATTATGAATGAACTATTTTTCCTTTAAGCGTTGTTGAGTAAAGTGAAATTCTTATGTATATAAACTATAATAATATAGATGTAATTCCCATCAATCCGTGCCCCCCCCCCCCCCCACCCACCCCACCAACACACACACCACCACCAATACTAAGTCCTTGCATCTGCGGACTGGGGACATTAGTTATATTTCAACTGTATACATTTATTAAATAAAAAATACATATATTTAATTATATATATTATAACAAAAGGAGATCCAATTGAGCGAGTGTGAAAACTACTGAACTGTCAACAATTTATCAAAAAGCCAACCAATGATCATGGTAATAATATACATCTTATGTTCACAAACTGCTCACATGCTTCAATTTTAACATTAGAGAATGCATGGTTTGGTCACAAAATATTATTTGCAAAAATTTCTTACTCATCAATACAAACCAATCATGTCAACCAGCCATGGTCTATATTACCTTTTCCTCTTGGACTTTATCTCCGTTTGATATTATTTTAGATTTTTACCTTCAAGGTTAACTTCAGCTGAGCAGAGTAACCCATGGGTCCCTTGTTTTAAATTTTTACGCATTTTTTTCTCAATTTTTGAGACCTTCAAACGAAGCAGCCCTGTTTTAAATTTTTACGCATTTGTTCCTAAATTTTTGAGACCTTCAAACGAAGCAGCCCGGCCATAAATAGGGCACAAACTTTAACCGTTAGCCCTAGAAACTTATAATTGTATATCCTGGGAGATCCTAAGCAAATCTCCTTGGAAACCTGATATAGGTCATGTTGACCTATATTTTGCGAACTATATACGAAAAACAATATTTTGAGCACCCAGCAAGTAAGACGTGGCAAAAATTGTATGCACTAACCCTAGAATCTTCTAACGTAATATCCAGGGAAGTCTTGAGCAAATCCCCATGCATGGAAACCTGAAATTAGGTCATGGGGACCTATATTCTGCGAGCTATTATCCAAAATCATGATTTTAATCAGTCATACAAATAACAAAACTTAACTTTTTTATTTTAATGTTTATCAACACCATTTAGTTGGCAAATTCAGTGTCAATATTCTGTATTTAAACAATAATGACTGTGTGTAATTACCATCAGTCTTGATGTGGGCAATATATATAAAAAGTTCTGATCCAGGGGTTAGATAGGTGTTAGGCATATACCGTAATTACTATCTAAAAGATTAAACATATATGCTGACTGTGTCAACATTTAACAGGGTATGTGGAAAACTTAATATCTGTATAGTTTGGAATAATAATACGTACTTCTGTGAATTGTGGGAGTAGGACTCTTAACTTGCATCCGAATTCTCGAGTCTATAGAAAAAATTTTACAGAAATAATCAGCTATTGCCAGTGGCGTCAATTTATCTTCAAGGCTGGGGGGGGGGGGATGACTCACAAAGGTGGGGGAGGGGATGACAGACGTAGAGGGTAGTCAAAATTGGGATAAAACAGACATGTTTATAGATGCATATAATATATATATATCTTTTATTGTCTGTGTGACACATATCAAATATATATCAATTAAGTATAAGGTTTTAAAAAAATAAGGTAACCATTTAGATATAAATATTTCTTAGTAAAATCATAAATGGAACCAAAGTCTATAATTATATGTATTTAAATATTTCATTTGAAATATATAAATATTTTTCTCTGAATAGTGGTGGGGATGATCACATTGACCATCCCCCCCCCCCTTGCCAAAAAGCGAGGGGGATATATACCCCCCATCCCCCCCCCCCCCTATATTGACGCCCCTGGCTATTGCAACGTCGCTGCATGGTTCACGAATCTGTTGAAACACCTTATTTATGCTAACAGAAATGTTGAAATATTGGTATGCATATAAAACAGTAATAAACGAATGTAGACTGACAGATTCCATGCCAGGGTTTTCAAGATTCTGATTACAGCCCTGGTCTTTAGTATATGATGATCACCTAAACATGCATACTGCTTTATATATAACAGTATAGGGGTTAGATATATTGAATTATCTTTTTTGATATATTATTTTATAAATTTTCAGAAATACTAATCTTTTTGGCCCAAATGTTAGGGGAGTATAACGTTAAGTACGATTTTAACCATAAATAAGAGCGCCCTCGTTGCCCCTATAAAAGTCGTACTATTTTTACCGGGGTTAAGCTCCACGACCCTGTATATACAATAAATTCTCAGTAGTGACCAGAAACATCTGTCGGGACAAAAATACGGACTAGAGTAAATAATTGCCCAAATGTGATCAAACCGAAGGGTTGCAAATTACCCACAAATACGCCAGCTTACTTGCAAATACCACAAATTTCCCACTCATGTGCCGTATTATGTTATATATAACTTGAACTAGATGTATAATTCTGCTTGGACAGGCAGCCAGGGTATATAGTGTTAAGTACGATTTTAACCTTTAACAAGGGAGCCCTCGTTGCCCCTATAAAAATCTTATTACTTATACCGGGGTTAAGCTACACGACTCTGTATACAATAAATTCTCAGTAGTGACCATAAACATAATTACAGTGTGAAAATGCCGAGGACATGGATACACGTTTATGTCCCCACGTGCTTTGACGGAAACAAACATCGTTGTCATCAGTCGGGGTTTACCCAGTTGTCATATTTGGACCGAAATGACACAAACACACGCACAGTCACATGTATATAGTTAGGATTCTTTGCTGTTTGGACACGTATACCCGACCGAATCTGAAAAGCTGTCCGTGTGTTTAATGCAGAATGCAAAATTAGACCTAATGAAGGAACACATTGTTATATTAATAATAGAAAAAAATGAAGTGTTTGATGTTATAATGCTTATTTCTATCTTCAGCCTTCCACTAGCATTAAGAACTATTTGAAATCCTTGTATTAGTAATTATAATAGGCCTAATACATTATTTTTTCCATTTGGCTTAAAATCCGTTTGCTCAGAACGCTTTATCTAAAAGTATATACTATAACAATATAAAATTTAGGTGCATAACACTGTACAGTTAGTATTACGGACTTTTTAAATTGTTTAATTTCAGGAAAAAGTTGCAAAATATTTAGTACGGTTTTCCAGGTGTTTAACCTTTTTTTTGCAATATCACTTAAAAGACCTTTAATTTCACCGCAATGGCTGACTAATGGAGACTAAAGGAAAGAGGCATGTTCTCTCCTCCCTAGTAAACAAAGACCTGTTTTGGGTTTTTTTTTTTTTTGTAAACTAGACATATGTCATACCAGAATAAAGAATTGGCGAATATAACCTGGGGAGATAGCAAGACTAAAGGACGGTGGCTCAACTAGGCTGTGCTATCTTTTTTCTGGAATACCCAGATTTATGTCCTTGAAAAGATAGACCTTGAAAATCAATGTTTTCGCAACTTTGATTTGACTGAATAACTAGATCAAAACACCACCAACACCCTTGATCACATCACACCGTAGCGAGTATCAAAGGGAATGTACAACAAACAGATCAACATACCACCATATTAACCCAGTCGTCTGGAGCCTGGATTATATCACACTCTTGCCATTAAAAAAGAGGAAATTACACAATATTTCAGATTTAGTCATTTAATCCGTGCCTGCAAATACGATAATATTTGCCTACCGCGGGTGATTTTTCGTATTCTTAAGGATAATCCTCTGCGTATATACATAGTACATCCGGCTTAATCCTTAATACATATATACAAATATATGTTAATATGATATATGTGGTCATGCGGGTCCCTTATCAGCATTCTTGTCTTTGCTTAGTCAGAAAGATTCGAATTAGAGCATTCTTTGTGTGATTATCTCTGAATCTGTAATTATGTGAATGTATACTGAAATGCCTCAACATTCTTTTGTCGAACTGAGCTAACCTTATAGCAAGACCCGAAGGTAAGATTACTCTGGTTTTAAAAGGGAGCTATTTCGATATCTAACGTCTATTAAGGTTATATATTAAGTTAACACGTTACATTTGTTTTAAATAGATTTAAAAAAAGTCAATTCTATAACACATAGGCGGTTCATTTTGTTGATATCAACGTGTTTGAAATTTTTGTTTGTGTGAGGGGGTACTCTTACCCTAAAATTTGTTTATATGTAAGTAATATTCGATTAAATCTTGCTCCAAAGCAGATAATCCGCTTCGAAACATATCACAAAGCATGCGCGACAAAAACGAATATAAAAACTAAGAATACGAGCAAAAGTGGAACAAATCCTCAAAACATAATAGATTTACACACATATTTAAAGAAGTTCTTTCCAGATGAGACGTACACACAAACCAACACAAGTCCTTTCCCAGATGAGACGTACACACACAGCAACACAAGTCCTATCCCAGATGAGACGTACACACAAGCCAACAGAAGTCCTTTCCAGATGAGATGTACACACAAACCAACAGAAGTCCTTTCTAGATGAGATGTACACACAAACCAACAGAAGTGCTTTCTAGATGAGACGTACACACAAACCAACACAAGTCATTTCCAAGATGAGACGTACACATAAACCAACGCAAGTCCTTTCCCAGATGAGACGTACACACAAGCCAACACAAGTCCTTTCCCAGATGAGACGTACACACAAGCCAACACAAGTCCTTTCTAGATGGGATGTACACACAAATTAACAGAAGTCTTTTCTCAGATGAGGCTGGCAATATATCGCTTGCGCACGACATAATTGTTCAGGTGTGCTCGGAATACCCTAGATGCGCACGCGATAAAAATTCTTTTTCTGTGTCCTATACGAATCAAAGAAACAGGTAGTTTATGGAATGTCTTGAAATTAGGTATGTCTTGAAATCTGACATACTATATCTTGTAACTAAGACTGGTGGCACCACCTACAAACATTTTTTTTGTCCATTTTGCGCTGTTAACCTTTCCTTAACTGCCACCTAAAAAGAATATGAACAACGCAACACAGAATGATTGATGGATTCCTTTGAAATGTTTATTCACATGTTACCCATAGCTAAACGCCTATTCAGATTTGGTAATAAAATCTACTGGGAGGTTGACTTGTTTTGTTAAACTATATTAAGTAAATTTTATATAAAATATAATATTTCTCAAGTACGGCTTCACGGATTGTTTCGGAATTTTGTATGCCCATCGAATTTATATATATATATAACATATATATCTTAATCTGTTAAAAAGTTATGGCACCACCTGCAATCTTGTGATTACAGCATCTTAACCCTTCGAATTTCTATTGGCTACGAATTGCTGAGTATCCAGTGATATATGTTATGCCTTAATTTGTTGATCAACATGTGTAGTGGCATCAACGTTGCATATTAATAGATATAAAGTTCAAAAGAACAAGCCGATTACAGTGGGGGTTTTCATTAGTCACTATAATAAGAGCATGTTTAGCTATCTTTAATATTTTTGCATGGGTTAACTTTAGATCTTCATAGGCTGATAGTAATTTAACCCGAGTGGCATTATTATGTATTTATGTAAAGGAATGCTATCTTTTTGCATTGATTTTAGTCGTGAGCCTGAGTCACGAAAAAAAAACATGCAAGTGTATATTTTGCATGTGTATTTGGTAAGTGTCTTTGTTGTTCATTGTCTCTATCTCGGTGTTAGATCTAAGATTTTGGATAAGGAGGGATCCAACCCAGGAAGGCAATGAGTAAACCTTAAAAAGTCTCTGGTTCGGATGGGGGTCATGGCCGCAATATATGGAATGAAAGCCTTGCGACGACTAAAATAGCCGTGACAACCCGACTCTGTAGGCAATCGGATAATTAGTCAGGTGGCTAAGCGTCAGATTTGGGCGATATCGTTACAGACCGGATAAAAGCACCAAATTTTGTATATAGGAAGAGTACACCAACACCGATGATTTCAGAGGAGGTGCCCTCATGGAGTGCCTACGAGATAAGTTTTAGAGCCTGAAAACCATCTGCGCCTTGCGTATCACACCACCCTTTTTTTTCGCATGAAAATGAAGAGGGGTAGGGAAGGAAAAATGACATTGGATCCAGAACGGTTTAATGAAATATAGTAAATTATATACCAAAAGAAAGCCAAAGAAGTGTCCCTGTAGCCCAAAAAATGTAGAATGGTCACGTGACCATATCTTTTCTCAAATTCGGAACTTTAAAAGCTACATGCAAACATTACATCAAGAGATTAAGTGTATTAACAAAAACATGTGCAAATATTTTTCTTGTTTACTATTGTTGAGTTTCTGATTCAGTTTTTGGGAAAGTATAAAATGTTTATAATAATGGATAGTCGCCTTAGCGGCTACTGATGTTTGAACTATGTATGACCGATAAACCATATTACCGATCAAGATCAACCTAACATTAATATTTTTATTTCTTCTTGTTATTCATTGCAGCTGATCTCTTTAACTCATTGGCAATTCAAAATGTTAACTTCCTGGCCAGCACAATGAAGTTTTATTAGAATTATTTTATTAACTATTATATATAGCCTCCATGTTACAAGAGTACGAGCACATTCCTAATAATATGTTGACCAATTACCACTAATACATCACCTGTTTAAAAATTCACTACAAATTGAAATATTACATAGAAATAAAAATCTTTCAGACTGCTTTATCAAATAAACCGGTCATATTATTAAAGCCAAAAGGTAACAATGCGATATATGAGCTGTACTGGCAAATTCTGGATCACAACTTGGGTAGTTACATTTGCAAAGGGAGGTAAAATCAAGAGTTGATTTTAGTCAGGTGGCTTAGCGTAAAATTTGAACCATATCGTTACAGATCGGATAAAAGCACCTAACTTTGTTGGTGGATGGAGTACATCCAGGGAGGTGATTTTAGAGGAGGTCCCCAGATGAAGTTATAATCGAGATGTATTTGTGCCCTGATAATTAATGGTCAAAGGTGTAGACAATTAAATAAATTGTTTCAATCACCTGCATGGATTCTTGTTAATACGACTTCATTTATAGCTTTCGAAAGGGATGGTTTCACTGGAAATGTGTATATATATTCCCTATATATTTTAATGATATCGGTGTGAATCTTTATAATCCATAACTAATTCATAACTTTTCCAATAATTTCACTTCAGAACATGAGGGCATTTAAACACACAGGATGCAATTTTACATCAATGGATGACGTGACCTTTTGACCTCTTACGTCCTACAATTATACTTTATCATGATTTTCGTAACAATTTCTACGATAACTGTTCATGCCATTTCATAAAGGTGTTCTTATTATGTAAATTGATTAATTAAAAATGAGTTTTAGAGTCAATTGGGTAAACAACATTCCGTTTATTGTTGTAAACTTGTGAAATTTTTCGTAAAATCCTGTTATTTTGGACTCGGGCCTGTTTAAAGAACCAAAAATCGAGTTCGGGTGGGCACCCCCTCCGGAATTATCAGGATTGACCAGCAGATACCTCATACCAAATATGGTGCTTTTATCCGGCGTGTAACGATAATTTCCTTAAGCCACCTGATTAAATTGGGCTGGTAGGCCTACTCGAGTCGTGATACAAGTTATATCTAGGAATGTATCGCAGTGTTGCATTAATATCGTGGTAAACGGCCCATAATCTCAAATTTATGCTAAAAATAATGAATTTACACAATAATATACATGTGATCTCACAACCCAAACTGAAACACCGTCTCTATGAACACGGGTTTTCCTGTATCGCCTGCAAGCTGCCTGCGTCCTTTACCGCGTGCGAGCCATACTTGTGTTCATGCGGTCATAAATTCAACAAACACGCCAAAGGGTTTGCCAATGTGCTGGGTTAAAACGTAACTTTTCTCCCTCATATTTGGTATTATTAGAAATTACACAAAAAATGCTAACGATGGTCTGGTTTATGTTGATTGACAGTTTACCTGTAGGCCATAAAGCATTGTCAGAAATGACGAAAATATTTGCATCTTCATTAATGCGTTCCTCAGACATAGATGTAAAGACACTCTGGCGCTAGTAATCTGGTCGTAATGCCAGAGGGTCGATATGACGCTACGACTCAAACAGGAGAGGGTCGGTGGGGTCCCCTTCCCTGGTTCCGCTTTCGAATTTCATCAATTTTTTTTTCCGTTTTCTGTGACAAGTGCATTAGAAAAAGTAAATCTGCCCCCCCCCCCCCCCCCCTTCCCCCTCCATGGACTGTCAGTTATCATTACTGATCTATATTCCGTGTTTTTATAACCAGATTGTTTAACAGAGGACATAAGTGCTGAACCACATTTCCCCAACTTTGTTTTTCGTATATGTTTTTTTCCCCTATGAATCACTGTAAGTTTGACCGTGAACCCCGAGTAAATAGAGCGCCCCATGCATTTTACGCTGTTAGAAGGACAAACATATGGCTACCCACTAACCGGAGATCCCCTTTTTTCTCAAGCCGGAAGTGGTAGCCCTACTACATGAACTTTTCCTCTTGTGTAACTTTTAGTCATCGCAAGGATCTGAATATTCCAAATATGTTTTGTTTAATTTTATGGCAAAAGAGTTTTTGAGTTAAAGAAATATAAAGCTATATATACAACTTTCGTTCTTGTTTTTGTTGTATTTTATATATATATTTTATACATTTAGATATTTGTATTTGGATGAGTATGTTGTATGAACAATCACATCTATACACCCTACTTTCTCTCTCTGTTTCTGTCTCTCTCTCTCTCTCTCTCTCTCTCTCTCTCTCTCATATATATATATATATATATATATATATATATATGAGTGTGTATGTGTATGTGCATTATGTGTGTATGTGAAATTACACCGTATTCTGTATGTCCAATACATACTGTGCATGCGCATGTAGACTTGCGTATATTGTACCACATACTTATACATATAAATATATACATACTCAAATAATAATTTAAAAAAATACTTCTCATATTATTTATTCAACAGGTCCATGGATAATCTACCAAAAATATTTTACAAAACACATCCATCTAAGAATAGTAAACAGTTATCTTAACGAACATAAAAATACAACATTTATACATGGAAAGTTTGTACAAGTCATGCATTTATGGCACTTTCAAATAACTTTAGCTTAATATAAACAGCTTTCTTGAACAGAAAACAGAAAAATCAGAAAATAAATTTTCTTTCTGTTGGTAAAATAATATAAAAATATACAACATTTAAACACGGAAGGCATGTACATGCGTTCATGGCACTTTCCTATAATGTTGGCTTTATATATACAGCTTTCTACAACAGAACACAGAAGAACCAGGAAATCACTTTTCTTTCTGTTGGTAAATTAATATAAAATTTACAACATTTAAACATGGAAGGCATTTACATGCATTTATGGCACTTTCCAATAACGTTAGCTATATATATACAGCTTTCTACAACAGAACACAGAAAAATCAGAAAATCACTTTTTTTGTGTTGGTAAAAAAATATAGGATTATTCAACGCAATTTACACTCTTTTGAGGCCTTAACAGGCGTTAAGTCAGAGGCAGCAACACGATTCGTCTTGTGATCTGACCAAGATGTAAAGACCCATTTGCCTGATACGTCGATGTATAAAATCATTTGCTAATCGTGACCAACTTTGTATTCAGATATTCAGTGGTAGTCTTCTTTGATATAAGTTCAAATCGAAAAAAACTTTTAACGATGTTGATAATTCAGTTGCCATTCTCAATATAAGATCCTTCATTTCTTGCCCTATGAGCAACAAAGTACCTGGAAACAATCCCTTAAAGTGTAAAAGGGTATGCCAAAGGTACCTAGATTTGTTCTTACGTAAATGTAATATTTATCGTAGAATGCAATGAACTCAGAGCCCCTGTCGTATCTTGTATCTACAAAGAATATTTTGCATATTTTGCATGATTATGATCTAAAGCAATCTTCGGCCGATATTGCAGAGGTTTTATCAACTGTAAGGTATCTTGAAGCATATCAGTCTTAATTAAACCACCAATACTTCACACGATAGCAATATGAAGACTGCCAATAATTTTAAATTAACCTCATTTGAATATAATAATTCTATATGTGATAGGAAATGACTAGAGGCAGGAGAAATACTTAATGTTTTTCATTATATATCGTCCCTGGATTGGTTCTTTTCTTCCCGTTGAATCCAGTGAGCTGTAGGACCTTTTTGGGTTTTTGCATATATAATGAAATTATTTGCATACTTAGCACAATTGATTCAGTTAAATGAATCTTCGGCTATAATGCTATAAATGGTGTTTAGAGATATCCCTGTCTATATTGTTTGGTTTTAAAAAAAACGACGACATGGTTTAATAGACAAGCGTGTTAAGCTGAGCTACCACAGTGTTATATATATACATTTATAAACACTGGAAATATATACATGTATAAGCAATAAAACGTAGGAGGACTCCCCTTTATCTTTACATAAAAACTTTACAGCTGTGTTTATAAACTCTTTCATCTCTTTATTATCTCTTAGATCTCGTTATATGTATGTATATATATATATATATATATATATATATATATATATATATATATATGTTATAACATTTGAAAAAAAGTCTCAATACAATCAGCATATAAATAAACACTCCAAAATTACAATCATAATGGCGGATGGATATTTATAAACTGGAGGACATGAAAAAGGGAAATTTTTAGTCAAAAGGAATAATTGTGCTTCAATGAACCTATGATATTTATGGCCGTAACAATAATCACACCACACCTGTAAATCATCTATCCATGATTTGATACTAGATCATAAAAGTGTGACAATCAAACCCCTCGGGTATTATCCATGGTTCTGGGATAAATCAAACCAATATGGAAAGCCTGCTTTTGCTATATATTGATTTAATCTCGGTGTGAATAAATGTAACACAGTTATCAGTTTTGATCATCAGTGGGTTATAACCATTGTATATAAATAGAATTTAGAGAGAAATAATCGGAAAATTTACGACAATGACGTTTGGTATTTGTAGGATGGGCTGCACACGCAGCGGAGTAGCAACACAATGCTCTACGTGTTTAATTATAATAATAATAATAATAATAATAATATAATAAATATATATATATTTATAAACATATATATATAATGTACCATATATAGCTTATCTGACATCTGGTCAAACTAACTACATATGTTACATTATTAATGCTCACCTGCATGGTAGAGCACTTTTACTGTGATGTATTGACATATATATATATATATATATATATATATATATATATATATATATATATATATATATATATATATTACATTGATTATATATATGTATATTAATATATATATTATATAATCTATTTTTATTTCAGGGATTATATATATCTACATGTATTTTCATTCCACTTATATCTACGCTAATTTTACACTGGCTTCATTAAGTAAAACGCCCAAGATGTAATGCATAAAAATAGCAGGGGAAAAATAATCTCTATTCCTAGGGCTAAACTAAAGTTTGAGTTTATAGGGTTACATTCAGTATTTATATCATACGTTAAAAGACAAATATATCTGAAATTTCAGGAGATCAACAAAAGAAACAGAAAAAATAATATCTGGATTCATTTTTGTGGTGGGAGAACACGCTCCTTTAAAAATTAACATCCGTCGCGAGAGTTTTTTCCATACCTTTAAATCCTAAGGAAGCAGTTTTGAACTTGAAGTCCGCACAATATTAAAAAGTTTTATATGGAACTGTTATTTCGTCGTGTTTGGCATGGCGTTGGCGTAAGCGTATATTCCAGTCCCTGATTTTCGCGGTTTTTTCACTTCAGCATACATGCTCTCCGTCTGTTTGTCACGTGACGCAGCAGGTGTCGTCTGCACATCGTCCTCTGCGTCAGGAAGACCATTGCTGACAGAACATCCAGAATCAGGCGTCGTATTTGCCAAGGCGTACACAGGATCCCCCGACTTGGATATTTCGTCCACAGACTCGTAGGTATTGCTTTCTGGAGCACCATTATTTGTAAACTGTCCTTTTAGTGTTTGACCTGAATTTCTGTTATTAGAGTCACTTGGTTTTCTGTGAGATTTGTTGACTGACGCATATATGTCCCGTACTGGTTGTTTATCATTTTGAATGCTTCCTTCTTTAGCATTTTGGTTCTCAAACTTTAAAGACCCACGAGTTTTGTCAATTTCTGCATACACTGCTGTATTTTGTTCAGCAGGAGGGGAGGGCGTGTCATTTAAATCACCAGCGACGGCATAGGCAGCAAAACCAGAATTTGCTGGTTGTGTGACCTTCTTTAACTCCTCAGCCACAGCGTACGCGTGACACTCGTTAAAAATCTCATTCGACTCATCGAGCAGGGCCCTGTCCTCACCAACATCTTTTATTTCTTTATCTTCTGTTTCATTAGCAACAACAGCAGCAGTACCTGAGCTGGTAGGCTCAACAGTGTCTTTATTATCTGACCCCCGTGCTTCGTCGATCGTGCTGTACAACACGGGTTGCTGGTCCACGGGTTCTGGATGTTCTGTAGGGGTTGACTGTAGCCGCGAACGTTCAAGGGAATTATCTTCTTCACCAGGCGAATGTTTGTCGGGATCATCTATTTTAGTTATTTCTACATTCTGCCGGCGTTTCCTTTTCTTCCTGTAACAGGAAACAGTCAATTTGATAAAAATTGCATGCATGTATTGGAATATTTTACATAATATTTAAATTTTTTTTATGATATTACAGAGCACAGCACTAGCTGAAGAGAGGCGTTCCTCTTAAGCAGGAAGGCCATTTGAACTCAGGAAGTATCAGAGTTTTTTTTATTGGCTTTTATTTAACATACCTAGGAGAGTCTTTCTTCATAAATCATCAATTTAAAATACCAGTGCCCTGTTTACGCCTGTGGTGTAATCTCTGGGGTATTAACTGAATGAACAAACTTGAAAATTAATTCCTGGGACTGGGAGAAGGGCTGACTCTGAAGATACTACTATATCATTGGACCAGCCCCGTTCTGGATTCATGTTGGCTGGACAAACCATTTCTCCTGACGGAGCTTAGCTTGTATGGTCTCATCCGTTTTTACACCTTGCCTTCCTGGTCGCTTCCTGTTTATTCTCGTAATCGTTTGTTAGTGCCATGAGACGTATACAACCCAAGCAGCTATGTATACTCGTTCTACATATGGCTATCGCCAAGTACAAGTACCCATTCCTGCTCGGTGGAGAGGGCGCGTTCTTGTGATACAGACCTGGGCCTGGGGTCCCGGGCTTTTGCCGCACTTGGTTCTCACTAAAACAGACTATACTAAACCGGTTTACTTTAGCCTCAAACAGTACGCTTTGTGTCGGCACTGTATTTCGCTTTACAAAAGCCTAAATCGATTTATTCAATAAAACGTGAGTTAGCCGTCCGCATGCATCTGGTTCTAATCCGATTTACTGTGCTGCAGTCTGGAGTGGGTTGAATTAGATCAAATGGAAGCAAAGTTTGCCTTACGCAAATTAGGCTAGGAAGTACTAGGAAACGGTTTACTGTAAAGCGGACTTGAGTAAACCGAATTTCTGTAGACCGCATTTAGAATTACAGCACAGTACACTGTAGAATTAAAGTAAACCGAACTGATGTGTATTAGTGGCCTGGTGCGGTCAGAGTCAACCGTCTCACAATCCGGATTATTTGCTAGTGCGGATACGGCCTGTCACAATGTAATTATCGGATCGTAATGGGAATTCTTATCATCCATTCTTAAGGGCGCCCGCGTGTGTGTGCGGGTGTGTGTGCTATCAGAACTGTTACATGCATAAGTCATATCATCAGGAATGATCAACAACATGATGTTTTTTGCCCGCGGCTACGCCAACGGACAGAGCATCATACCAGGAAACATTAATAGAAAGGAAAGATCTGTGGTTTTCGTATCATTTTTTGTGGGCTGAGGTCCGTTTAGGAAGTGCAGGTGCATCAGTAAAAGTTACAAGAATACACATGAAACATTGGATGGTAACTTATAAAATATGAAGGCTTGTATTAAGTAAAATTTCCATTAGAATTGCATTCAACAATATTAATATATATATATATATATATATATATATATATATATATATATATTAATATTGTTGAATGCAATTCTAATGGAAATTTTACTTAACTCTGTTATAAGTCTGTTTCACAGGATGCGACCCGATCATTCTAACCACATTGACCTGATGATCGGGTCGCATCCCGTGAAACAGACTGTTGTGATTTTACAGTGTTGTTTTTTCTTCAGAGTTATACCGCTCTGGCCTAGTCGGTAGGCCATAGAGCACTTTACATCGGAGGGTAACACTACCTTCTATATATATATATATATATATATATATATATATATATATATATATATATATATATATATATATATATACATACATACATACATATATATATATATATATATATATATATATATATATGTATGTATGTGTACACGCTCAAATATCACCCCCGGAACCTAAATATCACGATCCAAATAGATCCTGCACGACATGGAACAAGATAGATTTTCTCTGACACAAAGTCAGACTGCTTTTCATTGTCTATTTTTCTACATATATATATTAAATGACGGTATTACCCAGACGTTGCGAGGCAACACCTCTGTGGCCATGCCTCAGAAAATTCCTGTTTTGGGTTTTGAAGTGTCGGATGTTCAAATCGACGCCAAGTTTAATTTTTAAGGGGAAAACTACGCCAGATAGTGGATTCAGCGGGTGAACTCGGCCCATGGAAAAGCTCGCCGAACGATTCAGGCCGAAGTCGCACTAGCCAGTATTAACGGCAGATATACGGCAGTGATATATATATATATATATATATATATATATATATATATATATATATATATAATGACAATGTGACAGGGCGGTAGAACTTGCTTCCTGTCACATTATTCTTATGTTGCACCCAAGCCCGGTGTCTACCGCACCTGCGTGTTCTGTATGTGTAATCACCCCTAGTCTGGGTTAAAACCCGAAGGAACCCCCTAAGACCCACTCTTTTGTGGGTGACACGCGGCCGTGGATCACAGCCTTCCCGTTAATCCTGCAGAGCGCTCACCCTGGGGGGGGGGGGGGACCGAACGTGCATGAAAAATCTCACCGCTCCTCGGCTAAGATTTGAACCCACGACCTCCCGGTTTGAGTCACGAGGTCTACCCAAGACCACAGAAGCCTGAACACAGACGAGTGATGTCCTAATTATATTAAACACTCTTGTTTTCCGGTACGAGAAGGATGTTCGAGCTGAATGGTCACGGGAGGAATGTATAATCTCCCATAATCAGTAAATTATACCCACTTTAAGATAATGTAAGTGCAGCTGTATAATGTTGAAAAATGTTGTATTTTTATATAAAAACCACTTTTGATATCTACATTTGTTTCCTAAATATATAGAATGTAGAAACATTAAGAAAGAATGTCAGTTTTGAGGGTCAGGGTATATCCTGACTCGTTTGTGTAAAGTGTTATCCGGAAAGGAAACATTTTTTACACTAATGAACCCAGTCTAAGAATCTATCATGTAGAACAGCAAGCACATGACAAAGAAATTCGTTCAATTTTATATATATTATCTAATTTTAGAAAAGGGTTTATCGTATAATATTTAAATCGTAAATTTACTTTTTTTTTATATTTTTTGCTTATATTTTGTACATATTTGTATGTTTATATAATTATATATTATGTGTGTTTATATATATATATATATATATATATATATATATATATATATAAAATTAATATTATGTTCAAATTCACTGACACCAAAACTCCACTGAGGCCTCTTATGTAGTCCATAAACCGATGGGACATGGAAAGGTAAAAATATATGACCTGGGCACCCCTGCACTCCTCACATAGCGTCAACACTGCAGTCGTTCCACACATCCTTTCGTGTAACCACTGCTTTCTATGGCAAGGTTCTCTGGGCAGGAACACCAGGGTGTGCACAGAGCAAAGAACCAGACCACTGAGAGCATCCTATTACATTGTGCATCCAGCCCATTCTTAAACATGTGACACCCGCTCTCGTTGGTCTGATAACACCCGTTCTTGCATAGGGCCAAGAATCGGTGAGAATCAATAAGAGCTTTTGCCCCAATGTTCTCAAACCAACGAGAGCCACGGGACGACTGTAGTGTATAACCGCTGCGTGAGGAGCATAGGGCACCCCGAACTCCCAAATCGAAATAAATAACCCGACAGAATAATGACCACTGTAACATGGAAAACATGACGAGAGTCCCCCTTCTTAAAAGAGTGTACATACAAAGAGTAAATTATTACTTCTTGACCCGCCTTGCTACTGTATGCATGGTGTGAATTACAGCCTGTCGATAGCTGATTACAGTTAATTCATTTGTGTTTGTATGTATGCGAGTGTGTTACTCTTACCTCCAGAATATGAATAAAGCTGCGAGAGCCAAGCACACCAAAATCAAGAGAGCAATCGCCACCACTATACCAATCGACAGACCTGAAATCATATGTACGCGGCTGGTTAGGAAAAGTCATGAAGCCCCCATTTTTTATCAGTGTTGTTTTTGTCATCATTACTATCATCTGCTTGAGTGAAACCGATGCCATCGTTAGGAGCCACTTGGCGTTCCAATATGTTATATTTGTTGCCATCATTATCACTGCCAATTATCGTCGTTTTACAATCAGCATGGCATATATATATATATATATATATATATATATATATATATATATATATATATATATATATATATATATTTATATATTTATATATATATATAGAGAGAGAGCGAGAGAGAGAGAGAGAGAAAGAGAGAGAGAAAGAGAGAGAGACACACTCAGACAGACAGAGAAAGAGAGAGACAGAAAGTCAGACAGAGAGACAGAAAGTCAGACAGAGAGAAAAGCATAGAGAGAGTCAGAGAAAGATGGCTGAGAGAGACAGGCAGAAAGAGACAAGAAAGACAGACAGACAATCACAGAGAGAGATGAACAGACAGAGAGGTATAGAGAGATAGACAGAAAGAGAAAGAAAGAGGCACTACTTAGAGGGACAGATAGATAGAGTGAGACAGACGGAGACAGAAGGGAGAGATAGACAGAGAGAGACAGGGAGAGAGATAGAATTAGAGAGAGCTGGAGACAGAGAGGGAAAGAGGTATGATATATGCATTATTTAATTGTTAATAATTTATCTTTACCACGCATAAACACATGTATGTACATAGTTGGTCTCTGATACACGATAATTAATGATGTTATTTTAGCCATGTTATCTGTTTACACGATAAAAATGGTCGGGTAGATCAAACGGATCAGGTGCTGGGCCATGTTTTATGAATACAAGGCGGTTAAACTTCAAGGCAAAGTGTAGTACATTATAATGAGTAATTAATGCGTACATCCAAATGGGGGGGGGGTTATAAAGTTGGGGGGTTGGTTATATGGTAAGGTTGAGATGAATGAAAAATCGAGACCAATGATTGTTTAATCAAAGAACAAAGCAAATATATGAGGCGATTTATCGCAGGGGAAATTGGCCATTCCGGCAACTCGCCTTTCGATAATTGTTATTATAGTATACCAAACTGCATCATAGTCATTCGTAACCGAGATAAATACATTCGAGAAAAAATACTTCTAATGCAATTAAATATGAATGAAATTCAGCTCAGACATAAGAAAATCTTTGTATTGGGGCTAAATGTCTTTTCAAAGTAAGTGCTTACGTGTATCACACGAAAATATATATTTATCCCATTTATCACCTGGTATTATTCACAAAGGCTCTGCCAGCTGTAATGCTGCGTGTATTTGGTTATCTCTGCCTGAACATTGTTCATATCATCTGATGAGGCAACAAGTTCCTTGTAAACCATGGTTGTGTTGTGCCCGATATCTCTAGAGGTCCCTTATCTTCATTAGATTATGATAACACTCTTTTTGACATATACTTGTACATGTATGAGGATCATTCAATATATATATATATATATATATATATATATATATATATATATATATATATATTTAACTGAAACGCAGATGGGTTTTCTTTTCCACAAAAGTTTACCTGCTTCCGCTCTGATTTGGCCACCTCAATTCGGCACATGTCGTGTCCTTTGTCATAATGGTATATAAGACAAAATATATTATGGTGATTTCGATTACCTTCAAAATAAAATGGATTGTTCATACGGTTTTACGCGAATCCTCTACAAATTATCTGCAAAATCTTGATAAACTTTTTTGGCGTTACTTACAGACAAAACAACGAAGCAAGGCTGAAGTTCTTTCCTTGCTACGGAATTGCACCAAAATATATCTGCCTTTTATCTGAGAGCTTTGTCAGTGGCGGATCAGACCTACTTTTTCGATGACAATCAACAAAGCTTAGGACAACATTTAATACTGTAGTAGTCTATTTGCCTGAACCTGTCTCTTCATATAGGCATTGTCGCGCGCAAGAGCCTTCAGTGACATACGTGTGTTTGTTAACATATCCAAGACTACCATGAACTGACAGCTAATGTCCTTTGAGCTTTAATTATACTAAGTATCCTTCATAAACTCTCATATTTCTATATATCTTCATATAATTTCACAGTAGATGGCTTCTATATACAATCTTCATCACTGTAGCAATGATGATTCGTGCCCATGTTGTTTATCGGAAGAAAAAAAAACATGCTTACTCAAAATGCGTACACCCTAAATATTCCACACGTCTACTTCTTTGTTTGCTTTCTTGAAAAGCATAATTTGCCATTCTATAGGCTGACTCTTTTTAGGGGATTTCCTTACAGAATCCTGACACAAATAATTTTTATATGAAGAACCACATGATAAATGCCCCCGTGAAAAGCTCAGAGGGAAAGTCCGAGTCAAGGCTCCTCGAGTCCATGTCATATATATACTTACCTATGTCAAAATTCCCAGATGGTTCTTTACGATAAATAATATACTTACCTTTGTCAATATCCCCAGATGGTTCTTTATGCTAAAAAACTTACTTACCTTTGTCAATATTCCCAGTAAGTTCTTTATGATAAATAATGTACTTATATTTTTTAATTTTCTCAGATGAATTTATATGATAAATAATATATTCACCGTCAATATCAATATGAAAAATATTGTACTTATCTTTTTTCAATATTCTCAGATGGTTCTTTACGATAAATAATGTACTTACCTTTGTCAATATTCCCAGATGGTTCGTTACTTTGTTACGATAAATAATGTTCTTACCTTCGTCAATTTTCCAAGATGGTTCTTTACGATAAATAATGTACTTACTTTTTCAACATTCTCAGATGGTTTATTACGATAAATTATGTACTAACCTTTGTCAATATTTCCAGATGGTTCGTTACTTTGTTTTCATAAATAATATCCTTACCTTTGTCAATATTCCCAAATGGTTCTTTACGATAAATAATTTATCTACCTTTGTCAAAATTCTTAGATCGTTCTTTACGTTAAAAATTTACTTACCTTTCGGTCCGCTAGTGTTGGCTTCACTGTACAGAGCCGTACTGGCAGAGGAGCCTTCTGTTTGAAAAAGAAATATGTTTAAATAAGAGCACGAGGATAACACTTGATTACTCTTTAAATATTTACAGAATATCCAATGTAAACTTAATGCTGGTCAGGTCTGTGTCGGAACTCACTAAGGGACGTAGTTATAAAATAAATTAAGGATAAAGCCAGGGATTCAGTCTAAATACCGACCAAAGTATCCATAATACGGCGTTAGTACGGTTACTATGATATTATTTCGAAACAGCATGAAATATTGATATGACACAAAAGTTGAATTTTATGGCAACAGACCCAAGACAGGTATTTACGTCTGCTCTCGGTTTTATTTAAACACATCAATGCTATGACAATAAAGAATAAAGATCCGTCTCAATAAAGTGATACAAGTCCTATAATTTGGAAATAAAAAAAAAGTCTTATGTAAGTTCCGGCACACGTGGTAACTAATATGACGTCGAAATTGTAACAACCAGAGCTGTCTTAGCTTTCTTAAGATATCTATAAAAGTTAATATGAAAAAGCTTCAGCTATACAAATACATGTTCTTTTCACTCTTGGTTCTGTTCACGTTAACACATCAGAGTCACATTTTAGCTTCAGAAACATGTGTGAAACATAATATGGTAATCATCATGCCGTCGCAATAATATTTTAAATGGCTTTAAGACCTTCCCAGTTAATACCATACGCTAACAGAAAAACAGCTCTGTCCTTTTGAATAATCAGACACGCATTTATAACTAGAAGTCTGTATTTTTAATAAATGCAAGGCTCCACTATTCACTCATTTGTTGCTGTGTAGTTCGGTTGTGGTCTCTGGCTACTTTCTTGTTGCATCATGAATTAGGATTAAATGGTATGAAAATACTTTTAGGTTTATATTAAACCAGATGAATCTTAATTATTTTATATGGTACGAGATTTATCAATTAATGATCAGTTATAATCTTCGGCTCTGGGATACTGAAGTTGTGGTACCCTAGTCTACGTCAGAATTTATCAATATGCCATGTTTCATACGTTTCAAGGTCTTCTGAAACGACACGAGCATTACGCATGTAACATGACAATTACATGAGAATAGTGTCTAGACGGTCACTTTACAAAGTCCAATTCCGAGCTGGCGGTAACAACAAATCAATATGATTTGTGTGCACGCCAGCACATCGGTAGTAATTTTAATGCTAATCCTATGTTGTACCAGATGGGCATTGTTGAAGTTTTTATCATTTAATGTATTTTTAATTGTATGTTTCAATGTTACAGTTATCGTCCATGTTTCAATTTGATGTAATAACTTTGCACAATTATTTATACGGGGTAACCCCCTCTTTTTCTCAATGCTAGTTTAAGTTAACTAGGTTTGTTCATCATCTGCATCATCCGGATTCGGACTAAGTGACAAGGCAGTATCACAAGCTTCCTCTCATGTTATACCCTGGTGTTAACCAGGCCCGGTGGCCTACAGACCCTGACTATGTAATCAGCCCCATGCCGGATCATACCACTGAGGAACACCGAGTTTGTGAGTGAAACACGGCCATGGACACGACCTTCCCACTAAGCATGCACAGCGCTGACTTTTTGTCGTGGCCCAGCTTGAAAAAATCTTTCAGCCTCGAATGAGGTTCAAACTCACTATCTTCAAGCGTTATAAGTGTAACTAGCTGATAAACCCGGTTACCGGGTATTTTTATCGGGATTGGGGATTTATATCTATGTATATGCATAATATGAAAGAAATTTGTCCAATAGTTTTTGACTAATAATGCTCACAGTACTGTCAAGTGGCAATGAAAGGGGGTATTAAAAGGAGCAATAGACAAAGCTATCAAAGATCTTCAGTCAATTTTATTTCTGGACCAATCCATGCATCCCTTATTGAGATATTTAAGATTTTGTGTGGTTTTAGCAAATACGGAAATATTCAAGGTCAAGGCCACTCTCATAGGAAAGGTCATGACCCCAATTTAACTGGAATACGGGTAGTCGACAAGCGACTACATGTATCCTCCATATCACAGAGGCATGGGTAAACAAAGGCATGGAATGTTCCTGACATGACATGAATCCAAATTTGTGGCACCAGTGATACCAATTAAACTCCTCATATTTGCGCAATTTTCACCAAAACAGATCTACAGATGAATACAACATCCAAGATTTCAGGCCGAGACAATTATTAATACCTGTTACTTATGGCAAGTTCTAATAATACGGAGTCCAAAAAAATCAGGCTTTAAGTAACGAGTGCCAAGCGATCTTGAGTCACATGTTTTCTACATTTACTTACCATGCAGTGGTCAGTGTCTGGGTCAAATGTCAGGCGACCATGGTCGTGTGTATAATCATATCACAGGGTCCATTTTAGTGAGCCATATTGTACCGAGAGTAAGTGTTATATTGCTGAGTCAAGTTAGATGTATTTGTATCTGCTAACTGTTATGTTCTTTGTGTTGTATGTGCGTGTCATATTTTATGTAGTTTAATTTCATGTGTGTTTGTATTACTCAATTTAACATAAACCACTTTATTTGTATTAAAATTTAGATTTAGCCAGTTTGCATATGTTTACATTTTATGTATTATTATTCTGATTATGAATATATATTTTAGTTTTTTTCTCCTAGCTTATGCAAAGTAATAAAGTTAGTTAAAGTGTAGGGGTTCATGAATGAATTTTACATTTGTCTGCATCTTTCTGCTGCTTTAGTTAAAAGGTTACATGAAAACCAAGGCTTTCTCCCACTGATGAAAGGAACCAGACAAGTGGTGATTGGCTCTTTTTGACATATATTTAATCGTTTTGACATATTTAATCATTTTGACATGAACGCTATCACGAACGGTATATCCTTAGACAATATTTTATCTTATACCTGAAGTATCTTTCTGTGTTGTTGTGGCCTTAGTTCTATCCTCTGTTCTTTTTTCGCCAGCAGCTGCACTTGACGAATCCGAATCCACCTGTGTTGTCTCATGCCGGGACGCAGCTGTTGACGTTCTGAAAAGCGTCGTTCCACCATTTAGTGCAGTTGTACTTTCATCATGTGGTGCAGTTGTCCTTTCACTATGTACTGCAGTTGTACTGCTGTGCGCTATGTATTTGGATGTGGCCGCCACTGAAGTTTTGGCAGACGTGTACACCATCGAATGACTGGATGACTTGAAGACTTTCTGTGGATTGGTCGACATGATATGTGTGGTCGAGTTTGTCGGTGAGCTTCCTGCAGGTGTGCTGATCTCGGGTTGAACTAAAAAAAAAAGAAGCAAATATGACCAGATTATGTCATAAGATCGTGTGTGGAATATGATATTGGAGTTTAAGTTTTATTTGAGACGTCTTAACTTAGTGTTTTTTTTCTGTCTCCCCCACAAAGGCAGTCCGCGTGTGGCCAGCAGGACACGTTAGAATTGAGAGATGGGATATTCCATTTTTGCATGAGATGAGGGGAATCTCCTTTAAAACCTAATAAAGTGTCACTAAGGCCTCCTACGTAATATTATCGAGAAACACCATTTGCCCTTTGAAACTACATTACTAGATAATAATCATCATGTAAGCACCAGCTAAGGTCATCGACCTATCATGAGAACCATGGCACCCCTTGATATTTCTATATATTAGATGTTGTTACTACTAAGTGGCTAATAAGTACTCGGAAAACTAGTCGATTATGTTGTAGTTTGAATGCTGTGAGAAATCAGTGCATGTGATCCCAGGCGAATATAAGTCAAGATAAATTAGGCATACACTTGGAAAATGAAAATACATGTGCGTAATTCGGCACGGCACAGATATCTGGCCGGCATTTGGTCTCTTCAACAGAAATCAGTATGGGTACTTTATGTAAATAATGTTACCTAATCATATTTGTTCCTAATTAATATTCTTCGTGCTGGTTTATAAGAGTGACATTGCCGCTATCCAAGTGAGAAATAACCTGAGTCTGCAGAAGTGTTTTACACGAATTTGTATTTAGATGACTCGTAGATAACAGGACACGAATCAAACGTCCTTAGCGTGTCAATCCAGAATATTTTAGTAGAGTTTTAAAGCATAATTAAGATCACCTAAATTAAACAAGCCAGTACTAGCATGCTCGCTTAGTGCATCCTCACTTCAAGGCATTTTTCCTATTGAATTCACAGTAATTAATGAAAATTATGCCTATTACAGGTCTCTGCTGCAAATGTTAATGCCATTCTATATGTCACATTTTATAATATCCACATTCCTAGTTGATATTTCTGCCATAATTAGTTCACATCAGTTGCATCTAAGCGCTACAAAGTTTGGTTAATTGTTTTTAAGTATATAGTTCGAGAATATTTAATGTCGTTCTCCCGGCGTGTGAAACCATGTTCAGACGTGCATGTTTCTAATTATGGCATCACTTCTCATTGTTTATCGTAGATGACAGAGTATTAGCATGGGCACGAAAAAATTGCTAAATGTGAATCTTTTAAATTTTGTTTGCAAAAATTATATGAGATTTATAGATTTTTTACAGATGACACAATCGAGTGAGATATTGGGATATTTTAAAATATTTAACAATATTTCCAGATATGAAGGAACTCCTAATTTTATTATTAGATGTATACTTATCTGCTACATATTTTGCTTGCCCTTGTCTTAGGGATCAGTTGCTACTTAGCTGGATTTCTGACTTTTACCAAGGCTTTTTTAGCCCTTATACAGAGTTTAATGTAGCAGAACATTTAATAATTTATATATACTTACCCTATGTTTGCCATTGTCATATTCTCAATTGCATATTGTTGTATATAATTTTTAGTTAATATCCTAGAGTGTACAATTATCTTAGACTTCTATGTAGGTATTCGCGTATACTATTTATGTATTTATCTTCATGTTATATGTTTAGCATTTTACATTTTTTACATAAATTTACCTTTTATGTGTATACAAATGAAATGTTTACAGGACCAGGACCCTATTGAAAATCAGCTTATTGTGCTGGATAGGCAATCCTGGTAAAACATCTTTAAAATAAATAAAATCTTTGAAATAAATAAACAGTATATGGAATGTATCTGAGTCATTCGTATTTTATGTCTGACTGTTTAGTGATATCATTCCTTTTAATTACTCGTTATCATGATTCGTTAAGCTTTGCCTATATTGTATCCTCTGCTGGACTGAATACATTGATTTATTCATATAATTATAATGAACTGCATGTTGCGAACTCCAAAGATGACAATTGCCACCGATGCAAATGTATCTAGCCTACGTACAAATTCACGGGGTTTTACGTCGGACTTTTATATAACAATTTAAACTTTTTTTTCTAGTTCTCTTTACCGAAGACATTGTACGATATCTCTTGTGAATTATACCGTGTAATTTTACATTGATTACCCCATTTAAGTCACATTTTTTAGCAAAATCCAGTGGGCTTATCTCGGGTTATGATGCAAAGTAAAACAAATAAAGTTTGTCTTGCAGGATAACTTTTCAAATGAACATTATACAGCTTCTTAATTCTCTCCTTTCTGAATGATAAAAACTTACCTTTTTTCAGGTTGGAATGAGACTGATGAGCGAAGCATACTCCGGATACAAGTTCACATTTTTTTTATTAAATATAACAATATAGACTCGCACAAACCAGCAAGCAACGTGGTCTTTAAAACAAAAGTAGTGGCAATCACATCTGTCAACTTTCATCCTATTTTTTTCTGATGACTTATAATTGCTACTCATGTAAAACACAATATTATTTTCCATGTTTCAAGAAACATGGAAATATTACATACTTACCCTTTAAAACAGCAAGGAATCCTCCATCACGCACACCTTTCAGTTCATGTTCTATATTTACAGATCCGCTTACGGTTTGAGAGTGAGGGGTCGGGACTTCCTTACAGTCTTTCTCTACCCCGGAAAGTAACCTGTACTTTCTACAATCAAGAACATCCATCGTAAACTTTGTGTCAATAGGTAGCGCGATCCTGACATTGCAGAGCTGTTTTTGGTCCAGGTAATTAGGATACTTTGGACTGTGTATAATGAAGGTCTGAACAGAACTTTCGACAGTTACAGTACCTCCACACTTTTTGTATTTGTTATCTTTCGGTACGCACATGTATTGTATGGATATGTTTCCTGTTTCAGGAAAACAACCATCGTGTTCAGCACTGATTCTTGTTTGATTCAGCTCACAGCGTCGCTTAGGTTTTTTCCAACACTCTCCATTCAAGATCGGCACTATTTTCTGTTTATATAATTCACAGTTTTCCAAATTTTCACTAGCAAGGTAAGTTCCGTGAGTAATCAGTACAATGGAGCCTTTGTCACAAAGTAGTATCTTTTGGTCACGTAGGTAGGCCCTCCTCTCGTTGTCTGAAACGAAAGATAACAATTTTAAAAGTTACATTGTTCATAAATATAAGGGTCCCGCTAAGGGTGATTACTATTATAAAAAGTAGCTAATCAGGTCACTCAAGTCATCTAGCGTCAGGGTGACTTTTAATCTGCAAACTAGTTGGAGGAAATGCCTTACTCGGTACTTAGAAAGTCACATTCTTCTAAATGTTTAAGGCTGTCGAAAAAAAAACCATATTTATCATGGGATCCCAGATTCACCTTGTAAGTATGTATCTCGTTTACCCATATATCTCTGCTATAGTGCCAGCATGCAAAATTTAAATAAAATCGAAATTCAACTTTTTGCGCAAGTTCATGATTGAACTTGTTAGAAACAAGTTATACTCAGATAAAAGTTTTGACCTTGTACTATATGACTTTTGAATAAAAAAGATATTGAGTACACTCAAAAAACAGATTGGTTGAATCAATCATAAAATTGGTTGAATTTAATCAATTTAATTGGTCAAAATATGTCCAAACAATTTATTGTTTAAAACAACCAATTTATTTTGGTTGAAATCAAATAACAGGTATTGGTCAAATCAACCAATATATTGGTCAGAGCAACCAACACGGCTGATCATTTAAACCAACAAAATTGGTCAGTTTGGACAAAATAATTTGGTTATTCTAAACAAATGAACTTTGGTTGAGGTCAACCAAAACAAATTGGTTAAATCAGATTTTAAATTGGTCACATGAACCAATTTCAGTGGGTCAGACTTGTTGACACATTTAAGTGTGCACTGCTACTTTCAGTCCCCTTTTCGGTTGTTTTATTCTCCAGATTGAATGGAAGTCTTTCTATAAGTCATTCATCAGTCTCGGGTGCTTTGGTGTGGGATTTAGGGAGAAACAAATTCCGCCCGAATTTTTAATCGTGACCGCTCGCAAACGTTTTGCCCCTCAGCCAGTAACGCTTGCATCACATGTAACTGATTTGCAGCACTTTTGTGTTTGATGTTTAAACTGACCAATCGGTTTGGTCAGTGCTTGACCAATCAGTTGGTAAAAATACCCTATTTGTTTGTAAATTCAACCAATTTTTAACACAACCAAGAAAACTTGGTCAATGCTTGACCAATCAGTTGGTAAAAGTAACCAATTTGTTTGTAAATTCAACCAATTGTTAACTCAACCAAGAAAACTGGTTAAATATATGCAACCAAATGGTCAACCAATAAAAAATGCTTAACGAGTTCGGTTTCTACATAACCAACAAGTTGGTTAAAATAACGAATGTATTGGTAAAATCTATCAACATCATCTCAACCAATCGAATTGGTCATATATGTGTGCTAAGGTAACCGATATTTTTGTTATCATTTGACAAATATATTGGTTAAATGTACACACAGTATTTTTATTCTGTTAACCAATAAAAATTGGTCAGAACAAACAACTGGTTTGGTGAGTACTTTAACAATGCGTTGGTTAAGATAAAACAATATCTTGGTTAAAGCAACCAAAATTGGCTTAACCAATATAATTGGTTACATATTTAACCAATCTATTTTTTGAGTGTATACGTCTCAGAGACCTACGTTGCTGAGCTTGGAATGTAAAAAAAAACTAAGTAAATTCACGTGTCAGACAGGCATATATCTACCTCGTGTTACAATAATACCTACGAAATCCATCACAAAGGCCATTGTGTTTAATCACTAATATATATAAACACTAATATTATTCATATATATATATATATATATATATATATATATATATATAATTATGAGAATCACACTTTTCCAGTTCAGCCTGAGAGACTAAAAATTAGAACACTCCGAATGTAAAATCAATAGATTGACTCTGATATTTACTTCGAACTCTTATGTTAGCTGATGATATATATTGTTTGTTCTGTATCATGATGACCACTACGCATACAACAATACATGTACTTATATACACATGAATATAAAAATACAAATGGAAATTCTGTATTCATTAAAAAAAAACTATAGTTACTGAGTGCAGAAAGAGAAAAGGATATCACATGTAATATAATATAGTCCCTGTAAGTATATACAATTCCGAGAAATTTGATACTGCACTACTAGTAATACAAATGAGAATATACACAAAGTTACTTACTCAGTTCAGCGGGAAAGGCGAGATGAGAGAAAACCATCAGTAATATAATAACCCCGGGGTGAATAAACGTAGCCATGACGGTTGGTCAGTTCACAGCTCGTGAGCCAGCAGACGGCATGCAGCACAAGGACAGCTCTGGCAGTCACTCTGTGGCCAGTGACTAACTCTTCCCGGATTCAGCTTGTCATCGGGGTGATCTATCGCGTCATCTGCTGTGTGGCCGCTGTGCAGCTGGGGAAATTCGTGCGTAGTCGCCAGACAATTAGCGTTGATGCGCACTTGTTTTAGGCCACTTGTGTACACAGTAGTTTGGATAAATCTGTAATTTCTACTGTAGTGTTTTTATTTATAGTGGTGTATGCTCCTAATCAGAGCGCGGTTCTATCGGTTAAGTTTGCTCTGTACCTCTATTTACTGATGTATGTTTTGGTTCGCGCGCTGTTTAATTACGGAGTTTCCTCTGCGACAGCGGCCCGCTGGGTGTCGTCTGCTCAGATGATTGATAATACGCTTTATGCGCGCCATCTTGTGATCGATAAGATCAACATGCGCGTTTACAGAGATGATTATGATACCAATATGGCGAGCAAAAAATATCCTTTGATTGTCAAATAAGATAGCTGGTACAGCAGGGTCAATTGAAAGTTTGACATCCAGAGAAAGCGTGATGATGCAGCATTATTGAGTGGATATTGTACTAGGGGCGGATTAGGAAAAACACAAGTACTCTTGACTGACAAAATCATAAAATAAAAACGCTTGGTTCGAGAAAAAAAAACATCAAACTTCCTTTAGGTGACAGCATTACCGAGTAAATTTTCCAAAAAATTCTGTACTAGATCCTCCCCAATCGTTTGTCATATGATACGAGTGAGCCACCCCTATGTTAAGGTCCGCCATTATATTCGCGCTTGTCTTACAATTCATACCATGCGGATTTCTCCAGGATCTTATGAAAGTGTTATTTGTCAGGCCAGCAACTGTGAAGAAGCTGCCCTGCTGAGTCCTTGGTCCAAGCACCACATGTAAGTCTGGAAAATAACCCCAACATTTTGGCTCTGATTTCACCCCATTACTTGACAAGTTCAAGTAGACTTGATTAATGTTAGGTGTATATGTCAGTAGCAGTTGCCTCTAGCAGCAATGTCCTCTTCCTGGTGAACGGAACAGTGTGTGTGTATCCATTGGGTACTGGTGTATTCTCTGACCACTTGATGTGAAACTGTCCCGGTCATGTCAGCCCAACATTAACTAGCTTGTTGGTCAGTCTGGTGAGTCACAGTCAAATGTGCGAGAAGCAAATGGGCACCATGTTCAATATTGTACGTGGTATTGAATACTGATAAGAAATACCAGCCAGCTGACAGTGGACGATTTCTAATTCCTTTGCTAAATCTTGAGTTCAACTCATTCGTTATACAATGAGGTATGTAAAATTAAATTTTCCTTTTAGTCTCCACATACCAGGGCCTGTTGAAGCTGCATAAATAAGGGGTTTTTGGGCTCACATGTTACCCAACGTAGCTGGCCTGCTCTAGTGTTGCCATTCAACCGCACCAAAAAAAAAAAGTGCATTAGTGCGACACGGCCAACGGCGTCTGTCATCCCTTAACGGGAGGTGCAAGATTAAAACAAACAGAGGCACAATGTCTTATACATGTCTGAAAAAATGAACATAGAAGAGTTTGTTAGAATATTTTCTAACATGCACAATAAAAGGCGTCTGCATGTAGTGTTCTAAAACTGAGCATTAAACAGTCATTAAGTGGTTATTAACAAATAATAAAGTCAGATCACAGCTTAAATTATTATACGTCCCTCTTCCATGGTTCCTTTGAGATGATTATAATTTTTTATAACTTTTGTTGTATATACATATTTGTGTATATTTAGTTAACATGGTATAAACACTCATTTCTAACTTATTTGGGTGAAGGAAAATGTGTTTAATATGCTTCAGCTGGCATGAAATGTTATGATGGCTCATATTTCCCACCATATAGCAGGTCAATTCAGGTTTGCAGAATGATTAAGATCTCTAAATACCACTAAATGTACAATCTATTGGGTTTTTTTTTCTTTGCTACTTCTTGACCACTGGAAGGCAGTGCAAAATCTAGGTTGGAAATAAAAGAACCCCAGGTGACACAAAATCACTTTCACCTGACATAAATACCATAAATGCAAGAGAAAGTGCCTTATTCAAACATATTTGTGATAACTCGTGATCTCGTGTGTAGATGAACAAGCTTGTGTACATTCGTCAAATAGGCGTTATGGGGACTTTTCTGAAAAGGCACTACTTCCAATTCATTATTATAACGGCTGGTAAGATAGAAATTACATAAGTTCTATAGAAAGGGAAGGTGAATAGCCGGCTTTAAAATCAAACTGATCGTGCCATTTACCCCTCTCGTGTTAGCCCTCTTCCGTCAGCTACTTTTGCCTTTGTCTGTCTGCATGTGCCACTCTTTTCACAGCTTTTCTTAGCAATAACAGCCCTGATTTTCACGAAATATTGTTTATACAACACGTTTCTGATACCACGATGGTTACACTGCCTATACATTCGACGATTTAATTTGTATTTCCTGAGAAGTACATTTTGATCATCGTGGCCTACTAAGCAGACATGATGTAACTAACCCGAAAAATGAAAGGATGTACATTATTCCCACGTATGTCCCTGACATGTCGCTATCATAATTTTTAATGCATATAATTTTCATTATGTTTTTGTTGTAATACATTTTAGTAATTTTTAATTAATATTTTCTGCATTAATTTCGTTGTCAAATAAAATTGTTATATGAAATAATTTTATATATATGAGAATATTTTTATATCATTATCATTAATTAATAATTTTTGTATTTAAGTTTAGGGAAATGAGAATATGTCGTGTAGTAGCTGATTTTATTGCAAAATTTATAATGTTTATAATATTTTGAGAGGTAGTCGGTCAGGGATGGACGGGCATGCAATACCCGGCCGGGTTAACACAGGCTGGTAATACAATCCGTCCAATCACTGAAATTATAAGTGCAGAAAACATTTTTTACGTAACACTTATTAATGTTAATTCACCGGCTTCTGTGGCACAGGGGTAGAGCGCAGGACTGAAAGCCGGGAGATCGTGGGTTCGAATCTCAGCCGAGGCGGTGAGGTTTTTCGCGGTCGCCCCCCCCCCCCCAGCTGAGCGCTCTGCATGCTTAATGGGAAGGCTGTGCCCCATAGCCGTGTATCACTCACATACGAGTGCGTCTTTAGGGGGTTCCTCGGTGTTATGACCCAGCAATGGGGATGATTACACAAACGGGACCCGCAGGTGTGGTAGACACCGGGCCTGGGTGACACCGGGTAGTCCCATACCGAAATGGAAACTCTGCAGATGTACATACTTAGGTTAAGAATTAGATAGGTTAGCATAAAAAATGGAGGCGGTTACCTACACACACACAAAAATAAAACAAGATGACCAGAGGTCACGCGCTTGCCGGAAATGAGAATGATAGAGACAGATAGACAGAGAGTGCATGTAGAAACAGTCATATGAATGAGCAACATTGTGGGGGCAGCAGAAACGATTAATATGTTTATTTATGCATGCTGACCTTTAACAGCTGCATATCTTTCTAGTGTAAAAGGGACCAAGTTCAAAATTTTTTCATGAAATCCCGTTAATCTCGTTTGACAAGAAGCAGTGAGACGTTTTCAGGTTTGTCATGTCAAGCTGGCCAAATGATATGAAATGCCGAAAACTAGACCTGTCTAGCTATAAAAGCCGCTGAGTTATAAGCATTTGCATGAAATCTCGTGTTTTCTCGTTTGACGGGAAATGGTGCGAGCTTTGGCGAGATTTCCAGTTTTGTCATGTCATGTTTGTTAAATATTACAAAATGCCGGAAACTAGACCTGTCTAGCTGCAAAAGTCGCCGTGTTATCAGCATTTACGTGAAATCATGTTTTTTTCTCGCTTGACGAGATATAGTACGAGATTTGGCAAGACGAGCAGTTTTATTATGTCAAGACGGCCAAACGTTACGAAATGGCGAAAACTAGATCCGTCTAGCTGTAAAAGTCGCCGAGTTATAAGCATTTCCGTGTACTCTCGTGTTTTCTCATTTGACGAGATATGGTGCAGGATTTGGCCAGTCTTGAAGATTTGTCATATCAAACTCTCTAAATGTTATGAAATGGCGAAAACTACATCTGTCTAGCTGTAAAAGTCGCCGAGTTATTAGCATTTCTGTGAAATCTCCTTTTTTATCGTTTGACGAGATATGGTGCGAGATTTGGCCAGTCTTGCAGGTTTGTCATGTCAAGCCGTCTAAATGTTAATGAATGCCAAAAACTAGACCTGTCTAGCCGTGAAAGTCGCCGACTTATATGCATTTCTGTGAAATCTCGTTTTTCCACATTTGACCAGATATAGTGCGAGATTTCGCAGGTATCGCAGTTTTACTATGTCAAGTTGGCCAAATGTTACCAAATGCCAAAAACTAGACCTGAGTAGCTGTAAAAGTCGCCTAGTTATAAGCATTCCCATGATATCTCGTTCTTTTCTCGCTTGACGAGATATGGTGCGAGATTTGGCCTGATTTCTTTTCTGGCGTGTCAGGCTGGTCATATGTTATGAAATGCCGAAAACTAGACCTGTGTAGCTGTAAAAGTCGCCGAGTTATAAGCATTTCCGTGAAATCTCGTTTTTTCTCGTTTGACGATAAACCGAGCGAAATTTGACGAAACTTGCAATTGAATGACTTAGAACCAAGGGGAAGCAGCCTTATGCAAAAAACTAGACCCTTGAAACAAATATTAACCGAGATAGAAGCCAAAAACTGCATATTTTCAGATCGTCAAGTTTAACTCACAAATTTGGTAACCATGGTAACGGCAGCACAAAGCTACATGTGCGGAGGAATAAGCCAATGTTCCTAGTTTTAGATACAACGATAAAAATTGTGCCATGTTTAAAATTATTTTAGATATTGCAGAAAAATGATATGTTACAGTGTTTCAGGTACCACGCCCCCTGGTGGCTATTTAAAAAAAATGAAAAATGATTTCGAGATATTTATAAATAATATAAAATATATCAATTTCAAAGCCATTGTTAAAAAAATGCAACCTGTAGGTCATATTTAATGAAATCTCGAAGACTCTCGTTTGACGAGAAATGGTGCCAGATTTGGCGAGACTTTCAGTTTTATCATGTCAAGCTGACTATAAGGTACATAATGACCAAAACCAGACGTCTGTAGCTTAAAAATTGACAAAGTTACAAAAATGGTCGTGTTATTTCCAATTTCCATGATTTTTGCCCAAAAAATGTAACCATGGTAACGGCAAATTTAAGTAAGCTACATGTCAAAAGAAAGGCCAGGTGATGACGAAAAAAATGAGCTATTGCAGAAGTGGATAAGCCTATTTATGGCGAAGTTATAGTGCAAAAACCGTTAACCAAACCTGTCGTGACCTTGACCCTTGACCTTGGAGCAATGTTGACCAAAAACAATAGGGCACCTAGAAATCGGTTTGTCAATCAAGCCTGTAAGTTTCAAGTTGATTGATGCAAAAGTGTGGCCTGGAGAGTCGTGACAAACAAAGCAACAAAACATACGCAACTGACGAACATGCTTGCCGAAATCGAAGATTTCCGGCAAGCAAAAAAAAATAATGTTAATTCATGGTGCAAATAACTTTTAAAACCTGGCCAACTCTGCTACAGTGTTGACACTACAAAATTATAAAAATAAACGACATCCAGTAGCCAGTTAATTGCTTCTAAACTCATTGGTGTAACTATACAGGCATTAAATATTTGCCACTTTCACTGAAGTCCCAAGAATCCTTCATGAAAGAACCATAAAATAAAAATATTTATGCAGATAATTTGAGAGAAATTATGGACTGAGGTACTACAGGTCTACACTCCATCTAAAGACTTATTATTTTTGTTTTATTAGTTTAATAACTGCTATAGGTGTAAATATATTATGCATAAGACTTGGCTCTTGATAAAAAATATATTCACATAGAAAAAAAGTATTGAATCGTATTTATCAATGTATCGCCAATGCTAGTTCTAGCAATTACCAATGGTCAGTTGACGTCATTATATTGTCAATAAACCCTGTAAAATCCATAAAAACAGGATTTACAAAAAAAAACAGTAGGCTGGGCCTTTAGCTTGAAACCCCGGTTTTACATGACCAGCCCTGGGGTCGGTGCCCCCCTCGTGGATGGCGTGCATCCCTTGCTGCCTCCCCCCCCCCCCCCCCCCCCCGGTCATTTATATCCTTCTTCGCCACTGGGAAAACATGATATACCTTTTCTGGACATTGTCATTTGAATTTTATTGTAAGACGTCACTGCATTTTACTGTTGGAAAGGATTTTGTCACCCCTGATGAGCTCGGGCTGATCTTTCATAATACTGCTGTTCCACGGAAATGAGATAATAATTCTTCTTATCCTTTTTTTTATTTTGCAGTTTAATTTCCTGGCATATGAGCAGGTTCAGCACGAGAAGCGTTTACTGTGTTGGCGTATAATATATATCTGGGCCTCATGTCATGTTCCAAACAAAAAATCTCCATCATACATGCAGACCCCGAGTGAAAGTTGCAAGAGGAGTGCATAACAAAAAGAGAACGGCGTTTGATGTGGCCGGTCGATTAGTGCATCATGAATATATCCTTGCTTGATCAACAATTATTTTTTTAAATATTTCTTATCGAGCTCAATAAAGGAAGCAATAAAATAAATGATATGACACATGAACCCTACCCGACCGTTCTTGTAGCCATAAACCTTATAAATTCAAAATTTTAAAAAAAATCGGACAGTACCAAAACACTTTCTTACGAATTGACGAATTGAATGTACATTGTTCTCCGTCAAATGGACGCCACGTATAACTTGTTATTTTTGTGACAGCATGCTGGCCGTGGATTAACAGGCAGCAAACGGAACAGGAAACTCTTTTATTTGGTCAACGTGGATTTAATAAAACATTCAGCACATCAAACTGCCTTTCAGATAAGGACCTATTAAAAAAACACACTATCCCATGCTTTCAATGGAGCAGTAATATAAATATATATATTTTTTTTATAATACATATTTATAAGTTAATTGTTTATCAGACTTGTCGCATTACATCCGATTGTCGCATTAGTTTTTAAAAATGGCTTAAAGCTTTTTATTTTAATCATGTAATAGCATTTTCTGCTTTGGTTTCAAGAGCTCCATAGACCACATTGCAGAAGTTGATGACTGCGTCTCACTTATATATAGATTAACTGATTATTTTGACACATCTGTTTTATGAAATATAAGCGCAATGAACTTTTTGTCATTTTTAATTCTATCATAACTTATAGGTTATATGTTCACAAATATACATTTCATTGCAAACAGCCAGCCGGTCGGTCCGATGCCAGGATTTTACAGGTTTCTGGATGCATGAGATATTCTATTCCTTGACCATGTCCCTAGTGTAGACATGAGTGATTGTTAATTCCGTTGTAAAGTTTTAATCAGACCAATGGGAGTTGGATATCGCTGTTTTAAAATAATTATTTGCCTTGTGCCAACCCTGGTGGTGAAACCCGAAGAATCTTGCTATACAAAGCAGCGGTTAATGCGAAGGAGATCTGGAATGACGGCGGTGTAGTGAATTCTGTCTGCCCATGAAAGATTTATCAATATGACAGTACCATTTCTATTTTATTGTTAGAAAAACTCTAATAAGAAGTGGTTTGGTTAAAATGTTAACAAGAACACCGCAAATGGTGCATTATACGCACGTCGCGTATCTGATGACCTCTGACCTCTTTAAATATACGTGAAATTTGCTTGGCATGTAATTTAGGTGAGAAACTCTACTGGTAAGTATATATAAAATGAGATTAATGAATTCAATAAGATATTTGGTAAGTTAACATAATGCAACCAAAGCCTGGGACCTATATTCACATGATATACCGTATTGACGTAATAAGCGCCCCGGGCGCTCTCGAAATAAATTTTTCCAAATATTTTTATGCCCTAATAAGCCCCCCCCCCCCCCCACACACACCCCGAACCAAACCCAAATCTGCCAACTTCCAAAGTGCGTTACGATCCTCTAATTTAACACTACGGCTTATGTATACGTGTTTGATCTCACGGCACATTCAGAATAATACAGAAAAACCAACGATCTTTTATAGATTAATGAGTAAAGTTGGTCAAAAAAGTCAACAGATTCGTATATTGGTAGTGCTGCCATCTAATTGTTGGTACAAATATTGAATCGCCTTTGTTTCCATATATCTTGTTTAATATATACCCCCGTCTATGGCGGGACGTATTATGGTTTACCCACGGTCCGTCCGTCCACCCGTCCGCCCGTCTGTTAATATTTAGATAAATTACCTGGGTTTGATGGATTTGCACGAACTAACTTACCAGTAGATTATCACCCCCCCCCCCCCCCCGAGTACGATTATGGCAAAATCTTTGCAAATTCATAAGTTCAGAGGTTACTAGGCTACTTTGTAGTGTCGCCGCGATAATTTATACCAGGAATACAATGAATTTTGATAAAACTGAATACACACATTAATCAAAATAATATCTCCCATAAGTTCGATTTCCAGCAAAATGCATGTACCGTATCGACGTAATAAGCGCTTTCTGTAATAAGCGCCCCCCCCCCCCCCCCCCCCCCCGGGATTTGGGAGATTATTTTACGAAAACTAAGGGATGAGCCATCCTAACCTCACTTTTCTCCGTAGCCAATATAACATGGGGCAACGTATTGCTTTCATTTCTCCCCGTCAAGCTTAAAAGTTACCGCCAGTTTTTTTTTTCTCCGTTAGGCTTTATCTTCTAATATAATAAAAATATTGGTTATACACAACAGAATCAGTGGTCAAGTGTGTATAGATAACACTGACTGTGTCCGTTAAGGCCGATCCTGCAGGTGGCCATGCTGATCGGGTGACCTGAATTCAGGTACGTATGTGGATGTATTATGTAATGAAATATATACTCACGGTATTTGCTCGTGTACAGAACGATAAATTTTATCCAAAAAATTTTTGGCATAGAAGGACGGCCGTCTTATTTACGGGTACAAGATTTTCAGCGTCCTCAGGGCCCCCAAGGGTAATTTACGGAAATTAGCATTATAACGTCGGTCAAACTGGACGCCCTGAATATCGGTGATCGTGTCCATATGGTGGTAATATACACTCAATAAAGAACATTACAATGCTTTGTTTATACATCAGATTTACATGTGCACATATTTAAATAAATGGTAAGAAAAGGTTTGCCCTTGCCGCATTGACACAGGGATTTTAACTGAATCAATATATATATGAAAGCCCTTCTGACAGTAGAGCCAGTGAATTTCCGCGATCGCGGACGGAATCGCGGAACTGACAGACCGAAACGGAATTCCCAATCCTGGAAGTATGTTTTAATGTATTTTTTTGCCAAAACTATCTTGGCAATTCACTTGAAACATGTATGCAGTGATATAATTGTCGATGCCGCTGACAGCGTGCGGGGCTTACCCATGTACTCAAGATCCCAAAGCCCTGGGGTTTTTGTGTCTACAGAGCTCGCGCAAGGGATCCCGGGAACTTGCCTGCTAAATGCAATCCAGTAGCACGTAATATGCATATTAAAACAAGGATGATTTTTTGCATATGGTACCGTATTTACCTCGTAAAATGTTCACGAGTCCGAAGAATGCGGACGCTGTCAGCTAGCTTGCACCAGAGAGCTTAGATGACATCATTTCAGTGCGTGTTTAGGTCTTTTACTCTCTTTGACCTCTACAAAATGGTACTTTCCGCATGCGTTTCCGTACCCACGGCTACATGGTCCGGTTTTCAAAAAAAAAATATCCGTTTCCGCACGCCACACGCACACCGCATTGCATAAGTGGACACACTCCTTCTTTATTTCATATGCGCAATTTAAAACGCGTCCGCATCCGCATCCGTATCCGTACCGAATAAGTGGACACGCAGCTTAACGCGTTAAATTTGAAGCGGCCTTTTCTAAGGAGACGCGAAATTCAATGTTCGTCAAGCATGCATGTATTATTGAACTACGTCATGAAATGAATGTATTATAACGGGTCAACAAAATTAAAGAAAGGGACCGTGTTTCAGCGGGATATTATGACGAATTTCCTCACAATTTTAAAACAAAACCCCGGATTTAGTGCGAATACGCACTGAAGTTAATATAATACGCTGGAGTCTGAGGGATAATATTTCAGCTTTGTTTAATAAACTTTTGCGTGTAATATCAAGCACAATGAAGGACAAAAAGGACAATTATTGGTGATGCCATTCCATGCCATACATTGGCTCAGCTGTCAAAGGTATTTGCGCATGGTGACTGACATAATCGGGGTACCGACGTCCCGTATTTTATTTTTTCATCTTTCAATTAAATACTGTTTTACATACCTTTATATGAACATTTTATATATTCTACTAACTTATTAGGCCTAGACTTTTATTAAAGAGTTCATTTATAACCATCCTTATTTTTCCTTTTCACCTGCAAAGGAAATTTCGAAATGCAGTCATTCATATAATTCTCTCATACAACAACAACAAAAATCGTCTGCAAATCGGTATCACTTGGATTAGTTATTATTTTTCAAAACTTCACACAACCATTACTATAGTGGCCGTTTGTGTCTGCTATTTCTATAACTTTGTTCTTTTATGCTGTAGTGTCTGTTTTTCGTCCGGCTGTTTTGAGATTTTTTTAGGCTTTAATTGTAGAGCTGTCTTGGGTTTTTTGTTAAACGAAATCATTATACGAAATCATTGTCAGCGCCATGGAGACAGGAGTATAAGGTTATATGGCAACAACATTGCAACAAACACTTCATTTCATCGTACCTTCAGGCTGGACGTTCTCCTAGTGTGACATACTGAGAGATTTTATAAAGCTTATCTGGAGAATATTTACGAATGTGCCTCCAAATATGGAGTAAGGAAAACCTCCATTTCATGAAATTTCATTTAAAACTTTCATAGAAATAGGGCCTACTGCTTAGACATTTTTATCCTTTGATCCATGCATCACATGTGTATACGATTTTAGTAATAGCCTTTTCGAGGTGTAGTCATCTATGCCACCTGTATAGTCAAACAGGATTAAATTGCGCGCAAAAAAGAACCCCGTGAATAATTCTCTGTTCCTCAGAAATGAAGAGTAATTTAGCTATATTAACGTATAGTCTGTTATCCATATAGGGTCAACAGTTGAAAGGCAATAGACTGATATTATAGAGATTAGCATAATTATGAACGGAGTCCCATGAATTTTCAGAGCATTTCGATTTATATTTGGTGTGGACCCGGCACATGACCTCGAATCAGGAACGTCATCAAGGAATATTCACAAATTTAGAGTCACTAATGCACTATTAATCAAAGACTTATCTTGTTAATATAAATTTAAATCCGATGTTTTATATTATCTGCTAATAATTTACAAGAATATATAGTTCTTAGCAATTTCTCTAATGTTCTCGTTTAATTGTTTCCCGTTTTGTGCATAATTTAAATATTTAAAATAATGTAGATACATTTTAGATATGAATATTATTATATGGCAAGATTGTGAAAGTGGAAATATCCCGAATAAAAAGCCAACTAAAATATTAACCTCATATTTCCATGTAAACGGCGGTAAATGGTTATCACGCTGCTGGGAGGCAGGTCACAGGTCAAGTGAATTCGCCACAAAACAACCACATTATAAGGTATAAATATCCGTAGCCCTCTCTAAGGCCTCCTTCATTTACAATATGTCCAGTGTGTCCAATGCCTGCGCCGGGAGGGTATATGCGTTCATCCCCGTTCACGTGTGTTTGTGTGTCTGTGTGTGTTTATGCACAGCGTAACTAATGTCATCATGAACGGAGTCTCATGAACTGTCAGGGCATTTCGATTTATATTTGGTGTGGACCCGGCACATGACCTCGATTCAGGAACGTCATCAAGGAATATTCACAAATGTACAGTCACAAATGCACAAATGAACCTGGGAAGATGGGCCGAATAAGTGATTGCAAACACATGGTGGGCGCTTGCATTCCTTAGAGTTCAGATTTTTAGTTTACCATATGTCATATATGGCCAAATAAAGCCTGTAACATTACAACACAGCCGCATTTCAACATTTTGATGTATCATCTGTACAGTCACTGAGACAACTTATTATAATTGTATAATTGCTCTTTCGAGTATATATCCATTAGTTAACATATTTATACATTTCGGATAATAGGCCCTCCTGTAAACCTCATAGATAATCCCATTTATCTCATAAAATATACAATGATAATGTTATACCTAATTTGTTCTAACCGAGTAACTTACATGTCCCTACAAATGGGAGAACTTTTGACGATTGTTTCGAATTCTATATTTATTCACCACACGACGGACTACTACATGCATAAACTGACGAAAATACTAAAAGAAAAACACTAAATGATCATACAGTGACTGGCCACACTCAACGATCATCTACGCATGTCAGCTGGGAGCTGAAACCTCAAAACACAAGTCTCAATAAGCAATGTGATTACTACAACATTTATTTCTCATATGTAAATTTGAGGTCATTTACATATACAATTCTAGCTCAGGCCATTGACACAAAACAATGTGATTTTGTTAGGTCGAGGATAACTGTAAAGGAGACCTCAGGTTCAAAAGAAGCAGCCGGTCAAGATAATAAGACCACCTTCCGCCAGAGGTCGTTCCTTCTCGAAGCAAACCTCTTCCTGTTGCCATGTTCGGCGCTGTGGGACGTCCGGAACTAACTTGTCCCTCCTGTCAAACTTTAAAATTAAAATTTTATACATTTCAAGGAAGCACTTTATATATGCATGCAGTCAAAATATTACATACCCCGTGAATTCCTACAACCAAACACCAGTGTTTATGTAATTCGCCTTGAAACAGTTCTGACCCAACGTACTTTGAAACAGACTACATTACCCTAATCACTACTTGAATACCTACGCCGCTGATGTATGAAGATCACTCGATGCACTGTAGAGTGTATGTTTCAAAGCCTGATTGAGTCGTACTCTTGTGAGCCGGTCCCCAGCAGGGTGCTAAAGGGTACTTGCCTGTCCTTTGTTTATATGAATACAATGCAATACCAAGAACTTGTACTGCTACCTGCCGGTAAGTTATATAACTAATGTATGGTTCTTAGAACGAATAATTTTGCTTTCGAGGCTATAACTTTCTATGATTCTCTTAAAACGTGGCCGACACATAGACTTTCAGTAAAGCATTGTATACATTTTTCTCTATTAATAATATTAATAATAATAATAATAATTGTTATTATTATTATTATTATTATTATTATTATACTAACAAAAGAAGCATCAATATTAGCATCGTCATTATCTTCAAGTAAATATCTTCTCTGTCCCTGTGACTGCGTCAGTATGTGGAACTGGAAAACATTTTTTTCATATGTAGGTATGCATTTATCGAATCACCTGGGAAAGTTTACAATGTCACTGTTATGAAACGAATTTATTTATGTAGCTCCCCGAACTTAACAACTGAAGCGATTCACTTACCTTATGCTGGAATTCCTGTTGAAATAATGAATTGCCTTTCAACGGGATCATGTTGTCTTTTAATAGTAAATTCATAACCCTCCCAACTCCATTAGTTTTCTTATCTTTATTTTTTATATTCCCACAACCGTTTACATACATCGCACAATTTAAGCAGTTATAAATACCTGTTGAAACGTTACTTGAAACAGTGGTATTTCTTAAGACTTGTTGATCTGTTGTTTGTTTAAATGAAATATAACACTTAAACAGATGGATAATGCATATTGCAACACAGGCCTCAGACCTTAATGTCCCATAAGCAATTATGTGCATAAACTTTGAAATGTGACAGAACGTACAATAGCATGGCATGCAATAGATATTATTCTGTGTGTAACATCAATTTATAATGAATAAGTTGGACTGAATTCACAGTCGTCGATAGCTTAAATTATGTCAGTTTCTGGTCCCTCAAATCGCGGAACCTCGACCTGAAACAGAATGAATTCTGTCCATGTCTTATAAAATTTTAATAACATGTCAAGACAAAGCTAAGAGATAATTAAATATACATGTATATGTAAACATCAATTAAAATTTCAGTCGGAGCCCTACAGGAGACAATAAATGGTATTTAGCTAATAATATACTACGCTCCCGAGGCAGCGGAAATCTTGCGCTTCTAAAGAAGCAACTGATTTTCACGCTGCCAGCTTTGACCGTTTATGATATATTTAGACACCAGATGGCTGATCTTTGTCTGCTGAAAGAAACGTGCGTATGATGTGACAAGCAGCCAATAAACAAACACTCGGCAGGTATCCTGGCTCCGCCCATAGCTGTGCTTCAAGCGCCGCTTTATATCAGTTTACGGTCTAATTTTAATTGCTCCCTCTGTATTCTCGCATCATCGACCGATTCGATTATGACATTATGACTGTGTTAGCGTAGACATGTATCTGTTGTCTGTAGAACTGAAACCAGCCAGCGAGGTGTGCACGCAGCCTTTGTTGTTACGTTTCATTTGAATTACAGCTCACTGGCCGGGCATCCCATGTGCCCAAGGCCCTAAGCAAACCACGGCTGGGGCAATTCTCGCTGAGCCTGTGGCCTGTTCAGATTTTTACCGGGGCGATGAGCTGTCACTCAAAACGAAATGAACATGATCTGCTCCGTGTATTCCTCGATTGACTCTGTCTTCCAGCACCAGGTCTCATCTGATTAGACAAAAATACAGTGCTCCCTTCTGGTGTTGCAATTCAGGATACGAGGTCATAATAACCAGCGCTTACGAAATAGGAAGTAGGCCTATAGTTAAAGCGCTGTATAAAGAGCGTAGTAATATACGAAAAACAGAAGTGTGTTCGAGGAAACACGTTTACAATTTCATATTTTAAAAGATCACGTTAATTATATATATATATATATATATATATATATATATATATATATATATCTATAGACCTCAAAATCTAACAAACCCATAAAAGTATTGGTAATACAAGAAAATAGTGAAACAGAAATTATATGAAACAAGTTATCAAACGGCAATTTTTTATCAGTCGGCAATTAAATTATAAATTTACATCAATTGAATTTAATTGCTTGTTCCTTGTGTGTTACCCTACCCGTCGGAAAAGTCAACATACTTTATATAATAATTTTTTTTTCAATTAAATGTGAATAAATTCAGCTCAGACATAAGAAAATATTTGTACAAGGCTAAATGTCTTTTCCTTAAATACCCCTAAAATGAATTAATGATTGGCCAGTTTTCTTTTTATATCCCGTATACCCAAGCATACATAGAATAATTTTATAGTTTCTGTGTAACTCACATCTCTGTGTATTATCACAGTTAGAAAATGGCTTGCAAATGTACATATTATAATGCCTGAAAATAGCTTCAGTATGAAGTCTGTTATCTTCAACTACAACAACAATCCTCTGTTAGACACCCTCACACTATTAGTCAAACGATTTGTATATGTGTGTAAAAATTAAAGATATTATGCCAAACTTCATCAATTACCAATCATACGTCAAACAGATATACACCAAAGAAAGAAATATTGTTTATAAGAATGGTAACATATCCCTACATTATAAAAAGTGGGATGAAATGTTTTCTGAAACCTCAACTTAGAAGTTGAGAATCATGCAATCTATCTGACACAGACAACAATCTATAACTAAGAATTCCCCCCCCCCCCCCCAATCATTTTTTTTCTCTCTCTCTCTCATGTGTTTTTTTTTATCATGACAACCCCAATGCTCCACCCTGAGATCATCATATCATGCAACCTTGAACACAATTTAAACTAATTAATCACGTTTATTTTTAAATATATACTTAAATACTTGTGCAGATAAATTCTGTTCCTACTGTAAGTTTGACTATAAATGTATTATGATTATGTGTTATTTTACGAAGCATTTATCTCTAAGTATATAATATATAACTCGTTCCCTATTCGATATACTACTTTGCTCGGTCACTTGTGTTTTGCTTGTATTGTACTGTTATATTGTTTGTTGTAAGTCGAGTTGTGACTGTATTGTACTGTTATAGTAGTTTCTTTTCTGTAAGATGATTTATGGAATAAAAAATATGGTCAGTTTTGACCCTCCACATTGGAAAAAAAGCATATAGAATAAGTACATAAAAATAATTATCTGTTAACCTATATCACATAAAAAATTTCTGTATCCCACTTTCACCTGGTATTTTCACAAAGGCTCTGTCAGCTCTAATGCAGCATGTATTTGGTTATCGGTGTTTAAACATAGTGTGTATCATCTGATAAGACAACAAATTTGTTAACCATGGTTGTTGGGTAATTAATATATTTATAGGTCCCTTATCTTCCCTTATATATTCCTGTGGTTGTAACCGAGTTTTTGACTAATCTTATATATATTCCTGTGGTTGTAACCGAGTTTTTGACTAATCTTATATATATTCCTGTGGTTGTAACCGAGTTTTTGACTAATCTTAACCTGTTATATATATACTTTATTCCTTCAAACTCGGAACCATCCTACAGATAAGGTTTAACTCAGTAGTATAATTATTTTTTTTTTTTCAAATCTTTTGCAAGACCTATCTTGATGTGTTATACTGGAGCCCTGTAAGACCAACAGTTATACTGTTTATCTAAAGGATCGACGAACAACTATAAAGACCTATAAAAACTACCGAACGCCACCATCTTAGCCATAGAGAGTGCCTCCCAGTTATCATTACAACTATTCATTACCTACCCGCCACCCTAGCCCCATCCCCACCCCTTATGGTCTACCACCATCCCCTCGGTTACCTGCAAATGATCGGTAATAGCAAATGCGTGGGAAAGGGAACGGAGTAAAGTTAACTCCCCAGTTACTTTATGGGTCGTTTTTATTACATTATAACATTATTGGTCGTAACAGCAGTCTTACCCATGAGTAGAGGAAAGTATGAAGAAAAATTCGTAAAATTTTTAAGAGTGATGGACCGATACACTTACAAGGGCTTTCGATTACATCATCTTTGACAAATATCTTAAACTTTAAACTTCTCCCAGTTGTGGATACCTAGGACAATAACAATATGGTTTTATTATTTCATTGTTCACATCAGTGGCGAAGACAGGTCTGCGGACCTAAGGGGGATGGTCATATATATGTGCAAGGGAACTTCATTGTATAATATATAGCGATGAAAAAAATCAAAAGTGTACATTGTAGAATGATTACCTAGTGCATTTTTAAAAATCCCAGTCTATCACTCTACTTTCAGCAATAAACAAATTGTCCTGCACATTATTTCATAACAGTAATATTTTATTTTGTTTCTGATTAAATTATAACCATTAGAATCGATGATCACTAGATCAGGTATTTAGATAAGATCTTAATCATGACAGTGTACACTGCTACATGATTTAGTATCATTTTATTCCTTTAAGTATTTAAGTCTAGGATAAGTGAAATTGTTAATGAACAAATAAATGAATCCACAACTAAATGAATAAACCAATAAATGATAAATGATATATCACTCGAAAAAAATCATAATATCAAGAATGATAATAAACCGGGTAAGATTAAATTTATCAATATTATATTCCTTATCGACCTGCAGCAATGCAGAAAATGAAATGCTATGCAAACTCTGTTTACAAAGCTTGATTAAACGGGTTTTGTCAAGCACGATTAATAATGAAATGAAACCCGATGGATTTTCGGAAGTACACTCTATACATATATTTTTATCATCATTCGAGTCAATTCTTATTAGCGTTTCTTATGTGATGCTGACCATATGGCGGAATAAGGTAAAACGCAGGAGAGAAACATATTTGATAAGTTCTTATTCTCTTAAACGGTGCAGTGGTATGAACGCTTTGAGTGGTAGATGTTGCAGAAATGCCCGAATGTTTGGCGCCTCCTCTCGCTTCTGTTCGCGAAGTTGAAACGCAGTTAGTCAGTGATACAATATGTATATAACATGAGTTTCATGATTGCTTAAATTTTCCATGTTAAAGGTAAACTATCAGAAGAATGCTCTACTTCTTATACTGATATTCTGCCTTTAGATTCAGTAGCTTACTACACGGGGCAGAATTTGCCTAAAAGAAGTAGAAACTTGCAGTAGTGACTTTATAACCCATCATAAGCCACAATGGCCAGGATTTATAAAGAAAACACTAATAGTATATAAGTGTATTTTTATTGTCTAGTTCATGTAGCAGTTTCTTCAATTTTTTGAAGCCAGGACACATTTTCTCAGCAATTTCCATAAATATCAATGTCTGCCCTTTACAGCCATAATATATGATAAAAATAAAATTTGAGCCAAACATTTGATAAAATCAAGTTTCATTCATTCTAATGTGCTAAACTTTAACTATATTACGAGTAAAACAATAATTTTGATGATATTACGTTTTCTTTAAAAAAAAAGGGATATCAAATTTGCAGGAATGGCTTTCTTTTTTTGGTCATTCCATGTGAAATCAACAAATACCTCCTGAATGGCCATCTGTGATTTGCCTAATACTTCATGTTGATTCTTTCATTTTTCCCAATAGCAAATATGCAAAACTTTAAGCCATGTACCTGCATAAGTTTTGTAAATTTAGAGACTTTAACCTAACAAATGCTAAAATTTAAAAAGTTTCCGTAAGTTATTACTTTTCTAACTATTCATTCTAAATGCATGAAGCCTGTAGGGGTTGTTCTACACTATTATGTGCCTTCGACTTCTAAGACAGATGGAAAACTGAAAATTTACAAAGTTACACCCAGGTAAAATTATGTAAAAAAATTAAACTCTAGCCTCTCTGACCCACTGTTTCTGACCTTAACTAGATATTTCAATTTAATAAATACATGTTACTTATGATTAGGCGCTTCTTTCCAACATATGAAAGCAATCAAATTGTTTGATTTATAAGACATTACAACTGAGATTTACATACGGGTAAAGATATATTTATATATATATATATATATATATATATATATATATATATATATATAAACCTTATGTAAATCTTATATAAACTTTTCAGATTTCAAAGTTTCAAGTTGGGTTTTGACAACTGAACATTCATGATAGATCTGCCATTTGTTTTCCTCTCAGAGTTCCTTACCTTTCTGATGTAAACGTCTGAAGAGCTTTTCTACATGTTTACTGGTTAAATACTCAAAGAAACCTTAACCTGTCTACATAATTTTATGACATGAATGCTTGTTTGCAATGATTCTGTTGTGATGATTCTATATCAAATATAGTTATAAATGTGAAAAAAAAAAGAATTTTTACTATTCTCGCAAGGGATTTTTCTGGGTTTATCTGTCCCTTTAAGAATCTTTTTTATTTTCCTTTATACATATTGTCTAAAATACATAACTATCCCTGTTAGTTCAAGTATTCTTTGGTAACCTATATAAGCAATACGCAATTTATAGACTATTTCTACACTGACCTCTTATATTGGAACGATGTTGAAGATATGATTTTCCTTCAATAAAATTTAAAAAAATTGAAATAGACTTATTTAATTTATTTTCTCTACTCAATCCACATACTAGGGAACCTAAAGATTATGAAGATACCGTAAATTTAATCTCTTTTTATTAAATTGTTTACTTTTTTGCTCGTTTACCGTACGTGCTTTTGGCCGAATGCATTATGATTTATGAGAATGGGTTATTTGTAGAATAATAAAACGCATTAATTAATATAATTTATAGATTATCATACAGCTTTAGAGGTATGGAGGTCCTAGTCTGCATAATAAATTGTATACTTAATGATAATAGTAATAACGGTCAGACTGTAATTGAATATTATGAGCGTAACTCCATTGCAGATACTATATATACGGAAACCTTAAGGTGAAAATCTGAATAACGAATTGATACAATCCTTGAATGTATGACGACGCAAGAGAGTTGTTACTTCTAATATCTCACAACGTTCGTCAAAAATGTTATCACTATTGACTGGTATGTATTGCATAATAACTACAGGTTTGCTTTTCCCCCCATAGAAACCTGGGAGGGGGGAGGGAGTTGTACACACCCCCCCCCCCCCCATCCAAAATTATTCTGGGGGGTATGCATCCCCCCCCCCCGCTATCTGCGCCCTTGGTTCACATACTTTATGCAAGTCCTTTCCCAGTTCTCCCTCAGAAATTATAAATCGAGTTGATAAATGCTTTATAAATTCATATGGGAAAGGGAACTGATTAATAGAAATGTATTAATTGCACCAATAAATAAGGGTTACCTCGGTATGGTTAGTTTACATGCACATGCATGATACAGCAGTTATGTATCTTGGATAAAAAGATTGCTTTAAAAGCAAGATAAAGATATTTGGAAATTTTTTGTTCTAAATAAATATCAGCTTGGGAAACAATCGTTTAACTGTAATTTTGGTAGTTGGAAATAGAAAGGATTTAGTGTGTGGTTCTTCTCATTTTCGGGATGATGTTCATGGTGTACCTACAACTATGGTGAACCTGAAACATATGATAATGTAATTTCTGTGTCTGTGATATAATTCCTTAATTAAAAGGAACAGACAAGTATTAAATAATAAAAAAATTTTACGACACAGGCATAAGAAATATCTCTGATTTAATAAGTAAAACATGATCAGATTCGACTTGGATGAGTCATCTAGACATGTATATCTCGTTATAATTAGTAAGACTGATGTCTCAAGCTATCAAAGTATGTAAAACTCTGTTCGTTATACTTGAAAAGCTATAATAAAACAAAGTAAAAAAATTACTACTACCAAGATTCGTATATATAAGGCAGACGGTCTGGACAGGAAGTAATGGGTATCAAATCAAATCTTCGTTGAATAAATGAAAAGAAAAATAACCCAATAACAGCACAGCTAAATGGAAATCAGAATCAAACATGGGAAATGACGAAAACAAAAAAAAGGTTGTTTAAATATACTTCAATCGACAGTAACAAATTCAGATATTTTCAATTTAAGACCATTTATCTCAGATGTTATCCCTCAAAACTTCCCTATATGAAATTAACGTAATCGAATCAGACGAGCGTAGATTTTGTAAATCTGAAGAGGAAACTATGATACATTAGTTTCGGAAGAGAAATGTATTATTGTAAGGTTGCTGTGGCAGGAACTTGAGTTGAAAAACAGGGTTCACTCAGCTATATGATTTAGATTTTCAGTTGAGGAAATGATTTTTCGGTTGTATCGAACAAGGGTGCATAGTTTTGTTTAAAGAGATATTTATATATCGGTAAATGTGCTTAGCAAATCCCAGATATGATGAGCTGTAGGGGATTTATTTTAGATGTATTTCATACAGAAAGGCACACTGCAGTCAAGAATGAAAATCTGATAAGACACGAACGAGATGGCCTCCATTGGAATGTCTCATGAACACAACTTTAAAATGCTATTCTTATTCGCAACTTGTGGAGAATAAACACACAAATGTTTAAAATTGCTATTCTTATTCAGGCATCTGAGCTGATTAATTTACATGATGGATTTACATGTATATATTAAATCTAAGGTAGCCGGATTAGAAAAAACCCCTATACCTAAAATTAATCCAAAGTTGTTTTAAATTGAGAACCATAAAGTCAACACTGATGTAAACCTGGTGCATTTCTTCTCTCTGATGGTATACATATTTCTGAACTTTTCATTTATTTTAACATGATTTTTTTTATATGTCAAAATTTTTTTTCATAGGATACACCATTTTAGGCACAAAAATAAAGAAAGCCAGTTTTTAGTCTACTAATTAACCTACATTTGAGTACATGACAATTTTCCTCTACTATGTGTCTTTTTTTGTTGAAAAATGAAATTAAAATTTTTGATTGAATCAATTTAAAAAAAAAATACTTTTAAGATAGATAGAGACACGAAGCAGTCAAAAACCGGTTTTATGTATATATATATATATACACACACTCAATTTTATGTATATGTCAATTTTTAGCTGAGATTGGATATTGGAATCCAGTAGAATTTAAAATTATATGTGTTGGTGCGTGTGTGTGTGTATTTGCATGTGTGTCCAATGGGTCTGCCAAATAATCATGTTTCGCTATAGTTTTGACTGGCTTTATGTCCCTTCCATTAATTTCCGAACTATAACTAGTTGTACAATCCATGTAAAATAAATGCTCCACTCTTTTCAAAACACAAACATTTTAAAGGTGTTAGCATGACTATTAAGAAACCTATAAAACGTATATTTGTAGTAAATAAATATAACCATGGAAAAAAACTGTAACTGATAAAATGCATGTTTTCGTCAGCTATAAAAAAAAGCAGATTTTCGAAGCTTAGTGGAATGCTAATAAATGAAATATCTTATTTTAGTTTCAGTTTTATGTTTTGACAAAACAAAAATGTTTTATTAATGCCTGAGGTCTTGGTGTTTTCTTGTACTGACGTATTCGAGTGGAGTCTACAGTGGGGGTTTGATTGTGTAGTCCTGTAGGATTTCTCCCTCAGATAATAGAAGACAACACAAAAATTAAAGTTTAAAATCACAAAAATGATCCGATAGATCTGTCCTGAACATATATTGCCAGTCTAATAGTTAAACGTGGTAAACAGGGAAGATAGAACAAATCGCGGCAGCTACTGAACTTTTGCTGAAGACGTTTGCCTCAGGGATAAGATACTTGACTCTCCAGTGGTACTTGTTTCAACTTGTTTCAGCTAAATAAGTATAATCAAATGAGTCTCCACTTAAACAAAAATTGTGTTAGTTTTAAGAATTGTGTTCATTGTTTGTTCTGGAACTTGGTATTCTTACTGACAAGTGATAATTTATCAGACTGATGACAGTGCCTATATTTTTAATTTATAATAACAAATGTTCTATTATCTCAGCGATGGGTTCATTTATAGTGTTGAATCTTGGTATGCATTGACAAAACAATAATGTCTTATCAATACCTGAGGTGTCTCTTGGTGTTGTTTTCGACTCGGTTGTAGGCCTAGTTCTATATGACGTAGATCTGACGTATTCGAGTGGAGTAGACAGTGGGTGTTTGTTTGTGAATTCCGTCGACTGAATGGTCGTCGTGACCACCGTCTGTGTCTTGGTTGAGATGGGCGGTGAACTGTCAGACGTTTGCTTCAGGGATAAGGTACTGGGATCCCCAGTGGTACTTGTTTCATCTTGCACTATATAAGTATAAACTAATAAGTCTCCACTTGGTGTGCCTAATGACAAGACATAATTTGTCATACTGATGACAGTGCCTATATTTTTATTTTTATTGTTATACATTTATTTTCTTGTAACTTAAGAATGAAATGAAATAGCAAATGTTCTATTATTTCAGCCATGGGTTCAATAATTGTGTTGAAATTCTGTATGTCCATAGATGACTGAAAGTTTCATTAGCTCAGCTGACTCAAAGTCATGCGAACTAAAGTGAAGGCCCATATTCCGTGGTCCGTCTATCAAATGGGCCGAAATAGTCACTGAAAGAGCCAGTATAACAATGTGATGTGTTAAGCAAAATTCAACCATTGTGTACCATTCGAAAACATTATCTAATGACCAAGACACCCTACACCCTACAATCAGGAGGCGAGACATCGTTTGTTTTTGTGTGAGAAAAAAATCCATATTTTTTCGTTGCGAGTTCAGCTTGCCCTTATTCACAATGGTCCATCTGTTCTATGAATATTGTTTATTGGTTAACATGTTTCAATCATTTCCTTCGTGACAGTATATCTATAGACAAAACAGGTAAGGTTTATTGAAAACATTTTTCCTACATATCGGTGATGAAACAAAATATTATTTTCCAGGTCTCATGAAACATTTTTTAATATTATATACTTACCCTTTAATACAGCAAGGAATCCTCCATCACGCACAGCTTTCAGTTCATGTTCTATATTTACAGATCCGCTTACGGTTTGAGAGTGAGGGGTCGGGACTGCCTTACAGTCTTTCTCTACCCCGGAAAGTAACCTGTACTTACTACAATCAAGAATATCCAGCGTAAACTTTGTGTCAATAGGTAAAGTGATCCTGACTTTGCAGAGCTGTTCATGGTCCAGGTAATTAGGATACTTTGGACTGTGTATAATGAAGGTCTGAACAGAACTTTCGACAGTTACAGTACCTCCACACTTTTTGTATATGTTATCTTTCGGTACGCACATGTATTGTATGGATATGTTTCCTGTTTCAGGAAAACAGCCATCGTATTCAGCACTGATTCTTGTTTGATTCAGCTCACAGCGTCGCTTAGGTTTTTTCCAACACTCTCCATTCAAGATCGGCACTAGTTTCTGTTTATATAATTCACAGTTTTCCAAATTTTCACTAGCAAGGTAAGTTCCGTGAGTAATCAGTACAATGGAGCCTTTGTCACAAAGTAGTATCTTTTGGTCACGTCGGTAGGCCCTCCTCTCGTTGTCTGAAACGAAAGATAACAATTTTAAAAATTACATTGTTCATAAATATAAGGGGCCCGCTAAGGGTGATTACAATTATAAAAAGTAGCTAATCAGGTCACTCACGTCATCTAGCGTCAGGGTGACTTTTAATCTGCAAACTAGTTGGAGGAAATGCAATACTCGGTACTTAGAAAGTCACATTCTTCTAAATGTTTAAGGCTGTCGAAAAAAAACATATTTATCATGGGATCCCAGATTCACCTTGCAAGTATGTATCTCGTTTACCCATATATCTCTGCTATAGTGCCAGCATGCAAAATTTAAATAAAATCGGAATATTCAACTTTTTGCGCAAGTTCATGATTGAACTTGTTAGAAACAAGTTATACTCAGATAAAAGTTTTGACCTTGTACTATATGACTTTTGAATAAAAAAGATATTGAGTACACTCAAAAAACAGATTGGTTGAATCAATCATAAATTTGGTTGAATTTAATCAATTTAATTGGTCAAAATATGTCCAAACAATTTATTGTTTAAAACAACCAATTTATTTTGGTTGAAATCAAATAACAGGTATTGGTCAAATCAACCAATATATTGGTATGAGCAACCAACACGGCTGATCATTTAAACCAACAAAATTGGTCAGTTTGACCAATATAATTTGGTTATTCTAAACCAATGTACTGTGGTTGAGGTCAACCAAAACAAATTGGTTAAATCAGATTTTAAATTGTCACATGAACCAATTTCAGTGGGTCAGACTTGTTGACACATTTAAGTGTGCACTGCTACTTTCAGTCCCCTTTTCGGTTGTTTTATTCTCCAGATTGAATGGAAGTCTTTTTATAAGTCATTCATCAGTCTCGGGTGCTTTGGTGTGGGATATAGAGAGAAACAAATTCCGCCCGATTTTTGAATCGTGACCGCTCGCAAACGTTTTGCCCCTCAGCCAGTAACGCTTGCATCAAATGTAACTAATTTGCAGCACTTTTGTGTTTGATGTTTAAACTGACAAATCGGTTTGGTCAGTGCTTGACCAATCAGTTGGTAAAAATACCCTATTTGTTTGTAAATTCAACCAATTTTTAACACAACCAAGAAAACTTGGTCAATGTTTGACCAATCAGTTGGTAAAAATAACCAATTTGTTTGTAAATTCAACCAATTGTTAACTCAACCAAGAAAACTGGTAAAATATATGCAACCAAATGGTCAACCAATAAAACTTGGTCAAAATGCTTAACGAGTTCGGTTTCTACATAACCAACAAGTTGGTTAAGATAACGAATGTATTGGTAAAATCTATCAACATCATCTCAACCAATCGAATTGGTCATATATGTGTGCTAAGGTAACCGATATTTTTGTTATCATTTGACAAATATGTTGGTTAAATGTACACACAGTATTTTTATTCTGGTAACCAATAAAAATTGGTCAGAACAAACAACTGGTTTGGTGAGTACTTTAACAATGCGTTGGTTAAGATAAAACAATGTCTTGGTTAAAGCAACCAAAATTGGCTTAACCAATATAATTGGTTACATATTTAACCAATCTATTTTTTGAGTGTATACGTCTCAGAGACCTACGTTGCTGAGCTTGGAATGTAAAAAAAACTAAGTAAATTCACGTGTCAGACAGGCATATATCTACCTCGTGTTACAATAATACTTACGAAATCCATCACAAAGGCCATTGTGTTTAATCACTAATATATATAAACACAAAAATTTTCATATATATATATATATATATATATATATATATATATATATATATATATATAATTATGAGAATCACACTTTTCCAGTTCAGCCTGAGAGACTAAGAATGAGAACACTCCGAATGTAAAATCAATAGATTGACTCTGATATTTACTTCGAACTCTTATGTTAGCTTTAGATATATATTGTTTGTTCTGTAACATGATGACCACTACGCATACAACAATACCTGTACTTATATACACATGAATATAAAAATACAAATGGAAATTCTGTATTCATTAAAAAAAAACTATAGTTACTGAGTGCAGAAAGAGAAAAGGATATCACATGTAATATAGTATAGTTCCTGTAAGTATATACAATTCCGAGAAATTTGATACTGCACTACTAGTAATACAAATGAGAATATACACAAAGTTACTTACTCAGTTCAGCGGGAAAGGCGAGATGTGCGAAAACCATCAGTAATATAATAACCCCGGGGTGAATGAACACAGCCATGACGGTTGGTCAGTTCACAGCTCGCGAGCCAGCAGATGACATGCAGCACAAGGACAGCTCTGGCAGTCACGCTGTGGCCAGTGACTTACTCTTCCCGGATTCAGCTTGTCATCCGGGTGATCTATCGCGTCGTCTGCTGTGTGGCCGCTGTGCAGCTGGGGAAATTCGTGCGTAGTCGCCAGACACTTAGCGTTGATACGCACTTGTTTTAGGCCACTTGTGTACACAGTAGTTTGGATAAATCTGTAATTTCTACTGTAGTGTTTTTATTAAAGTGGTTTATTCTCCTAATCAGAGCGAGGTTTATCGGTAATGTTTGATCTGTACCTCTATTTACTGGTGTATATGTTTTGGTTCGCGCGCTGTTTAATTACGGAGTTTCCTCTGCGACAGCGGCCCGCTGGGTGTCGTCTGCTCAGATGATTGATAATAAACGTTATGCGCGCCATCTTGTTATCGATAAGATCAACATGCGACAGAGATGACTATGATACCAATATGCCGAGCAATAAAAAACCTTTTGATTGTCAAAATAAGATTTTGTGCAGCAGGGTTGATTTAAAGTGTGTCATCCAGAGAAAGCGTGATGATGTTGCATTATTGAGCGGATATTGTACCAAGGGCGGATTATGAATAGCACAAGGAGGATGGTGTTTCCCCCTCGACTGACAAATATATGTCATATAGAAAATTACACGCTTGATACGAGAAAAACAGCAAACGACCTCAAGATGACACCATTACAGACTCGGAATAAATTTTCCAAACAATTCAGTGGTAGATCCTCCCCAATCGTTTGTCATCCGAGGCGATACGAATGATCGAGCCACCCTGTTGTTAAGGTCCTTTAAAATATCCGCGCTTGTCTTACATTTCATTTCATGCGGGTTAAGATAAAACATGATTTATAATTGAGTAAACGTTTATTGTATCATAAACGATATTGCTTCAATATATAAACAGCGATTATAACCTAATTATTACATTTTATTTTTGAATATACGAAAAAATGAGTTACTATTTTCTTGACATTGTAATCTGAATTTTTTATTGTAAGACATCATTTTACGGTTTGGAAAGGATTTTGTCACCCCTGATGAGCTCGGGCTGCTCTTTTTTATACCGGTACTACTGTTTCATGGGAGCCAGATCCAGTTTTTTTTTTTTTTAATTTTGGAAGTTTAATTTCCTGGCATATGAGCAGGTTCAGCACGAGGAGCGTTTACTTTGTGGGCGTATAATATATATCCGGGCCTCATGTCAAGTTCCAACCAAACTATTCCCCATCATACATTTAGACCCCGAGTAAAAGTTGCAAGGATGTGCATAACAACATGAGAATGACGTTTGGCCGTGGCCGGTCGTTCAGTGCATCATGAATGTATCCTAGTTTGACCAACTATTGGTTATTTTTTTAAATATTTCTCATCCAGCTGAATAAAAGCAAGGTAGCAATAAAAGAACTGTTATAACACATGACCCCTTCAAGACTCTGCTGATTGCAATGGACCGTATAATTATTGTGTGACACGGGCGTAACTCGTGTTGTTGTTACATTTTATGTTTAATCCGTACTGGTTGAACTCTCGTTGTCATGTGAGCCTTGAGTTTTCACGCCTGGTCGTGGGTCACATGATGAGCCTGGTATGTGTAGAGACACATGGCTATGTCTTTCTAGAGAAATCCTGAAACGCGTGTTTACTGTTGAGTTGGGTCCTTATAGACTGTTCGAGAAGTGGAAAATTCCCGGCTTGGGGTGTGAAGGTATATAAAGGGGGTGTTTTCCTGGAACCAGAAGGGAAGGCAGAGCAGAGCAGATACCAGCGGACGCAGAAGCGTGTGTCAGGACCTAATCCGACGAATGCGGCAATTATAGAGTTTCAAGAATTTTCTCCTGGATTTTATACATTTGGACTTTGGTTTACTTTCTGTGTTGTTGCAAGAACTTTCCACTGGACTGTCATTCCGAGAGCTTACATTCAAAGGACTTATTTTGGTGACACTGTTGGTATCCAGGTATTGTACCATTCTGTCGTTGTTTCTATTGACTTGTTGCTATAACAAGATTGTTTATCAAGATTGTCGCATTACATCAGATTGTCGCGTTCAGATTTAAATGTAGAGGGAAGTAATACTGCATGTTGATTTGACAGTGGCTTAAAGGCTTAAAGCTTTTATTTATAATCATGTAATAACATTTTCTACCTTGGTTTCAAGAGCTCCATGGGCTAGAGCAGGGCGTAGAATTTGGTGACTGCGTCTTACTTATATATAGATTAACTGATTATTTTGACAAAATTCAACATCCGTTTTATGAAAAATAGCACAATTAACTATTTGTCATTTTTAATTTTACCATAAATTATAGGAATATATGTTCACAAATACATTTCATAGCAAACAGCCAGTAGGTCGTATTTTTATTTCCTCAGTTGAATTTTCACTTGAGGGGGGGGGGGGGTTATCAAGTGAATATTTTGCATGTCAATGGATCTTTGATAGGTTCATCTTGTAAACAGGACTGATGGCACCACCTACAATCATTCTGATGCGGCGTCCATCCGTGAGTCTATTTTGGGTGAAAATTATAAATACTTATATCTCATTCTTATACATTCTTTTCAATATCCTCTTTTAATCCAGTATTTAATCACCACAAATGGTGCATTATACGCCCGTCCCGTATTTGGTGACCTCTGACCTCATTAAATATGCGTGAATTTGCTGGGAATGTAATTAAGATGTGAAACTTTACTGGTAAATATGTATAATGAGTTTCATCAAAATCCTAAAGACTTTTGGTAAGTCACAATGGTGCCACCTATTGTATAAACACATAACCACACTAGTGTTTGCTCATAAGCATATATAAGCAGCTGACATGTAAGTCAACTTCAGTTCAATTCCTGAAAATCTAAAAAAAAACACACTGTAAATATCATAAAATGTGCACTTTTAATACCTATACTCAACATACTTATTACATATTGACCAGCAAAATATCTAATTTGGTGGGTCAGCTCTATATTGTCAGCTAATTGTCAAAATAATAAAGGAAAGTACGGAGCATCATGCATTCATTCATTTGCCGGCAGTTTAGCTTGTGGTCTAGACTGTCGGCAAGGTCAATTTCCCTGCCGGCTGTTTAGCCTGTGGACTAAACTGGCGGCACCCTGCCGGCTGTTTAGCAACTTCCGCAACTATAATCCGTAATATAATGAAGCTACATGTCATCAGATGCAGGGTCTGCAGAATACTTTAAATATTGGCACTACTGCTAATACATCCAGTGTGAACCAAGTGTCCAGAAGCAGAGATGGAGGTCGCCACCGTCACACGTTGCCTCACACGAGATCATGGAGAGACTCTCAGTACAGTAAACACAATGAAAGAAATGAACATACAAGAAAAAACAGAAACTGAGAAGAGACCGAGAAGTTTCTCTCAAGACAGAAACAGTGAACATAAGAGACATTTCAGTTATAATTACAATAAAAATACCAAGAACATGGGAAGACGTCGATATTATGCACAGCAATGCAGGCGACAGAGAAACACACTATACAGTGTAGCGCAACAACAGGCAACGCAGGACAATGATAGCGAGGGTCCAGAAAATGAGTTTCAACACTTATCATTGGACTTTGTCAATAGGGAAAGTTTACACTTATGATACTAGAAAACAGATATATGCAACATTACAGGTTCATAAATTGAGTCAGTGCAAAAATAATTAATATTAAGTGCAAGGTAGATACTGGCACTGAAAGCAATGTCATGCCAGTCTCATATTAAAAGAAGCTTTACCCTGAGAACCTTGATTTTAAAGGCAACCCCAAAGAAGATGTGTTAGAGAAATCAGTTACTATTCTTTCAGCAAATGGCGGATCTCAAATAAAGAACTTAGGAAAAGTGTGAAGCCACAAAAACCTAAAATTCACATGTTCCTTCTTTGTTACTGAAACCATTGGGCCTATTATACTAGGTATGAGAACCACTCAAGCACTCTAGTAAATGACAATACATTGCTCTGTAGAGACTAAGCAGAAAGCCATTGTAGTAGATACCATGCATTGACTCACATAGACAGCTTGATTTATCTGTCAAACCACATGCACTATCAGACAGAAAGCGAGTGACATTTAGTGACAGTTGTGAAAGTGGAACCATCGGACAAAATACTGACAAAGGGGAACCCCGTACATACATATCAAGTGACACAACTAGAAAATCGTGCATCAGTTAAAAATGCAGACCAGTTAAAATATATGTATCCTGAGTATTATGGCGGAATCACTGGAGGTTTTAAAGATGAATACCACATACATTTAGATCCAACTGAACAGCCTAAGATACATGCACCACGCAGAATTACAGGAACCATTACGTAAAGAATTAAGTGAAATGGAATCAAAAGGAATCATAGCCAGAGTAACTCAGCCAACTGAATTCACTTGTAGTTAGAGATAATAGAGAAATAAAAATGGACGGCTAGGAGTCTGTTTAGACCCGACAGATCTTAACTGTGCGATAAAACGTGAGCACCAACCTGTACGTACTATTTATAAGATAAACCGCAACTTTAGTGGCGCTACTGTATTCAGTAAGCTAGATGCTCGTAACGGCTACTGGAATGTCAAATAAGATGGGAAATCCTCTTATCTCTCTACCTTCAACTCACCGGTATTTGGTAGATACCGGTTTCTGCGTCTGCCATTTGGACTAAGATTGTGCCAAGATATATTTCAGTGTCTGATGGATGAAACATACCAAGATTGCCACGGAACAGTAAGCATAGTTGATAATATCATGGTCTACGACAGAAAAGAGCGCGAGCATGATATCTATGCCCCACGCAGTGATTGAAAGAACTCATCAAGGAGGAATCAAACTCAACGCTGATAAAAGTACAATCAAAAGCAATTGCGTGAACTTCTTTGGAAATTTATACTCAGCAGAGGGAATAAAACCTGACCCAGGAAAGTTTGAATCAATACAACAAATCCTGTCACCAAAGAACAATTCAGAACTACATACTTTCCTTGGTATAATAACTTACCTAGAATCATTCATAAAAAATCTGTCAAAGTATACTGCAACATTACGAGACTTGCTGAAACAAGGAGTAGATTTTCAATGGACAGCATCACATGAACAATCTTTCAATACACTAAAAACGTTGATCAGCGAAGATACCATCCTGTTCTATTACGATAGATCACAACCTGTAACCCTTCAAGTGGATGCGTCTATTAAAGGCCTAGGTGCCGTTCTTCCGCAACACGATCGCCCTTATGCATAGCTAGCAAAGCTTTGACACCTGCAGAATCAAGATATGCCAATATTGAACGTGAACTGTTAGCTTTTGTCTTTGGATGCACTCGATTCCATGCATACCTCTCTCGCACATGCATACCTCTATCGCAGAGATTTCAATGTTGCATCAGATCATCGTCCTTTGGAACAAATAAAGAAGAAAAATCTTGAGCAGGCATCTCCACGTTTTCAGAGAATGCTACCCAAACTTCAACCATATGATTTCATCATACATAACAAACCAGGGATACAGATAGCCATAGCAGATGCATTGTCTAGACTTAATCCTATAAACCAAGAGGAAATACCTGGAATGGAAATGACAATGCATGAAATCCTAGATGTAACGCCGATAAAACTGACTGAATTACAACACGCAGTAGCAGCTAGAGACCAAACACTTCAGCTGTTACAACAATAATACATTGAAGGTTGGCCCAGCAGTATCAAGACAATATCACCGTCCCATTTTGGTCTGTGCAGAATGATTTATCAATACAAGATGGAATTTTATGATGGTCAATAGAATTATAACACCTGAGTCATTGAAAGCAAGTACTCAAAGTCAGATACATGCTAGTCACTTAGAGATGGAAAAATGCAAACTCCAAGCACTGTTTATTGGCCAAGAATATACAAAGACATTGAAACATGTGAAACATATCAAACATGTGAACGAAACCAACATAGGCAAACCAAAGACTCTTTGATACCAAGTTACATACCGCCACGACCTTGGCACACCATCGGTAGTGATTTATTCTTGCTTGATCAGAATTGGTTTCTACTCGTGAGTGACTTTTATTCAAAGTATCCTTTTATGAGAAAATTATCAAACTCTACAGCAAAGTGTGAAATTGAAGCTTTCAAATCAATTCTATCAGAACATGGAATACCAGTGAAGTTATAATGTGACAACAGTAAACCATTTGACTACCATGAGTTCAGAACATTTGCAGCAAAGTACGGATTTGAATCACCATACTACCCACGAGGTCATGGTTTGATCGAACGACATGAACAGACAGTCAAATCAGTGATTACGAAATGTCATTAAAATGGATCTGTTACATACTTAGCTATATTATCACTCAGTGCTTCACCACTAAATCATAAAACTCTATCACCGGCTGAACTACTTGCTGGACGTATTTTTAAGACAACTGTACCTGTTAAGATTTCATCACCACTAGGAGTAATCAACAGTGCATTGCTGATTATTTCAACTATAATACTCGGCAAAGACCAGATCTTATGCTAAATCAACAAGTCCAAGTCCAAGATTCAATAAGTAAGACTAGGAGTCCTGGTAAATTAGTAGAGACAGCATCAACACGGAGATCGTATATAACAGACGCGGTTGATGATGGGAAACAACTGTGCCGGTAAGTAGTTATTGTGAGATTCGTGTAAATCCATCAAAGCCAAGGTAAGTTATCTAAAAGTTAACGGACGGACGGACGGACGGACGGATACCATAATGGGTTTACCATAATACGTCCCGTCATAGACGGGCGTATAAAATAGACATGTGGAAACAAAGGCGATTCACTCTAAGTACAAACCAGTAGATGGCAGTGTTATATTAGTTGTATTGTTGTAGGTCACACAAAATATACAAAAAAGTAGGTAGCACTGTTGACATTTATTGACTAACTCTTTTATTTCATATAGTGGGTTTTTATGTCTATAACTTTGTCTTTTTTTATGCTGCAGTGTCTATGTATCGCCCGGCTGTATTGAGCTTTAATCGGAGAGCTCTCTTTGGTTTTTAGGTCAGCTGACTGTAAGTCATCTGAGATTTAGCAATCACTCTGTCCGTCGTCCGTCCGGTCGTCTTTCTGTTAACAGGGCACAAATCGTAACTGCTGGATATAGAATCTTCTTACTTAATATCTTGGGAGATCCATGAAAGATCTCCTTGGAAACCTGAAATAAGGTCTCTGTTACCCATATTCTTCACGCTATGGGGCTCCGAAGTATCCCCCCCCCCCCCGAATAATGATAAAATTTGATACAAAAGCTCAAGTATCTTAACAACAAATGCATTGATCACCGTGATTCTTCGCATGGATATTGGTCATAAAGTGTTCAATCAGTTTCTGCACACTGGTGGCGCAACCTGTGTATATTAGATTTTTTATGTGTTTTTTTTTCTCTCTATTTTTGATACCTTAAAAGATGCGGTCATCTGTTTACAGGGCACAAATTGTAAAGACTTGACCTAAAATCTTTCAACTTGACATCCTGGAAGGTCCCTGAAAAGTCTCCAAGGAAACCCGATATTTGATCTTCTTTGCATGCTTATTGTTCATGGAGTGTTTCATCGGTTCCTGCTGACCGGTGCCGCCACCTGGATTTTTTTTATTCCGATTTTTTCCTCTATTTTTATACCTTTAAAGATGTGATCTTTTATTAACAGGGCACAGATCATAAACACTGTACCTCGAATCTTCCAACTTCACATCAAGTGAGGTCCATGAAAAGTCACCACAGAAACCAGAAACTCTCTGTTACCCATATCCTCGAAGCTATATAAAAGCTCAATTATCTGTACTAACTATAATGCATTGATCACCATCATTTTTTGCATACATATTGATCATGGGGTGTTTCATCATTTTCTGCAGACTGGTGGCGCCTCCTGGATTAAAAAAATACGCATTTTTTCACTATTTTGAGACTTTTAAAGATGTGGTAATCTGTTAACAGGGCACGAATTGTAATCACTAGACTTTAAATCTTCAAACTTGACATCCTTAGAGGTCTATGAAAATTCTCTAAGGAAACCTGAAATTAGGTCTTTCTTACCCACACCATTAAAAGTGGTTGAATGGATTGTCATAATATTGGTGTGCTTATGCGTCTTAATGATCTTAACCTAATTTGTATGAATGATGATGCCACCTGCATTATCTGAACTAGTTCCATATGCAAGGACATATTGTCAACATGTCAGTCGGCCGAGCGTCATGACCCATGGGTCACTTGTTTCTTGAACTTTCAAACATCTCGGTGAGATTCTTCGTAACCTATAAAAACCTATATATATATATATATATATATATATATATATATATATATATATATATATATACGAAATCATTGTTGGCACCATGGGGACAGGAATATATATAAGATTTTATGGCAACCACAAACACTTCATTTCATCGTACCACCAGGCTGTCCACTAAACTAATGTAAGATACAGAGAATTTTTTAAAGCTTATCTACAGAATATCTACCAATGTTGGATATAGATATGGAGTAGGTATGCAAAATATCATGAGAAACCATTTTATTTTTTTTTCGTACAGGGATAATACTTGGTTTGGCTATAAATACAGGCTTCCAAAGACCGTTCCCGCCACATCAGCGAAACCTGTCTGTGACTGCTTACACTGAGTTTGTTCCGTTTTATCGACAAGAAACTTGATAAACCTTTTTATCTGTTATAGTAAGATTCATTTCACTCGGTAAAACCTTCGTTATAACTTGATTTATTTGATATCTATAAAACCCTTCCTTGGAATTAATAGAAAATATTCACTGCTTAAATTCAGAGAAAGCATACCTTCCCCGACCCCTCCATTTAAGGAATTTATAATATTCACCGACATCCATAAACCTCCATTTCATGAAATTTTATAGAAATTTTTTTACACGTGTATGCGATTTTAGTAGAATATGTCTAAGCCTTTTCGAGGTTACCTGTGTAGTCAAATTGGATTGTATAGCGCGCAAAAAAAAAAACTCCGTGTATAATTATCTTTTCTTCAGAGATGAAGAGTCATTTATCCTCATTAACGTTTTATCTTTTGTCCATGGTGTAAACATTTGAAGGGCAATAAACTGATATTATTAAGAATAGCATACATGTTGTGTTAGCCGTAAATCAAAGACTTATCTTGTAAATATAAATGTAAATGCAAGGTTTTATATTATCCGCCAATATTAACAAGAATATGTACTCCTTTCAATTTTCTCTTATTTTCTCATTTGTTTACCCTTTTGTGCATGATTGAAATATTTAAAATAATGTATATACACTCTAGGTATGTAAAATACTATAAGGCACAATTGTGAAAATGGGCTACCGAGAATAACAAGCCAACTACAGTATTAACGTCAGTTTCCCTGTAAAGTTAGGTAAATGGGTATTCTCGCTGCCAGGAGGAAGGTCACAGGTCAAGTGTGCTAACCACTATACAACCAGATTATATAGTAAAAACATCCGTAGCCCTCTCCCCAGCAAACAAAATAACGTTTCGGGGACGTTAGGGTGACGTTACGTGTATGTCATGGGGACATTCGACCCGAACGTCCTGCTGACGTGAATGTGTGGAGTTTTGTAGACGTCCTCTGAACGTCATGCTATAACGTCATGAAATGACATTCCAGGAACCTTCCCACAACCTTTCAAATCCCTTTCATTTTCATGCAAACATTCATTTGGAGAACTACGTGCTTTATTTAAGTTGGTTTATTGAAGTCTCGGTGTCAGATGTTGCGCTATGCGGGCTTTAATATTGTCCTTGGTGGCTCGAACCCCGGTTTTGATGGTTGTGCGCTGTTCCGTATATTGCAGCTGTTCTCTGTTCCGTATTGCGGCTGGAGCATTCTTGGCCTGGGATTCCTTGATGGGTATAAAATAGATATTTAAGTTTCTTGAATGTTTTATGCAATGCTTTATAGGCCTCCTGCCAATAGAAAACATACTGCAAATGTTGTATGAACAAGTGGTGTACTCAGGTAAGATTATGGAAAAGTTACAATGCTGACAGATTGTATCAATTAAACTTAAGTAATAAAATTCAACCTTATAAAGGACATATTCTTAAATATTATAAGGATACTTCTTATTGTATAAATGAAACGTAGGGTAAAGAAAAGTTAAGTCAATAGTAATTCTGATATGATTAACTGATAGCTTAGGAAAACGAAAAGGCAATGTAAAAAGTCTTAGGACACAATGTAAGAACAGGAATTTGTTTGCATAATTATCTCGAAGCCGACCCTTCAATTCAATTCAGTCTTATAGATATCATTTTCTTGAATTGACAACAAGTGTTATTTATAACATAAACCTTAAAAAACTTACTTTCGTCGTTTTCTCGTGGTGTGCTCCTGAGAGTCGCTAAATGGTGCATGTATTGTTGGCATGACTGTCTTGTGATCTCCCAGCAGCCCCTCACTTTGCCTTAGCTTGTGATGTGTCTCCCACATGCCATATGATAGCTGTAACCGACACACATGAACACAACATGAATTATTAGCTTCAACAAAGAACACAAGTGACCATGCATGCTCACCAATGAAACAAATATCGTGCATGATTGTAACATCAAATATAAAAACTTATTCAAAGTCTGTACAAAGTACAATAAAAACTGCTGAAACAGAATAATATCGCTTATAACTATACGAAAGTAAGTTGCCATGCATGCATGCACGTGTTTTGGTCATGTGAAACTCTTTAACTAAGATAAACATAAGATATAATTTAGTGAATATCTGGACACCAGTGGCACAGAAAGCCACAAATCTGTGCTGTAATTCATTATTGAACCAAGATTTTTTTAAAATAAACAAAATACAGGGCCTGAACAGTCATAGGATAAATCACTCAGCTCTTTCCGCTGGTGACCAGAGTTCGATTCCAGGCGTGGATATTAGAGTTCACCCCTACACATTACCCGACGCCAGAACCTCAGCCATTAACAGTGTCTAGTTATTAGTTATAATACCTATTTGTACAGTCCGTGTAAAATAAATAGTTTTATTTGTAACCACCAAAAGTGGGATGTGCTTATCCCTGCCCGAGTGAACATGCATGTGCACAAAATTTAAATAACATTCATCAGTCATTTCTGAGAAAAGCTGCTCACAAACGGACATTGGAAGCGGTGGTAATAGCTTATACAGATGAGCCGAAAGATGCTTAATATTTTATAATGTATAAACAATCACAAATAAATTTTAACTTAGAAATGTCAAAATAGATTTACCTGCTTTCGTAGACGAAAGTACCAGGGCTTGAACATGAAAGGCGAAGTCAGCTTGGCTAGGAAAATGGATGTAACTTTGGCAGGAACAGAGTGACCGAAAGATGTGCTGGTGTATAGCCTTTAAATTCTCATATCGACCTATATATCTCAACTCTCATCTGAAAAAAATAATTCATTATTTATACGTTTTGTCCATTCTTATGTGGATGTGTAGTTTCTGATCAAATAGAAGGCGCTGTGACGATACCTGGAGATATATTGTGTCACTTTCTCAAGATTTAGGTGAAAAAAAAGGAAATGAAGTTGACCCCCCCCCCCCCCCCCCCCATGACAAACCCGGCATAGTTCCCGTTAATTAAAGAAAAAAAAGGCATTCCCAGGCGTGGCCACAGATGAGATGCATGACAGCGGATTATTGGCCCTGCTGTCAATTATGATATACAATATGGAAATACATACAACTTCAGCTCAATAGCATTTTAAGTGCGAAAATTATAAAGCATAATCGAATCCCTATTACCAATGTATTATACTTTTTTATAAATGACCGCAAGAATCTCATTTGATTCGAAAATATATAGAGCACTCAAAACTTAACAACAGATTATTCCATGAAATTATAACATTTACCACCTCCGTCTTCTTCAGAATGCAGATACAACTCATTGCAATGTCCGTTCCTTATGATTGCGGCTCACTTTCATCAGAGATGTTGGTATACATGTTATCTCATGCAGCTTGCTGTGCGGTAGGGCCATATCATGTTTCTGCAACAGTATACATTTCACAACGATTTATATTATACTGTATGATATAATGGACAAGAAAGCATATAATATCGAATTTCCTATTCTAAGGTGTTAACTTTCGAGCTCAATTTTAAATTAATGGAGAGCGCAACCTCTAGTACATATACTAGGCCAATACATTACCGGTTCTCCCCTGTAAATAAAACTAGTCCCACTTCAAGTCTTCCACATATGTTTATCAGGAATTGCATCCTTTCCGCTTTATGTAATGATCTTTTTTTTTTTATCCGTGAAGCGAATTAAGAACCTTGAAAAATGCAGTATTAATCCGATGACCTGTAATGACTTTAGATGACCAGTTGTACTTGTAGGAATGCTAATTCTTTGTGCTTGTTTAACATCAGAAAATAAGATAAACTGGATATTGAACACGGAATTGATGAACTGACTCACATCATATCCGCAATCTACCCAAGAAGAGTGGACCACCTCCACAGCATTATGTTCTGGGGATTAAGTACCATGCACGACAGCGAAGTTTGGATCTGAAAGAAACTACAGCCACCATGTGTAAAATATTCATGAATGGTATTCACTTGTGTTTAACGGAATGGTATTGCTGCCACCTGGTAAAAAAAATGATTTATCTCCTACGTACGACATGCATATTGTCTCCTACGTACGACATATATAAGAAATCTTACGGATCTCATTCACAGATTACAAAAAAAAGGCCAGCTGATAATGATATATAAGCCATGTAGGCCTATATATATCTGTTTAATAAGGCATGCTCTCATCCTAACTTTACAACTGCTCCACCTTCTTGCAAACCGCTGAAACACAGTTGAAACGAACACACACACACACAAATGTATAAATATTTCAAGGAAGTGAAATATATCAAATCGATGTCTGCACGTGATATACAAAACTTTTAGTTTTAGATAGGTATGATAGCAGCGTATGATGTCATAATAGTGAGCCGGTAATAATGTTTATAAGAAAACAAGGGAACCATGGGTCTCTGTGCTCAGCTGAAGTTGACCTTGAAGTTAAAAATCTAAATTTATATCAAATGGAGATAATGTCTGAGAGGAACAGGTAATATAGGCCATGGATGGTTCATATGATATTGTTGCAAAAAATATTTTGTGATCTGACCATATGTTTCCTAATGTTCAAACTGAAGCATGTTCAAACATATGCATAGAAACAGTTTCAAACTATATACGGGAATATTTATGGTTTATACAAAGAAAATGAGTAAATATGAAAAACAGATGAATGGTTTTGATATTAGGCAGTCCCAAAGTGTGGTAATAGGTTTTTAATGGAAAATTGAGGTTTTTCCTTAATTTCTGAAAGGAACAAAGTGGCAGTGAACCAGTTTTCGGTTTGTAGATCTTGGGGACATCTAACAGTATACCGTATGCCAAATTTTGGATTCAAAACGTGCCAGTCAAACGGACAGACGGACCGACGGACAATGGACCACGTGTTATAAGCTCAGATGAATTATAGTGAGCCGAGCTAAAAATAAATCCTTTGCCAAATTGAAACTACTTGTTGAAAAAAGGGTTCGGGTAAGAGGTAACAGCTACCTATATGAGCCTGACTTTAAGTGTTTGAGAATGGATAATGTGAGATATATTGAAATATTGAAAGACATCGTAAAATGTTATAGGACATTACACTGTATTTCATGTATACTTTATATGCCTAGTATGTAAAATTTAAATAGGTCGACTTTTCATGGATTTGAAACTTCCTACTACAATCCTCTCTCTCTCTCTTTCTCGCTCTCTCTACTTATTTTTTTTTATTTATATACATACGAAATATGTGTGTGTGTATGAATTACTGAAAGCCTTGGGAGATATTGCCATGCAGCGCTGTGTTTGAATGGCGCAGCCGGTGGATACTATTAATGTCATTACAAATACGTGTAATGTCTTACAGAGGTTCCTTTTTTGACCAGATAAAATAGCCCGACATGTGCAAGGGACACAGTTTTGTTGTTACTATGCTCATATAGCGAATTTAATATGGAAATAGAATTTAGAAATTAGACCATGCACAATGCAGTGTTCATCTATTTCAGATGTGATGAAACAACTGTCCTTGATAGTAACATAAGACATGAATACTTTTGGAAATATAAACTCGCTTTTAATAAAACATACACATATATGTATATAGCTTGAAATTTAGGAATAGTCTGATTTTTATATATTATGTATTGATGTGCCAATTAATCTGTTGTAGGCTACCAATGATTTGTCGATATCTTTTAAAATCAATTAAATCGGTTGTTTATTTATGTTCCTATATCTCCGATAGGATTAGATTCTATTATGTATAATGTATATATATATATACATATATATATATATATATATATATATATATATATATATATATATATATATATATATGAGAGAGAGAGAGAGAGAGAGAGAGAGACGAATGTATTATTAGAGAGTTTAAAATCCACGAAAACTGGCTTCTAACGGGACCCATTTACAGTTCACAAACCACGCAGGCTGCAGGTATATTAATTAAGTATTCATTAAATGCAGTGTAGTTCCTTAAAATATTACGTACGCTGTCTCTCAATATTTCGTTATAAAACTATTTACCTACTCCTGTACGCAAGTGGAAAAAAGCTTGCCTTAGGGCAGGACGCGATCAAAAACAATCTTAGCGCTCACACCACCTGGTGGTGGTCAAGCCAAACTTCATTAATCAAGGTTTTATCAAGCTTCTCTTGGTGTTTCTCTCATGTTTCTTCTCTTTTATATAATTTTCGCGTGTGCGCGAACAAGATCTTTCCTCTTGTCACGCGGTCTTGTTCTGCGTGGTATAAACAGACACAGACGGACTCGGTTTACTCACACACATGTTTAACAATGTTATAAAACCTATGAACAGCAGATATTAAACCAGTGCGCCCGTGATTGATTTGCGGGCAACTTTCTTATTCAGCCAAAATGAGTTTATAAGGTGAGACAATACATATGTTATTGCAAATGAATATGAAACTTAAATGTCACTTATTGAGATGCTGTAAAATATATAGATATTCCCATGAGAGAGGTTCATGATTCATATATTATGAAACGAAGTGCTTGATCCCATGCATAAGTTGAACTTCACGCCGTGAAGGGAAGATTACACGTATATGAGACCGATATGAGGTGTAGATTTTATATCACCACTTCAGCCTGATTTATAAGGAAAAGACTTGCATTAGAATTTCGTATTCTTCTGTCACAGATTAATCGCACGTCCATGGGTGATAGTTTATAATATTTTTTAGTTCAAAATAAAAGTTATAAGTAACTAATAAAATGGAATGTTTCCTGTTCAGCTACCAACCAATCGTATCAATGGCTGTAAAGGCCTATGCATTAAATATTTTAAACGACCCACTACACCGTGCTTTATGTCAAATATCTAATTCTTAGATCAATTTTGAATATCTCTTAAAATCAGGCTATCTGGTAGCTGTAGCTCTTGTCCGAGGCAATATGTCGTACGTACGGTACGAGATAATACGTTGCTCGTGCGAGATATATAGTAGGCCTATATCATACAAACGAGATCAATAATTTATTTTCATTTACCAGGTGGCAGCAATATGCTTCCGTAGTGTTTTATATATCGTCGCCAACAAATAATTACAAATGTAATCCCCGGCAACATTTATACCAAGAATTTAGGGGCGGATCCCCCCCCCCCACCCCCGCTCTCAATCAACGACCTTTTTTTAGACAAATCTTATGCATGACGGCGGGTTGGGTCGAGCCCCCCCCCCCCCCCCCCCCCCCTGCTCTCACCCAACGACCTTTATATAGACAATTTTAATGCATAACACCCATTGACCACTCGGTGCAAAAAATCCTTGATCCGCGCCTGGAACTATATATATATATATATATATATATATATATATATATATATAGGTATGGTAAAAGAACTGACGTTTTCCGGACGTTGTTGTGACGTTCAAACTGGACTTTGTTTACAATAGCTTAAAATAATGATATCAATTTAATTTTTACAGGCTGCTTCTTCACACAGAGTGTTTTGTACACCAATGCCATATTTTCATCATTCTTTTTAAAGATTTACCGGTCATGCCTTCAGAGCAAGCAAAAAACATCAAACCAGGCATGGGAGTATTTTGAAGTTTCAAACACTCTTTGTATTGCTACTTAAATTGTCCTTTATCACAAAATAATTATATCTTAGTTTTCTTTGGGTATTATGTCTTAAGTTCACTTACTTTGAAATGATGGATGCCTTCCACTGCAGTTGGTATAATGTAGATTATTCAGATAATACTGATGGTATGACGGCGTCTCCTGAATCGATGTCATCTAGTGCGCATGCGCATTTCTTGCAGCTACAGTAAAATGTTCCCATAACGTCCTGGTGACGTTATTTGGCGACGTCCTTTTCGTGACCAAACCAGGACATTCCAGGAACGTTATGGTTACGTTATGTGTTTGCTGGGTCTCAGGCCTCTTTCATTTACAATATGTCAAATGTGTCCAATACCTCCGCCAGGAGGGTATGCTTTCATCCCCGTTTATGTCTGTTTGTGTGTGTCTGTGCGTGTTTATGCACAGCGCAACTAATGTCATCATGAACGGAGTCTCATGAACTGTCAGGGCATTTCGATTTATATTTGGTGTGGACCCGGCACATGACCTCGATTCAGGAACGTCATCAAGGAATATTCACAAATGTACAGTCACAAATGCACAAATGAACCTGGGAAGATGGGCCGAATAAGTGATTGCAAACACATGGTGGGCGCTTGCATTCCTTAGAGTTCAGATTTTTAGTTTACAATATATATATATGTCATATATGGCCAAATAAAGCCTGTAACATTACAACACAGCCGCATTTCAACATTTTGATGTATCATCTGTACAGTCACTGAGACAACTTATAATAATTGTATAATTGCTCTTTCGAGTATATATCCATTAGTTAACATATTTATACATTTCGGATAATAGTCCCTCCCATAAATCTCATAGATAGTCCCCTTTATCTCTTAACATATTTAGTGATAATGTTATACCTAATTTGTTCCAACCGAGTAACTTACATTTCCCTACAAATGGGAGAACTTTTGACGATGGTTTCGAAATCTATATTAATTCACCACACGACGGACTACTACATGCATAAACTGACGGAAATACCTGAAGAAAAAACATTCAATGATCATACTGTGTCTGGCCACACTCAACGATCATCTACGCATGTCAGAGGGGAGCTGAAACTTCAAAACACGTCTCAGTAAACAATAAGGCCTCGCTTGTGATTACCACAACATTTATTTCTTCATATGTAAATCTGCATGATTTCATTTACATATACAATTCTAGCTCAGGCCATTGACACAAAACAATGTGATTTTGTTAGGTCGAGGATAACTGTAAAGGAGACCTCAGGTTCAACTGGAGCAGCCGGTAAGATAATAAGACCACTTTCCGCCAGGGGTCGTTTCTTCTCAAACCAAACCTCTTCCTGTTGCCGTGTTGGGCGCTGTGGGACGCCCGGGACTAACTTGTCTCACCTATCGAACTTTAAAATTAAAATTTTTATACATTTCAAGGAAGCACTTTATATATGCATGCAGTCAAGATATTACATACCCCGTGAATTCCTACAACCAAACACCAGTGCTTATGTTATTCGCCTTGAAACAGTTCTGACCCAACGTACTTTGAAACAGACTACATTACCCTAATCACTACTTGAATACCTACGCCGCTGATGTATGAAGATGACTCGATGCACTGTAGAGTGTATGTTTCAAAGCCTGACAGAGTCGTACTCTTGTCAGCCGGTCCCCAGCAGGGTGCTAAAGGGTACTTGCCTGTCCTTTGTTTATATGAATACAATGCAACACCAAGAACTGGTACTGCTACCTGCCGGTAAGTTATATAACTAATGTATGGTTCTTAGAACAAATAATTTTGCCATAGACGCTATAACTTTCTATGATTCTCTTAAAACGTGGCCGACATATAGACTTTCAGTAAAGCATTGTATACATTTTCCTCTATTAATAATATTAATTATAATAATAATAATTGTTATTATTATTATTATAATTATTATTATTATTATTTTTATTATTATTATTTTTATTATTATTATATTATTATACTAACAAAAGAAGCATCAATATTAGCATCGTCATTATCTTCAAGTGAATATATTTTCTGTCCCTGTGACTGCGTCTGTATCTGGAACTGGAAAACATTTTTTTATATGTAGGTATGCATTTATCGATTCACCTGGGAAAATTTACAATGTCACTGTTATGAAACGAATTTATTTATGTAGCTCCCCGAACTTTACAACTGAAGCGATTCACTTACCTTATGCTGGAATTCCTGTTGAAATAATGAATTGCCTTTTAACGGGATCATGTTGTCTTTTAATAGTAAATTCATAACCCTCCCAACTCCATTAGTTTTCTTATCTTTATCTTTTATATTCCAACAACCGTTTACATACATCGCACAATTTAAGCAGTTATAAATACCTGTTGAAAAGCTACTTGAAACAGTAGTATTTCTTAAGGCTTGTTGATCTGTTGTTTGTTTAAATGAAATATAACACTCAAACAGAAGGATTATGCATATTGCAACACAGGCCTCAGACCGTAATGTCCCATAAGCAATTATGTGCATAAACTTTGAAATGTGACAGAACGTACAATAGCATACCATGCAATAGATATTATTCTGTGTGTAACATCAATTTATAATGAAAAAATTGGACTGAATTCACAGTCGTCGATAGCTTAAATTATGTCAGTTTCTGGTCCTTCAAATCGCGGAACCTCGACCTGAAAACAGAATGAATTCTGTCCATGTCTTATTAAATTTTAATAACATGTCAAAACAAAGCTTAGAGATAATTAAATATACATGTGTATGTAAACATCAATTAAAATTTACAGTCGGAGCCCTACAGGAGACAATAAATGGTATTTAGCTAGTAATATACTACGCTCCCGAGGCAGCGGAAATCTTGCGCTTCTGAAGAAGCAACTGATTTTCACGCTGTCAGCTTTGACCATTTATGATATATTTAGACACCAGATGGCTGTTCGTTGTCCGCTGAAAGAAACGTGCGTATGATGTGACAAGCAGCTAACCAGATGCCAATAAACAAACACTCGACAGGTATCCTGGCTCCGCCCATAGCTGTGCTTCAAGCGCCGCTTTATATCAGTTTACGGTCTAATTTTAATTCCTCCCTCTGTATCTGTTGTGTGTAGAACTGAAATCAGCCAGCGAGGTGTGCACGCAGCCTTTGTTGTTATGTTTCATTTGAATTACAGCTCACCGGCCGGGCATCCCATGTGCCCAAGGCCCTAAGCAAACAGCTGGGGCAATTCTCGCTGAGCCTGTGGCCTGTTCAGATGGTTACCGGGGCGATGAGCTGTCACTCATAACGAAATGAACATGATCTGCTCCGTATATTCCTCGCTTGGCTCTGTCTTCCAGCACAAGGTCTCATCTGATTGGACAAAAATACAGTGCTCCCCTCTGGTGTTGCAATTCAGGATACGAGGTCATAATAAACAGCGCTTACGATATAGGAAGTAGGCCTAAAGTTAAAGCGCTGTGTAAAGAGCGTAGTAATATACGAAAAACAGAAGTGTGTTCGAGAAACACGTTTACAATTTCATATTGTAAAAGATCACGTTAATTATATATATATATATATATATATATATATATATATATATATATATATACATCAAAATCTAACAAACCCATAAAAATATTGGTAATCCAAGAAAATAGTGAAACAGAAATTATATGAAACAAGTTATCAAACGGCAATTCAATTATTAATTTACATCTATTGAATTTAATTGCTTGTTCCTATTGTGTTACCCTACCCGTCGGAAAAATCAACATACTTTATATAATAAATTTTTTTACAATTAAATGTGAATAAATTCAGCTCAGACATAAGAAAATATTTGTACGAGGCTAAATGTCTTTTCCTTAAATACCCCTAAAATGAATTAATGATTGGCCAGGTTTTTTTTATATCCCATATACCCGAGCATACAAAGAATAATTTTATAGTTGCTGTGTAACTCAGGCCATATTATCACAGTTAAAAAATGGCTTGCAAATGTACATATTATAATGTCTGAAAATAGCTTCAGTATGAAGTCTGTTATCTTCAACTACAACAACAATCTTCTGTTAGACACCCTCACACTATTAGTCAAACGATTTGTTTATGTGTGTAAAAATTAAAGATATTATGCCAAAGTTCATCAATTACCAATCATACCAACAGATATACACCAAAGAAAGAAATATTGTTTATAAGAATGGTAACATATCCCTACATAATAAAAAGTTGGATGAAATGTTTTCTGAAACCTCAACTTAGAAGTTGAGAATCATGCAATCTATCTGACACAGACAACAACCTATAACTAAGAAACCCCCCCCCCCCCCCATCATTTTTTTTCTTTCTCTCTTGTGTGTTTTTTTTTATCATGACAACCCCCCTGCTCCACCCTGAGATCATCTTCATGCAACCTTGAACACAATTTAAACTAATTAATCACGTTTATTTTTAAATATATACTTAAATACTTGAATGTGCAGATAAATTCTGTTCCTACTGTAAGTTTGACTATAAATGTATTATGATTATGTGTTATTTTACGTACTTTTTTTTCACGAAGCATTTATCTCTAAGTATATAACATATAACTCGTTCCCTATTCGATGTACTACTTTGCTCGGTCACTTGTGTTTTGCTTGTATTGTACAGTAATATTGTTTGTTGTAAGTCGAGTTGTGACTGTATTGTACTGTTATAGTAGTTTTTTTTCTGTAAGATGATTTATTGAATAAAAAATATGGTCAGTTTTGACCCTCCACATTGGAAAAAAAGCATATAGAATAAGTACATAAAAATAATTATCTGTTAACCTTTATCACATAAAAAATATCTATATCCCACTTTCAACTGGTATTTTCACAAAGGCTCTGTCAGCTCTAACGCAGCATGTATTTGGTTATCTGTGTTTAAACAAAGTCTGTATCATCTGATAAGACAACAAATTTGTTAACCATGGTTGTGTGGTAATTAATATATTTATAGGTCCCTTATCTTCCCTTATATATTCCTGTGGTTGTAACCGAGTTTTTGACTAATCATATATATTCCTGTGGTTGTAACCGAGTTTTTGACTAATCTTAACCTGTTATATATATACTTTATTCCTTCAAACTCGGAACCATCCTACAGATAAGGTTTAACTCAGTAGTATAAAATTTAATTTTTTTTCAAAGCTTTTGCAAGACCTATCTTGATGTGTTATACTGGTGCCCTGTAAGACCGACAGTTATACTGTCTATCTAAAGGATCGACGAACAACTATAAAGACCTATAAAGACTACCGAACGCCACCATCTTAGCCATAGAGAGTGCCTCCCAGTTATCATTACAACTATTTGTACAATCTATGTAAAACCAGATGCCTCCAATAGCCTTCTCCACCCTACCCGCCACCCTAGCCCCATCCCCACCCTTCACGGTCTACCACCATCCCCTCGGTTTCCTGCAAATGATCGGTAATAGCAAATGCGTGGGAAAGGGAACGGAGTAAAGTTAACTCCCGAGTTACTTTATGGGTCGTTTTTATTACATTATAACATTATTGGTCGTAACAGCAGTCATACCCATGAGTAGAGGAAAGTATGAAGAAAAATTCGTAAAATTTTTAAGAGTGATGGACCGATACACTTACAAGGGCTTTCGATTACATCATCTTTGACAAATATCTTAAACTTTAAACTTCTCCCAGTTGTGGATACCTAGGACAATAACAATATGGTTTTATTATTTCATTGTTCACATCAGTGGCGAAGACAGGTCTTCGGACCTGGGGGGGGGGGGGATGGTCATATATATGTGCAAGGAAAGTTCATTGTATAATATATAGCGATGAAAAAATCAAAAGTGTACATTGTAGTATGATTACCAGTCTATCACTCTTATTTCAGCAATAAACAAATTGTCCTGCACATTATTTCATGACAGTAATATTTTATTTTGTTTCTGATTAAATTATAACCATTACAATCGATGATCACTAGATCAGGTATCTAGATATGATCTTAATCATGACAGTGTACACTGCTACATGATTTAGTATCATTTTATTCCTTTAAGTATTTAAGTCTAGGAGAAGTGAAATTGTTAATGAACAAATAAATGAATCCACAACTAAATGAATAAACCAATAGATGATAAATGATAAATGATAAATCACTCGAAAAAAATCATTATATCAAGAATGATAATAAATAATAAACGGGGTAAGATTAAATTTATCAATATTATATTCCTTATCGACCTGCAGCTATGCAGAAAATGAAATGCTATGCAAACTCTGTTTACAAAGCTTGATTAAACGGGTTTTGTCAAGCACGATTAATAATGGAATGAAACCCAATGGATTTTTTTAAGTAAACTGTATAAATATATTTTTATCATCATTCGAGTCATTTCTTATTAGCATTTCTTATGTGATGCTGACCATATGGCGGAATAAGGTAAAACGCAGGAGAGAAACATATTTGATAAGTTCTTATTCTCTTAAACGGTGCAGTGGTATGAACGCTTTGAGTGGTAGATGTTGCAGAAATGCCCGAATGTTTGGCGCCTCCTCTCGCTTCTGTTCGCGAAATTGAAACGCAGTTAGTCAGTGATACAATATGTATATAACATGAGACTGAAGTTTCATGATTGCTTAAATTTTCCATGTTAAAGGTAAACTATCAGAAGAATGCTCTACTTCTTATACTGATATTCTGCCTTTAGATTCAGTAGTTTACTACACGGGGGCAGAATTTGCCTAAAAGAAGTAGAAACTTGCAGGAGTGACTTTATAACCCATCATTAGCCACAATGGCCAGGCTTTGTAAAGAAAACACTACTAGAATATAAGTGTATTTTTATTGTCTAGTTCATGTAGCAGTTTCTTCCATTTTTTTGAAGCCAGGACACACATTTTCTCAGTAATTTCCATAAATATCAATGTCTGCCCTTTACAGCCATAATATATGATAACAATAATTCCGAGCCAAACATTTGATAAAATCAAGTTTCATTCATTCTAATGTGCTCAACTTTAACTATATTACGAGTAAAACAATAATTTTGATGATATTAAGTTTTCTTTAAAAAAAAAGGATATCAAATTTGCAGGAATGGCTTTCTTTTTTTTGGTCATTCCATGTGAAACCAACAAATACCTCCTGAATGGCCATCTCTGATTTGCCTAATACTTCATGTTGATTCTTTCATTTTTCCCAATAGCAAATATGCAAAACTTTAAGCCATGTACCTGCATAAGTTTTGTAAATTTAGAGACTTTAACCTAACAGATGGGCATGCCCCTAATTTTCTGCCCAAAAAAAATTTTGCTAAAATTTAAAAAGTTTCCGTAAGTTATTACTTTTCTAACTATTCATTTTAAATGCATGAAGCCTGTAGGGGTTGTTCTACACTATTATGTGCCTTCGACTTCTAAGACAGATGGAAAACTGAAAATTTACAAAGTTACACCCAGGTAAAATTATGTAAAAAAATTAAACTCTAGCCTCTCTGACCCACTGTTTCTGACCTTAACTAGATATTTCAATTTAATAAATACATGTTACTTATGATTAGGCGCTTCTTTCCAACATATGAAAGCAATAAAATTGTTTGATTTATAAGACATTACAACTGAGATTTACATACGGGTAAAGATATATATATATATATATATATATATATATATATATATATATGTATATATATAAACCTTATGTAAATCTTATAGAAACTTTTCAGATTTCAAAGTTTCAAGTTGGGTTTTGACAACTGAACATTCATGATAGATCTGCCATTTTTTTTTTTTTTCCTCTAAGAGTTCCTTACATTTCTGATGTAAACGTCTGAAGAGCTTTTCTACATGTTTACTGGTTAAATACTTAAAGAAACCTTAACCTGTCTACATAATTTTATGACATGAATGCGTGTTTGCAATGATTCTGTTGTGATGATTCTATATCAGATATAGTTATAAATGTTAAAAAAAAAAGAATTTTAACTATTCTCGCAAGGGATTTTTCTGGGTTTATCTGTCCTTTCAAGATTTTTCTTTATTTTCCTTTATACATATTGTCTAAAATACATAACTATCCCTGTTAGTTCAAGTATTCTTTGGTTACCTATATAAGCAATACACAATTTACAGACTATTTCTACACTGACCTCTTATATTGGAACGATGTTGAAGATACGATTTTCCTTCAATAAAATTTAAAAAAAATGAAATAGACTTATTTAATTTATTTTCTCTATTCAATCAACATACTAGGGAACCTAAAGACTATGAAGATACCGTAAATTTAATCTCTTTTTATTAAATTGTTTACTTTTTTGCTCGTTTACCGTACGTGCTTTAGGCCGAATGCATTATGATTTATGAGAATGGGTTATTTGTAGAATAATAAAACGCATTAATTCATATAATTAATAGATTATCATACAGCTTTAGGGGTATGGAGGTCCTAGTCTGCATAATAAATTGTATACTTAAAGATAATAGTAATAACGGTCAGACTGTAATTGAATATTATGAGCGTAACTCCATTGCAGATACTATATATACGGAAACCTTAAGGTGAAAATCTGAATAACGAATTAATACAATCCTTGAATGTATGACGACGCAAGAGAGTTGTTACTTCTAATATCTCACAACGTTCGTCAAAAATGTTATCACTATTGACTAGTATGTATTGCATAATAACTACAATTTTGCTTTTCCCCCCATAGAAACCTGGGGGGGGGGAGTTGTACACACCCATCCCCCCATCCAAAATTCTGGGGGGTATGCATCGCCCCCCCCCCCCCCCGCTATCTGCGCCCTTGGTTCACATACTTAATGCAAGTCCTTTCCCAGTTCTCCCTCAGAAAATATAAATCGAGTTGATAAATGCTTTATAAATTCATATGGGAAAGGGAACTGATTAATAGAAATGTATTAATTGCACCAATAAATAAGGGTGGCCTCGGTATGGTTAGTTTACATGCACATGCATGATACAGCAGTTATGTATCTTGGATAAAAAGATTGCTTTAAAAGCAAGATAAAGATACTTGGAAATTTTTTGTTCTAAATAAATATCAGCTTGGGAAACAATTGTTTAACTGTAATTTGGTAGTTGGAAATAGGAAGGATTTAGTGTGTGGTTCTTCTCATTTTCGGGATGATGTTCATGGTGTACCTACAACTAATGTGAACCTGAAACATATGATAATGTAATTTCTGTGTCTGTGATAAAATTCCTTAATTTAAAGGAACGGACAAGTATTATATTATAAAAAAATTTACGACACAGGCATAAGAAATCTCTGGTTTAATAAGTAAAACATGATCAGATTTGACTTGGATGAGTCATCTAGACATGTATATTCTCGTTATAATTAGTAAGACTGATGTCTCAAGCTATCAAAGTATGTTAAACTCTGTTCGTTATACCTGAAAAGCTATAATAAAACAAAGTAAAATAATTACTACAACCAAGATTCGTATATATAAGGCAGACGGTCTGGACAGGAAGTAACGGGTATCAAATCAAATCTACGTTGAATAAATGAAAAGAAAAATAACCCAATAACAGCACAGCAAAATGGAAATCAGAATCAAACATGCGCAATGACGAAAACAAAAAAAGGTTGTTTAAATATACAGTAACAAATTCAGATATTTTCAATTTAAGACCATTTATCTCAGATGTTATCCCTCAAAACTTTCCTATATGAAATTAACGTAATCAAATCAGGCGAGTGTAGATTTTGTAAATCTGAAGAGGAAACTATGATACATTAGTTTCGGAAGAGAAATGTATTATTGTAAGGTTGCTGTGGCAGGAACTTGAGTTGAAAAACAGGGTTCACTCAGCTATATGATTTAGTTTTTCAGTTGAGGATATGATTTTTCGATTGTATCGAACAAGGGTGCATAATTTTGTTTAAAGAGATATTTATATATCGGTAAATGTGCTTAGCAAATCCCAGATATGATGAGCTGTAGGGGATTTATTTTGGTAATCGTGCAATATAACGGACCCATGTTACTCTCTCTCACAAATAAGTGTGACCACATTTCACTAAAATTTTTTCTGCATGATAAAGTTGACGATCCGGCGCATCTAATGATATCATATTTTTGTATGTTATTTATATATTTATTTTGCTACAAATTGTCCAAAAAGGGTAGTTCGCCGAAAATACCCAAAATGACGTCGTGTCAAAGACGTTCTGAGCCGTCGTCATGAATCCACAGTAATATACATACATACCATGTTAAACATTAAGATGATGTCTTATAAAATTTACAGTCAATATATAATATTACCCATATATGTTTATACTTTTTTACCTCTTTTTATCCACATTTCACTTGATGTACGTTCAAGGTGACGACGCCCTGCCGCCAGAACGTAAACAAATGTCGAGTGTCACGTGACAAGTCATGCACTTAAAATCAAGAGAGACACGGGAGAAACACATTCGTCCGCATTATGTTACAACATTTTTTGTTATACTAACATAAAAATATCCTTATTTTTAATAAAATAATTATTGAGTGTGACAACATTTATTAGTTATAATGAATGACATTATTAAGGTGTGATCTCTTTTTTATAAATTGTGTGACCACATATAGTAGTTAGAAATAGTTAAAAAAGGTGTTGTGACCACATTTAAATATATTCTTACATCATCATATCCCTTATTTTTTTCTAAATTTTATCCTGATTTTTTTTTCAAACCAAGAGACCATATTTTTTACCAATAAAAAATAAGTTGTGACCACATTTTATTTGACCAGCCATATAAGTTTGTATTATATATAGAATATTATAAAATGTGGTCACATATGGTGTGACCACATTTTTTAAAAATAAATTTTGCCAAAAATAAGTTGTGACCACATTTTACTTGACCAGAAATATAAGTTTGTATTATATATTGAATATTATAAAATGTGGTCACATATGGTGTGACCACATTTTTCACCAAAGAATATTGACAAAAATAAGGTGTGACCACATTTTATTTGACCAGCCTTGTAAGTTTGTATTATATATATTATATTATAAAATGTTGTCACATATGGTATGACCACATTTTTCACAATAAACATTGACAAAAATAAGTGTGACCACATTTTATTTGACCAGCCATATAAGTTTGTATTATATATAGAATATTATAAAATGTGGTCACATAAGGTGTGACCACATTTTTTACCAATAATTATTAACAAAAGTAAGGTATGACCACATTTTATTTGACAAGCCATATAAGTTTGTATTATATATATATATATATATATATATATATTTAATATATTATAAAATGTGGTCACATAGAGTGACCACATTTTTTACAATAAATATTAACAAAAATTGGGTGTGACCACATTTTATTTGACAAGCCATATAAGTTTGTAATAAATATATAATTTTTAGAATGTGGTCACATATGGTGTGACCACATTTTTAAAATAAATATTGACAAAAATAAGGTGTGACCACATTTTATTTGAACTGCCATATATGTTTGTATTATATATATAATATTATAAAATATGGTCACATATGGCGTGACCACATTTATTACCAATAAATATTTACAAAAATAAGGTGTGACCACACTTTGACCAGCCATATAAGTTTGTATTATATATATATATATATATATATATATAATATATATTATAAAATGTGGTCACATGGTGTGACCACATTTATTACCAATAAATATTAACTAAAAAAGGTGTGACCATATTTTATTTGACTAGCCATATAAGTTTGTATTATATATATAAATATATATATATATATATATATTTAATATATAAAATGTGGTCACATGGTGTGACCACATATTTTACAATAAATATTAACAAAAATAAGGTGTGACCACATTTTGACCGGCCATATAAGTTTGTATTATATATATATATATATATATATATGTATATATATATATATATATATATATATATATATATATATATTTAATATATTATTAAATGTGGTCACATGGTGTGACCACATTTTTTACAATAAATATTAACAAAAATAAGGTGTGACCACATTTTATTTGACAAGCCATATAAGTTTGTAATAAATATATAATATTTTAGAATGTGGTCACATATAGTGTGACCACATTTTTTACAATAAATATTGACAAAAATAAGGTGTGACCACATTTTATTTGAACAGCCATATATGTTTGTATTATATATATAATATTATAAAATATGGTCACATTTGGCGTGACCACATTTATTTCCAATAAATATTCACAAAAATAAGGTGTGACCACATTTTTTTTGACCAGCCATATAAGTTTGTATTATATACATCAATATTATAAAATGTGGTCACATATGGATGATATGCCCAACATGGTCCCGTGTTTCTCCCGCGTTCGTCTCGATTTTAAGGGCTACCGGTCTGTTACCAGAGAGCTTAGATGTCATCTAAGCTCTCTGCTGTTACTCATGGGGAGGGGATGTTCCCATCTGATTGTCCTTACATGAAGTAGTCTAACAGGACAAAAAAAAAATAAATAAGATAAATGACATGTCTAAAATGTAGTCTTTATACTCTGTCCACAAAAATGACTGTTTATTACACAATTTATATTTATTTGAAATATAAAACGTACATAGAGACAAAGCTGAATAGAGCAAGAGTTAACGTGATCAGTCGAATACATTCACAGACGACAGTTGCATGTTTATGTTTTTGGCGGCACGACGTCGTCAACTTTTATTAAATCTTGGGAAATATGGATGTTTAGAGGTAAAATTGTCTCTCTATCTATGCATAAAAAGATATATTGACTGTAATTTTTGTTAGACATCATCCTTTTGTTTAACATGGTATGCATGTATACAGTACTGTGGATTCATGACGTCGGCTGAGAACGTCTTTGACACGACGTCATTTTGGGTATTTTCAGCAAACTACCCTTTTTCGACAGTTTGTAGCAAAATATATTTATATCAAACATACAAAAATATTGTATCATTAGATGCGCCGGATCGTCAACTTTTACATGAAACAGTTTTTTCATTGAAATGTGGTCACACTTTTTTGTGAGACCATGAAATATGGGTCCGTTATATTGCACGATTACCTTTATTTTAGATGTATTTCATACAGAAAGGCACACTGCAGTCAAATATGAAAATCTGATAAGACACGAACGAGATGGCCTCCATTGGAAAGTCTCATGAACACAACTTTAAAAAGCTATTCTTATTCGCAACTTGTGGAGAATAAACACACAAATGTTTAAAATTGCTATTCTTATTCAGGCATCTGAGCTGATTAATTTACATGATGGATTTACATGTATATATTAAATTTAAGGTAGCCGGATTAGAAAAAACCCTATACCTAAAACTAATCCAAAGTTGTTTTAAATTGAGAACCATAAAGTCAACACTGATGTAAACCTGCTGCATTGTTCTCTCTGATGGTATACATATTTCTGAACTTTTCATTTATTTTAACATGATTTTTTTTATATGTCAAAAATTTTTTTCATAGGATACACCATTTTAGGCACAAAAATAAAGAAAGCCAGTTTTTAGTCGACTAATTAACCTACATTTGAGTACATGACAATTTCCCTCTACTATGTGTCTTTTTTTGTTGAAAAATTAAAATAAATTTTTGATTGAATCAATTTAAAAAAAATACTTTTAAGATAGATAGAGACACGAAGCAGTCATATATATATACACTCAATTTTATGTATATGTCAATTTTTAGCTGAGATTGGATATTGGAATCCAGTAGAATTTAAAATTATATGTGTTGGTCCGTGTGTGTGTGTATTTGCATGTGTGTCCAATGGGTCTGCCAAATAATCATGTTTCGCTATAGTTTTGACGGGCTTTATGTCCCTTCCGTTAATTTCCGAACTATAACTAGATGTACAATCCATGAAAAATAAATGCTTCACTCTTTTCAAAACACAAACATTTTAAAGGTGTTAGCATGACTATTAAGAAACCTTTAAAAACGTATATTTGTAGTAAATAAATATAACCATGGAAAAAACTGTAACTGATAAAATGTATGTTTTCGTCAGCTATAAAAAAGCAGATTTGCGAAGCTTAGTGGAATGCTAATAAATGAAATATCTTATTTTAGTTTCAGTTTTATGTTTTGACAAAACAAAAATGTTTTATTAATGCCTGAGGTCTTGGTGTTTTCTTGTACTGACGTATTCGAGTGGAGTCTACAGTGGGGGTTTGGTTGTGTAGTCCTGTAGGATTTCTCCCACAGATAATAGAAGACAACACAAAAAATTAAAGTTTAAAATCACAAAATGATCCGATAGATCTATCCTGAACACATATTGCCAGTCTAAAAGTTAAACGTGGTAAACAGGGAAGATAGAACAAATCGCGGCAGCTACTGAACTTTTGCTGAAGACGTTTGCCTGAGGGATAAGATACTTGACTCTCCAGTGGTACTTGTTTCAACTTGCGCTAAATAAGTATTATCAAATGAGTCTCCACTTTAACAAAAATTGTGTCAGTTTTAAGAATTGTGTTCATTTGTTGTTCTGGAACTTGGTATTCTTACTGACAAGTGATAATTTATCAGACTGATGACAGTGCCTATATTTTTAATTCATAATAAAAAATGTTCTATTATCTCAGCGATGGGTTCATTTAAAGTGTTGAATCTTGGTATGCTTTAACAAAACAATAATGTCTTATCAATACCTGAGGTGTCTCTTGGTGTTGTTTTCGACTCGGTTGTAGGCCTAGTTCTATATGACGTAGATCTGACGTATTCGAACGGAGTAGACAGTGGGTGTTTGTTTGTGAATTCCGTCGACTGAATGGTCGTCGTGACCACTGTCTGTGTCTTGGTTGAGATGGGCGGTGAACTGTCAGACGTTTGCTTCAGGGATAAGGTACTGGGATCTCCAGTGGTACTTGTTTCATCTTGCACTAAATAAGTATAAACTAATAAGTCTCCACTTGGTGTGCCTAATGACAAGACATAATTTGTCATACTGATGACAGTGCCTATATTTTTATTTTTTTTTGTTATACATTTATTTTCTTGTAACTTAAGAATGAAATGAAATAGCAAATGTTCTATTATTTCAGCCATGGGTTCAATAATTGTGTTGAAATTCTGTATGTCCAAAGATGACTGAAAGTTTCATTAGCTCAGCTGACTCAAAGTCATGCGAACTAAAGTGAAGGCCTATATTCCGTGGTCCGTCTATCAAATGGGCCAAAATAGTCACTGAAAGAGCCAGAATAACAATGTGATGTGTTAAGCAAAATTCAACCATTGTGTACCATTCGAAAACATTATCTAATGACCAAGACACCCTACACCCTACAATCAGGAGGCGAGACATCGTTTGTTTTTGTGTGAGAAAAAAACCCATATTTTTCTCGTATCACCGTCATTAAAACCATATTGGCCTCTGCGGAATGATTTATCAAGACCAGATGTAATTTTAGGATCGGCAATAGATTTATAACACCAGAGTCATTGAGAGCAAGTACCCTTAGTCAGATACATGCTAGTCACTTAAAGATGGAAAAATGCAAACTCTAAGCAAAAGACACTGTATATTGGCCAAAACTATACAAAGATATTGAACAGCTAATAGCAGCTTGTCAAACATGTGAAAGATACCAACATAGTCAAACCAAAGACCCTATGATACTAAGTTACATACCACCACGACTTTGGCACACCATCAGTGGTGATTTGTTCCTGCTTGATCAGAATTGGTTTCTACTTTTGAGTGACTATAGTTCAAAGTATCTTTTTGTGAGGAAACCATACAGCAAAAATGTGTAACTTTCAAATCAGTTCTATCAGAACGTGTGACAATGGTAGAAAATTTGACTCCCAAGAGTTCAGAACATTTGAAGCAAAGTATGGATTTGAAGTGATAACATCATCACCATACTATCATCAGGGTCAAGTCAGTGATTACGAAATGTCATGCAGATCGATATGATACATACTTAGCTTTATTATGAATCACAGCTATATCTTAAAACTCCATCACCGGCTGAACTACTTGCTGGAAGTGTAATTAAGACCTGTTAAGATTTCACTACCACTAGGACATGAGAGTTATTATTATCAGCTAAGAGTAAACAACAGTGCATTGCTGATTATCTCAACCAAAATACTCGGCAAAGACCAGATCTTATGCCAAATCAACAAGTCCCTGTCCAAGATCCAATAAGTAAGACTTGGAGTCCTGGTAAAATAGTAGAGACAGCATCAACACCGAGATCGTATATAACAGAAGCTGTTGAGGATAGGAAACAACTGCGCCAGAATAGAATTCACATTCGACCATTTCAAGATAGAAATGATACACTGTACCATCTACACAGATAACAAATATGAGAGAATTGATAATAGCGATTTAATTAATGTACCAAACTCACTAAGACCTGTGCAAGGACAAGTCAAGACCTCTGTTCAGGTAGATTGATTAAGAAACCATGCAGAGAGACTCGATTTGTGATCACTATTGTTTGATGTTAACTTAAGCAAATATACATATATATTTACGTAAGATAACTTATGTATATATAAAGGGAAGATAGACTCAGTATCATCCGTTTGGTAATGCTTGGTTTGGCTATAAATACAGGCTTCCAAAGACCGTTCCCGCCACATCAGCCACACCTGTCTGTGACTGCTTACACTGAGTTTGGTTCCGTTTTATCGACAAGAAACTTGATAAACCTTTTTATCTGCTATGGTAAGATTCATTTCACTCTGTTAAACCTTCGTTATAACTTGATTTTTTTTTATCTATAACACCCTTCCCTTGGAATTAATAGAAAATGTTCAATGCTTAAATTCAGAGAATGCATACCTTCCCCGGGTCCTCCATTTAAGGGATTTATAATATTTACCCTCATCAATAAACCTCCATTTCATGAAATTTCATTAAAAGAAACTTTTACACGTGTATGCGATTTTAGTAGTATATGTCTAAGCCTTTTCGAGGTTACCTGTGTACTCAAACAGGATTATATAGCGCGCAAAAAACTTCCGTGTATACTTATCTTTTTTCAGAGATGAAGAGTCATTTATCCTCATTAACGTTTTATCTTTTGTCCATGGTGTCAATATTTGAAAGGCAATAAACTGATATAATAAAGAATAGCATACATGTTATGTTAGCTGTAAATCAAAGATTTATCTTGTAAATATAAATGTAAATGCAAGGTTTTATATAATCCGCCAATATTAACAAGAATATCTACTCCTTTCAATTTTCTCTTATTTTCTCATTTGTTTACCCTTTTGTGCATGATTGAAATATTTAAAATAATGTATATACACTCTAGCTATGTAAAATACTATAAGGCACAATTGTGAAAATGGGCTATCGAGAATAACAAGCCAACTACAGTATTAACGTCAGATTCCCTGTAAAGTTAGGTAAATGGGTATTCTCGCTGCCAGGAGGAAGGTCACAGGTCAAGTGTGCTAACCACTATACAACCAGATTTTATAGTAAAAACATCCGTAGCCCTCTCTCAGGCCTCTTTCATTTACAATATGTCAAACGTGTGCAATGCCTCCGCCAGGAAGGTATGCCTACATCCCCGTTCATGTCTGTTTGCGTGTGTCTGTGCGTGTTTATGCACAGCGCAACTAATGTGATCATGAACGGAGTCTCATGAACTGTCAGGGCATTTCGATTTATATTTTTGTGTTGACCCGGCGCATGACCCCGATTAAGGAACGTCATCATGGAATATTCACAAATTTAGAGTCACTAATGCACAAATGAACCTGGGAATATGGGCCGAACAAATGCACAAATGAACCTGGGAATATGGGCCGAACAAATGCACAAATGAACCTGGGAAGATGGGCCGAACAAATGCACAAATGAACCTGGGAAGATGGGCCGAACAAATGCACAAATGAACCTGGGAAGATGGGCCGAACAAATGCACAAATGAACCTGGGAAGATGGGCCGAACAAATGCACAAATGAACCTGGGAATATGGGCCGAACAAATGCACAAATGAACCTGGGAATATGGGCCGAACAAATGCACAAATGAACCTGGGAAGATGGGCCGAACAAATGCACAAATGAACCTGGGAAGATGGGCCGAACAAATGCACAAATGAACCTGGGAAGATGGGCCGAACAAATGCACAAATGAACCTGGGAAGATGGGCCGAACAAATGCACAAATGAACCTGGTAAGATGGGCCGAACAAATGCACAAATGAACCTGGGAAGATGGGCCGAACAAATGCACAAATGAACCTGGGAAGATGGGCCGAACAAATGCACAAATGAACCTGGGAAGATGGGCCGAACAAATGCACAAATGAACCTGGGAAGATGGGCCGAACAAATGCACAAATGAACCTGGGAAGATGGGCCGAACAAATGCACAAATGAACCTGGGAAGATGGGCCGAACAAATGCACAAATGAACCTGGGAATATGGGCCGAACAAATGCACAAATGAACCTGGGAAGATGGGCCGAACAAATGCACAAATGAACCTGGGAATATGGGCCGAACAAATGCACAAATGAACCTGGGAATATGGGCCGAACAAATGCACAAATGAACCTGGGAATATGGGCCGAACAAATGCACAAATGAACCTGGGAATATGGGCCGAACAAATGCACAAATGAACCTGGGAATATGGGCCGAACAAATGCACAAATGAACCTGGGAATATGGGCCGAACAAATGCACAAATGAACCTGGGAATATGGGCCGAAGAAATGCACAAATGAACCTGGGAAGATGGGCCGAAGAAATGCACAAATGAACCTGGGAAGATGGGCCGAAGAAATGCACAAATGAACCTGGGAAGATGGGCCGAACAAATGCACAAATGAACCTGGGAAGATGGGCCGAAGAAATGCACAAATGAACCTGGGAAGATGGGCCGAAGAAATGCACAAATGAACCTGGGAAGATGGGCCGAAGAAATGCACAAATGAACCTGGGAAGATGGGCCGAAGAAATGCACAAATGAACCTGGGAAGATGGGCCGAAGAAATGCACAAATGAACCTGGGAATATGGGCCGAAGAAATGCACAAATGAACCTGGGAATATGGGCCGAACAAATGCACAAATGAACCTGGGAATATGGGCCGAACAAATGCACAAATGAGCCTGGGAATATGGGCCGAACAAATGCACAAATGAACCTGGGAATATGGGCCGAACAAATGCACAAATGAACCTGGGAAGATGGGCCGAACAAATGCACAAATGAACCTGGGAAGATGGGCCGAACAAATGCACAAATGAACCTGGGAATATGGGCCGAACAAATGCACAAATGAACCTGGGAATATGGGCCGAACAAATGCACAAATGAACCTGGGAATATGGGCCGAACAAATGCACAAATGAACCTGGGAAGATGGGCCGAACAAATGCACAAATGAACCTGGGAATATGGGCCGAACAAATGCACAAATGAACCTGGGAATATGGGCCGAACAAATGCACAAATGAACCTGGGAATATGGGCCGAACAAATGCACAAATGAACCTGGGAATATGGGCCGAACAAATGCACAAATGAACCTGGGAATATGGGCCGAACAAATGCACAAATGAACCTGGGAATATGGGCCGAACAAATGCACAAATGAACCTGGGAAGATGGGCCGAACAAATGCACAAATGAACCTGGGAAGATGGGCCGAACAAATGCACAAATGAACCTGGGAAGATGGGCCGAACAAATGCACAAATGAACCTGGGAAGATGGGCCGAACAAATGCACAAATGAACCTGGGAATATGGGCCGAACAAATGCACAAATGAACCTGGGAATATGGGCCGAACAAATGCACAAATGAACCTGGGAAGATGGGCCGAACAAATGCACAAATGAACCTGGGAAGATGGGCCGAACAAATGCACAAATGAACCTGGGAAGATGGGCCGAACAAATGCACAAATGAACCTGGGAAGATGGGCCGAACAAATGCACAAATGAACCTGGGAAGATGGGCCGCACAAATGCACAAATGAACCTGGGAAGATGGGCCGCACAAATGCACAAATGAACCTGGGAAGATGGGCCGCACAAATGCACAAATGAACCTGGGAAGATGGGCCGCACAAATGCACAAATGAACCTGGGAAGATGGGCCGAACAAATGCACAAATGAACCTGGGAATATGGGCCGAACAAATGCACAAATGAACCTGGGAATATGGGCCGAACAAATGCACAAATGAACCTGGGAATATGGGCCGAACAAATGCACAAATGAACCTGGGAATATGGGCCGAACAAATGCACAAATGAACCTGGGAAGATGGGCCGAACAAATGCACAAATGAACCTGGGAAGATGGGCCGAACAAATGCACAAATGAACCTGGGAAGATGGGCCGAACAAATGCACAAATGAACCTGGGAATATGGGCCGAACAAATGCACAAATGAACCTGGGAATATGGGCCGAACAAATGCACACATGAACCTGGGAATATGGGCCGAACAAATGCACACATGAACCTGGGAAGATGGGCCGAACAAATGCACAAATGAACCTGGGAATATGGGCCGAACAAATGCACAAATGAACCTGGGAAGATGGGCCGAACAAATGCACAAATGAACCTGGGAAGATGGGCCGAACAAATGCACAAATGAACCTGGGAAGATGGGCCGAACAAATGCACAAATGAACCTGGGAAGATGGGCCGAACAAATGCACAAATGAACCTGGGAATATGGGCCGAACAAATGCACAAATGAACCTGGGAATATGGGCCGAACAAATGCACAAATGAACCTGGGAATATGGGCCGAACAAATGCACAAATGAACCTGGGAATATGGGCCGAACAAATGCACAAATGAACCTGGGAAGATGGGCCGAACAAATGCACAAATGAACCTGGGAAGATGGGCCGAACAAATGCACAAATGAACCTGGGGAGATGGGCCGAACAAATGCACAAATGAACCTGGGGAGATGGGCCGAACAAATGCACAAATGAACCTGGGAAGATGGGCCGAACAAATGCACAAATGAACCTGGGAAGATGGGCCGCACAAATGCACAAATGAACCTGGGAAGATGGGCCGCACAAATGCACAAATGAACCTGGGAAGATGGGCCGAACAAATGCACAAATGAACCTGGGAATATGGGCCGAACAAATGCACAAATGAACCTGGGAATATGGGCCGAACAAATGCACAAATGAACCTGGGAATATGGGCCGAACAAATGCACTAATGAACCTGGGAATATGGGCCGAACAAATGCACAAATGAACCTGGGAATATGGGCCGAACAAATGCACAAATGAACCTGGGAATATGGGCCGAACAAATGCACAAATGAACCTGGGAATATGGGCCGAACAAATGCACAAATGAACCTGGGAAGATGGGCCGAACAAATGCACAAATGAACCTGGGAAGATGGGCCGAACAAATGCACAAATGAACCTGGGAATATGGGCCGAACAAATGCACAAATGAACCTGGGAATATGGGCCGAACAAATGCACACATGAACCTGGGAATATGGGCCGAACAAATGCACACATGAACCTGGGAAGATGGGCCGAACAAATGCACACATGAACCTGGGAAGATGGGCCGAACAAATGCACACATGAACCTGGGAAGATGGGCCGAACAAATGCACACATGAACCTGGGAAGATGGGCCGAACAAATGCACAAATGAACCTGGGAATATGGGCCGAACAAATGCACAAATGAACCTGGGAATATGGGCCGAACAAATGCACAAATGAACCTGGGAATATGGGCCGAACAAATGCACTAATGAACCTGGGAATATGGGCCGAACAAATGCACAAATGAACATGGGAATATGGGCCGAATAAGTGATTGCAAACACATGGTGGGCGCTTGCATTCCTTAGATTTCAGATTTTTAGTTTACAATATGTCATATATGGCCAAATAAAGCCTGTAACATTACAACACAGCCGCATTTCAACATTTTGATGTATCATCTGTACAGTCACTGAGACAACTTATAATAATTGTATAATTGCTCTTTCGACTATATATACATTAGTTAACATATTTATACATTTCGGATAATAGTCCCTCCCATAAATCTCATAGATAATCCCATTTATCTCTTAACATATTCAGTGATAATGTTATACCTAATTTGTTCTAACCGAGTAACTTACATATCCTTACAAATGGGAGAACTTTTGACGATGGTTTCGAAGTCTATATTAATTCACCACACGACGGACTACTACATGCATAAACTGACGGAAATACCTCAAGAAAAAACATTCAATGATCATTCAGTGACTGGCCACAATCAACGATCATCTACGCATGTCAGCTAGGAGCTGAAACCTCAAAACACAAGTCTCAATAAGCAATGTGATTACTACAACATTTATTTCTTCATATGTAAATCTGAGGTCATTTACATATACAATTCTAGCTCAGGCCATTGACACAGAGCAAAGTAATTTTGTTAGGTCGAGGGTAACTGTAAGGAAAGGAGACCTCAGGTTCAACTGGAGCAGCCGGTCAAGATAATAAGACCACCTTCCGCCAGAGGTGGTTTCTTCTCAAACCACACCCCTTCCTGTAGTCGTGTTGGGCGCTGTGGGACGCCCGGGACTAACTTGTCTCACCTGTCAAACTTTAAAATTAAAATGTTATACATTTCAAGGAAACACTTCACATTTCACATACGCATGCAGTCAAAATATTACTTACTCTGTGAATTCCTACCACTAAAAAAAACCCATGTTTAGGGTACATAGGGGTTATATGAGCACCTTAAGAACTTTTGCATTGCAGAAGTAATTAATCGCCGTTTTCAGTATGTTCTCGGTTTGATTAGAAGGAGATGGTCGCATAGAAAGGCAATGTGACGAAAATACTGGTTTCCCTAACGTTTTCATCAAAATAAGGACAGATCTTTTAATTTGAAATTGTGCCCATATTACCCCATTGTTTGGGTTACATATGCTCATATTGCCCTGAAATGTTTACTATTCAGTTCACACTGTTGCTTTAGTATTAAACAGTCTACTGTAGTATGTTCTTTTTCATAAAATTACAAATAAATGAATATATATGGTGGTATACTTCATCTTTATAAAAAATTTAATGCAAAACTTTAAGTACAACTGCATTGACATGACAAAGTTCGACTATCGTAAAGTAAACAAAAATGGAATTTGAATATATTATGCCAGCCAACAGCGCCCTTATCCCTGTCTGTGCGTCAAGAATATACAACCCTGGTTTATTTATCTCCCGCGGAATATTACTTCATTAATGTCCATGAAAGTGTCATGTCTTTGTCCGCTACAGGATTCGATGGCCAATTCAGAGTTTATGCTGTCAGAGTATGTCTCTGTGACCATCGGGTACCATGACTATAACTCATAAATGAGAGTTTCTGCTGTCAGAGTATGCCTCTGTGACCACCGGGTACCACATGACCATAACTCATAGATTAGAGTTTCTGCTGTCAGTGTATGCCTCTGCATGTAACCATCGCGTACCATGACTACAACTCATATATGAAAGAATCTGCTGTCAGAGTATGCATCTGTTACCCTTGGGTACCATGACTATAACTCATAGAAGAGAGTATCTGCTGTCAGAGTATGCCTCTGTTACCATTGGGTACCATGACTATAACTCATAGATGAGAGTATCTGCTGTCAGAGTATGCCTCTGTTACCATTGGGTACCATGACTATAACTCATAGATGAGAGTATCTGCTGTCAGAGTATGCCTCTGTTACCATTGGGTACCATGACTATAACTCATAGATGAGAGTATCTGCTGTCACAGTATGCCTCTGTTACCATTGGGTACCATGACTATAACTCATAGATAAGAGTATCTGCTGTCACAGTATGCCTCTGTTACCATTGGGTACCATGACTATAACTCATAGATAAGAGTATCTGCTGTCAGAGTATGCCTCTGTTACCATTGGGTACCATGACTATAACTCATAGATGAGAGTTTCTGCTGTCAGTGTATGCCTCTGCATGTAACCATCGGGTACCATGACTACAACTCATATATGAAAGAATCTGCTGTCAGAGTGTGCCTCTGTTACCCTTGGGTACCATGACTATAACTCATAGATGAGAGTATCTGCTGTCAGAGTATGCCTCTGTGACCACCGGGTACTATGACTATAATTCATGAGAGTATCTGCTGTCAGAGTATGCCTCTGTTACCATCGGGTACCATGACCATAACTCATAGATCAGTTTCTGCTGTAAGAGTATGCCTGTCAGAATATATATATATATGTTGTAATATGTAATATATATATATGTTGTCAATGTGTCACACAAACAATAAAAGGTTGCCGCACATACTGCCCCCACCACTAACTCTTGGAGAAAAATTTACGCCATTGATGAGGTATATATATGCACCTCATAAATATAAAATGCACCAAAAAAAGGAACGTATTAGAAACATATACTTATATATGTAGTATTTATTTTTCCAATTATTCATACAGATGAAAGTATACGTGCATTTTCTGAGGATTAACTTTCTACAGGTAGAGCACGAAGTCGGTTCATTGTATTTCAGAATTCTGCTGTACCCGTTCTATATAGAATTATATGACAATATATCAATATTTATAATATGCTGATGTTTTGAAGGCAGGGGCGTCAATATAGTGGGGATGGGGGGGTATATATCCCCCCCCCCCACTTTTTGGTAAGGGGGGATGGCTAATGTTATCATCCCCCCTTTTCAGAGAATTATATATATAAATATAATATAGGAAAATTAGGTTTGAAAGGGTTATAGACATGCTCCATTTATGAGTTTACTGTGAAATATATTTGAAATGTGATTTAGTATATATATATATATATATATATATATATATATATATATATATATATGAAATGTGTCATACAGGCGCCAAAAGGTACATATATATAGTATATATATGTGTGTGTGTGTGTGTATATATATGTATACGTATATATATGTATATATATATATATATATATATATATATTGTAAATGAAAAATAGGTTTGAAAGGATTATAGACATGCTCCATTTATGAGTTAACAGTGAAATATATTTGAAATGTGATTTAGTATATATATATATATATAAATAGGTACATATATATAGTGTATATGTGTGTGTGTGTGTTGGTGGGTGGGTGGGTGGGTGGGTGTGTGGGCGAGTCGACCCCCCCCCCCCCCCACCCCCAACCTGGAAGAAAAATTGACGCCACTGTTTGAAGGAACTGATTTTCCATTCGAAACTTATCTTGAAATGACGACTTGTGTGTAAATAACCGTGATCCGTAACCGTTAGACCTAGAAACTTCTAACTGTGCATCCAGGGAAGTCCTAAGCAAATCTACTTTGGAAAATGAAATAAACTCACGATGACCTATGTATTTTCGAATTACCAGTCGAAAACATGATTTTAAGCATCCAGACAGTCTGGCAGGGCACATAACTTTACCCTTGCACCTATATTTTTACAAATTTGACATCTAGGGAGGTCCTATTAAAATCTTCTTAGAAACTCTAACTAAGGCCACTGTCACCTATTTATCGAGGACGGTGGACAAAAATTAGGATTCTGATTACTTTAGAAGTCATTCTACCCATATGTTCATGGTCTTTATCAAATCATTTCAACAAGATCATAACATAAATAATTAATACAGGCGTCGATCAACTGTATGTCAATTCAGCTGAGCGTCATAACCCATGGGCATTTAATCTACGTCCCAGCCATATACAGTTACTGTTTTAGCTGGTCACACACAATCCCTCGTTAAAATACCAGGGATGTTACCTTTATTTCCACCGCCCCCTATAAACATATTTCATACCTTCCTCAGTCACTATACAAGAATCCTGACCATTAATCAGGTGACATGCATGAAATGGACGGAACTGTGCACTCAAGGCACACACACACAGACACATATATATATATATATATATATATATATATATATATATATTATCCACAAAAGAGGTGCCAGTTCACCACAGACTGTGTCTCTCACAGACATTCTATTTCTCCTGAGCTTTATCGTTTTTTAAAACTCCCTTAAATTAATTATTTAAGCGACTGTGAAATAAACGATGCATTATGTATATCTTAAACTTAAATATTTATCTTAAACATAAACATTCAACCTAATTAAACAGTTTCCTACCCTTTGTTTGCATGTAAATTACCTTTTCCTGCTATTTCCTGTTGCAAGGGAAATATGGGCACCCACTAAGTCATATGCTCATATTACCCCATGCATGCCATGTATGCTCATATTCCCCAAAGCGACACGTTTCACATTTATGTGAAAGTTAAATCATGCTACGATATATACCTTCACTATAACCCTTTAAAACAAGCAATAACACACTGTATGTGAGGGTTAATAATGAATATTTCAGTTGTAATGCATCTTATGTGCAAATTGAAGCTTTCAATATAGAACAACAATTTAAAAAAATAGGCTTAAATTTGTTTTAACGGAAATTTCATTCGCAAGTCTTAAAGCGCCTCGGCCTTTGCTTCCATCAACCTCGTCCGGGCGTTTGCCACACAAAAACAAAAGAGGGCAGCACGTTGACGCTTTCAATTTTTTTTTATCCCAGGATGCTCATTATTTCCCGTATGCTCATATTACCCCTATGTACCCTATCTAATTCGCCTTGAACCAGTTCTGACCCAACGTACTTTAAAACAGACTACATTACCCTCTTCACTACTTTAATACCTACGCCGCTGGTGTATGAAGATCACTCGATACACTGTAGAGTTTATGTTCCAAAGCCTGTTAGATTCGCACTCTTTTGATCCGGTCCCAAGCAGGGAGCTGAAGAGAACGTTGTATGCAACACCTAGAACTGGTACTGCTACCTGCCGGTAATTTATATAACTTATGTATAGTTCTTTGACCGTCGTGCATTACCAGTTTTCAGAGCATAAGCCGCCACATAGAACTTGTCTACAGAAGCATTAAATCACGTTAAATTTACATATAATCGTGGCAAATATTATTACTGACGGTCAAATAATTTTGTTATCAGAGGATATATCTTTCTCGGATTCTCTTTAACGTTGCCGACTGATACACCGCCAGTAAAGTATTGTATACATCTTCCTATAATAATAATAATAATAATAATAATAATAATAATAATAATAAAAAAGTAATAATAATAATAATTATAATAATAATAATAATAATTAATATAATAATAAAAAGAAGCATCAATAATAACATCGTCATTATCTTCAAGTAAATAACTTCTCTGTCCCAGTTACTGCTTCAGTATCTGGAACTGGAAAACATTCTTTTATATGGATATGCATTAATAGAACAAACAGGGAATATTTATAATGTCATGCACTGTAATGGAACGAATTTATTTATGTGGCTCTCCTAATTTTGCAACCGAAGCGATTCACATACCATATTCTGGAATTCTTGCTAAAATAATGAATTGCTTTTTAACGGAACAGGTTGTCTTTTGATAGTAAATTCATGACCCTTTAATCTCTCATGAATTTCATATCTTTGTGTTTTTTCTATCTTTTCACAATATTTTATGCATTGTGCAATTTAAACTCTAACAAAGGGATTATGCTATGCATATTTTAACACAGGCCACATACCGTTATGTTCCCATATAATAATTATGTGCAAAAACTTTGAAATGCGACAGAACGTACAATAGCATGCCATGCAATGGATATTATACTGTGTGTAACAACAAATTATTATGAGTAAGTTGTACTGAATACACAGTCGTCTAAAGCTTAAACAATGTCAGTTTTCTGGTACCTCAAATCGCGAAACCTCGAACTGAAAACAGAACAAATTCTGTCCATGTTTTATTAAATGTTAATAACATCATGCGAATACGAAGCTTCCAGATAATTAGATTTATTTACACATCAATTAAATATTATAGTCGGGGCCTACATGGCACATAAAATGGAATTTAGCTAGACTGATACGCAAAACAGAAATGAGTTGATAAACGCGTTTGCATTTCCAAATTGGTAAAAGATCACGTAAAATTATATATTTATATACCCTGCCCAGGGTTTTGTTTTGATGCCGTTCGTTCTTTTGTGTTCCTATGTATATCTGACAGGATTTTAGATTCTTTCCTTGAATGCATAATCGTTTTTAATCGATTATGCAAAACCATGTTGAAAGAAAAGGACCAATCATCGATTTAATCGATTAATCGGCCAATCACACACACACACACACACACACACACACACACATATATATATATATATATATACCATAAAAT